>JAGSXJ010000002.1:1200000-1800000 GCA_020726575.1 Plectosphaerella plurivora | reverse complement strand
TCGCGGACCGTGACGATGCCTCCCGTGACGACCTTGCCGCTGAAGGGGTCTCGCTTGCATATCTTCTGGATGTACTCCGGGATCCGCTTGTCGAGCGTTGTCACGGTCGCACTCATCCACTTGGTCTGGGCGATGTTCCCGCCAAATACATCGGGATGGCCGAAGCTCTCGTGCTTGGCCGCGATGCGTCGCCACAGATCCCACGCCGGCGCAGGTCCAGTGCGAAGGCTGGGAGCGGTGTGCTGGTCACCGATGCTCGAGTTCTCCGTCAGCGATCCGATCGTGATGAAGGCCAAGTCGTCGTCGGTCAGAGACTGGCCTCCCTTGACGCCGTTCTGGGTCCAGTCAATTCGAGTGACTCTCTTGGCTCCGCCGGCAAAGTCAAAGTCGACATCTTCGACCTCGGTGTTGTACTGGAAGACTACGCCCTTGCTATCAAGGAACTGCTTGAGGGGCAAGACGAGCGACTCGTACTGGTTGTACTTGGTGAACTTCAGGGTTGAGAAGTCTGGCAATCCTGCAATGTGGCCGATGAAGCGATGGAGATACAGCTTCATCTCCAGCGCCGAGTGCCATGTTTGGAAGGCGAACATGGTCTGCCAGTAGAGCCAGAAGTTGCTCTTGAAGAAGTCTTCGCTGAAGACCTGGTCGATGCGCTTGTTCTCTGCATCCTTCCTGGTCGCGAGGAAGAGCTTGGTGATTTCGCCCTGGGCCTTCTCGCTGAGGGTGAACAGGTGCTTCGTGCCGGCATCCTCGCCCTGCTTGATGGTGGCCCGCTGCAGCGAGGAGTTGGGATCGCGCTTGTTCAGCCAGTAGAACTCGTCGAGGACGCTGGCTCCCTCCTCCTCAAGCGAGGGGATGGACCTGAATAGGTCCCAGAGGCATTCAAAATGAGATTCCATCTCGCGCCCACCGCGGATGATGAATCCCTTCTCCGGCTCCTTGATGCCGTCGAGAGCGCCACCGGGTATGTCGGCTTGTTCGATGATGGTAATGTTCTTGCCGGGCATCTGGGCGTCGCGGACGAGGAATGCGGCCGTTGCCAGACCGGCAAGGCCGGACCCGACGATCCATGCTCGCTTGTTGTCGATGTTCTCCGGCTTGAGAGGCCGGGCGAACGCTTCGTAGTTGCCTTGGCTGTAGTACATGATGAACGAGTGCAATTTGCTTTGGTTGGCGTGTTGCTGAAGAGCCAAACATCGTGTTTCCCTCGAAAGAAAGTCGCCGAGTTTTATAGCTCACAATCCTCAGATCACTTTCGCCGCATTGCGAAAGCACTACATTCAACATACGATCCTCAATGGTGGCCATCGTCGAATTGAGGCTCCGTTGCCCGTCTGCAGGTGGTGTATGCTCCGGCACATCCGGGCCCGACCGCATCCAGCTCGCCCATCTCCCGACGCAGTCACGCCAAGACCCGGGGAAGCAGGCGATGTGGACTTGGCAGGCCACTTCAATGTTTTGATGTGTGAAAGCAGCTTCTCGGAGACAACACCGGAGTATTTGCACTCGTGTGACTGACAGGCCGGTGCTAGTGAGGTCGATCTCGCGTTGCACGTCCGATCGTCACACGTTGTTCAACGACAAGCCACTTTCCCCGTGAATGTCTTTGATCTTGAACCGAAGATGCAACATTCTCGGCCGATGAGACTGAGACAGCCGAACCGAGGCCAGCGACGAGCTTGGAGACGGCTCTGTCAAAAGCCGCCTTTGCCGACTTCTGATTACCAGTTCGTATGAGTCGCCAGGTCATGTGATGGTGGGAGAACAGGCTCGGATGAGCTGCTGTCGAGATGTTACCGAATCCGTCTAGTGTCCCTGACCCCTGAGCGGATCATTTACAGGATCTTTTAGGGCTCCCTTTGTTGTGGAGACTTCTCCAAGTCTACTAATCCTTCGGCTCCTACATCACAACACACTCCGTTTCCGTTTATAAACGAGGTCCCAGAATACAACGTTTAGGACGCTTTTGGCTTGACCGCCGGCTTGATCTCGGCATCCTTCTTTCTCACATGCCACTATCATCACCTGATAACAGGAGATGCAGGTAGGTAACTTTTGAGTGGCTCGGTTACGAGCGTAAGGTGTCTTGCCGGCTTACCCGGACAAAAGACATTTTCAGCAGCATCAACCTGTGCAGGCCGCATCTCCAATGATGGCAGGTTTCAGGTCAGCGCGTCGTCGAGGCGTACAGTAGCTCATCCTTTGCTGCAGCCCGTTGCAGCCTGCTGCAGCGTCATAGGCACTCTCCTCCGCCTCTTTTTCGGATCCTTGCAGCAGGTCCTCCCGTATGAACAAGTAATGTCTGGTCCTCGGCAGTCGGCAGCCTGGGAGCCGCACCGTCGGGCATTTAAAAAAGGGGCCACCGCCCATACGAGGTAACAAGCCGGGAATGATCTGCAGTCGCTAGGGCTTAACCCATCATCCCTTTGTCGTCTGATCACGCGAAGCCCCGCGCATGGGCTGCTAGCTCCTCAGCTCAGGCACCCCAACATTCGCTTCTGCCCCATCGCGACGGGTCCTGGCCTCGTATTTTTGGCGTCAGACTCACCTCCCTGCCCATGACTCGGAATGTGAACTCGGGTCAGACGTGCCGGGCGGGCTTTGTCTGCCTTGTTGCCTCGTGGGGGGGGGGGAAGAAGGAACCATGGGCGAAGGATCGGATCAGCATTTGTTGTCTGATAGGATCTGCAGGGAGAGGAGCTCCGTCTGACCTGCGGCGGTCACGCCGGAGTTCCTCACCGACATATCTTGGTTCTCGATTGGTTATTTCTTCGCTAATCATCCAACGTTGATTCGACGTTGCTTTGACTTTGGAGTCCTGTCAGCTTGGCATCATGTCAGCGTGCCGGTTCTCGGCCGAGTATGATCAAATGCCGGTTTCCTTTTTTTAGAAACCCGTGAGGATTTTCGGAGCCGTCGCCCGCCCGCCTTTGCTTCGCTGGCAGACCGTCAGCTCATCAGCCAGCAGGAAAAGCGCCGAACCGGTTCAGCTGGCGCCTTTCTTTGGACGGTGGAAGGGACGGTAGGGGCCGGGCCATTCACCTGCAGTCCGGCGTGCCGGAATCAGTTGAAACGGTCCTCGCTAACAACCGGCCGGCACCGTTGGACCGTAGAAGCCCAAGCGGTGGCGCCAGAGCCTCACCATCTCACCGCTCAGATGCAGATGCGGTGTCGTTGGCAATGACTGCACTGGGCCTGTGAGCTTAGGAGCCGCATGAGGGAGCTTGCAGTAGTAGCCTGGAGGACTTCATTGTGCAGATACGTCGTTCGTATATCACCCCTATCCGACATGCCTAGGGCTGAGACTGTTTTTGTATAAAGGATGCGTTGTGCTTCTTCTAATTTCCGGTTTTCATAACATCCACTTTCACATTCGCTTCCGTGTTTTGACACAATGTCCCCTCGTTTCAATATCCTCTTTTTGGCCCTCCAGGCCGCGCTGGTGCTGGCCGCTGGCTGCAATCATGACAACTGCCTTCGTGCCGTCATTGCCAGCAGGGCCAAGCCCTTCCCTACTGTTGCCAGCCAAGACTGCACCTCTTTCTTCCACAAGACGGTCACGCCCTGTCCGTCGACTACGACTGTCACTGTGACGGCGGGAGAGTCTGGAAAGGCTCTTCCCCGTCGTGATGTCGAGCTGTTCGAAGACGTCCAGCTTCTCGAGGCTCGCGCAGAGACAACACAATCTGCCCAATGCCCTGTCACTGGAGCTCCCACAGCTGTCCCAACCTATGCCAGTGCTTGCTCTGGTAATTATTCCTCTGATTGAACAATTGTGAACCAGCTCTGACCCCACCAGGAACTGTCCGCTACTCCTCCGCCTGCTCTTGCATCGGCGTCACCCAACAGACTGTCACCGCATCTGCCCCAATTGTCACCAAGACCATCACCGTATCGCCCACGACTCCTCCGGTGGTTTCGACCTCGTCCAGTGCCCCTGCAACATCGTCCACATCTACGCCCGGGGACTGCGAGAACTCGCCCACCTCCCGCCAGTGCTGGGGCAAGCAGTCCATCGACACAAACTACTACGAGGAGTGGCCCCAAACCGGCAAGACACGCGAGTACTGGCTCTCCGTACAGCAGGGCGACTGCGCCCCCGACGGCTACAAGCGCACCTGCATGACCTTCAACGGCACCATCCCCGGCCCCCTCATCACGGCTGACTGGGGCGACAACCTCGTCATCCATGTCACCAACAACATGAAGGACAATGGTACTGCCATTCACTGGCACGGTCTCCGTCAGCTCAACAACACCGAGCACGATGGCGTCCCCGGCATCACGCAGTGCCCCATCCCTCCAGGCGAGACCCTGACCTACAGCTTCCCCGCCACGCAGTACGGAAGCACCTGGTATCATAGTCACTTCACTCTCCAGTACGCCGAGGGTCTGCTAGGCCCTCTCGTCATCAACGGTCCCACGTCCGCCAACTATGACGAGGACCTTGGCATGCTCTTCCTGTCTGACTGGAGCCACGTCGAGACCTTCACCCTGTGGGACACGGCCAAGCTTGGAGCACCTCCCGCTCTGGAAAATACCCTCATCAACGGCACCAATACGTTTGACTGCTCCGGCTCAACGGACCCCAAGTGCGTCGGTGGTGGCAAGAAGTTCGAGACCGTCTTTGAAAAGGGGAAGAAGTACAAGATTCGTCTCATCAACGTCGCCATTGATGGTGTGTTCCAGTTTAGCATCGACGGACATAGCCTCACTGTCGTGTCAGCGGATCTGGTCCCCATGAAGCCTTTCGCAGCCGACAGCATCGTCCTCCACCCTGCGCAGCGGTACGACGTCATTGTCGAGGCCAACGCCGAGCCCGGCGACTACTGGCTGCGTGGCGGGTGGGTTGATGCATGCGGCAAGAACAAGAACGCCACGGAAATGACGGGCATCGTGCGGTATGATGCTAAGAGCACCGCGACACCCAGCACCACCAGTACCGTTGTGGCCGACACCAACTGCTTCGACGTTCCGGTGGAGCAGCTCGTGCCTGCTTTCGAGTATGATGTGGGCACCATCGGGTCTCTGTCGGCGACCAACCTGTCGTTCACCATTGACGGGTACTTTAAGTGGCTCATCAACACCAGCAGTCTGCTCCTGGACTGGGCCGACCCGACTCTCAAGATCGTCATGGACGGGAAGTCTGTCTTCCCTACCGACTACAACGTCATCCCGGTCGAGGTAAGCTCTTCCATGTGCCAGCTTCGCATTTAAGATTCATAGCTGACATCGAGACTTCGCAGGCCACGGCACCTGGTGATTGGTTCGTCCTCGTGATACAGGACACCACTCCCTTCGGGTAAGCTCGCTTACAACATGCTGTTCTCAGGACATCTTGCTAACTCTCGCAGCCTTTCTCATCCCATCCATCTTCACGGCCACGACTCGTGGATCCTTGAACAAAAGGTCGGTAAGTTCGACGGCACCACCAATGGCTTCAACTTCAAGAACCCCGCCCGCCGCGACACGGTCACCCTCCCCGGCGGCGGATACATTGCCATCGCCTTTGAGATCGACAACCCTGGCGCCTGGATTTGTCACTGCCACATCGCCTGGCACGCGTCTGAGGGACTTTCCCTTGAGCTCGTCGAGTCCGAGGCAGCCATCCCCTCGTCCGCCGGCGTCAAGGACTGGAAGACTATTGGCGAGCCCATGTGTAACAGCTGGGCAGAGTTTTACAAGGGATCCGAGTTTAAACAAGAAGACTCGGGCATTTAGAGCTTTCATATTAGTTTTGGGAAGGGGCGGTATATTTATTCGTAATTTATTTAATGTAATGTCTTAATGAATAATACCGAGTGCGTTTTAAGTCACACATTCCGACTCACGTTCTCAGCCATATGAACTTGTCTCATCGGGTGAGACTTGTCAAGATACTAGCAATGGGACATTTTGATCGATTCTCTTCCATCCCAACTAGTTCAATTTCCGTCAAGTAATACGTAATTCAGAAATTCGTCATCTCCAGTGTACGAAAATGCCCTTCACCGCGTCCATCAAACCGACCAGGCTGGCTCTATCCGTCCAAACATTCGCACGCAATGTCATCATGACTTATTCAAAGTCCTTCCTACTTTCCTGCCAGCACCAACACAGCTTGCCTGTGACCTCTACGCCATCAGCTTACTTGGAGGCCCAACCCAGAGTCTGGTCGCCGCCGTTGAAGACAACAAACGCCGCCTTGAGGGCAACATCACCAAAGATCGAGAAGCCGATGTTGGTGTTCCTCTGGATACCACCGAAGCAGAGAGTACCAGCGTTGTTGGCAGGGGCGAAGTTGATGTAGCTTCCGGGGATAGTGATGCGCGCGGATTCGACTCCAAAGGTGAAGGCGGGAAGAGTAGCGCTGCAGCTGAAGACGTAGCCGCCCTGCGTGCTGTCGTACCTAGATCCGCTGACCTGGGCGTAGTATGCCGTGACGACGGCGGTGGGAAGGAGAAGAAGAGTGGTACCGGTATCGGCGATACCGGAGACGGCAGAGGACTTGAAGGCAGCGCTGCCGACCTGGTAACCGGTGGATGTGAACGACCAGAAGCCGTCGCTACTGTCGACATCGGTGTAGGTAATAGAGCCCTTGTAGGCGGCGGTGTCAATGTAGCCAAAGTTGTACTTGCCGGCTGTGTCTCATTGTCAGTAAACAGATAAATCTGGTGAGAATGTACGACATACGAGCAGCGTGCTTGAGATCAGCAGTGAACAGAGGCGCATTCAGCGACGCCTTGGCGTTGTCGAAGAAGGTCTTCTGCTTCGTTGGCTTGACGGTGTTGATAGTACTGAAAGCGAGACCCAGGAGGCCATCCAGAGGGTCGGAAGTGAACGAGGCGGAAACCTTCTGAGCCGCCTCGACAGCCTGCTTCGCGACTGTCAGACCGCCAATAGTAACCTTGTCGGTGTAAACATCGCCGCTGGAGCTGCTGCCGTCACCGTAGGAGATCGACCATGTAGAGCCGGAGACCTTGGTGGAGGTCGAGCTCGAGGCCGGGTTGTAGCGTGTCTGGCCGTTGACCTGGGACGAGGGCGTCTCGGTGCTGAACACCCACAGGTCACTGGAACCGGTGTCGAAGTCGAGGTTCAGGGTCTGCGCGGGGGTGCCGATCTGGACGGGAGTGAGGTACTCGACGTCGCTATCCTCGGGGGTGGTGGTGGCAGACCCGGTGGTGCGCTTGGTGAGGCGCGCGGCAGTGGCATTGCCGGCGGCTTGGGCGACGTCAACCGGGGCCTCCTTGCCGAACTTGTGGTAAGCCTTGGCGAGGGCGATGGCGCCGTTTCTGTGCTGGAAGCCCGGGTTGGGGAGAGCGCGAACGGAGAAGGTGCCAGTCTCTTGCTCGGGGACGCCAATCTTGGGAACCACAGCGGCGTACTGCAACATCTAGGTCAGTATTTCACGTTGTTCTGCGAGGAGCAAGCTCAGAAGTCTCGAGAGTCTCAAGAATCTTGAACTCCCGAAACAGGTCAAGGGGTAAGACGAATCAGGAGGTACGTACGCCGGTGGCTGCCAGAAGGGAGACGAGGAACGTGCCGAAGTTGTGCATCTTGAAGACTGTGGAGGGAGTTGATCAAGAGAGAACCGAAGATGATGGTGTTGAGGCCGAGGGAGATGTCTCGAGGCTGATGCTGGAGGAGCTGAAGCTTGAGGAGCTGATACCAGGAAGAAGAGGACATCATGTTCTTACTTATAGACATGAGAACCAGAAGCTCATCACACATCTCCGCCCAGTTTGACGCCATATCATGGCCTCATGATGGAGTTGCTTCTGTCCGAATGAGGGTATGAACCCGTGCACGAACCAGAAGAAGATGCCGAAGACACGAGACCAGTCTAAGACGGACGAGGCAGGTCGGTCGGCTCCGCGTCCATAACCCGGATGCTGATATGGGGTAGAATCCATCCATCTCAACGCCATTTTGGCGGACGTTTGAAGTCTGGAGGTATTGATGTGCCGTTGATAGGTCCGAGGCTCCGGCCAAATGTCCCGTCAGGGGTTGTATCAAAGCGGGTATCGGAAACTCGGCATGCAAGCGACGGGCCAGCCCTTGCACTATACTGCCTCCCCCACGGACGACCCCAGGCACAGGGACTCACTGGCTGCCGCGGCACATGCTTACGATCTTTCCAGAAGCCTTGCGTGACATGGAGAGTCAAGTGCCGATCCCCCTCCACGGCTCGAAAGTGCCGAATAGCCCATGGTTGCGATCGGGGTGAAGGCTTCATTGGGAAGGTAGAGTGCTGTGGTCCCTATGAGCTTCATGCTGCCATCATCGCGTCACGGCAGTCGTCGTCAGCTTGTGGGGAGACATTGCATGGGATCGCGGAAAGTGCGTTGTCGTCGCTGGCCCGAGGCACGATCTCGATAGAAGGTAGCCGACACCGACAGATGAATTACATCGGAGCCACCGTGGTGAAAAGCAAACCGCGTCTGATTTGCACGAAAACCTACAAGCCAATAAGCGTTTTAAGTTATTGTTGTTAATATCGGCCAGTTCTTCCTTTGCCTCGGCTGCATTGATGACCGGCTGTCGATCCAGGACAGGCCTGCAAAAGGGGTCCGGATGAACTTTAGAGGGCGACTCACGGGCCCAATAAGCGCCCGAAGGAGCATTAGGACAGCGAGTCTAACCCCATAAACCAGTTTAGGGGCCAGACTTAGCGCAGGCACCACGGCCACCCATCTTCTGATCACCGCTGAACAGCAGAGCCGGCTACCCGAGAAACCGTTGCAGCGCGGGCTTGAACCCAACCTGTAAATGGAAGGTGTCAGTGCAGTGCCGTGCCGAGCGCCTGATAACAGATTCCCCATCAAGGGCGGCCTCGTGGTTCATCGCACGACGATCAAGTCCCTCGTGGTGGCGCGCTCTCGACGCGATCATGAGGGAATTGAGGCCGGAATACACGGCAGTCAGAGCTGATAGTCCGGATGAACGGCCTCGAGGGATTCGTCAACATTCACTTTTGAGGAAGGTGGTTCAATTTCCCCGCTCGTCGCAAAGAACAGATGGGCATCAAGATCGTCATTCTCCAGGAAGAGGACGTCTTCCGAAAAATATCAGCCTCCATTGACGCGCACTCCTGTGCCAAGCCTGTCAATCATAAATGATCTTCGATTCCCGTCTTGGCATGCAGGTATTACCACCCTGAGCGTGCACTGCCCCCATTCCCCTTCGGCAATCTCTCCCCCTGCTCTCCCACCCAGCACAATGCGTGCGTCCATCCCCAGCATCCTCGCCGCACTGTCCTTCATTGGACAGGGCGGCGCCACACCCCTTGCCTCACTGGACAGGCGCTACACGGCCGAGACTGGAGGGATCAAGTACAAGGTGTTTGAGCATGCAGCGACTGGTGCGACGACCAAGATTGTCTCCAACTCGGGCATCTGCGAGACGACGCCTGGCGTGAACCAGCACTCGGGCTACTTCTCAGTTGGTGAGTGCGCTCGGAGCCCTCGGACGGCGTCATTTCTTGGATGGACGACTGACGTTTTCAAGGAACCAACATGAACATGTTCTTCTGGTTCTTCGAGGCGCGCAAGAATGCAAGCAAGGCACCCCTTGCCCTGTGGCTGAACGGGGGCCCTGGATGCAGCTCCATGATCGGA
Organism: Plectosphaerella plurivora; assembly: GCA_020726575.1. Taxonomy (NCBI): domain Eukaryota; kingdom Fungi; phylum Ascomycota; class Sordariomycetes; order Glomerellales; family Plectosphaerellaceae; genus Plectosphaerella; species Plectosphaerella plurivora. Next base: position 1,790,401 of record JAGSXJ010000002.1, on the reverse strand, counting down.
CTCTTTCAGGAAAACGGCCCCTGCACCTTCAACGGGGGAGGTTCAACACCAACTCTGAACCCATACTCATGGAACACCTTTGCCAACATGGTGAGAACACCTCCACATCGTCCGTTGGACGCAGCTTACTGATGCATCTCAGCTGTACGTTGACCAGCCTATCGGCACAGGCTTCAGCTATGGTAGTGATGATGCCACTTCCACCATTGCTGCGGCTCCCAGAGTCTGGAAGCTTCTCCAAGCTTTCTATGCCCAGTTCCCAGAGTACGAGGGTCGGGAGTTTGGCATATTTACTGAATCGTACGGCGGCCACTACGGTCCCGAGTTTGCATTCTACTTTGAACAGCAGAATGCCGCCATCGACGCGGGCACTCTCCAGGGCGAGAAGATCAACCTTGTTGCCCTTGGTGTCAATAATGGCTGGATTGACCCAGGTGAGTTTGTCCAGTACCATGACTGCACTTCATCCGGACGGAACTAATTTCCTCTCAGCCAACCAGTACAAGGACTACATCGACTACGCCGCCAACAACACTTACAAGAAACTGATCACCCCGAAGCAGTACACTTCGTATGTCTCCACGTACCAGAAGAAATGTGTGCCCGCTTTTGCCCAGTGCGTGGGTCTCACCGGAACCGACGCGGCCTGCGGCAATGCGGATGATGTTTGCTATTCGGCCATCGAAGGCGCTCTGGAGTCCCTGGCCGACTTTGACGTCTACGACATCAGGGCTCCCAGCAAGGATCCTTTCCCGCCGGCGACGTACTTGACCTACCTCCAGACTCCGGCTGTGATGGCGGCGATTGGTGCCCAGACGACCTATGGAGAGTGCCCTGAGGCTCCTTACAACAAGTTCATTGCCAGCGGTGACCGTAAGTCCAGGAACAGTACACATTCGTGCGTCAATTGAGGCTAACGAACGGTTTCCAGGTGGAAGAACTTTCCTCCCAACATTGTCGAAGGTCATTGACTCTGGTATCCAAGTCTTGATTTGGGCCGGTGACGCTGGTAAGTTGGCACGACTCCATGACATCTCTGAGCGAGCTGCAAGTTAACATTTGCGTCTAGACTGGATCTGCAACTGGATGGGCAATTACAGAGCCCTCAACTCCATTGCGAAGAAACCCTTCCTCGCGGCCCCCCTTCAGCCATTCACAGTCGGTGGCAAGAAGTACGGCGAGTTCAAGACGTCTGGGAACCTGAGCTGGCTGCGCGTCTACGGAGCTGGCCACGAAGTTCCCGCCTACCAGCCCGAGGCGGCCCTTGCTGCATTTGTCGCCACCATGTCGAAGAAGCCTATCTCTTCATCCTGACGGGCCATCTTGAGAGCACCATTGTTGAGATGTAATCGACAGGTAGAAGGCATTCGGGCCCGACGTGCTGGACCAGTGGACATAGCGTAGTAAGGCAGGCTGCGAAAATGTAGACATTACCTATGCCATGCAACGCCCAGAATAACTGACGATGTGTCTGTTTGGCTGTCAGCATCATTTTGCCATGGTTGTGAATTGACTTGAAGCTTGGCTACATACACGGTCCTCGAGAGAAAGGTAGAGAAGGTGACACCCTGGCGTTATGCGTCTCATTATTGACGAGCACATGGCCGTTACCGATACATGGACTCTGATTTCCTTGCAAGGCTCCTAATTGCCGCCGCTGACCATCTTTTCTACTGGCGATCCGTGAGGCCATGGAGTATGGCCCGCTCGGATTCCTTCCCTCAGCACTAGCCATGCACGTCGGAAGCCCAGCCTATCAAAATCCTGCTGCCAAGGAGTATACCCCTGAAATCACGGTCCAGTCCAAGCGAGAAGGACAACAGCGCGGGCAATCCTCCACGGCGTAGTAATCCTCAATGCCTTGAGCGGTAATTTGAGGGAAGTTAATCCTGATTCGGTTAGTGCAGACTGACAATCACGCTCTGGAAGAGCAGGCGAGACCTAGATCAATAGCATCTGTTTTCGATAACTGTCGCTCTATGCCGCATTGGTCGCCACTGATGCGACAGGGCTGGCAGAGGCCTGAAGCTGTCGCCCCCTCCTCTCTCTGCGGCCTCGTCGACGCCGCCTTTTAAAGGAGAGATCAACACCGTTCTTTTTCCCCCATCTGCATCGCTCCTCGTCAATCTTCTCGACTCAATGGCACCACCTCTCCTCTTCGCCTGGGGCGCCACGGCGCTCGTCGCTCTGGTGACCTTTGTCATTTACTACTATGCCTCGGCCATGGCCGCGTCGCCCAAGCCGGAGGGCGATCCCGACGCGTTGGCAAAGGGGCTACCAACCACGTTCGTCGAACCTGCCCCCTACATCAAGGCCCTCTCCGACGCGCTGCCTGGCACCGTCATTCTCCCCAAAGACGTGGCCGAGTTTTCTTCCTTCATCCGCATTTGGTTTGCAGCCCAAAACCGCGACATCATCCCCGCTGCCGTCTTCCGCCCCCGCAGCGTGCGCGATCTGAGCATCACCATCAAGCATATCAGCAAGGAGCATGCTGTCAGGGCCAGCCTGCCAGCCACCGGCAACGGCTTGTTTGCCATTCGAGCAGGCGGAGCTAACCCGGCCACCGGCATCTCTGGTGTCAAGGATGGCATTGTGATCGACCTGGCACTGATCAACACGATTGAGCCGTCGGAGGATGGCACCAGCGTCAGAGTTGGCGGCGGCGCCTACTGGCGGGACGTGTACAAGACACTGGATAAGAGAAATCTTGGCGTCGTTGGCGGGAGAGCATCGCCTGTTGGGGTGGGAGGCTCAACTTTGCAAGGTACGTACTCGGAACGCATTGCTTCTCCCCAGAGGATCGCCTCGACTGACAAGTCTCAGGCGGCATGTCCTACTTCTCGCCACAGCACGGCTTCATCTGCTCCAACGTCATCAGCTACCAAGTCGTCCTCGCCGACGGAAGCATCGTGACCGCCTCGGCCAGCGAGAACCGAGACCTCTGGCTCTCGCTCAAGGGCGGCGGCAACAACTTTGGCGTCGTCGTCGAGTTCGAGCTGCGCTGCTTCCCGATCCCCGACAAGATCTGGGCCGCCAATTTCATCTCACCAGGATTCCTCTCCACACGCACAATCACGGCTTTCCATGAGCATGCGGCGCAGGCGAGCTCGCCCACTGGCTTTGACGAAAAGGCCTCGGTGCCTATTCTCTCCTTCTCATACCTCCCCGACGTCGGCGCCACCGCACATTTCTGCCACATCGCCTACACCGAACCAACACCTGACGGAAAGTGGCCCGAGTACTGGCGCAAATCGCCACTCCACTCCCTCTGGCGCTTCCAGAACAAGTCCAAGAACGCCCCTGTTCACGAAGTCGTTATGGACCTGGGCGTCCTTTCGCGTAAAGAGGAGCGCAACGTCTTCGGCACGACGACCGTCAAGAACGACCTAGAGACGCTCATGATGGTCCGCCAGATCTGGCGCGAGGCGCACTCATCTGTCAAGCATGTCAAAGGCACCATGTTCATTTACATTATGCAGCCCATCTACCCCCAGTGGGCGAACAAGGGCACCCCCAATGTGCTGGGGCTTGAAGGGTTGGATGAGACTCTTGTCGTGGTCAGTTTTGCCGTCAACTGGCCAAACCCAAAGGACGACGATGCCATCACGGGCGCCGTGCGGCGTTGCTTCGAGCGTATCGAAGAGTATGCCGCGTCAAAGGGCACTGCGCACCCGTACCGCTTCTCCAATTACTCGTCGGAATGGCAGAAGCCACTGCAGGGATGTGGTGCCGAGAACATGAGGCTGATGCAGAACGTGAGCGAGCGTTACGATCCGAAGGGGCTGTTTCAGACGGGGTGCCTCGGTGGATTCAAGCTGGACAAGCGGGAGAAGTGATGAGGTCCTGTTCTAGACGGTTGAGTAGAATCATAGAAGAGAGGAGAGCATCAATTGATAGACTTCAAAAGGACCAACCTGGGTGGTGCTGTGACAGCTATGGGATGCGGCCCTTTTTGGAGTTTCATGCTGAGTTTGGGCGTATGACGCCACTATTTCCTCTATGTTGAGTTTGGGGGCGCTCATCATGGCGATCTAGGCACTCGACCTGGAAAACACGGTGGCCGCATCACGCCCCCAGGACGCCTTCATCATAACCGTGGGCCCCATGACACGAATAACAACAGCCACGGTGACAGGCCTCAAGCCATGCCGAACATCATCAAGGCGCCGCACTCGCATTTGCGCCATCGGCGTTATTGCGCCACCTCGAGTTACCAGGCCCCCAGTGTCGAGTTGACGTTTAAAACAGCTGCTGCCCCCGGGCCCAGGCCCAGGTTCTCCCAAAAAACTTCAAAACATCGTCACTCTGCTGCTCGACTCTGCACTCGCTGGCCTCTTTCCCCCGTCGTAATCGCCTAGATCTTGCGCGAAAGCGCGCAATATTCTTCCATCGTCTCCATTTTCGACTTTCATGATCGATTTTCTCTCCGTCCTTGCTCAACGCAACTCCACACACCTGACTGACGAAACGAGATCAAAAGTCACGATGCCTGACATGGAAGCAATGGGACACGGCCGCCTCCCGCAGAGCAACACTACCACTGCTGCAGATCTGAGACAGGTTGGTCTTTTTCTCTCCAGGGGAAACTGTCGCTAACAATGACAAGATGTATGGAGATCACCAAGACAGGGACGAGGTGCCCTTTTTGCGCGCCCGCAACCATCCCCAGCGCCAAACCCTCAGACAAGTAAGGCTTCACCAACTGGAGCCACAGACAAACGCGAGTTGCATGACATATTTTGTGTAAACCCCCGGCAGAGCTAATTTTGTTGAAGTACCAGGCCACGATGCGGGCAGCACAGGCGCAGGCCGTCACCGACAGCACTGCCCTGAACTACACATGGCCCCCCTTGACCAGGGACGCGCTTCTGGTAAGAATCCTTCCGGGTTTTGATACAGACTTGGTGCTGACTTTTGCAGGACCATCAGCGAGAGATGGATGACCTTATGGAGTCGTTCAACATGCCACAGGGGCCGCCCATTTCCTTCCAGGACCACGACGGTACAAGTGCAGGATGTCCGAGGTACAACTACTGCAACAGTGCAGTATGTCAGCAGCAGGTACGTGCTATCCAGGAGCGCCTCTACACCAATACCAAGCTAGAACTGACGCCTCCCAGTCTTGGCGACAGGGCCTCCAACTCTTCGAAGCCCAGGCCTGCATCCAAGTCGAGCAAAGGAAGAACGAAGAACTGAAGACACGGCTGAAGCTGACCGCTGAGGCTCTCAAGGGCAACGGACCAACCCCAAAGCAGAGCCGAAGCCAGCAAACCCGAATCTCGTATATCCCGGCTGATGCATCGGCTCCTCCCGTCGACCAGTCCGAGAATATGGCACCTCAGACACCCAAGCCCGCCAATGCCAGGACGGTGCGCGACAACTCGGACATTTACGATGCGACCCCACGCAACCTGTGCTTCAGGCCCAAGCTTGCTGAGAGCTCAACGGTTCAATCTCCAGCTTCCAACATGACCTCTAGCGAGGACATGGACATGGACGACTGGCAGGTCGTCAGCCCACAGGACAGAGGCAGTCCTTTTGCCGAATCCGTCACTACAGCCACTGACGCTGCTACCGACATTGCCGCCGAAGCCCCGGCAGACCTGGCCGATGAGACGAGGTCTGAATGCGACTGGGCAGAACAGATTCGAGGTCTTGAGGAGGTCGTTGCAGAACTCCGAGATGGTCGCACGGATGGTGAGAACAAGAACCGTATTTCAGACGCCATGGCGCATCTGATGGTGCTGGAAGACCTTCGCCGGCTGCAAGAGGGTCGTGTTTGATGCACGAGGGAAATCGCGCGGGGCGATGGGATGGATTCTGGGAAAACGAAAAGACCGAGGGGCTTGGGGCGAAGGCTGGCACCTGGGTGGTGTTGAACATCCAGATCAAGCTGCGAGAATCTGCCCACCCAACCTTGCTCCCATAGCTGGCATGTTCTCTCAGTCTCAGGAAATCTCAACATTCTCACCTCATAGACCCTGGTTGTGCGTGACTCATTGGAAACTCTCAATTGGACCACTGAGACCCGGTGCCGTTTCCATCCTGAACCTCGGCACAGTAGCATGCATGGTCGCGTGGTCGAGTTGCGTCCAGGGGAAACGGAGAAAATGGTATCGGACGCGGCGTCTCTCGGCCGAACCACCACACAATCGCAAGCAATTGACAAGCGCTGCCTCTTCGAGATAAGCTCGCGACCAAGGAGTCGGGAGGGCGTTGGCGAGACGGGGCAATGGATGGAGAGGTTCAGGGGGGCTGGTGGGAACATCCGGGGATTAGGGGAAGCAGATGGTGCACGGCGGTTGGCCCGTGGTTGCAGGTCCCCATTGTGAAGAGGGAACGTTACATGTGGCCCGTGAAGGATGGGGCGGGACGGGGGATGGGCAGGCAACTGATAGGGAGGACGGGTCAGTCCAGTCAAGTCCAGTCAAGGTCCAGTGTGTCCAGCTGAGCTTCGCCGTGCTACCGTACTCCAGCTTCTCCGCACGAGGATGGGCAGCACAGGACGAACGGGATCAGTGGATGTGACAATGGGCTTTTGCAGGCGGGAAGAAATGGAACGAGGTGACTAGGTCGACTTGTCTTTCTTGATGTATCCACCTCCGTATCGGACGACAGCTGCGATGGTCGCATGTGTGGATGACAGACACGACCAGGGGCACTGTACTGGCAGACAGGCGGCCCAGCCCTAGCACTCGGGCCTTTTGTGCATACGACCAGCAGTAGGCGCCGGTTGTTATCGGCTCCCCGTACTTTTGATTGTCTGTTCGCCCTCGTGGCGCTATAATGTTTCGCGCGGAGACGGATCAGTGCTGGCGCTGACAGAAGGGCCGTTGCAGCCATGTGCCGGACCGCTGTGATACGAAGGTGACAATGAAAAAAGGCGAGTGAGCACGAGAGCATGTCTCGGCCCTCCCGTCGGAAGGGCGTGGTGGGCTTTGCCGTGTTGGACCACCCCGGACGGGAGAACGGCAGGGCCCCGATGTCTCCAGCTCGCGTGAGCTGCTGGAGCTACAGCACCTGGACCTGGAGCTCCTGTGGATGAGAGTCCACTCCAGCACGACACAGTCCCTGTAAATCTCTAGTTCTAGGACCAAATGGACTCCGCTGCTTCCCCATCCTTATCACAACCTCCCCGAGTCAGAAGAAGATTGAACATGGCATTATCTCTTCGGCCCAGAATGACCGGGCAACCGGGCACCCAAACTGTACTGACCTTTCTCACGCACGACGACCGTCAGATGCATAATCATCATCCCAGGGAGTTCCACCCCACACACCACCACCACCACCACCACCTCCCCTCACCCTCGGACTTTTCTGGTGTCTCTGCCCGCCACCTTGCCGTGGGCCGGCCCCCCTCCCATCGGCACCCAAGAAACAACGGCAAGCAGGGGAGGCAGGGGTGGTCATCAGCCATCAGGTGGACTGCCCACTGACTTGCCCAGCCTCAACCACCCCCGGCATCTGTCACGTAGTACCTGCGGTGCATGCTCCCGTTCCCTGCTCTGATAATGGGCGCGGCCATCGTCACGATGCGCCCTGCCGGCATCTGAGCGCCACTCCCACCTCAGTTGATTGCTACCATAGCTTTGCATCCTCACACCTGCTTCTGCGCACCGACGCCCGCCTGCTTCTCCTCCTGCGCGCGTGAGAGAGACGATCCTTGCCCCCTTGTTCGTGTTCGTGGATGGGTGACCTTGCCCCTCCCCTCTGCAATCCCATCAATCTCACCTTGGCGATCCCGACCGTCCTAGCCCCGGGTGACCCTCTCTCTCACTTGCCCCAGTGCCAGCCCAGGGAACCAGGGGCCAGGATGATGGGGGCAACAACGTCGCCTCGGGAGCTAAGGTAACCTCGAGTTCAGAGGTCAGAGCCTTCCCCTCCGTCTCCGCACGACCAGGGGTCTGATTTTCATCAAATACCACGGCGCGCCCTCCCTCGGGACAGCTCCCAGCTTCTTGCCAGGTCAGACAAGTCAGTCGCATGGTTCGAGAGTGAGCTGCCCGTCGGACAAAGTAATTCCCGCTCGCCTTCCACACCGTCGTACCGGAGGATTTGAACACCCTTATTCGCCGGGGTACTAAATACAGCTTACCTGCCTTGCGCCTCAGGCCTGCCACTACCGACAAAACCCCCGACCGCCGCCCGCTTAACTGCCGGACGCCTCAATCCCACCTCACAACCGTCCTCCTCTCACCAGCACCTCCAAGATGTCCGATCTCAAGAACACCCCCGAGGCGGCCCACGAGGCGCCCGCCTCGTCCCTCGACGACACCAACACCGCTCCCGCCGCGACCGCGAACGGCGATGTCGTCCTCCCCGCCGGCTGGAAGTACAAGTCGTGGTCCATCGCCGGCCACCGCTACTGGTTCGCCTCGCCCCGCGTCCAGCTCTTCATGGTCTCCTTCGTCTGCTTCCTCTGCCCCGGCATGTTCAACGCCCTCGGCGGTCTCGGCGGCGGCGGCCAGGTCAACCCTAAGGCCCAGAGCGACGCCAGCACCGCCCTCTACAGCACTTTCGCCGTCGTCGGCTTCTTCGCCGGCTCCATCGCCAACCGCATTGGTCTTCGCCTAACCCTGTCCTTTGGCGGTATCGGCTACTGCATCTACGCCGCCAGCTTCCTCGCCTACAACCACACCGCCAACCACGGCTTCGTCGTCTTTGCCGGCGCCTTCCTCGGTGTTTGCGCCGGTCTCCTCTGGACCGCCCAGGGCGCCATCATGATGTCCTACCCTCCCGAGAACGAAAAGGGTCGCTATATCTCCTTCTTCTGGGTCATCTTCAACCTCGGCGCCGTCCTCGGTGCCCTCATCCCCCTCGCTGAGAACATCCACTCCACCTCCGGGCCCGTCAGCGACGGCACCTACTCCGCCTTCATCATCCTCATGTTCGTCGGTGCCGTCATCGCCCTGTTCATCTCCGACGCCGGCAACGTGGTCCGCGAGGATGGCTCCCGCGTCATCATGAAGAAGAACCCCTCCTGGTCCTCCGAATTCCGCGGCCTCTGGGAGACCTACCGCGACGAGAAGTGGATCGTCCTCCTCTTCCCCCTCTTCTTCACCTCCAACATCTTCTACACCTACCAGTTCAACGGCATGAACCTGCTCGCCTTCAACGTCCGCACCCGCGCCCTGAACAACGTGCTCTACTGGCTCGCGCAGATTGTCGGCGCCCTCATCGTCGGCTACGCCCTCGACATTAGCCGCATCCGCCGCTCCGTCCGCGCCAAGGCCTCCTACATCATGCTCTTCCTGCTCACCTTTGTTGTCTGGGGCGGCGGCTACGCCTGGCAGAAGCTGCAGGTCCCGCGCACCGCGGACGAGTCGGAGAAGCAGAATGTCGACTGGACCGATGGCGGCAAGCTCTACATTGGACCTATGTTCCTGTACTTCTTCTATGGATTCTTTGACGCTGCTTGGCAGACGTGCATCTACTGGTAAGCCATCCCTCAAGCACTTCAAATTCGACCATGATCCGTGCTGACTATCTCCAGGTACATGGGAGCTCTGTCCAACTCGAGCCGCAAGGCCGCCAACCTGGCTGGTTTCTACAAGGGTATGTCGACTCGCCTCTGCCGCTGGAAAAGCATCACTGACACTGACATCCTCCAGGCATCCAGAGCGCCGGTGCTGCCGTCTGGTGGGCTCTCGACTCGAGCCTCGTCTCGTACGAGATCATCTTCGGAGCCACCTGGGGCCTGCTCGCCCTTGCCCTTCTCATCGGCGCGCCCGTCATCTTCATGAGGATCAAGGACACGACCGAAATCTCAGACGATATTGTCGGTACTGGCGAGAACATCGAGGACGTGGCTGCTCCCGGCCAGCTGGCCGCCGAGGAGAAGAAGGCGGGTGTTGTTTGAGTATGTCTTGTGTCGGTCACGAGCACACATCCAGGGAAGGGCGTGGAGAGAAATCCCCAACAAGAGTGGCAGTTTGAGCTAAATAGCAGCTGTGCTTTTAATCAATGATTCTAATCTAATAATGTGTTGTGACAGGAAGGAAAGGTGTGAGAGCTTCAGTGAAGACCCAGGGGTTTCTGGCGTGTCTACTCGCAAGTGAAGACGGCCTGCCCATCGGCGCCGACAGAGGCCTTCTGCACCTGAGGATAAGGGCACAAAGGCCTCTCCTCGATGGTCGTCGCGCCGAGTCCTAGGACGCTCGTGGCCAGCAGCACATCCGGAGCTTCACCCTCCTCAACCCAGCGCATGAGGGTCGCAAAGGTCGAGTTGGGGAACATGCCAGGCCCGCCGAAGCAGTGATGCAGACCAGGAGCCATGAAAAGGCGGTAATATTCCCGAACAGATGGGTCAAGGGCTGTGACTCGCTGGTAGTAGTTCTCGGTGCCTTTAGCAGGAATAACGGAGTCGGCCTGTACTGAGTTAGTCCTTGTAGCGCGTTGATAAAGCCATGGCTTTTGCACTCACCATTCCATGGTATGTAATCATCTTGCCACCGGCGGCGCGGAACCCAGAGAGGTCGGGGTTACTGGTGTCGATGATGTCCTCGTACTCGGCCCTGGCCTGGATCTCGAAATTGTCGTACTCGGCCTGGGTGAATCCGCTGACCGAAGCCGTCGAGTTCTTGAGGAGGAAAAGGCGGAACCAGTCGTCAGCCAGAGGCACTGGTCCGCGGGTGCATGTCTCAGCACCACACGTGCTGTCCTTGCTGCACGTTGTGTTGATGTTGGCGAGGTCGGTGATAGTGCCGGTCAAGATGGCGTCCATGGACGGTCCGAATCCCATGGACGAGTTGTCGCCTCGCTTGGCGCCACCCCACTGGAAAGTCTTGTCAGAATCATGTCGCAGAATGGGAATGTGCAAACAGGTACTCACTACTCCTCCCATGACAATGGCAGCTGCCTGGGATACCTCGCGCTCGACGCCGGTACAGTTGATGGCCGTTCCGACCATGCTCATGGGGTCAAACTTGCAAGTCGCGTCCGTGATAATGCCGTCCGCCAGGCCGTCGGCAGAGTCACAGGTCTCGATAGCCGCGGCAGTGAGGGCGTCAAACTCGCAGGTTGGAGGGAACTCGTTCAGCTGGTCCATGAGGAAAGCGGAGTACTCCATCTGCTGAGCCCACGAGATCCAGTTGATCGCAGGCGCTGCGGCAGCGATACCGTCAAAAGCATCGGGGTACTTCTGCGCCATCATTAGTCCCTGACGACCGCCCTGGGAGCATCCGTTCCAGTAGGAGAAATGGGCTGGCTCGCCGTAAAACGCGTTCGTGTAGGCCTTTGCCATGTCAGTGGCCTCGATGAGGGAGTCGGACCCAAAGTTCTTGAGCAGGCGCATGTTGACGACGCCCTCCTCGCGCAAAGCCCAGTTCTCGGGTGTGAAATCGGAACCCAGGCCGGCATCCGTCGAGACGGCGACGAAGCCTTGACCTATGGCGGCAGTCATGGCCATCAATCCAGCGGGATGGAGACCAGCCTGCCAGCCGGCGCCGCCGATGAATTGGAGGCGGCCATTCCAGGTATCAAGGGGCAGCCAGACCTGCACTTGGACCGAGTCGTCATCGCCCGTATGGGTGTAGGTGGTTGTGACGTTGCAAAAGTTGGCGCCGACGACGTTGACGCCGGGGTTGTTGGAGTAGGCGCCGATTGAGATGTTTTGGGTGACGTTGAGAGCCAGTTGGGCCTCGACGGAGATGATGGAAGCGTCGGGGATGGAGAAGGAAGAGAACGTAGCGGCTGAGCAGGCCGACGCGGAGACGGTTCCGTTGAAAAGCGAAGGTATCATGGTGAGGATCGACGGGGTGTAAGGGTTAAAGAGTGTTTGTAAGTGATGGGATGGCATGTCTCCAATCTTTGGGATGGGAAGTATGACCTTATATCATGGGCTGCTTGAATGAACGGGTCTGTGTCGATGTGGACGTCAGGTACGATCTGTACGAGCTTCGTCAACAACGCGAAGTCTTCATTAATGCGTGCCCCGGCCTTTTCATTTGCCTGTGGACCTTTTACCTGAAGAACCGGGGTCGTTCATCGGCAGTGCAAATTGTCGTCAGTAGAAGTGGTGCATCAAGGCACATCCCGAGGGACACATTGCGGTCCATACACTTGGGTCCCGTGGAGACTGGGATGGAAAATTGCCCCTTTCCATTGCCAACAGCATGCGCCAGTAGTGGCTCGGGTTTCGAGTCAATCCTCGGGTATGGTGACGAACGCGAGAATCTCGTTTAGCCTCGTACCGAGCCTGGGCAACTGATTCCATCGGCCCTTTGATGCCCCTCCGCCACAGTCGTACATTGAATCTCATTACATGCTGGGGATCTCAATAGTCTAGATAATCAGATCTTCATGCATGGCACAGGCTTACATCATCCCGTGAGGTTGCAGACTCAGCACCCCATTGGGTACCTTCCGTATTGGTGGCAACGTATGCTATCCCTCCATCATCAACTTTGGCCATTGAAGCCACTTCTCCCATCCAGGCCCTAAGCCCAGTACGATTCCTTCTAATAAATCTTGCCCTGTCCGATCTACGACCCAGTAGCCCCGAGACCAGTGTAGGATGACGCAAAAGTGGGCTATGACCAGGAGCGCCTCCGGCCTCCCCGCTCGTACAGCCGACAGAAAGCCCTCTCCAACCATCAGCGGCCACGAAAATAGATGAAAAGCTGCATGTTTCTGGAGCTCCTCGGGAGTCTTGTTTTCACCAAGAATACCACCCCCGTCATCATCGACACGGTCAAAGATGGCCTGAAGCTGGCAACGCGCCTCGTCGCAGCCGCGTTTCTGCGCATCGTCAAGTCCGAGACTTCCCTGGATGAGTTCCTCGAGCGGTCCCGTCTGCGGACCGTGGCCACGCTGATCGACCATCTCGGCCCCTTCGTCGAAGAATCCTCGAAGGCTGCTATGCTGTATGTGTACCCAGGCTTGGGAAACGACTGCGCGCACGCCCTGATAGACGTCGAGGTACTGCAGAAACCGCGGCAGAACACCCTCAGGATCTCCCTCGACACTGACGTCGGAGAGCTGGTGGATTCCCAGTAGCCAACTGAAGAAGAGCGCTTGCGTTGCATTGCTCTCGTCAATGTGCATCGTTGACTCGGTGAAGAGCCGGATGCCGTGCGACTGGTACGCTCTGGCCTGGTAGATAAAGTCTGCCCGTTGCTCGGGATTGCAGTGCGCCATGTGTCGCGCCGAGAAGGCGAGGAGTTGGTTCAGAAGAAAATGGCAACCAAGACTCTCGTTGGCAAGGAAGCTTATTGGGTGGAGGTTAGTATCGTTGGGGAAAGAATCAGGCATGAACATCTCGAGCCCAGACGTGATGAAGTGGAATAGTAGCATGGCTTGGTTGCTGTCGGCGGGTGGCACGCCGTCTTCAGGCGCGGGGGACGGCGTGGGAATCGATGGGGTTGGACATGTGCCAGACATCGAGTCTGGGTCGCCATTGCTGGTAGGCGGCAGGACAGGCTCGAGCAGTGAGTAGGGGCATTGCCTCCTGCCCAGAGCGCATCGTCCGCAAATAGGGCGCTTTTCATCGCACTGGTGGGAGTGTGTCAGCTACAGTACTCGAGAAAAGTGATGTGTTGATGGAGGGGGGGACTGACCTTGATGCGACGGCGCTTGCACTCGCCACAGCCTCGGCGAGACTTGCGGTGGTTACGGCGAGAACCCTCTGTCTCGGCCGGCGTCGGGGGCTGGTGTGGTGATGGTGTGGCCGTGGCTGATGTCGGCCCCGAGGCCAAGATCGGGGGTGTAGCTGCGGGCGAAGGTGACATTGGGATTTCTGTGGCCGTCAGATCAAAGACGTGACGCGGAAAGAAATGAAAATGCGAGGGAGAGACTGATGAAAACGATTGAACCCGAGCCTGCCGGTCGCCGGCGTCTGATATATCGTCTAGCATCGGGTTCAGGGGCTGATGTTTGAGTCGCGGGCGGCGGTGCCTCGTATTTGGGCAGACTCAACCAATGGGATGCCCGTCGGTACGATCTTTAGCGTCCGACGGGCACAGCCCAGGCATGACCGCTCCATAGAACGGAGCCGTTTGTTCGACCGGGCCGCGTCATGGACGGGTCGGCCGATGTTTGACGGCCGCATCGGGTGGTTTTTGCGGCCGTGTCGGAAGATTAATTCGGGGGAAAGAGGGCTGAGCCAGTTGGTTCACTGCTTTCCATGCCGTTTGATTGATGTGACCCACGGGAGGGAGTTTTGATGGGTATAAGTAGTCGAGCCCTGCCTGGGCCGTGTCTGCTCTCCTGATCTACTGTCGCATTGTCCATCGTCCTCGCCCATCACCATGTTCTCGCAACAACCGACATATGCCACTATCCAAACACTTTGCGACTTGGACCAGATCATGCGTTGAAAGACATTGTCCCTACTTTGGGCAAGTCAATATGGGCACGGGCGGTGCACATGAGGACATGCTGGAGCCCCGCGGGTCACCCACTTCCCCAGGAGCGGGCCGAGCTCCCGTCTCTCTGGCTCAGACCCCCTCATCAACCCCAGACCATGGCCTCGGTGACAGTCCGACAGTGCTTCAATTTCTCTCTCGTCTTGGCCATGCCTTCTCTGAACAAACACTTCCTGAGTCCTGAATCGTGAGCGGCCGGCTCCGTCCGCCTCGTCCGCTCAAGATAAGCCGGAGATGCATAGCGACCAGCCTCAACCACACCCATCTGCATGCAGCCAGCCGGAAAAGCCAATTCAATCAAGCCCACGATCGACACCCTCAGACAATCAGCCAGCTCTAGTTGATAACGACGCGAGACCGACACACCACGGCAATCATGGTGCTTCTTGGCTTAGACGCCGTTTAACCACAGAAAGAGGGGTCGGCTGTTTGACCATGCACAACACACCTTCCTATTGAGTCGTCTAGTTCCGTGTCCCCCAGACTTTGATCACGGCATATCACCCACCAACCTTATTCGCACACTGCCCCGGCGTCTAACTTCCCCATTCGGCAAAAGACGCCGTTTGGAACAAGCGCTAAGATGCGGCATTAGCACCGCCAAGGGGCCAATCCCGACGGTCACAACCTCCACGACCCCCCAGGCCCCAGGTGCCGAGCCAGGGGCTGGATGAGCGACAGGATGGCTCGGCACGGCTCTTGGTAGATCCTGAACCACGTGCAGGGAACAACAGGTAAATCAGGGGTCTTATCTGAGACCTGGGCGGCCGACGCCGGACGACTTTGGAGTTGCACGAGTGTTGATGCTTGTACCTGGTAGACGACGATCGGCGCCCAGGAACGAGGATATAAAGAGAGGTTCATCCTCCCCCATCGTCACTCCACATCCTCTCATCCCCAGCCTCAGGTCTTCCAGTCCAGTCCACCACCGGTCGTTTGTCTCTAGTTGTCCGCTATCTGCTGCCTCATCCCGCCATCATGCGTTTCTTCACCGCCATCCTGCCCCTCGTGGCCCTGCTCTCCGGTGTTTCTGCCCTTCCCATCGCCGACGATGTGTCCCCCGTCGAGGCCTCGCCCCTTGAGAGGCGCGCCGCCGCTACCTGCGGCAGCCAATTCTACTCCGCTGCTGCCGTCAACGCTGCCGCCGTGAGGGCGTGCAACCTGTACCGTGCTGGTACCCAGATCGGAAGCAACAAGTGCGTGGCATTGGTCCCACCGCCTAGTTTCCCTCGGCCCGAAGCTAACATGACAGAACAGCTACCCCCACACCTTCAACAACCGTGAGGGCTTCGCCTTTGCCGCGGCTGGCCCCTATCAGGAGTTCCCCATCATGGCCAGCGGAGCCATTTACTCTGGAGGTATGGCGCTTCCCTCTGGAAGTTGAATTGACACGTGCTAATAACTCTTGCAGGAAGCCCTGGACCTGACCGTGTCGTCATCAACACTTCGTGCAGGCAGGCTGGTGCCATCACCCACACCGGTGCTAGCGGCAACAACTTTGTCATTTGCCGGTAAATGTGAAGTTGTCCATCTGAGGACACGGAGCCAGAGGATGCGGCTAGCGGACATGCGGAAAAGCTTGAACATAGGATCGGTTCCCTTGAGACATCGAATTGCAGCCTCCCCTCTGCTTGCCAACCCATTTACATGCGACGCCATGGCAGTTGCGGTGTGGTACCCCATCAGATGGGAAATGTCAGGTGAAAGATGATCAATTGTGTGACCGCCGTGATTACTATCGCTAAAAGACAATGCCTCCTAGGTTGATGCCTAGTAGACGTAGACAAACTCATCGTTCTTCGAATCCGTTAGATCCTTGAACGCGTTCTCGCCCAGCATAACGCCGCCAGCTCCCTCGACGTTGTCGGCGCTGCCGCTGCTGTACTTGTGCTCCATGCTCAGATCGCGGATCTTGGCAGGCTTGCCAGCCTTGACACGCTTGGCCGACTGCATCTTGTTGAGCACGAAGATGTTGGCAGCCTGGAGACCGATGACGGCGAGGAGGGCGCAGGTGATACCCATGGTCTTGGTCAGACCGGGCTTGTAGGCTGGGGCATCGTTGGAGCTGAAGAGGAGAGGGCCGATGATGTTTCCAGCGGAGGAACCAATGTTCTGGTGGGTGTTAGTGAAAGTACTTGTGATTGGTCGGCTGACGCAGTAGACTTACGTAGAGAGACATGGTCACACTCTTCTTGGTGGTGCCGGCAAAGTTGCTGCGATGCAAGTTAGCGACTGTGTAAAAGCCAAGTAGCAGGCATTGTGACTTACGAGATCATCCAGGACACGATCAGGGGGTTGCCGCTGAAAATGAAAGCAAGCATGTAGTAGGCGGCGAGAAGAGGAGGGGTGTTGTTCTCGCGCCTCAGCAGGTAAAGCATGACGGTGCCAGCAAGCACGGGCAGCAGCACCAGGCCGAGGAAGACGCTCTTGACCCTGAAGCGGTGGGCCATGTACGAAGCCGGGAAGATGACGAGCAGCTGAACCGCACCGAAGGGGATGTTGAGGAGCGAGGTAACAGCGCGATCGAAGCCGAAACCGCCGACGATCAGAGGGCCGAAGGTGTTGGTGACAGCGGCGGTGACGTTAAGGCACAGGGCCATGGCGATGAAGAGCCAGGTCTTGGGCTCAATCATGGCCTCAAGAGCCTGGTTCCACTTGAACTCGCGGGTGCCGGTGCCGGACTGGTTGGCACGAAGACGCTCAATGCCCTGAAGACGCTCCTTCTCGGTCAGGAAACGGGCCGACACGACATCGTTGTCCATGCGCCAGTAGACAACAGGCGCGGTCAGGACGGTCAGGAGACCGACGAAGATGAAGAGAATCCTCCACGAAGCGATGTGGCTGTCGATTTGACCGAGACCGTAGGACACGGCGGCGGCGAACATGGTGGAGAGACCGTTGGTGCCGTACCAACAGGCCACGCGCATTGGCTGCTCGGCGCGACGGTACCACTGCGATGTGATGACGGAGAACAGGGGCAGGCAGGCCGCTTCGAAGAGGCCGAGGAGGAAGCGGGTAGCGAGGAGACCGCTGTAGTTGTGGCATGCGGCCATGCAGGTCTGCGCGGCGCCCCAGCCAAAGACGAGGGTGGGCATCAGGATACGGTGAGGCACGCGAACCATGATCCAGGAGGAGAAGGGGAGCCAGCAGAGCTGGGCGATGGCGGCCATGGATCCGACCATGGAGTATTGATTTCCAGTGAGGTTGCAGTCCTCCCGAAGGCCCCAGATGGCGCCATAGCCGAGCACGGACTTGTCGAGGATCTGGAGGAAGTAGACCCAGACGAGGATCGAGAGAATATGCCAATCGGTCTTTCTGCGGATGCGCTTGTTCTGTAAGGAAGAGAGGTGTCAGTGTCTAAGCAGCTTCAAGGTGATGGTGATGGTGATGAAAAGGGGGTGCTGAGTCATCGGGTTGTCGCAATCGCCACTCTCCCGGCTCAATGCTCAGCCCAAGCACTGGCGGGCTTGGCCTGGACAAGTGCCGCGCGGACGAATACCAAGGAATGAGGCTCGAATCCGGGTGTTGGGGGTACTCACGTCTTCTTCGGTCAGTTCAATGTGCTGGTTTCCGATAAGCTCGGCGGCGCGATCGCCATGCTTGCCGGTGGTGGCGACATGCTTCAGGTCGGGCTCCTGGTCGTGAGAGACATCCTCCGTGCGGTGCAGTGAAGCATCGTCGATCTTGTTGGAAGCCATTGCTGCTGATCTGATGATGGTTGATCTGGGCGCGTCCTGGGTATCAAGGGTTGTTTGATTGCTGAGGTCGAGATGGAGCCTGATGATCTCTGTCGAAAGAAAGCGGACACTCAAGGGTTTATATCCATTTCTCACGG
Organism: Plectosphaerella plurivora; assembly: GCA_020726575.1. Classification (NCBI taxonomy): domain Eukaryota; kingdom Fungi; phylum Ascomycota; class Sordariomycetes; order Glomerellales; family Plectosphaerellaceae; genus Plectosphaerella; species Plectosphaerella plurivora. The sequence continues at coordinate 1,772,200 of JAGSXJ010000002.1, read as the reverse complement.
ACCCATACTCTTAAGCCGGCGGACTGGCCGAGCTGCCCTCGTGTCTAACCCAGCCAAGCAAGGCATGAGTCGGGTATGGAGACCGAGATGAGCGATGGCCTTGTTTGCCTTTCTTTCCCCGGGGGGCCGGAGGATGGGGGAACGGGGCCAACTGGGACGCTACGGGTTCATCCCCAGACGAACCAGCCGGCCCCAAAAGGCGGTGGTGGGTTGTGGGGGAGAGGATTCGAGGGATGGGGCTCTAGCGTGACGGCGGCGAGGTTCTGGACAAGGGGGCTATAGCCGAAGGACCCACGAAGCTCAGTAGCCGATGGTGTTTCTGGGCCTTCATTGGGTGATCGGCTACTCAGCCGGCGGCCACGAGACATCGGCGTTTGATTTGTATCGTCCAAGTCGGCCATTTGCCGGCGATCGACGAGTAATCCCGGCATCATGGTGTCATTTAGTGGGAGAGATCTAACCAAAGACGGGGTGGTGCTTGGGGGTGATTAGCTGTTGGTAATGGCACCACCACAAGGGGTACTTCTCGTGAGGACTGGTCCTAGGGGAAAAGCCGGGTACCACGCCATGCAAACCAACAAGCGAGTTTGAGGGGAGGAAGGGCGCGGAGCTGGCCCGCGGCCTGGCCTCGTGAGTCGTGACCCCCATCGTATCGCCCCCGCCGAGGAAAGCCACCAGACACTGCTGTCAAGTCACAGCCCAAGCGAGCCGTACGAGTTTCCATCCGTTCTAACCTTCTCCCCCGAGTCCTCGGCAATTCCAGCTCGAGGTGGAGGTGGCCCCAGATCCGAGTCCAGGTTCGACCGGGGAGAACTGATATGGATGGGGGTCCGTCCCATCATCCACTTTCTTTCCCCGCTCATTGCCTTTCCGAACACACACACACAATCACATTCTCTCCGCATTGGTGATGCCACCGGCGATGCAATTGCCGCCCTTCCAAAAGCCGCCGCAACAACCGCCGCCATGAACTCACCCTCGACTCTAGCCCCGACCCCCGAACGACCGCCCCTCGGCTCGGCCAAGGGGAAGCGCGTCTCACGAGCATGCGTCTCATGCCGCGTGAGGAAGACGCGCTGCGATTTGTGAGAAATACAATTCCCGAGAGTTTGGGTCATGCCCCCCTGCTGATGCGGCTGGTGCAGAGATGCAGTCGGATCGTCTGGCCGCCCGCCCTGCCAGAGATGCGTGCGACAGGATCTTGAATGTGTTCTCGCACCGTCACGTCGCGGTGGCCGTCGAGTTCGCAAGTCGGCAAAGCTGCCACGTGCTGGAGATGCCGAGTCTTCAGGACTCGGCGGCTTGTCAGTTGCCGCGGCCGGGACGCCGGCCGGTCGAGCACAGCGTCACGAGAGCAACCCGACGACAGCCGCTGGGCGAGAGCTGGTCCAGGCCACGCCGTCGCGCATCGATACCCGTGACGACCTCGACTGGGAGCAGCAGAGTGAGTGGGCTTCCGAGTCGCCGCCGCCTCCCCAGCCCACCGGCGACAGGCAACGCTTCAACCACGTCAACCCCCCCGGTATCGAGGGACACATGGCCTCCGCCGACCTCCTCAACCCCTCCGATGCGCTCAACCTGTTGGCGCAGGTCGCCGACCTCGACACTGATGGTCGGGGAGGTGATCTCGTCGCGGGCCCGGACACGAGGAGCGCCGCACGGCCATCGGCAGATGTGCAAAACGCCCTTGAAGACCCGCGATCCAACAACTACCCTCCCTTGATGGAAGGCCTGACCGTTGCCGACCTCGCCGCCCTCATCCACAACTACCATACACATTATCATGCCTACTTCCCGGTAGCTCCAAAGGCCATCTTCGACGACATTAACCCGTTGCTACTGGTTCGCACAGAGCCACATCTCCTCACAGCTATCCTGATCGTCGCGTCGAAAGATGAGAAATGCTGGTCCGATGCTCATCAGATCTTCTCTCGGTACATGGAGACCCTCATCTCCAAGCTTGTCTACGGCAGCACGGCTACTGTCGGCGCTGTCGAGGCCCTACTCATCCTGGCCGAGTGGGCGACGCAGCGACCTCAGGAGAACCCTGCCATCGGCCGTGGCGAGGAAGATCACAGCGCATGGATGCTCGTTGGCGTCGCCATTCGTCTTGGGTACCTGCAGCGGCTGGAGCAGACCGCCCTACCACATTCGCAGCCCGACGGGTCGCGGCGGTTGGAGGAGTACAGTCGGCGACGTCTGGCCTGGACAGGTAGGTGCTTCAATGCGTCGATGCCCTTCCATTTGCTGACACGCTACGTAACAGCATGCTACATGAGCGATCGTCAATTGTCAACACGCCTCGGGAAAGGTTTCTGGGCAAGAGGCCCGCCACCCTCGACGATGAAGAACATTGCCGACTTTCCAACGCTGCAAGCCCAGAAACTCGGCAGCGAGAACCTCGCCCTTCTCTTCCAGGCCAACCTTGAGCTGACGCAACTTTTTGGAAACACACACGACATTCTCTATTCGTCGACGAGCCACCGCGAACAGCTGTACATGGGCGGCGAGTACATCAGATACATCGTAGGTGATCACAGTCGAGGCTGTTGACTGGCGATGCTGACTCTCCCAGGATGACTTTACCTCTGTCCTTCGCAACTGGAAGCTGGAATGGGGAAGTCTCAGCTGTACGTCGTCCACCACCAGACATCTCGTCCATCACTGACCATCCTTCTCCAGTCACACCACATGTCAAAGCATCACTGGTCCTCTCGTTCGACTTCCTCCGTCTCTACATCAACGCCTTCGCCTTCCAAGCAACCCTCAACCGCGCTGCTGCCAAGTCAGCACGATCAGCCGCGCAGCCCTCCCAAGAAGCCGGCGCCCGCTCACGAACAGGCATCGGCTCGCCATCATTCCACGGTCTTCCAGGCAACCCCGATGCCCGCTTCATCTACGAGTCGATCGACGCCGCAAACTCCCTTCTCGGCACATTCAACGGCTTCATCGACCCCGTTGGCGGGCTGAAGTACATGCCCCTCAAGTACTATCTCTACGTTATCTACGCGGCCGTCTTCCTCTTCAAGGCCCGTTTCGCCGGCGCTATTGGCAAGGAAGCTGGGGCAGGAGTGCGTCGAGCTGTCCATGCGACCATCAGCCGGTTGCAAAAGACATCGCATAACCCGCACAGCCTGGGGCACAGGTATGCGCGCTCCCTGCGGCTTCTATGGTGGAAATCGCCCGAAAGGGTCGATAAGACCAGACACGACGACACGTCTCGTGTCAATGGTGGCAGCGGTAGTAACAACCTCCCGGACCACGGCATGAGCCATGACCCTCTGATGTCAGGCGACCATGGCATGCCAGTTCTTGGGGCCGAGACCCATGGCGAGGGCTTTAGTATGGCTGGGTCTGCGCTGGAGCCTCTAAACGGGCTATCCTGGCGGGATCTCGACTCACTAGGCCAGTTCATCGCAAATCATACGACGACCAGCTTGACTGATGGGACCATGACGAGTCCCGAGTTTGATCAGTATGGGTCATCGGGCGGGATGGAAGCCGGAGGAGAGGAGTACTATTATGACAACTTTTGGCAGGGCAACGACATTATTTTTTAGGTACTGGTAGAACACCTGGTACGATGAATGGAATCGTTGCTCCAGTCGGTGGCTTTCGAGGCCCAAGGGGTGCAGGCGTGTGGTTCAGTCTCCCCTTCAGTCGCTGATGGTGTCTGGTATCGACTGGAGGCATATGGCCAGGATAAACCCCATAACGGCTCCCCGGCCACCCCATATCTCGACCCCTGGCTCTGGGCACCTCATACGAATTAAAAGAGAAGTTTGGGGTTCCGTGTCGTTCCCACTGTGCATGGGAATCTCGTCCGTCTGCTCCGCTCGAAACCCGCTGCTGGTCGACCCCCTCTCTCAACAACTAGTTGCCTAGACGCCGCCCCCCCTTCGGATCCGGCAAAAAGATGTGGACAATCCGCGAATCGAACGCGGGACCTTCAGCATGCTAAGCAGACGTTATACCACTAAACCAATCGCCCAGAGATGTTGATTTCCAAGGTTAACCGGTACAAGTTTCGTGGAGCGGAATGATCTCCATCCTCGGCATCACCAACTGTCACTCAACCATCATGCTCCCGGACTATTTGTGAATCTTGCACATCACTTTCATATCGATAAGGCAGTTTCGTACTCATTGGTCATGACATTCATTAGTCTAGTCTAGTGTACAATCCCAAACACCTGTTCCTTCTACCCAAACACCATTCCTTGTATGCAACTCGTCTAAGCCTCAACAGCCTTGAGGACGGCCCTGAAGTGGAGCTTGCCGGAGTCAAGCTTCTCCATGGCGGCCTTGATGCCCTCCTCGGTCATGTCGAAGGTCTCAATGACGGGGGCGACCTTGTGGACGGCAGCGAACTCGAGCATCTCGCGGTGGACGGCGCGGGTGGCGACGAGCGAGCCCTGGACGGCGATACCCTTGGCGAGCAGGGGCATGTAGGGGATCTCGAAGTTGCCGGCAGAGACGGACAGAGGGTAGATGCGAGACTTGGGGGCCATCAGGGGCAGGAGAGCGGCCCAGTCGGGCTGCGCAGAGGCGGTGACGAGAAGCCTATCAATGGGCCAGCGGATGCTGTGGTCGTCGGCGGAGCGCTCGCCCATGGCGATGAACTCGTGGGCACCGAGGCGGAGGGCCTCATCCTTCTTGCTGCTGGAGCCGGAGAGGGCGACGACGCGGCAGCCGAGCTTGGCGGCGAACTGGAGGGCAATGTGGCCGAGACCACCGACACCGAGAACACCAACGGTCTCGTTGGGCTTGACGTCGTGAAGGGTGGTGAAGACGGTGGCGCCGGCGCACTGGAGGGGAGCGGCGACCTCGTCGGAGAGGGCGTCGGGGATGGGGTGGAGGAAGGCCTCGCGCCAGACGGCGTGGGAGGCGAAGCTGCCCTGGTCAGGGGTAGAGTAGCCGAAGAGGGCCCTGGCGTGGCAGAAGACGTCCTCGCCCTGGAGGCAGTGAAGGCAGAGGCCGCAGGCGTTGGTGACGTATCCCCATCCGACGCGGTCGCCGGCCTTCAGGTTGCGGGTGGCGGGGCCGACGCGCTCGACAACACCGACGCCCTCGTGGCCGAGAACCATATCGGCCTTACGGTAGTGCAGGTCGGTGCCGCAGAGGCCGGAGGCGGTGATGCGGACGAGGACCTGGTCATCCTCGAGGGTGTCGGGGCGGGTGGTGGTGGCCTTCTTGGGGAAGCCATCATCGGAACCCTTGTAGACGGTGAAGGAAGGCATTTTGTTGGTGGGGGTGGGTATCGAGTAGTGGGGAGTAGTAGTAGAATAGGGGGATCAAGGTCCAAGGAAGATTGCTATGCAGATGCTGTGATGGGAATGTTGATGCTGATGCTGAGAGAGGAGACGGGACAGAGTGCCGGCTCCCCCGTCCTTCTTATACTTCTGGAGACTCGAGAGCATATCTCCGTCCTTGACCGCATCATCAGTAACAACGGGACGATCTGGAAAAAACGCGAAGCACCGAAGCAAGCGGGGCACGTCAACTCCGATGCGATTTACTGATGAGATCACAACGGGCCCCGGAGCAACGCTACAGCCAAGGAAGACGCCCGGCGCACTGGGAGGTATCTGGGATTTTGGGAGTGCCGGCGACCAATGGGAGTTGCTCCAGGGCTCCGTCCGAGTCAGGGTGCGGCATTACCGACCCCTCTCTGGTGTCGGCAGTTGGTCTCTGAACGTGGGTGACAGCCGGGACCGAGGCTGACGCCCCAGCGTGCCCCCATCGGAGTTTACCATCTGTGACGTGCAGCCCCGATTTATCAGCAGACTCTGCTGTCAACTCCGACACTCCGTGGCGGCCACTCCGAGGTCCTTTCAAAGTCGATCCTCATCATCATCGGAGTCTGCCCCGAAGAAAGCGAAGCAACGGATGGACGGCACCTCGATATCCCTACCCATGGCCGCCATGGACGGACTCTCGGTTTCGAGTTTGAGCACTCCTGTCGGAGCTGCTCCTACGACCGTGGCACGATTGCGCCAGAAACGGAGCCAGGTTGCCAGGGCTTGCGACGCCTGTAGGGTGCAGCGCATCAAATGCGACAATAGCCAGCCCTGCACCAACTGCCAGACCAGGGGCCGATCGTGCAGTAACAGCGATGCAGTCAGGACGACGACATTGACGCAGGCGCAGGAGGAGATTAGCAGACTGAAAGCGACGGTCAGGGAGCTGGAGGATGAGCTGCGTTCTGAAAGGGAGAAGACGCCAGCGCCGGCGGCGCAGACTGTCCAAGTTCAAGGGATCGTCACGCCTCCGAGCAGTACTGGCACGCCAGCTGCTGCACCGGCGAGACATTGGCAGGGCGTCGTCAAGCAATGTGCTTCCCGCTCCCCAAATGAGAGCTGGTTCGGCCCATCGTCCATCTACTACTTCGTCAAGCGCCTCGATACATCCCTAAGCAACACCTTGCGCCAGCCCCAGCCGTACGATCGCCTCCAGCTATGCTCCGAGAGCTCCAGCAACCTTCTCGAGGGTTTGAATGGCACCGCTCCAGCTGCAACAGGCACCGGGACAGCACCGCCGTCGTACCTCACTCCCATGCAGGAGCAGTACTTCATCGACCTCTTCTGGGACTCATTCCACACCTGCGTGGTCCCCATCCTCGATGAAGCTGACTTCAAGCAACACCACCAGTCCCTCTGGACAACAGCTTCGACCCGTCGGCCCTCGGCCCTCGTCGATATTGTCGTCGCAATGTGCATGCAGCTCGGCATTTCCACCATGCCCGCTGGCGAACAGGGCCGCTTCGACAACACCGACCCGACCATCGCAGGCCGCATGCACTACCGCCGATGTCAGACCCTCCTCGCCCACCAGGTCGAGAGCCCCTCACTCGCGACACTGAAATGTCACATCCTCTGCGCCATCTACCTCTGCTCCGGCTCCTTCCACAATATGGTTGATGCCGCCGTAGCCCAGGCCGTCCGCACCGCCTACGTCCTTGGCCTACACATGGACGCGCCCCCCGACATGCCGCGCAGAGACGTCGAGCGCCGTCGCCGCCTCTGGTGGGCCGTCTACCTCATGGAGACCAAGATTGGGACCAAACTCGGCCGTCCTTTTTCCCTACGCGACTCACATGTCATGCCCGAAATGCCGGCCGACGACTTTGAAGCCGCCATGCTCTCGGGCTCGCGCTTCGCTCCCATCGGAGATGGCGTCACCTGGCTCAGCTTCAACCGCCATCATGTCGGCCTGCATGCCACTGTCCGCCGCGCCTATTTGGCATTCTACGACAGGGACACGTGCGGTCGAGACATGTGGGACGACACGGAGACGCTCGAGAGCTATGCCCGACTGTTGCAGCCGCACAATAAGGCCCTTGACGATTGGGTCGCTCAGGTGCCCCAAGCCCTCACCACCCGCCGCATCGACGGCGGCACCCCACTGTCTGTTCACCCGTCTCGCCTCGATATCGAGCAGTTCGCGCCCGTCTGGCTTCAGCGCCAACGCCTCCTTCTCGAGATTGCCTACCACAACATCTCCGTCCTCCTCTACCGTCCCTTCATCTCCTTCTCCGCCGCCCCAGGTCTACTCGCCACGGAAATGGCGTCGAGATGCGCTGCGCACGCCATCGCCCTCACCCGCATCGCCCACCAGGTCCTCTCGACTATGACCATTCTCGACGGCTGGCACGAGGTCTTTCATTGGCAATGGGGCGTCTCCATGACCCTCGTCGGCTTCCTCATTGCCTATCCAAGCTGGGAGCAGCGGGACGCTGTGAGGGAGGCCATTGACAGCGCGATTGGGGTGTTTGATAAGTTCAGCAAGAGGTTTGCCGTTGCAGGGAGTGCTGCGAGCATCATGAGGGAGCTGTGCGTCAAGGTCGACTTGCTCAAGGAGAGGACGCAGCCTCCTGTGCTGGACCTGTCCATGACGGACATGGGACTGGCTGAGGGAACATGGGACGGCCCGAACTTTTTTGATGTCACTTTCAACGTTGATTTCTGGGGCGGATTGGACACCCTGTGGCCGGGGTCTCAGGAGTACACGGATCCGTCATCTTTTGGACAATACTAGCAAGGGGCAAGAGCATGGCGTTTGGGTAAAGGGACTGTGGCTGTTGCCCAGATTTCATGTGACAAGGATAGCGAAAAACTTTCTAGATGTACATTTGTTGTTTCTACAGGTTCATGCATGCGATGAAACTTATGGGTGATGGTTGCTCGCCGTCCCGAATGGCATGGGACGTTGCTCTGTTGATTAAACGTCAGTGACTGATCTTCTCCCTCGTTGGGTCCAAGGGCGTGAAGTTGAAGTTGACATACCTCTGGGGAGGGGCGTCCAAAAGCTGAGGAATGACTTGGCACATGAAGCAGCTGCCACTGCCGCATAATGCTGCCACTCGGTTTGCTTACGGCCGTCTGCATGATTGGAGACGCCCTTGATGACGACACAGGGGAAGGTATCCCAGACCCCGGCGGCCTCCGTCTCGAACGCGACCACGCCCTCTTTCTGAGCCAACCTGTCGCGCTGAGAACCTGAAGCCACCACCGTGTCGCCCGTTGCAAAGAGACCAAAGTGAACAGCAGGCCGTTGATTCTGGCCAGAAGGCGCCCCCGGCCTGAGCAAGGATCTGCGGCGTTGATCATCCATGTGTTCGACCATGTCCTGCTTCACGATCTCCCGGCATCGCCATCCCTTGAGTTTGGCGATGAGACTCATGATTTCGGGCTTCGGCCTGCCAAGACAGCTGAGATGGTCGGTATCGCGATGCAGTCTGTTCCCATAACGCTTGCCCATGTCGTACTCGATGGCCCCTTCGCTGATCATCACATCGCCCAATGCGACAATATCGTGAGACTCGGGGAGCAGAGGGACCGCACCACAGGTACCGACCAGCAGTACCAACTGAATGCTTGGGAAGTTGTGGCGAAGAAAGGCAGAGGCGTGAGCGGCATTCACCTTTCCTGCTCCAGGAAGGTAAACTAGAACGACATTGTGGCTCCCAATGGCGCCCATGGAGTACAGGTTTGGATCCCCTGGGACTTTCTCCGAACCAGGTCCGTTGTCCCAGTAGTAATCGAACAGGTTTCGGACGGTTTGCGCCTCCGTGGGAAGGGAGCAGACGATGCCGATGCCAAAGTGACGACGGTCGGTGGGACGAGTCGGTCTTGGCGGGGTGTGCTCGGGAGCCACAGCGGATTGTCTCTTGGTGGCGGACATAGTGGTGATCAACAGGCAGTAAAACAATGATGATGGCAGAGAGGGGGCGAATGGATAACGCGGTAGCGACTTTCAAGTTGTAGTTGGCTAGGGACATAGGAATGAGGGACGAAGTAGGGCACATGGTGACTTTATCCTCGTCACGAAGATCACAGCACTGCCAGCTTGAAGCGCTCGACGGACGGCATGTAGCCGCTGGGGTGGTCGACTGTTGGGTCGCAGTGCTGGCCTCGACTGAAACAGACATGACCCTCGAGGCAGTGTTCACGGCGCAAACAGGCGGCCCACGGGGTGTTGGCCCACTGAAGCGGCCTGTCCCGAAATGCCAGTGCAACAGCTGACGTTCGGCCGTCATCTCGAGTACGTCTGGGTCAAACTTGGAGGCAAATGACCCCTTCTGAATCGAGCGAAATGTCTCAAAGAACCGATAACAGTACGCAAGCCGCTTGGGGCTGGTTGTGGCTTGGGCCATCGATGAGGTGGTGTTTGGCATGATCCCAGCCGAGTCTTCAGGGGCCTAACAGCGGCCTCGGCCCCCATGACGATAAGGCGCATCACTTTAGCCGCCGGCAATGTAGTAGCGACCAACATCGTCCTGCATGCCATTTTTATTCAGCATTGTTAGGCGCTCCGTCATATGTGCCCTCTGGTTTTGTGCCCTCTGGCTTTGCAAGGGCGCGTGTTGGTGCTATTTGTCTAAAAATGGCGCCGAAAACTTCCTACTCCCTCTGCTCAGAGTCCAGCCGCGCGCGATGCACGCGCCAAACTGGATGGCCCCGACGCGCCTCTACCGCCTTTGCTGTGATGTGAGGAGGGCATCGAGGCGCATGATAGACCTGGGAGAGGAAGGATGTAATTATATCTGTCTGCTAACTTGCGTCCCAGCCAGGTAGGTCCATGGGATGTGTCCTCCCCTGGGTCACATCAAGCACCACCGAACTTCAGGGTTCCTGCGATCCGGGCGTTCAGGCGACCGGGCCTGCCTGTCATTATGCCCTACAACAGGACCAATAGGCAAAACGACAGATCCGGTCGCTTGAACGCCCGGGTCGCAGGAACCCTGAAGTTTGGCAGATAACCATTCTCGAAGATGATGAATTGGGAAGAGAAAGGAGCACATTGGTCCCAGAGCTTGCCTTGATATAAGCGAACTGGCCACAAAGCCACCATTCGTTAAGCTTTTGCAAGCCACTGGCAGTGGCGATCTCGCTGAACGCTGAACGCTGAACGAACGCCATGCAGTGTAGAAGACCCCACTGAAACGCTGCCACCCAACAACCCTGCCGCCACAAACCCCAACAAATGCTTTCCCGCATTCTCGTTACTCAGACCCTCCACATTTGGTCCAACTCATCGATCTGTTCTGATAGCTCAGGGGTAGAGCAATCGGCTGCAGTCCGATAGGTCGGGCGTTCAAATCGCCCTCAGAACTTGTACTTTTGCCCTATCCACATGCTTAGACATGTGGCTTTGCTTTTTGCACGATGTAAGGGAGAACGAGAAGAGGACAAGTGTCACTCCACGAGAGCCTCTCCCACCAACAACCCCTCGAATCGTTCTGATAGCTCAGGGGTAGAGCAATCGGCTGCAGTCCGATAGGTCGGGCGTTCAAATCGCCCTCAGAACTCGTACACTTTTGCCTCCATCGTGAACTTTTGCTCATGGCTTCGTAGTGAAGCTATCCCCGGCTCCTCAGACGCGTCGAATGGACCAGTCTTGCGTCAGCTTGTCGTTCGGTTACTGGGGGCACCTAAGAAAGTCGCTGTAGGTACTTCCAATCCATCAAGCTGATTTTTTTTAGCCATGTGCTAGATAATTGCTCATGGAGCTAGTTATCTGGCATCTTTTTGACAAGGTTTACCCCGCCAATTGACATCGCCAGTCGCCCCGATCAAATCCCCCCAACAAGATCAGACCAGGGGTGGGGGCCGATCGTCCCGTGCGGGAGTGGCTTGGGATGTTGTCATCTTCAGCAGCACCCATTCGCTGTCCGTTCCCTCAACACCATCGTTGTGGCCATCTCCTGTCAGTGTGCTTCTCTCCCTGAGATCGTCCCCCTGTAGCCTGACCGACGCTATTAGCATCACCTAGACAAGCCAAAGCATCACACCTTTTCAAAGTTAGCCCTACCAGCCATTCTCATTGCCTTGATTCATCGCAGGCGATGGACACATCAATACCCTCAGGTCTTCCCCAGATCAAAGGCCGGAGGGCGCGGCCTATTGCATCCCCACGACCCTTGACTCGAAGCAGCGACAGGTCAACCGGGTCTTCAAGATGACCGTGGTACAATCATCACATCCATCACTTCATTTTCCTCGTCCTCAAGCAATCGCGCTCACCAGCCAGTCATCCGACTGAACACCGCATGACCTCACCCTCCGCCTCGAATAGTCCCCGAATGGAACGTCGCAGCATGCGATGCTAAATATGGCCCCGCGCTACTGGAATACGAACGGCTTTCCCGTGGCCACATTGCTCAGCTGATGGCCCCATTCGAACCATCGCGGGAGGCCGGAAAAAACCTGGGGAACCGGCCGAGAGACTGGGGCGGGAGAGGCGATTGGGCAGGTGTTCGAGCGGGCTTTGTCCTCTGTGCTGCCGGTGCGGCTAGGTCCGGCCGTAGCGTCGCAATACCGCCGGGGGTGTCTCGTTCGTTGACTCCAGTCTGCAGATCGAGACCAGCAACACGAGCTCTCGTGCATCAACGTCGCTTCGGGGACGGAGCCACGGCATCCACGGGTTGACCGATATGTCCAGAGAATGATGTTCGTGAGCCGGGAGGGGATAAAAGGGCCTGTCTTGCTGTCTTTTGGGAATCATTTCTCCTCGGCTTCAGTCTTCACTCATCTCATACACCCTCAACCTACTCCACCATCAACATCAACATCCATATCCACATCCCACGGCCAAGATGCAGATCTCCAGCCTCCTCACCATCTTCACCGCCGTCACCGCCGCTTCGGCTGCCACCGTGTCTTACGACACTGGCTACGACAACGGTTCCCGCTCCCTGACGGCAGTCAGCTGCTCCGACGGCGCCAACGGCCTCATCACTCGGTACGGCTGGCAGACCCAGAAGCAGGTCAAGAAGTTCCCCTACATCGGCGGCGTTCAAGCTGTTGCTGGCTGGAACAGCCCCTCGGTAAGTCCACTCTGCCTCCCTGTCTGTAAGTACCCTGCTAATAACCCCAGTGTGGCACGTGCTGGGAGCTCAGCTACAAGGGTCGCACCGTCAACATCCTCGCCATCGATCACGCTGCCTCTGGGTTCAACATTGCCCTTGATGCGATGAACGCGCTCACTGGTGGCCAGGCTGTGAAGTTGGGCCGCATCGATGCTACTAGCAAGCAGGTTGACAAGAGCAAGTGCGGCCTGTAAGGGGATGCACATGAAATGACAGGGGGCACGTCTATATAGGACGAGAGTAATGGAGGGGCATAACGCATTCCACAGCGATACTTACGATCCTTTGCATATCATGGCGTTTGAATTTCCGATGTTAGGGTTATAGAACAATGACACATGATCCTAGCGCTCTTTGGCATTGAGGCGCCCTGATGCTGTTGATGTTGATACCACCCATCAGTTGGTGTTTTGGATACTCCAGTCTCGTCCAGCTACCGTACCAAGTCGTGCAACCGACTCCTCGAGGGGGCAAGCTCGTATTTATGTGATGTGTCTAGATGGAGATTTCCATTCGCCTGAGTCTCATCGTCCTTGGGTGCAGGCCAGACCGCCAGGGCCAATGGGGACCCCTGCGACAATCCTCCAGCGGCACAGGAATAGGGCACAGACCCAGAACACCAACCCAACCCCCTCAACTTCACCTTCAACATCGCGCGGGGTCAATCCCGGAACCACCCACAATGCCGGGATCCAAGCTCACCAAATGGATTCAGAATCGGGTCGACAACCTCCCATTCAGAAAGCCGTCAGAAGACCGGCCCCCGTATCTACCATCGCCCCGGCCTCGACCATTGACTCCGACGTCGTCAGCCGAGGTCCTCGTCCAGCCACCATCATGCCTGCTCTTCACCCAATTACCTGCACTCATCCGGCGAGATATCCTGCTCCTCGCGTTTGGCAATCGCACCCTCCACATGGACCTTGTCTTTGACCTGCCACTTTACCCGCCACCCGAGGAGCACGCGTGGGACACCCCGTTAGCCCGTTGCGCAAGACGCCACGCTGCCATCTACAAACCCGACTTCGAAGACAACATGGAGAAATTAGTCCCAAGGGCATGGCGCTGGTGCGGCTGTGCCTGTCACGCCTCCAGGATTCTGAACCGTGACCTCCTCCAATTCAACACCGGAATATATGCAGCGAGGAACATTCATAACGACAGATGTTTGGAGGGCGTTTGTGAGATTGGTCGCAGCAAGGACTTCAAGTTGAATTGGCCAGACGACTGCCAAATACGCATCATGGGATTTATGCTCTCATGCAGACAGGCGCAAGTTGCCCCGCACGAATGACTTGCAATTATCATGCTGACACGGAGAACAGATACGCTGAGACCATCGACATACTTTATGGCGCCAACAACATCGCCATATCGAGCGAGGTGCTGCTGCTTCATCTTCCGAGACTCATTCTACCTCAGAGGCTGGGGAGCATCACGTCACTGGAGCTCGTTGTCAACGCGCACGCAGTCCCAGACGGAAATCACAGAACTCGACACGACTACTCCCACCTCACCACCATCCTCGGCAACGTCTCCACCCACTGCCAGCAGAGTCTCCGCACTTTGACCCTATCCTTAATATGCCGCAGGTCCAGCGATCCGAAAAGCATCCTCGACGACCCTGCACTTCGGAGCGTTGACAAATTCTACCTGGCAATGCAGCTGCGAGACATGAGACTTGAGCTGCCCAATTTCAGCTTCGAAATATGTCGTAAGCGCGCCTTCAAGCCTGATGTTCAGCACGCTCTTGAGAAACAAACCAAAAGCGAATTCTGGTGGAGAATGTCGCTTCTTTGGCGCTGCTTCGACGACGAGCTGGCGCCGCAAACACAGGTCCGCAGCTCTGGGTCGTACCCGAATCCGCCGTTGCAGCTACCGACCCCTGAGAATGAAGGTGAAAGGGTTGTAAGTCGAGGGTATTGGATTGGGCCGGGTCTTGAGGACTATCGGCGGAATCGATGGATGGTCTGCTTTTGATCTCGAGCATCAAGACTGGGGAGGTCACATGCCCCCGTGCATCAAGACAGGGTCGGGATTGACTCAACAGGCGATGGCTTCTTGACAACCACCTGCTCTACTTGATAATAAAAAAAAAAAAAAAAAGGACAAAGGCGGCAAAAAGAGAAGTCCCGCAGGACAAGCTTGATTCGAGGGAGGCTCGATCTCCCGACCTTCAGTGGAACCGTCCGAGGACATGTTAGACTGACGTGATAACCAACTACACCATCAAACCAATTGGTGACTCCGCTCGCAATCTCGTGATCCATGTCGGCCGAGTGACGGCGCTCAAAGTCCGTCCGGGCCCGGCTTTTCACACCAAAGTGGTTTCCATAACTTGTGAGCCGGATCACACTCTTTTTCTCCATTGCCATCATGTGCTGCTGGTGAGGTGCTCCGAAGAAGGCACGCCATGCCACCTGTCAGCCAAATCCGGACCTCCTGAACTCCGTCACCGGCTGTTCGGCACAGCAAGGCCCCTGTCATCCTGGAGGATCAAAACGCCTCCGGGCGAACAGTGGTGCAATGTTCGCTAACTGGCTGGTCTTGGGATACGCCTGAAAGGATCCCTGCCCATCGGCCCACCTCCACCAATGCCCGGTGACAACCACCCAATACCCCTGACGGTATGCAGACTTGGCCAATCGTGACACACTGACAGCCGTTGTTTTTGGGAACTTTGTCTCCCACACCACTTCGGCCGGGCGACCAAATGTCCCAGCCGGGCGGATGACAGGGCCAAAACGGAGCAGGCATCCGAAATAAGCTGTGAAGGATTTCGCGGAGTCTGCTGGCTGTTATAACCTGGTTCCCCCTTGGCGAAACCTGCCCAGGAGCCAAGTCTTACGAACCTAGAAATGCACGAGTTGCCTTGACATGAGGACCGATGACTGCACGCTGCGTCTCTCTCGCAACACGGAGGCAAAAACGTTTCGCCATCTGGTCCTCTGCAGTTGCTCTTTTTCTCGGCACAGTCTGGTTGGCTGTTCGCGGCTACATCCCTCCGGCTTTCAATGGGCTGAACTCGGGGTAAGCTGCGCGTCGATGTTCTACAAGCGCTTCTAACACACCTTGGCAGCTTCTACAACGCGTACAGCGCGCCATTTCCTGATGCGAACAACTTTGCCAACTTTGTTGCATCACTCTGGAGACCACACGTCCACAACCTCCATAACAGCACCTACGTCAGCCAGGATGGGCACGAGTACCAACTGGACCCGAACCGGCGCATTTGGCAGAAGCCACTCGGAAAAGATGTCCTGATACTCAATATCGACACGCGATACGACGACTCTTATGACAACGAGAAGGAGGTGAGCCCGCGGAGGGCAGGCTGGTTGAACCACTACATCTACTGTTGGTGCTCTGTCTTGGCTAAGACTCACATCTTGCTAATGAGCGGGATCATCAGCTCTCATCCACGGATACGACTACAAATTCGTGCATGCACCTAGATTTTGGTCAGTTCCATCCGTTTACAGACTCCATACACTCCGTCCAGCCGATGACGCAATGGCTGACCCGACATCCTCCAGGTTCCGACACGTCACATGGGTCAAAGTTCCCATGATCAGGCGCGCACTCCAAGACTACCGCTTCGTCGTATTCCTCGACGCAGACGCCGTTTTCGAAGAGCCTCAGATCCCTCTCGAGTGGCTGTTCGACCGATGGAACATCCACAGCAACACCCTCGTCGCCATGGCCGAAGACCCGAACCTCCCCCGAAACCTCGATTCACAGGGCCGTGTCCTATTGAATACAGGCTTCATCATCGCTCAAAATAGCAAGCGTACGACGGATCTCTTTTGGGATTGGGAACAGTGCCCGACGGACTTCAAGTTTCCAGGCTGCAAGCATTGGACGCAGGACTGGGCGCATGAGCAGGCTGCCTTTGGGTTCCATGTTCGCTACGCCTACAATGATACGGACGAGCTGCGGGCCATCTCTTGCATGGATGGAAATGGGTCGCCGCATATTGACCAAAAGGCGTGCGGAGGTGTGTTTGTGGCTCATCACTGGTCGCGAAAGAGACAGACTGTTGGTGATTTGGGGAGCTTGATCAGCCGGGGACTCGAGCTGAACCCCGACGGACCGGCCATGGCCGAGGAAATCGTTCGTCAAATGGGAGGGAAGCTTCACACTGGACTCTCCAAGATGTTGCTGGGCCACGGGTAGAGATAGGCCACTTTCCCGGTGTCTTGGAGGGGAAATTGCGAGGTGTATCAAGTTGTAACATTCAGGTTTCTCTAGTCAAAGCTGAACACCCGCCAAGCCGGCGGCACCACGTGCGATTCCGCAACCGGCTCCGACATTCGCCCCCGACCCGGAGCCACACCGACCCCACCGAACACCATTGTACCCGCTGTCAACGACTCATAACCCTGGACGAACCACCCATCACGCAAACTTTAGCTGCCGCCAGAACCGGGTCCGGCTCGCTGGAACCGATGGCGTTATCGTGCCGACTGCCCGAAAATTTTCCCCTCGTATAAAGAGAGGACGATGTCGCGACGCGCGCCTGGGTGGTGACATTCTCTCCGCGGTCTCCCCGACTTCCCTCAGACCCTCCCGACGCCTCACCCCCCGAGGTTTCCTCCCGACATGGCAAAGGACGACATTACGAGAGCCGCCGATATCGAGGCTTCGGCGGCCGAATACACAAAGCGCGATGGACCTGGGTACGACCACGATGGTGATCTGCTCACCTCGACTGAGGATCGCGACCTGCGTCGCGGTCTTCAGCAGCGCCATCTGTCCATGCTGGGTCTGGCTGGCGCCATCGGAACAGGACTCTTCCTCGGACTGGGCGGCTCGATCCAGACCGGTGGTCCCCTGGGCGCTCTGCTCGGCTATGCCACCGTCGGCTTGGTCGTCTGCGCCGTCCAGTTTGCGCTCGGAGAGGTTGCGGCCCTGCTGCCCGTGACAGGTGCCTTTGTTCGTCACGCTGAGTTCCTCGTCGACCCGGCTTGGGGTTTCGCTATCGGTTGGAACCTCGTCTACGGCAACCTCCTGTCCATCCCCGCCGAGATTACCGCCATCTGCGTCCTCTTCGAGTTTTGGACCGACGTCACACCCACCGTCTGGATCATCGTCTTCATTGTGCTGACGACGGCTGTCGGTCTCTCCCTCATCCGAGTCTTTGGCGAGGTCGAGTTCTCCTTCGCCCTGCTCAAGATTGCCCTTGTCATCTTCCTCATTATCCTGGGTCTGGTCATCAACCTGGGCGGCGTCCCTGGCACCGAACGCATTGGCTTCCGCTACTGGAACGACCCCGGACCATTTGTCGAACACCTCACCACGGGCAACCTGGGCAAGTTCCTCGGCTACTGGAGTGTCATGACCAACGCCGTATTCTCCTTTGCCGGCGTCGAGTCCCTTGCCATGGCCGCAGCCGAGTCGGTCAACCCTCGAAGGAGCATCCCGCGCGCATGCAAGAGGGTCTTCTTCCGCATCGTCATCTTCTACATCCTGGCCGTCCTGGTTGTTGGTATGCTGGTGCCCTCCAACGACACCCGTCTCGATGACGCCTACGGCACAGCCGCGCAGTCTCCTTTTGTCATTGCCGCATCTGCCGCTGGAATCTCCGCCATCCCGAGCGTGGTGAACGCCGTTGTCATCACCTCGGCTTGGTCGGCCTCGAACCAGAGCCTGCTCTCCGGCACTCGCGTTCTCTACAGTCTGGCGCTCAAGGGCCAGGCCCCGAAAATCTTCCTCCGCACCACATCATGGGGCACCCCTTACGTTTGCGTCCTGTTGTTCACGGCTTTCATGTTCTTGAGCTTCATGAGCCTTTCCAACGGCGCCATAAACGTCTTCTGGTGGTTCGTCTCCCTGACGTCTGCCGGTACTCTGGTGTCATGGTCGAGCATCCTCTTCAACCACATTCGCCTCAAGACTGCCATGCGCAGGCAGAGCATCCCCTTTTCGAAGCTGCCGTGGCACAACTCGTGGACCTGTAAGTTTGTTCCCGATAATACCACTTCTCATATCTGACAGGCTTCACAGTGTACACTTCATACGCCGGACTCTTCATGTGCATCCTTATTCTTCTGACGGGCGGCTTTGCCGTTTTCGTCAAGGGCAACTGGGATACCGCCAGCTTCATCTCTGCCTATCTGTGAGTCTTTCCCCCACCCCTGCCAAGCTTCATAGCTGACATCCGCCAGCGACATCCCTCTGGTTGCGGGCGCCTTCCTCCTCTGGAAGTTCACCAAGAAGACACGCTTTGTGTCTCTTAACAGCCTCGATCTTGACTCGGCGTTTGAGCAGGTCGAATCAATGCCGGAAGAGCCCATTGTCAAGTCCAAGGGCTGGATCAGGATTGTCAGCTGGATTTGGGACTAAGGGTGAGGTGTGTACGATTCCGTGGAAGGAGAGGGTGGCATATTTCAACATTTAATTGGCGGTCAAGAAGCGGTAATTCCCGGCCTCGGCCTGTCTTATCAGTCCGCCCAAGGCCTTGAAGGTGTCTATAACGAGACAAGTAATGAAGAAACATGCGATATGCGCATCCAAACACCCGAGCATTCTCATCTATCACCCGCCGTCGGTGAACGATTGTCTGTCATGCCTCAGAAACCACTGCGATGCCGCTGTCCTGCCTCCGCTTCGGTTTCGTGGCAGTGAGTATCTTGCAAGGAAACAAGCCATACATCATCCGCGCTCCCGCTTTCACCACCTGAATGTTCTCAAACCCGATTTCATCAAACAGCTCCTCGTACTCTTGGAAGTACCAGAACAGATCGACCAAGATGACCCGTCCCCCTGGCGCGCAAATGCGCCCAATCTCCCGCAACGAGTTCTCTCGCCCCAGAAACTGCACATTGTGCACAGCCAGACTTGTAGTGACCAACGAGAAGATGCCGTCTGCAAAGGGAAGCCGTTGCTCAAAGCTCGCCTCATGAAGGATGACGTGGTCGAGGACGTTTGCCGCGGCCACGTTTCTGTAGGTTGATTCAGGCGAGTTGCCTGTCTGGTCTTTCGAGTCGAATATGTCGATCCCAAAGGCCGGTGCGATGGACATTGGTCGCCCGTCGAGACTGTCCCGCATTGCGAGGTCTCGCTTGTGAGCAGCAATCTTGAGCAAGACCATGCCGCGTCCACAGCCGAGGTCGACAGCAGGTCCGCGGAAGACATCTGGCGGCAAAGAGGCCAGAAGCTCGTCCCAGACGATGAATTTCCCTCGTAAGCTGGCGTGTAGGTAAAGGGGCGCGCAGAGGCTCGACATCAGAAGCCCACCGACAGAGTCTAGTCCGTATGACGGTCGCTTTCGGGGCGAGGGCTTGTCGTCGGATGCCGCAATCTTGCTGATGAGATCCCTGGGGATCCTGACCCCGGGCTCATAGTAATGTCGTATGTCAAATTTGGCCATGTCCGTAGGGATTCGTTTCAACGATGCGGTGATGGTGGGTGGAGGGTCATGATGGTTCTGTGCGACGCGAGAACCGAGCCCTCCGAATTTCAGGGAGGTTGTTGACGACGGAGATAAGGAATCCAGTCCAAGCTGCTCAGGAATGCAAACGACTGCCGACTGGTCTGGCCTGTAGTGGCCACTGAGGAATGAAATAGCTAGAAGGGAGCACCGATGACGCGTACAGCTAGGTGGAGAAGCCTGGCCGGAAAGATCTTAAACATTGCGGCTGACTGTGGTCTTGTTGGGTTGCTAAGCTGCCTCCCTCGGGCCGGAAATCTGAATGCATCGATGGATGTCATCCAGACTCGTCCATAGGTGGATGGGTAAGGTGACTTGCAAGAATAGGGTGCGCGCTAGCCTCCCGCTTTCGTCCGGCCTACCCCTTCAGCAGACTGTTCGCATTCAAAGTATAGATATAGATTGTGCCTGGGGCAAATTCCCAACGGGAATCCCCCTCCCTTATCCTTAGTCTTTTGATCTACGTATCCATCGGCGGTCTGGCCCGGCCGCGAACTTCGATACCCCGCGAGGCGTCAGGGGCAGATGCATCGGTGTCAGCACAGGGACAAAGAGAAGCAGACCGAGAGACCTCCGATTCGGTCTGCTACCTCTATCCGTCACGGCCGTTTTGGAGAATCGCAGCCATATTCGCTTGTCGTCTGCACGGAGAACCACCAGGGCATGCGAAGATAGGGAGGGATCCGCCGCGGTAGATTGCCGCCATACCCAGTGACGTCGGTCAATTGCTTCCACCCATGCAATCTTTGGCTTCACGATTCGGCCTCAAACCGAACGCCAAGCTGGAAAACAATGCCGCTCGGGCTCATGCCACCACGCCGAATCCCCATCTTTGTAGAGTTTAACCTCACGGGCCCCGGAGAATCTGATGCGGATAATCCACAATGCTGCCAATTCTTCAGGGGCCTGTCCCTGCCGAGAGCTCGCACTCGTCGGAAGACGACTCCTCATTTGGTCAGGAGATCAAGATCCCCCCCGGCCACCTTCTTGATCTAGCCAAGCGGGCAGCACTCTGCCGACAACAACCCCTGCTTCCCGTTGTCGATACGAAGAGCGACCATCGTCTGTGCTTGGCAGGTCACAGCAGCGGTGGACATTTCGGTCGCCAAGACGAACGCCGAGGGCCCTCAACACGAGGTTCCAGGGTTGCGAAATGGAGAGTGCCGAGATGATGTGATGCGACATGGATGTTGATGTTCAACTTATAAACTCCATCGTCGCGCTGCCACAAAGCTTCTGAAGTGTGCCTCTGTTCAGGTCCTCCTTCGTTTTTGACCCCGTCTCTCGCTCAGCCATGGTATCCTGGCGCACCCTCCTGCCCCTCGTGGGCGCGTCGCTCTGCGCGGCGCAGGCCCCTTCGAACCAGACCACCGAAACCGTCCACGGCAGCTTCATCGTCGAGTTTGAGGGCAACCAGACCCCCGATGCATTCTACAGCGAGCTGCTGTCCAAGGACGGCTTTGAGGTCGTCCCCCGCCTGACCCTCAACTACAAGCTGTTCAACGGCGCCTCCTTCGCCATCAAGGGCCTCGAGGACGAAAGCGCCACACTCGCCAAGATTGAGGCGTACAACATGGTCAAGACCGTCTGGCCCGTCAGGCGAGTCTCTGCGCCTAACGACACCGTCATCGCTACGGGACAGAGCGACATTGCCAAGGCGTATGCTGGTAACCCCTCGGCCGTCAAGAGGGCCATTGGCGATGTCGAGTACGACATTCACATCATGACCCAGGTCGACCGTCTTCATGCCGCCGGCTACACCGGCAAGGGTGTCAAGATTGGAATCATCGACTCGGGCGTCGATTACATGCATCCCGATCTCGGTGGCTGCTTTGGTCCTGGCTGCGTTGTCACGTACGGCCACGACTTTATCGGTGGCACGACCATCATCAACCCTGTCGAGGATGACGACCCTCTCGTGAGTGATGACTTGCGCAACATCCATGTGTCAGCCGCTGACTTCACAAGGACACCTGCATGGGACACGGAACCCACGTTGCCGGTATCTTGGCCAGCAAGCCCAGCCACCTTGGCTTCATCGGCGTCGCCCCTGACGCCGAACTCGGCATGTTCCGCGCCCTCGACTGCTTCGGCAGCAGCACCAACGACATCCTCCTCGCTGCCTTCAACATGGCCTACGAGAAGGGCAGCCACATCATCTCGGCCAGTGTCGGCATTGACGGCGGCTGGCCTGATGATGCCTGGTCCATGATGGCACAGAGGATCGTCGAGAACGGCGTCAGTGTCGTCGTGGCCGCAGGCAACGATGGAGAGCTGGGCATTTTCCGTCCCAGCAACCCGGCAGCTGGCCGTGGTGTCGCCTCTGTCGCCTCCATCGATGCCCGTGAGCTGCCCTTCCTGCTGCTGGCGGGAACTTACGAGTCTGCAAACTCAACCGTAGAGAAAGACTTTGGTTGGATCGCTGGCTTCCCGGAGTTTGCGAACCTGACCCTTCCCCTGTACTACGTCGGCAGCGACGCCGAGACTGGAAACGCATGCGAGCCCCTGGCCGAGGGCTCCCCCGACCTTACTGGCTACCTCGTTCTCGTCAAAGAGGATGACTGCCATGTCGACACCCAGGCCACCAACATCATCGCCAAGGGAGCGCGAAACTTGCTCTACTTCCGCAGCGGCGTTGACCAGTGAGTCTGACGTCTCGTGATACTACAAACGCAGGTACTGACATTCCCAGACCCGAGTTTCACACCTCCTGGGTCGCGGACATCGAGGGCTTCGGAAGGACCACCGGCACCCAAGGCGAGGCCTGGGCCAAGGAGCTTCTCCAAGGCGCCAACATCACCGTCACCGTCACCAGCCCTGATGTCGCACGTCAAATTGTCAACCTGCGGCCCAACGAAGTCACAGGAGGCTACACTTCTTTCTGGAGCTCCTGGGGTCCCGACTGGGAGCTCAACGTCAACCCCACGGCTGCTGCCCCCGGTGGCCAAATTCTGTCGACTTTCCCCCTCGCCCTGGGCAGTTACTCAGTTGAAGAGGGAACATCCATGGCCTGCCCTCTTGTCGCCGGTGCCATGGCCCTCATCGGACAGGTCCGCGGCACCTTTGACCCCGAGACTCTGAGGGCCGCCGTCGCCACCACCTCCCGCCCCATTGTCTTCCACGACGGCCAGAACGCTGATGCGCAGGGCCGTCTTGCCCCCGTTCCCCAGGGCGGGCCCGGCATCCTCCAGGCTTGGGATGCCGCCCACATCAAGACCATCGTCAGCAAAGCCGCCATCTCCTTCAACGACACCGACGGTTACACTGACGTCCGCTTCACTGTCACCAACCTGGACGACAAGGACACCACCTTCGCGCTCGGCAACATCCCCGCCCTCACCGTGTACAGCTTCGAGGAGGGTGGCAAGAGGATCCCCGCTTTCCCTCCTCCTATTGCCGACGGAGCTGAGGCGGAGCTCGACTTCTCCGGTGACGCCGTCTCGGGTGACTCGATCACGGTCAAGGCTGGACAGACTGTCGAGGTCATTGTCGGAGCCACGCCCCCTGGCATCGTGGACGTCGAGAGACTTCCCGTCTACAGCGGCTTCCTCTCCCTCAACGGCACTAACGGAGAGCATCTCACGATCCCCTACATGGGCGTCGCCGCCTCCATGCGCGATGACACCAAGTTCTTCTACACGGACATCCCCACTGGCGTGTACATGAGCTCCTCCAACCAGAGGTGGCCCATCCCCATCGCCGCAAACACGACCTTCACGGGTCCCCGCCCTGACACCCCAGACGTCAACACTTGGAGCTACGACTGGCCCCAGGCCCGTGTCCTCGTCAACGTGGGCTCTCGCCACGTTCGCCTCGACGTCGTCCCCGCCAACAACTGCACGGCCACCGAGCTCGAGAGGACCAACTGGCTGGGCCACAGCAGCGTGGGCCAGGTTACTGGGTTCCCGTTCAAGCACGTCAGTCGCGCTTCCTTCCGCGGAAGCTTCAACGGACTCCTGGCGGATGGCAAGGTCGTGCCTAGCGGACGGTACCGTCTTGTTGTCAGCGCACTGAAGCTGTTTGGCGACAATGCCAACCCTGACGACTGGGAGAAGGTCGTGTTGGACCCCTTCATCATTGATTACTCCAACTAGACCAGGGTCGACTAGCAAACAATACATGCCATTAGTGCTGTCACGTGCCGTGCCGTGCTGGTTCCCGCTTTGAGTGTGAGACCTGTCATAAACTCCCGTCGTCCAGGCAGAAGTTGTCCCCCCCATTCGAGACGTGAAGGCTGATGATACGATGCCCCGACTGAAGTCCGCGAATGCTTGCCCCGGAAATAGCTTGCCGAGATGGCGTGACGACCGTCCTCTGGGCGGACGCTAGGAGAATAGCTTTGACCCCCTGGCCCAGCTTCCACCATCGTCCTAACCGTGCCACTGGTCAATGACTTGCAATATGGGACGGTGGAATGTTTCCCTCCCAATGACACCCATCCTACTCGGAGACACCCACCTCCCGAAGTCCTCGCAAGTCAACGCGTCTTGCCAGGAAGCGAAGAGATGCAGCACACTTCGGACCACGTGTAACATCTCCCGTAACCGCGAGCTGAGCTAACCACCTTTCCTTCAAGCTTCCGAGGCGAGCGACTCGCAGTCATCGTGTCAGCGGGGTTTTCGGAGATTTCGCGCAAGCCTCTCGCAGCCTCCGCCCACTTGGTCTCGAGCCGGACAGTCTACAGGAACCACAACGGCGTGCCACTCGCAGATCGTCTCTCCAGGGCCCAAGCCGGACCCGAACGCCGTTCGATCTGTCATGGATACTCCCGGTAAAAGACAACATTACAGTTTAGTCGTCTGTTTCAGCGTGGAGGAGACTGGGAGATGATGGAGTCTTGAAGCGGGATGGCTCGCGCGGCATTGGGACGGCGCGCTGCTAGGTCAATACCGACTCCTTTGTGGCTGTCAACGCTGTCCCTGATAAGGGGCAATTGGCGAAAGTGCGAGAGGCGCAGATCAGGCACCCCGTGTTTCCCAACAGTGGCATAGGTATGGTGCCTGCTTCCTGACTCGATCGTGGTCGGGACGACGGCAGACCCGGCTGGGTTTGACAGAGGAGGCCCGGGCAATACACTGGACTGTTATAACCCCGGATCACCTCAGCCCTACACCTGTCAAACCGTCCCCCCGTCTCCCCTTACCCTAGCACTGCACAACACATACTGGCAGCATCAGAGAACGAACCGCTCTGCTGCCGCCGCCGCTATGGCCATCGAAAATCGCGGCCCAGAGCTTCAGGCTGTAGGCATTGGCTTCTTGACCTTTGCGTACATTTCCGTGGCGCTTCGAAGCTACGTCCGGGTGGTCATTGTCAAAGCGTTTGGCTTGGATGATTGGTTGATGCTTTTGGCTCTGGTACGTATGGGCAGACAGCTATTGGTACGGAGGTTTCTGACAGTCGTCTTGTAGTTCTTCTACAGCTTGCACAATGCGGCAATGTTTGTTGGCATCCATCATGGAACCGGACGCCACTTTGCCGACTTGACCCCTGCAGGTATCTCTGGCGGGATGCTGTAAGTCTGCTTCCACTTCCTGCAGAGGGGATCACGACATCGAAGAGCACATCTGACATTCCACTTCTCACACAGAAACTGGTACCTCGACCTTCTCGCCTACTCCCTCACCATGATAGCTTCAAAATGCTCCATCGCCGTCTTCCTGCTCCGCATCACCGGCACGAAAAAGGTCCATCGATACATCATCTGGGGCGCCTTGGCCTTCTCTGTGGTCACGACGCTGGCCTTCTTCTTCGTCTGCATGCTTCAGTGCAAGCCCATCTCCTACTTTTGGACCCGCTCCGGCAACGGGAGCTGTTTTGATATCAAGGTTGTCATGTCCCTGACCTACACCTTCAGCTCCTTCAGCCTTCTCACAGACGCCATCTTTACGATTCTCCCCATCTTCTGCGTTTGGGGCTTGAATATGTCACTGAGGAACAAGTTGCTGTTGATCCCCATCTTCTTCATGGGCACAGTTGCCAGCTCGGCCGTGGCTGTGCGCTTCGCCTACGTGAAAACATTCACAGATCCGGACTTTCTCTGTTCGTACAGTTCAACCACAACAGTCTGGGGAATCTGCTAACACTTCCCAGGGGCCACTCTTGACATTGCCATCTGGTCAAATGTCGAAATGGTAGGCAATACCCCACAATGACATGCTTCCTTCCACTTACATTTGTCTAGGGCCTCGCAATCTCGGCGGGCAGCCTTGCCACCTTGCGCCCGCTCATCAGAATCACATTGAACCGTCTCGGCTTCAGCACCACTGGCCAGTACAAGAACTACAAGAACAACAGCAGCTCGAACCCCTCCCGAATAAAGACCATCTCGAAGCCCAGAAATGTCAGCGAGGAGGACTTCAACCCAGCCGACCTTCAGCTATACAACCTGCAACCGATCAACACACGCAAAGCACACGCATGGGCAGACCCACTGGACCCAGAGATCCAAGACTCGTCTGAGTTGAAGGTGACCACCGAGACAAGAGTCACCATTTCCAAGGCGCAAACAGGGGAGAGTGCAGAATCGAGTAGTAATTGGAAGGCAAGGGAGGAGATTGACAACGACAGCGAGGAGGACATTCGCCCAAGCTCCCATGGGGATCCCAAGGACGAGACGCCCGCTGTTCCGACAAGTTTTCTGTACATATGAGGGCGTTCAATCATTAACACGTCTCACTCTCTTGGACGATCAGTGATTTATTCGATCGGAGTTGAGGAGGAGAGTCGTGATGCTCACTTCCCCCTTCTATCAGGAATCATAATTATAGCAACCACGCCACAAGCCATCAATCCGGAATGGTGTAATGGTCAACATTTGTCGCTCTCATGCAGAGCGCCGACAGGCTCGGGGTTCAATTCCCCGTTCCGGAAGATCCTTTTGCCCTTTTCACACTCAACGATCCTTTGATGTCTTCGCTTCCATTTTTGGCAAGAGAAGCGAGGAGCATGAGGTGTCTGTCCTCTCTAAGCAGACCAATAAGGATCAAATTGTTCTTCATCGATATGTTCTGCTTGCTTGCCAAAGGTGATCGGCTCCCATTCAAATTGTTGGGCCCGCAGTCGAACAGAGCGGCCCCTCGAGTCAGGGGTTCTTTAGGGGTGAGTTGTGTTAGGTAAGCGCCCGCCCTGCCAAAGTGGTCACCCGAGGCCCTTGCATGTGAACAAACCTCCTCACTGCAGCATCTTCAACACCCAACCATCAGAATCTTCCTGAACATGCCCACTCCTCGGACGTCCAACAGAGCAGTAGTGGCATGTAGTTCATGTCACGCCCGTAAGGTACGATGTACTGTGGCTCTCTCTGGCACTCCATGTGCGAACTGTGTTGTGGACGGCGTGCCTTGCGAGGTTTTAGGTCGAAAGCGACGGCGGTGAGTTTGCTTCTCCCTCAGTCGTGGCTTCAAATGCTTACATTTTCTAGAAACGAAGATTTGCTGCCATCGGCAGTGGAAATTCCCGATCGGCGCACTGGAGAACCTGCCACCGGTTCGCAGTCACAGCGAATTCCGAGTGACAGTTCATCGCCTGTGGCCGAGACGAACTCCAGACCTCGGCTATCACGAAAGGCCAAGGCAACTACCAGCATACAGAGAGCCTCTGGTGCAGATTTGACAACACCTAAACCTCCGGTTGTAGCATCTCCTGTTGTTGACAACGACTCATTGCCTTTCCGTCAGCCTGGCGGAAGCACCCCCGATCGATCAGACGATGCAGCACATGATTCAGCATACGCCGAAACGCTCGAGGGCAGAGGTGATAGCGCCGGCGGTGTTCCTTTTTACCCAGGTAGGTCTTGGTGCTACTACAATGTCTCAGTTCCATCGGACAATGATAGCTCATGCACCACGCAGGGGACCGTCGAGGCCCGGCCTTTGTGATGGACATTTGTGAACCAGAGAGGCCCTCGACCACCAACCACTCAATCGTCAGCGTTCCTCCGGTCAAGTCTTTGCCACCAGAAGATCTCGAGTACCTGCGGAAGAAAGGCGTCTTCTCTTTGCCGCCCCCTCATATTCTAGAGGTACAGGCTGCGCCATCAGGAACCTAACTGAGCTGACCTTCCCCTCTTCAGGCTCTGATTCGGTGCTACTTTCACCATGTGCACCCATTTGCACCTATTCTAGATCCATATCAGTTCATTTCGGATTACGAAAACGGCCGTGCAAGCCTTCTCCTCCTCTGGAGCATGTTCGTCGCTTCAGCAAGCGTGCGTCTCACTGAACAAGATCTTACCAATACCTAAACTAACTAGTTATGCACTTGCAGTACATCGACGGAAATCTTCTCACCTGCGATGTGTATTCCTCCCGAACTGCAATTAAGCGGGCGGTTTTCCAACGGGCCAAGGTTTGACCTCCCGAGACGTGCGCTCACACCATCAGAATAGACACGAAGCTAATATGTCCGTCATACAGGCACTCTACGATACAGACTACGAGTCTGATAAAGTGACCCTCATTCAGTCCGTCTTCTTGATGGGCCATTGGTATACCAGTTTTGATGACAGGGCCGGGCCCTGGTACTGGCAAGGGGCTGCGATCAGTCTGTTACACACGATTGGTACGCGTCCGTCCCCAGTCGAGCCTTGCAGTGCAAAAACTAACGTATTTCCAGGTCTCCACCGACTTCCTGTGTTGGCATCTGAGGACTCACGTGCGATCAAGCCATTCTGGAGGCGTCTTTGGTGGGCCATATATTGCCGAGAAGCATGGCTTTCCCTTGGACAGGGCCGTCCAATGCGAATATCCCTGGACGACTCGGACACTGCGCTTCCTGGCCTCCACGACAAGGACGAAAGACCGCCATCGATCTCAGATGAGCTAGTGTCCAAGTTCGTCCCCGAAGAACTCGACGATCTCTTCAACATCTGGACCTGTCATACCATGCTCGGCATATCATTAGGTACCATTCTGTCGACTCACTACAGAGCTAAAGCTCCAAGGCCAACCAAAGAAGAACTTGAATTGGCCGAGAACGGCATCCGAGCTTTCCACTTAGATGCTCCCAAGAACATCAACCAAAGTCGCCTTATCGCATCCCACTACTATCAATTCAGGCTGTACTTTGAGTAAGTAAAAGCAAGGATGGTTGCGCTGTACTGTCTGTACTAACCGCATACAAGATCAACAATCATTGTGCTGTACCGTCCATATATCCTCGAGTCGCCCAAGGAGATGTTGGAAGAGCAGCAGGAGTCGTGGAAGACGTTTGCTTGTCAGAAAACAAGAACCGCAGCCACCAATGCCTCCAACACAGTGGCATCGATGATGGCGGAAGGCCTCATCGGCCTTTCTCACACGTTGACGTAAGTCGTACTGTTTTTCCCCCCGTTTAGCTCCCCAACCGACTGATGACACGTAGGGTTTTGGCTCTCATCCCACCGATGCAGATTCATCTCTTCGAGAAAACGTCGCAAACGCTCATTGTGCGCCAGATGGGCAGCCACAATCTTTCTCTGTGCATGCTTGCAATGGAAGAGCTCGGCAAATTGTACATCTCTGCGATAGCCGCTCGCAAACTGTTTGAAGCCGCTATCCAAAAGGTCGACAAGAGACAGCAGCAAGAAGAAGAGGCGGCCAGGTTGGTGGCGACCGGACAGCCGAGCCCGGCTATGCTACCGTCTACTACACTGGACAACTGGCCCGAGGGCTACTGGACATCAACAGCAGACGTCATTGCTGACGTATGGGCGCCGTGGAATAGTGGCATGGGAACCCAGTAAGTTGAGGTCGATGATCCAGTTGTGTCGATGATACTGACATGCAACAGCAGCGATACATGGATGGATCAGGACACGAATGGGCCACTGGGTAACGGTGATATTACTCATTTCTTCAGCTCGGTGTGGGAGGATTGAATGTCGAGCAGCACCGATGCAGGTTTCTTTTGTGCCTAGGAAGTAAGAAAAACACTCGATGTTTCAATTTTTCTCTCGCAAGATCTCGTGCAAATGTCGAAAGCCCTTCAAAGCTTAGTGACAGGCCCGCCACGTCCTGACCCCCACCATGGCCACGAAGGCACGGCCTCTGAGTCGAAAGATCCCCCAAACTCAGGCCTCCTCTTCTTCATGAAGCTCTCAATCCCCTCCATGTTATCCTTGGACCCAATCACAGAGATGAAGAGCGACGAGTCCAGCTTGTGCATCTCTTCAGGGCTTCCAGGGCCACGCAGCAGCATGTCTCTCATCAATTTGGTGCTTGTCGGCGACGTATTTTCGGCGATGTCGGTGGCAATCTCGACTGCATATGCGACAGTAGCTTCGGGGGTGTCGAGAAGCTTCGAGAATAGCGGACTGACGAGCGGATCGGAAGCTGGGTACGAGCCACCTGCGACAGCGAGGTGCGTGGCTTTGGATAATCCCAGGAGGCGCGGGAGATAGAAGGCACTGCATGCCTCGAGGACAAGACCGCGCCGCGCAAAGGGGAGTGAAACCTTTGCGTCACGCCAGGCTACTCGAATAGCTGCAGGAAGGGTGATGGTCAGGCCGAAGCCGGCGGCAGGACCGTTCAGAGCAACGATGGTGGGCTTGGACGAGTTGGCAATAGCCAGCGCAATTGGGCCGCCCCTTTTTGATAGATCAGCTCAAGTTCGGCAACCAAGGATATCCAAGATGCAAATTTACGGATCTCTGTACATTGATGCAGTTTCGGGGCTTTTCTTGAAAGCCATGAGGCTTGAGAATCCAACCTCGAGATCGGCGCCTGCACAAAAGGCCTTTCCCATTCCAGTCAGCACCACAGCGCGTACTCTGTCGTCCTTCTCGACTAGCTTGTAGGCGGTTTTGAGCTCGTTCAGGAGGTTCTGGATGACCGCATTGTACTTTTCGGGGCGGTTGAAGGCGATGATCAGAACTTTGGTGGCTTCGGGAGCCTCTGCGGGAACGTGGAAGATCTTGACATCCTTGAAGGCGAGGGCGGCGTAGGATGCGGGTGGCTCGGCGTAGTGTGACATTCTGAACGTGGAGCTTCGAGCTATGAACGGCGGATGAGATCTCAATGATTGTTGTTGGGACGAAGGTGCATGGATGACGACGGTTCTCCCCCATCACTCGAGATATAGGCGCTAGATTGGGGTGTCGTTGCCTCACCTCCTGGCCCATCCGAGGTATCTCGGCAACAAGGACTATTCGAACTTAATCAGTCATTCTCTTTCACATGTCTTTCACCAGAATACTTGAAACACACTTGAGCGAATGCTCCTGAAAAGTTGAGGATATCGAGGCGAAGAACACGGCACAGGGTGCAATGTCTGCACGTGGACCCACAAAGTGCCGAGGTCAGCCCCCAGACCCCTAACGACTCGACTTTGCGGACATGGAAACACCCTTACCCTAAGTCCGGCCCTTATCTTTACAAAATTCAACATAATGATATTTCTGCCGAGGTACCCAACACAAAAAGAGCCCCGTTTACAGGAAGTTGGTGGGTCAAATGCGTGGCACGTAGTATATCATCATTCGGACTCCTCTTCCAGAAGGAGGTCTATTCTACCACCCATCTACCGCCCGTCACCGAAACAGACATTTAGACTCATCCAATAGGATGGCAACCGTTTGGAGCACCATGTCCGGGAGTGGGTCACTTGTCTCGACCCTCCTCACCTGGCGCACTCTTGCCTTAGTCTTTGCTCTGACCAACCTCAAGAGCCTGCACTTCGCATGGTTTGTACGTTCTCGAAATAGTCATCTCACAGCGCCTCTTTTAAACATACCAAAACCTAACACTTCCTCCTCCAGCTCCGATTCCTCCGCTGCTTCATCCGACGCCTCACAGACACAGCTCCGAACAAACACCTCTCCCCACGATGCCTCTTCCTGCCCGCCATCAGCAAAACCCGCTCCCCAGCCCTAGAGTGCGACTACAACCTCCACAAGTCCAACTCCACATACTTCACCGACATGGACATGTCTCGCGGAAACTTCAACCTGGCCCTCTTTAGCAAGCCGTTCCGCCCCATCCCAGGACCCCAACACTTTACCATGATCCTCGGCGCCACGTCGTGTACATGGCACCGCGAGATCAAGCCCTACCAGGCGTATGAGCTTTGGACGCGGATTGTCTCTTGGGACGAGAAGTGGTTGTACGTCGTGACGCACTTTGTTCACCCGGGCGTTTTCGTCCCTGAGGAGTACGTCATGCAGCCGTCCAGACGAGGGGTGGTCAAGGATAAGAAGAAGGAGATGGACAGGGCAAAGGTTGTGTTTGCGTCTTCTGTGGCGCGTTATGTGTTTAAGAACAACCGCAAGACCATTCCTCCGGAGGAGGCGCTGCAGCGAGCAGGTTTGATGCCAAGTGGAGAGGCTGAGATGGCCGAGGTGGAAGAGCAGAGGGCCAGGGGTCTGGCTGTTGGCAGACTGGAGGCGGGATGGGACAAGGTCCGCGACTTGTTTGAGCCCGGCCCGACGGCCCTGGGGTTGTACAGCAGTGTGTATTAAGAGGGGTCGGAACATAAATGATAGACTATAGACCATCACGGGAACTTCTGGCAGGAAACAGAATCATGGCCCATTATCATAGACCAGGCCTGCTACTCGGACGGCGATGTTGAGGGCCTACGCCTTGCTAACCCTGCACTCGCCCTTCGCCTCAGCCGACCCCGTCTCCGACTTGGCCGTCAACGTCACGACACCCTCATCGTCCGCCCCCTCCTCAGCCTTGACAGCAACCCTAACGTACGCAGCCTCGCCAAACTCGACAGCCTTGAGCGCGTTGGGCACCTCAACCACCCAGCCAGCACCCTCAACCTCGGCGCTCAGCCTGTACACATCGACAGCATCCCACGTAACCCCCGCGGGCTCCTCGCCAGTGTTCTTGACCTCAAAGGTGCAAGTCACACCCTTCTCCGTCGGCTTGTTGTGCTTCCTGTCCGTGACGACACCCCTGCCAACCTCAACACCTCCGCTGCCCTCAGGAGCCGCCAGAGCCCTGGCGCCAACCGTGTACGAGAGCACACCCTCCTCAGTGCGGTGGAGGTCAAGAATGTAAAATTGCAGGCCGTTGGGCTCATCAATGTGCTCAAACTGACTGCCCGAGCGCGTGCCGGCGTGGAATAGCGCATCGGCAAGTTGGCGGTAGTCGCCAATCGTGATGTAATCCGCCGTTCCGTTGGGGCGGACAAAGTCAACAAGCTTGATGTCCTGAGGGTTGGCGTCAATCATCCACTGGAAGGGCAGGCGGTCGCGGATCTTGGTCTTGGACACCATGACGCCAGCATCGGGCTGGAACGAGTCGGCGCCCATGCGGTCGACAACCTCGAGCATGTAGTGGTCGAAAGGACCGCCGTCGCAAAAGGCCGAGGTGGCGGGGTTGCAGGCGGGGGCCAGATCGCCGGCGCCATCGAGGGTGATGCGCACGCCGAGGAGGCCATCGGGACCTGGGGCGACGGCGCGCGCGGTGACCTCGGCGATGAGCACGGCAGGCGAGGCGGCGAGCTGGCTGCGGGCGACTGTCACGACGGTTGAGTCGGGGGTCAGACCGAGCTGGAGCTTGTCCCTGACGGTGTGTAGGGAACCCATGCTGGCGCCCTTGACGGCGGGCACTTGCCAGCGAGTATGGGGGCCACCGGGACCGTTGAAGGAGCCGCGAGACATCATGCTCCAGGGGCCAGTGTATGAGCGCTGCGGCTGCACGGCGTAGGGGTTGTTGTAGTTATCGGCGATGCTCAGGAGGTGCGAGAGCTCGTGGGCGTAGACACCCATGCCGCTGCTCTCTCCCTGGGTGGACGAACCGCCGCCTGCATTGGGCCAGAGAGTGGCAGCGGCGGCAAAGGAGGTCCAGGGCACATAGCGGGTGGTAGCATAGTTGGAGCCGTTGCCGACGGGAGGGCCGAACTCGGGGGGCACATCTTCAGGGCTCGCCCAGCGCATGGGGCCAAACTCCTGCCACGTCGACGACTCGTCCTGACCAGCCGACAGGATGAAGACGAGCTCGAAGGAGTCGGCCGTTTCGTTGCCCACAGCGGCGCGCCAGGCACCCAGAGCGTCGGTGCGGATGTTGAGGTTGCAGCGCCCTTCGATAGGGCAAGCGCCAGGGTTCATGCGGTCGTCGATGCCGTATTGCCACGAGTTGGCGGGCATCTGGTACGCGCCAAACGCAGTCAGATCGACACCGAAGCGGCCAGCCGAGTCCTCCATCCAGTACTCGTGCAGAGTGTGGAAGTCGTTGATCTCGGAGGGCTTGTTGAGCAGGTCGCGGTAGAAAGCGGGCACGTTGCTGCGCGGGATGTTGGCGGCGATGGGCTGCGGGTTGCCAAAGATTGTCGACTCGGGAGCCTGGCTCACGATGAACTTGCCGGCGTCATCGGGGTAGTCGACGGCGACCAGGGCAATATTGAAGTTCCTGCTGGAGCCCCTCACTGAAGGGTCGGCCCAGTTCGTTCCGGGAGGCTTGATGAAGTCCGAAGACACCATGTCGTCGGGGTTGACCCAGTCCTGAGGATCCACGATGGCAAAGGGATCGCCGGGAGGAGTGCAGGGAACGGCAAGGGCGATGCCCGCGAAGGCGAGCAGGGCAGCCCTCGAACGTCCATTGCCAGCAGGGAACATCGTGAACATGGTGAATGTCCGTGACCGTGGCCGTGACCTGTGTACCACGAAACGACCGACCCCGCGACGTGAGGACCCAGTCGTACTTATACTCGTCCTTCGCAAGGATTCGTATCGCCGCCAAACCACCTTCCTTTCGCATCGGTGACCCCATCACTGATAATCCCCCGATGAAAATACTCCGCCGCTACCCCTCCTTGAACAAGCCTCGGAGCTCCCCCGGTCGCGTGCAACGAGGTTGGGCGGCGGGACGAGAGGTCGGATCGACGGCAGCGGGAGCGTCATAACTGGGGCCGATTTATGCTCATTCGCGCGATAAAAGGTGTTGATCGCGCTGCCACCTGCTGGATGGGGACTAATGTGTGGTCCGGCCAGGGCCCCCGGGGATGGATGCGTGAAGCCTCAATTGAGAAGGTGGCAGTCGATGCAGGTGGAAGCAACATGCCCCGGAGGCGACCCGCCGTCGTACGAGCCTCGCGCAACGGCCGACGGGTGTCAAGAGGCGAAGTGACAGGACGGGATGTCTGTGGTTTGTGAGAGGGAGGAGTCGGGGGTTGGAGCTTCGATGCTGTGTAGTCCTAGGGTGCATATTAGGTTCGTTGTCTTTATTATCGCCAAGGCTTGGAGTCTGTCACTTACTCAAGTAACTGATTTGTCGCATGTCCAGCTGCTGTCGCAGTGGGCGCGGGGTCGCATGCCAGGAGGACCCTCGAGATGAGTGAGCTGCGGGGTGGGTGAGGTGCGTCACAAGGCTTGGCTGCGGAACCCCGGCCAGGAACGTCGGTGATACTCGCAATGCAAGAGTGACAGCTGTTGCCAAGACAAATGCGATACCTAGAATCCACTGATGTCAAGATCAGGGGGTGACACTGACTCACTGCACGCAGGGGCAAGATGACATGCTTGATTGATGCAATCTGGAGGGCTGATGGCGCATATATCCAAGAACCCACCCCCAAGAAACGACAGAGTCTCCAAACCGACACCGAACCCCGTGACAATTGTTTTCAAAGGCCGTCTGGCCAATCCCACGACACACCTCAAACCCAGAACGCCGCCGAGGGACCCCGAGGGATCCCCGAGCACACACACACACACACGGAAGCAAAGACGAGGGGAACCGCCTAGTCGGTCAGGTTGTAGATCTTCTGAATGTCGCCGAGGATCTCCTCAAAATCGATCTTGAGGTCCTTGAGCAGGCCGTCACGGAAGTCAAAGACCCAGCCGTGGACGATGGGGTACTTGTTCTCGGCGTAGGACTGCTGGATGGCGGCGGTCTTGATGACGTTGCGGCATTGCTCAATGACGTTGAGCTCGACGAGACGGTCGTAGCGGGCGGACTCGCCAGAGATGGCATCGAGCTCCTTCTCGTGCAGGCGGTAGACGTCGCGGATGTTACGCAGCCAGGGGTTGAGGAGGCCGAGGTCCTTGGGGGTCATGGCGGCCTTAACACCACCGCAGCCGTAGTGACCGCAGACGATGATGTGCTTGACGTGGAGGTGGCGGACGGCGTAGTTGATGACGCTCATGACGTTAAGGTCAATGTTGTTGACGACGTTGGCAATGTTGCGGTGGATGAAGGCCTCGCCGGGCTCGAGGCCGGTGATTTGCTCGGCAGGGATGCGGGAGTCGGAGCATCCGATCCACAGGTACTCGGGCTCCTGACCGGCCGTGAGCTTGGTGAAGAAGTCGGGGTCCTGCTCCTTCTTGCTGGCGGCCCAGGCACGGTTGCGCTCGAAGACGCGGTCGTGCGACTGCTTGAGGTAGCGCTCAATGTCCTTGGGGTCGGCCATCTTGGGCAGAGGAGGGAGACGGGAGGGCGGGGATGAGCTAGAGCTGGAGCTGGAGCTGCAGGGTCGAGACTGAGGAGACCAGGGACGTTGCTGATGCTGCTGAGTAGGAAGAGGACGAGGTTGAGAAGCGATGATGAAGCTTCGTCTAGAGAGTGCGAGCCGGAGGGAGGGGTTGGTCGGGCGCAGACACGACGAGCTGGAGGGGCCGATGCGTCCTTTAAACATTTGGCGTCTGCAGCTCGGACGTGACGCAGCAGCTGCGAGCGAGGGGATAGGGCGGGCGAGGCAGCGGCGGAGCCGTGGGCGTGGGCGTGGGATGAATGCCGAGATGGGTGGTGGCAGACACCGGACGGGCAAGGTCACAGGTGTGAGTGGGCGGGACGGACGGACGCTGACGCAGGAGGGGTCCAGAGACACGCGGGCAAAGGCGTGCTTGAGCTGATAGGAGGAAGCGGAGATGTCGAGGTGAGGGTGGGCTGTTGGCCGCAGGAGGAGAATTGTTAGTGACAGCGAGGTGTCTGTCTGGTGAGGGTCGCTGGAGTTTTTTTTTGTCGGGGTTTGGGGATGGGGGGTAGCTGCCAGTTGATGAGATGGAAGGTGGAAATAGACCGGACCAGATTGGGCGAAGCAGACACCGGGCGAGTAAGTGAGTAAGTTGGCTTCAGGTACCGGCGGAATTGGGGACGAACTTGAGGCGAAGCAGGAACGACCGAGCCGGTGATTGCCGGACAACCTCTCGCTTTTTTTCTTTGCCTTGGCCCGAGATGGCACAGCCAGAATTGGGATGGAGCTGTGACGTGACGTGCCGCGATGACTCCGCCCGAGCTCCCCTCTTTCCTTTCGGTAGAGTCATTTATTTTGGTGGTCGAACCTCGAGGGAGGGGTTCAAGTCAAGCGTGCCGCTAGCTTGGAGCTTCTTCTTGGGTTTGTTGAGCTCCATCCAGGGCAGCCCAGGGCAGCGATGTCGGTGGTTGGATGGTCTGCCCAGGGGATCCCTAACACGCTCCCGCGGGCTTGCGACGCTGCAGCCGTTAGCGGTGACCTGTTCCCTGCATTTTCCCACCCAGAGCTCTGGTGGATGCCCGCATCGGTAATTCTTCCAAGATCGATCGCGGGGGTCAATCTCTGGACCAATGGGTCACGACTCGGTCACCCACCGGCCAATGAACAGGCGTTGAACGGAGATGCAAACCTGAAAACTGGGCAGTCGCTCATCTCACGATGCCGAGCTGGCGGAAGGAGCCATCGACCCTGGGGCAAAGTAGCGGCGGACCATCAAGCTTGCTGGGAAGGTGCGCCGGACATGCCTGACTCCTCCTTTCTGTGGTCTTGGTCCCTGATTCGGGCTTAAGGCAGGCACGGCACTTGCCCGTTGACCAACCCAGCGGGCACCCTTAAACACACTGATGCATCGTCCTGTCTCGAGCTCCTCTTGACCCCTCTGCTTCTTCCCGTCTGCATCACACTTGGCGTCCATTCTCCCAGTTTCACCCAGTCACCCATTGCAACGCCGCCGCAACACAGCTCGCACCAAAATGGCATCAAAATCCGCTTGCTATTCGACTCGAAATCAATTCACCCACAAATTCGCTACCAGCATCGGACATCCGGCCTTCGGAGGGATCGCCCGCTGCCGATGTGCCTCCACTCGACTCACCTCCCTGTGCTTCGCCCCGATGTTAGCCGGCACCGCGGCCGAACCAAATGAGCAAACACCTCGGCCACCTCTGACACGAACAATCTCAACCCCGGGTCGAGAACGATACCAACACCTGCTGCCGCGTCTAGCAAGACTTTGGCTTCTGTCCGTACACCACATATCTGCCACAGGTCAGCAAGTCAACCCACCAAACCACCCGGCATGCACTCACATGGGCCAGTATGAGTGAATACTGCGATCCTTCATGTCCCGTCTTACGCCCTTCAGGAAAGCGTCGAGGTCCGGCTTCGTCCATCCAAGTAACCTCGTGTACGCCGCCGCACTGATACTCTCAAGACAAACGGGCGACCCGATATTCTCGAGCGTCAACCCCCCTGCGACACTTGTTAGCGAACATTACACTACCGAGACAAGACACACTCACCAAGCTCCTTCAGCTTCTTGTCCCGTGGCCATCGGTTCTGCGGCCACTTGAACTTGACCTCGACGACATTCTCGAACCCCTGTGCCTCCAGCTGCTCCTTGTATCTGCTGGCCGACCGGAGCGTCCGCCCGATGCGCTCGCTGCACTCGGTCAGTGTCGTGATCCACTGGTGCAGCGCAGAGTCCCTCTTGAGCGAATCGTCGTCCGCCGTCAGCGGCGCAAGATCCACCACCTCGATCCAACCCCCCGGCTCCAGGTTCTCGTACGACTGCTCAAACAATCGTGGCCAGTTTGCGATTCCAATCGTCATCATCCGACAGTAGATGAAGTCGAACTTTTGCTCAAACGTCCACGGCTCCTCAATGTCGTCAATCTGGAACGACACGTTTGGGGGCGCCGCCGCACTCTGGATCGGCGACAGATCGACTCCGATGACCGACGAGTCTGGCCAGACGTAAGCAAAGTCCAGCGCCCAGATGCCTGTTCCCGTGCCGATATCGAGCACCCTCCGAATCTCCTCGCCGTTGCGTCCCGCTGGCGACAGGAACAAGTTGTTGTCGAATGTCAGAAAGAAAATCTCGTGCTGCAGGTCCAGCCGGTCCTGTTCGCTGTCGTCGTTGGGAATAAGGTACTGTCCGTCCTTGTACCCGTGATAGGTACGACCGTTCTCCTCGCGGTATCGGCAGGCAGTCGACACCATTGACGATGTCGCGTCATCATCCTCGCCCCATTCCGAACCCGTTGCTGGCGAGCTGTCGGGGTCATCGTCCACCTCGATCGCCTCAAGGATGCCCGCCACCGCGGGCTCCAGGTCCAGTGTCGTCGCTGTTGCTTGCACCGCCGTGCTTGTCGCTGTCGCGGTGCCCATCGCGCGAGTCGAGTCGTGTCCGTGAGGGCCCTAGGGGGTGGGTGATCGGCCAATGGCCCCGTCAAGACGCCACTATCCGTGCTGACGCTCAGTGATCGTCGGATAGGGTACAGTAGTCGATGCAACACTGCTAATGCGAGCCAGGAACGTGGTGTTTCTTCTCACTCGTCGATGTCACAGCGACCACAATGCGGAGAGATGATGAACGGGTCAGAAAAGGAACGCCCTGTCGAATCCTCGAGGAAGTCACTGGAAAGCGAAAGGCGGGGGTGGTCCCTCTCACGACGGATCCCGACGGAAACCCAGAACACCCAACGCCTCATCCGGCCCCTCGGGGCGGGCGGCGCAAATTCAACCCCGACCCTTGCCTGCCCCCTGGCCACCCTCCGAACGAGCAATCACCCCCTGTAATTGCAGCATTGGCGCATGCGGGCTTGGGCGATAAGACAGGCAGGCCGCCTCTGCGCAAGTGGCCCATCCTGCCGTCTGACCACTCTCACAGCTCCCACCGGTGCACCCACAGAGCACCCGACAGAGCACCCGCATGGGGACATCCGCCCCCCTTTCCTTATTGCGTCTGCTGTGACCAGAACCGTGGGATCCGTCTCCCCGGAACTCGAACAACCACCTGCCACGTGTGACTGCGTGCTTCGCTGTCAAGACGGCACTTGAAGCAAACATTCCTTTACCGCCTCTCGAATGAGCCGTTCTCCCGTCTGTCGGGACGTGACCGCGGTTGCTTCGCCGTGCGGGTACCAAAGCACCGGAGTAACTCCCTGGACCATTCCGATATGGCCTGAGGACCACTGCACGGCGCGGAGCACGTTGCTGGTTGCACGGTGAGCCAAGTCGCCAAGACGCCCTTTGTCAATTGGGTGGATGCAGGGGCAGGGGTTGCGCCATTGGCCTTACCGCGGATCACTCCTCGAGGCGCCCTGCGCGGAAGGTAAGAGTACTGGAAAAATACAACGACTGGGGCATGGTGATGGCCTGGTAGCGATGATGATGATGAAGTGGTTGTCCACCTGCCTGTACTGTCCACCTAGTCGTGCTGTCGAGTGGGTAGTACAGTGGCGAAACAGTGCTTCCACCACTGATCTGGCCCCATCATCACCAGCTCCCACCACCAAGTCTGAATGCACGCCCCCGGTCGCTTGGACGAGGAATGGAGGCCCGGCATGTGAATCCGTCCTGGGCATGCGTTCTCTAGGGGCGAATCCCGCATTACAAAGCTTGGCGGCCAATTTACAAACCCGACTGCAGACGTCCCAGCAACCTGGGTCCAAGTACAAAAGGCTGCTGCCCCCTCCTGTCAACCACCTGCCCAGCCTGTCAAAGCTCCTTGACGTCCGTGACATCCCCAGCCTTCTGCCTCTCCCCAGTCTCCTCCTCGGCCGAGCTGCTGGCCCGAGAGGTCGGTGCCCGGAGGTTCCTCCTCTGCTTCCACGACAACCCGGGCGCCTCAAAGATGGAGGCGATCTCCTCCAAATTGTAGCCCTTGGTCTCGACGAAGAAGTACCAGACGGCGATGAGCTGCTCAGGCGGTTAGCAAGAGCAAAGGCACTGAACTGGAGACTCACCTCGAGAAGCGTGTACACCACAAACGCAATGTAGTACTTCCATCCGATATTCTCCAAGCCGATTGGGTTCACAAAGGCCGAGAAGAAGCCGAAGATATGCATCACGCCTGTCATGTAGGTGACGCCGCGCGCGCGGATCTCGAATGGGAGGATCTCGGCAGGATATGCCCACAAGGGCGTCCAGCCGAGGCTGTATGCGCCGTTGGAGAGGAATATGCAAACGAGAACGCCGTACGAATACTGAAGGGAGCCGCGCGTGGTGTACACTGGAGGTGTCAGTTGGATATGTCGTGGTCTTCCTGGGGATACTCACATGCTGCAAAGGCCGTCCATAGGATGAAGGCGACGAACATGCCGGCCGTGGAGAAGATGAATAGCTTACGGCGGCCAACACGCTCGACTAGGAAGGAAGCGCCGATGGCGACGAGGAAGTTGTAGATGGCTAGGCAGCCGTTGATGGTTGTTTGCTGGATCGTCTTGGTGATGCCGATGCTGTTGAGGACGGCGTGTAGGTAGTACTGGACAAGACCGTTGCCTGAGATCTGCGCTTCTGTCAGTATGAACGTGACCCTAATTGAGGCAGAGACTCACCTCGAGGAAGAGGCCGCACAGGGTGACGATAATCAGCCGGCGTCTGTTGGGCTTTGTGCGGATAAAGTCAAGATAG
The DNA here is from genome assembly GCA_020726575.1 of Plectosphaerella plurivora. Lineage (NCBI taxonomy): Eukaryota > Fungi > Ascomycota > Sordariomycetes > Glomerellales > Plectosphaerellaceae > Plectosphaerella > Plectosphaerella plurivora. The sequence continues at coordinate 1,730,861 of JAGSXJ010000002.1, read as the reverse complement.
CTTGACTGGCGCTTCCACTGAGCGTCGTGCAAGATAGCCTCTTTAATTTGGGTGTACTCGAATTCGACAATGGGATCACTCTCGTCACCGTTGGCGTGATACTTCACCAGAATTGCGCGGGCTTCTGCGCCTCTGCCGCGGGAGACGAGCCAGCGTGGACTTTCGGGGACAAGCCAGATGAGGGAGATTTGGATGATGGCTGGCAGCGCTTGGAGAAGACTGGGGATGCGCCAGGACCAGGAGTTTTGGATGAACTGCGTGCCGTATGTCTGGCATTGTTAGCTTTGCTTCGGGGCGGTATTGCATGATGGACGTACCGTCCAGGCAGCGATAATGGCGCCTGTGTACCATGTGGCTGGGAAATAGGCCAGGATAGTACCTCGATGACGGGCCAAAGCAAGCTCTGCGAGGAGAAGTGGTGATGCGACGACTGTGTAAGCCAGGCCCCAGCCGATCAAGAACCCAGCAATCAGGAAAGCGGCAATATGTTTAGCAGACCCTTGAAGCACAGCACCGACGAGGGTCCATGCTGCACCAAATGCAATAGTGCGGCGTCGTCCGATACGGTCTGCGAGAAAGCCTATGATAGGGAGGGCTGTGATGGCGCCGAGGGTCTGGATGGAGTTGAGGAGGCCGAGGATCGGACCGCGGGGGTGGGAGAATTCTGGATGGTGAGATGGATGATGGGGTAGACAGACTGGGGTTAACGTGCTTACCTTCTTGCCAGGAGGGCAGCAGCTGCAGTCCATTCATGATCATGCCGTCGAAGCCTTGATACGAGGAGCTGAGAATGACGATGGGGAGGAGGAGGTAGAGGGTCCGAAGACCGGGGTTTCGATACCAAGCTACTTCTGGGTGGGACATGGTTGGATGCTAGGTTTGGTAATGAGATGATGAAGTGATTGATGAGACGTTCAAGGGGGTTCGAGCCGCTGTTTAATAGACGTGTATTCATGGTCATGGTCGATGCTTCGGTATGGACGATGTCTCATGATCTGGCTCCAGGTTTGTCCCAAGCCCGACGGTGTCGTCTAGAGCGCACGCCATCATGTGGCGGGATTGTCAAACCGAGCTTCCCCGCGGTAGAAGGAGCAGTATTGCCGTGGCCGGGTCGACATAGACGTCGACCGGCCGCTGCCTTGTCCGGAGTTCGATGGTGGCTTCGGATGTGGACGGCGCCGCGCCGGCCCCACAGCCGTCCAACTCCGTGGTGGCGTCGGAGTTGGACGACCGACCCCTGAGCCTCCCACCAATTGGCCATTCAACTCCGAGCTGCCACCACCACCTCCGATCCCTTACCTCACGTCGGAGAACCATGGAAGGTGACAAATGAATTCGGATGATCAAGGCCATCTCGCTTGTAATCATCGCCCATTTGCCCATCTTAAAAGAAGGCTTTTCTAGTCCTGGGTTGGCACATCACCTCATCCAGCCTCCATCTTCGCCATCGTTCGCATCCTAGTACAATTCAACAACAACTCAGAGTCATGGGCTCAGTTTCACCTGTCACCACCATGCCCTCTCCTTACCGCCTCGCCAACCTGGCCGGCCTCGCCATTGGCCACTCCATCCTCCCCGCCTGGTCACGCCTCGCCGGCCTCGGTCCCGTCGACTCATCCCCCGTACCGGGACCGTACACCGGCGGCAGCAGCGCCACGCCCATCTCCCATGCCATACAGACGCCGCCTGGGGTATACAGCGTTCGTCAGCTGGTCCTCAGCCTCTCGCCCCTTCTGGACAGCATCGTCTTCCGTCTCGGGAACGATGCACCTGGCGATATCCCCGCTCGTACGCTCCTCATAGATGGTCTTGCTGCCTCTCTCGCTACCTCTGGTCGCGAATCAACCCTTCCCCTGGGTCACAGCGACGGCGTACGCGGCGAGCTCTCCCGACAGGCCAACCGAATCGCCAAGACTATTGTCCACACTGTCCGAGAAGCCACCCCAAGCCCAGCCCCTGACGACAATGTCAACATTCGCAGCCCTTGTGAGGGACACACCTGGACCCCGGCTGTTGCCTCCCTCCTTCTCGGCCCACGAAGCAGCGCGGAGCTCATGCATCTGTACAACGAGTGGCTGCACCGGCTGATCCTGCTTCGGGACGCCTTGCTGCCGTTTGAGAATTTCGATGAGGTACCTCTTGTTGCCTCACCCGAGGGCCGCGGCATCCGCGCGGTGGAAGAGCAACGGAAGCTGTTCTTGGTGCACTGTCTCACAGGAAACATTCCCAACGCTGCCCTCGTCGATTTGGCCAAGGTGTTCACGAGCCCGGGTCTGTCTCGTGGAGGGTATGCCTTCCAGTACGCACAGGGTGTCGTACTGCCGGCTTTCATATCGGGATCGAGTTCGGCCCATCTGTTACGCTACCACGCCACAAAGTTCCAATGTCAGGCGGATCGTCTCTTCGAATATGAGCATCGAAGCTACATCGATGTCCCGAGGACAGAGGTGGCTGCTGGAGAGGGAGAGAAGGGTCTGAAGGCTTCTCGGCCAGAGACTGTTGAGGCCTCTCTTGTATTTGAAGATGGCAGTCACCCCGACGCTCGCGTTGTCAAGCTGAAGCTTGAGCTGGGCTCGGGAGAATGCGTTGCTGTCGACCTTGGCCAGATCGCACGTGGGAGGAGGTACGCGTACAAGCCGGGGTCTCAAGGCAAGGAAAATGTGACGAGCAATGGCAGTGAGGACGGGGTGGTGGTGCACCGCGCTACAGATCTACTTTCTCTGCCCAGCTTGGTCGTGTCGCCCCGAGCGAAAGGGGGAAAGCAGAGGCTTCATGTCGTTCATGCGGCAAATGAGGTGGTGAAGCTGGCGTTACTGGGAAAGCTCTATCCGGAGAATGTCATCATCGGCGGACAGGGAGATGACCTGGAGGCAGCTCGGGGAGCGGGCAAGGGATTTTCGGAGAGGTTCGTCATTGTTGACGACGAATAGGCCGGTGAAGATAGGAACGTTGGCATAGGGCTTGGAGCTGTAGTGGTCGATCTACTGTATTCATTGAACTGCGGCCATTATCAAGCCATTACACCTAGCAGACAAGGTACCGAAAACTACAAATATCACCGGACCCACCTCCAGTGACCAATCCTACTTGTCAGGAACCTTCTCTGCAGAGAACGCCGTAAAAAGTCAGGGAGACATTTCCAATCACAGCCCAACTCCCCACATTCTGCTACCCTCATTTAGCCACCCCTCGCATTGTCGTATGTCGTTTCCGATTTCTGGTCGAAGTCTCATTCGTGATCGACCTCGTCTGCGACGATGGACGAGGCACCCGGCACAACTCCGAGAGCGGCGGCCATGAACATGTCCCTCTTCCTGGGAAGAGGCAGCTGGCGTCTCTGGAGCTCTTGGAAGGTGTAGAAGAGCTTCTGTTTGGTTCTCTGCGTGTGGTGGGCGCCGTAGAGAGCGAGGGGGAGAGTAGCTCCGGCGACCGCAGGGGCCGTGATGGCCATACCAACAGCAGTCGTCTGCGATGCAAACATTTCTTGCATCAGAGACAAAGCGTTCTGCTTGAGGACGGCATCGCTGTAGTCTGCGATTTCATTGCGATATTCTTGTTCGTTGATGACGAGGATCTTTTCGACGATTGTGGACATGATGGCGGGTTTGAGCTCCACTGGGTGCGGTATGTTGAACGAGTGTGATGTGGAAAGGAGTGCTGACGAGGCGTAGGGCAGGCGATTCCCTTGGACATATCTGTGTGTTACGGGTGGGAGGGTCTCATTTATACCCCTACTCACTAGGTTGGGGGACTGGTCTTTGGCCGATGTAATCTTGCCGCCGAGTCAGATGAGCTGGATGGACCAGTATGGTGGGATGATACCTGCCAGAGGCTCGGCCAAAGATAGCTGCAGGTACTTCGGCAGAGCCACAACCGACTTGGGTCAACTTGACCCCAAAGGATCCTCGGTGAACGCGTTGAGACCTTGTCTGGGTCTGTGACAGCAAGCCCAGGGGCGGCTGCGTATATGCTGTGTAACCCCAGAACGTGAAACGGCGATAATTTCGGTGTACCTGAACCGACAGCCAATAGTCATCAATTCCAGACCAACCATCTTCGCACGCTTCCCTTGGCAAATCCAGGTACAGCATGTTTGAAGATGAAGAGGGTGTAGGAACAGCAAATGCCACGGCTCCCTAAGCTGCCCACCAGCTCTCGCCTGATAAAGGGGTCCACCTCAGCAGGCTGTATGTGTGTGTGTGTGGAGGCTGACTGAGCCTTCATTTCCTATCCATCTTAAATGGATGCCTACGATGAATGCACCGAATGCTTCTTGCTTGGAGCGCAGCCAGACATGCTCCTGGAGGCAGCGGAAAGCTCGATGCTCATGCTGTCTCGCATTGTCCCTGGGGCAGGCTCGGCTAGGTAAAAGGTAGAGCCTTGGGCTGGTGGTGGTGGTGGGATAGGCGTGGCCGCGGCGGTTGAAGCTTTGAAAAGTAAACGCCTGGGAATGGCTATGTTGATGAAGGTAAAGAATGGCAAATGCTGCCGCAAAAAGTCGGGGAGGATTGAAGACGAGATAACATCGAAGGATCCGCGCGTAATCAAGCCTTGGCAGCAACTAACCGAGAACTTGAAACAGCCGCCTGGTCTGCCGAGGAGGCCAAGGGGGCAACCTTCATTGTTGCCATTTTGGGCCTGGCTGGGGATGCACCAAAAAGGGGTCCGGCTCGGAGAGCCTGGCACCGCTGCCTGACGGCACCGCAAGAACCAGGGATCCTTCTCGCTGCCTGGCCCTGGACAAACCCATGCCGTTGGACGACCTTGACCGTCTCACTGGCCGGCTCGTGTAGTCAACCATTCGGTCACTGGACATGACCAAAGCGCACACACATCTCATTAGCCGGAGAGCCTCCCCAGAACACCAACGACGTCGTCCCTCAACTTCTCCCCGAATCTTCCACTCGTTCGCCTACAAGACCATAATCTCCATCGCAGAGAAAAAAGAAAATTGTTCAATATTTGTCAGAAGTCAGTCTTCAATATCATCAAGCTCGTTCGCAGCCGCGACCCTCATGGTCGTCGACAGGGATCACGCGCCGTCACAGAGTCCAGACCCGTGGCGTCAGCCTCATACGAGCTAGTCACAAACGTATGTACACATCCATAGACACACTTAAGATCTTGATAGAGATAGAGAGACTTTTGCGCTATCTCAATTACTTCCTCCTCTAAAGCTTCCATGGGTAGCGTAGTGAGTTAGCTTGTTGAGTAATGGACCTAGCCCTGACCTGGCGGAATATCTTCAGCCACCGCACCTATGATCAGCGATAGGCGTAGCTTGATCTGCCACCCGACGTGGCTTTACGTCGGGTATCGCCTTTCCTGCGCCTGGAAGAGGCGGGGTTTTTTGCTCCTCCTCGATGACTTATAGTAAGTGGTTGTGCGGCTCTGCGATTATAGTCATTAGCTTCCGGTCAAGACAGCCTTGGTACCTCAGATCCGCGAGAAGGACACAAAACTCTCCATAGCCCCTCCGTCGAGGGCCATCCTCATCAGCCCAGTTACGCTCGAAGAGACTAGCCAAGCACATCGTGTGTATTTAAGGGTAAGTTAAAGAGGCGGGGTTTCTGTGGTGGATCGCTGTTGTGGGATATGTGTGTGTTGTTGGTTCTTTGTGATGCATGTATTGAGTTGAGAAAGGTGTTATCAAGGCAGGGTGATATCGAAGAGGAATACTCTGAGCTCAGGATTTTATAGGTAGTCGAAAAGTAGACCCTTACCTCTTTGTCACCTCCCATCCCTTGGCGACTCATACGAGTGGCACTTCACGTGTTGTAGTGATGTGCAGCAGGTCATTCAGGGAGTTCTCAGACTAGTATAGAAGGGATCCGGCCTTGGAGGATTCACCTACACAATTTTAGTCATGACAATTTTAGTCACCTCTATAGTGGAGTTTGTGCCGGGTCCTCAGCAGCGCCGTGCCGACGACGCAAGTAGGTATTCACAGCGGTTTCACTGGACTCTCAATCTGCATGCTGCACTTAGACTGGTCGTTTTGGTGTAACGTCCCTCACCCACTTCTTGCGCACCCCCCCATTTCGCGCACCCCAAAATCCCTCACCGCTACTTCAACCTACCCTCTCCAAAACCCTAGATCTCAACCATCTTTTACACGATTACTATAAGACTTAGGGATCTATTACTTCAATCTACGATGAGCAATTATTCAGAAGACGAGCTTAACCAGGCTCTAGATTCTATCGTAAACAGTTAATCTATCCGAACAGCCGCGCGGACGTACGGGGTTCTAGAGTCTACTTTACGAAGCCGGATCCAAGGTACGCAGTCCAGGGCTACTACATTCACCAGCCAGCAGAAGCTCTCAAAGACCCAGGAACAGCAGCTAGCCAGCTAGATTCAGGTCCAAGCCTCCCTGGGGCTCCCCCCGACGCACACGCAGGTCAGGGATTTTACTAAGTGTATCCTACGTCTACGAGGAGGATTACTAACCCTTAGGAAGAACTAGTTCCAAGCTTTCACCCGTCGGAACCCTTTAATAAAGGTCTAGCGCGCCAGGCTGATCGATTCCTAGCGTATTAACGGAGCGTCGACTAACGTTATCAGGACCTGGTTCAAGTACCTCGCCGTCGACCAGATCAGGGACATCAAACCAGCCAACCGATACAACATAGACGAGACCGGTATCCTCGAAGGTCGAGGGTCTAACGGCCTGGTCCTAGGATCCGCGGAGAGTCGTAATCTATAGAAAAAACAGCCGGGGTCGCGGGCCTGGATCACTCTAATAGAGTACGTTAACGCTACGGGTTCTACCGTTCTACCGCTCGTTATCTATAAGGGTAGGTCGGTCTAACAGTAGTGGTTTCCCCTGGATCTATAACCTTATACCGACTAGAGATTCCACGTAATAGAAAACGGGTAGACCGATAACGAGACGGTAGTCTACTAGCTCCGGGATATCTTCATCCCATCCACGTAACCGACCGACCCATCTACGACCCGTTTACTTATCCTGGACGGTCACGGTAGCTATAAGTCTATAGAGTTTATATATCTCTGCTATACGCACCAGATCCATCTACTTTACCTACCTCCTCATACGTCCTACGTCCTACAACCGTTAGATCAATCCGTTTTCGGACCCTTAAAGACAGCCTATAGAAAAGAGCTAGGATTTCTAGAGTAGTGGAATGATTCTATAGTTCTAGGTAAACGGAACTTTCTTAACTACTACCGGAAAGCTCGCTAGTCAGCCCTTACGGCGTAGAACATCAAGGCGGGTTGGAAATCAACGGGTCTGTGGCCGGTTAACACAGCTAAGCCCCTTATAAGTCCTCTACTCCTCCACGAATCCAGGGACGGGTCTACGACCGTCAATCCAATCCTTGATCGAGTCCTTAGGTCTACACCTATCCCGCAGTGGGATATAGCTTCATCCTCGGTCAACTAGTCGACGCCCAGGAAGGCCCTAGATCTATACGACTAGCTAGATCAGTACAGCCGCCTAGATCAACCCAGTAGTACGCAACGGCTTCTCTTCCGGAAGGTCCAAAAAGGCTTCGAGGAAAAGGACTATCAACTAGCTACCCTATAGCGTAGGGTAGAAGCTCTTGAGCAGCAGGTTAAATCTATACGACCGAGGAAAAAGAAGAAGGTCCAGATCAGCCCGAATTCCAAGTTTGCGGATATCGAGGCTATCCATAGGGCGCAGGTCGACGCAGGTGATAAATCTAAGGGTACGGCTGAATCCAGCGACGCCGATTTACCTAGTGAAGCAGAAGACTATATTATTGTAGGATCGTAGGTAGTAGAAGAAGAAGGCTGAAGGTAGTGGTGGTTTTTTGACAGGTGGATTTTGGGGTGCGCGAAATGGGGGGGTGCGCAAGAAGTGGGTGAGGGACGTTAAGTGAGTAGGCGCGCTGGGTGACAGCTCGGGAAGTCGTTCTCACAGTCACCAAGCAAAATAAACGACACAGTCCCAGATCTACTCTTAGCCAGTTTACTGTTGTTACTTTGGTCAGACTGCACTTGGTAAGGTGACCCTGACAAAAAGAATGGAATCAGTACTAGGTCATGCTGAACTGCGCTGTTCATTTTGCTCGGGCACTATTCCTTGCGCTCTGTGCCGGACAGGACGACTAGGTTGAGCAGGTATCAGGAAGACAAACAGCAAAAAAACATACAACACCGGGTATTCGCTGGTCGTCACCGACCCAACTACTAATCCAGCCCTCATTGGCTTGTCTATGGGAGAGCGGACGGGATCCCGAATTTTCCAATGGGTATGGTCGTATGTGCTAGATGAGGGTCCGTGGTAGATTGATGTGGGCTAAGATCGGGGCTGGACCCGCCTCCTGTTATGCTACCCACTGCCGTGGCATGGACACATTTCGAGACGAAAGGGAAAAGGAAGTGTAATTGTAAACAAGTTCTGCACAAGTGAATGCTGGTACAACATGGCGGCTCGCCTGGTCCTAAGCATGCTTGCCAGTGATGAAGTCACGGAGCTTCTCGTCCAGCCACTTGACGTCCTCGGTGCTCTGGCCTGGACCACCAGCCCTGTTGATCCACTTTAGTCTTGCCTTGTGGCATTTAATTCTGGGAAAAAAACATACCAGTGTCCCCAAATTGAGGGGAAGGCGACACAAGTCCCTAGTCCATCAGACATGCAGCTGACCTCGTACTCGGAGTCTTCCGGTGGGAAGTAAAGGTCCGTCTTGCCAGGCAGCACGAGCATTTGGGCCTTGATGCTCCGCATGGCGAGCTCAAAGTCTGCAAAAAGTCAGTAATCTGAATATCATCTCCAAGGAAGAGTCATACCTTTTCCGTACGGCTCTTGATCTGAGCAGTCGCCGGCTTGCCAGGTGTGCAACATGACGAGCATGTTCTCGGGGTCTGTAGGACGTCAGAATAGTTTGCCGCACGTTCAAGGCGATTCCCACCTTTGGATAGCGCCCATTTCTCCCAGAAACCAACCATGAAGTCCTCCAAGCTCTTGAACCCAAGAGTTGGGGCCTTCTCGTACACCTTCTCACGGTAGAAAGCCTGGCTGAAGCCCCACCCAGCGTACACCCTGCCCAGCGCCTTCAACCCAACGGATCTCTCTTCTTCAGTCCAGCTGCGATACTTCACCGCCGCCGTAGCCTCGCCGCTACAAATTCCCGCCGAAGCAGCACCCTTCCCCGCCAGCAACGCGCTCTTGACACCCTCGAGGAACACCTGGTTGTGCAAGCTCGTCTTTGCACTCCCACAGAAAGGCACACCAAATTCCATGAAATCCGGATACTGCGTGACCCATTGATACGTCTGGCCTGCACCCATACTCCACCCCAACACGGCGCGGACGTGGTCGATGCCAAGTCCGCGGGTGACAAGCTCGTGCTGCGCGCGGACGTTGTCGTAGAATGTTACATCGGGCCATGGCCCATCAGCAACAGGGGCGTTGGATGGACTGCTGCTCTGTCCGTTGCCAAACAGGGCCGGCACGATGATGAAGAAGTGCGCGGGGTTGAGGGTATGCTCGGGCCCGATGAGCCATTCGTTGTCGGCGATGGAGCCGCTGTACCAGGTTGGATAGACGATGGCGGGAGAAGAGGGCAAGCCGAAGGTCTTGTAGGCGATGAAAGCGCCTGGGATAGAGCCGCCTGACTTGAGAGAGAAGTCGCCGAGGGCGAATGTCTTGATTTCAGGGTCCTCGGATGGTGATGGCTTCAGAGAGACGTCCCTCAAGGACTCTTCGATCTTGGATATGTCCATGGCATGAGCTGAAGCCGATTAAGGGTGTTGTTCTTTTGGAAGTTGTTCTTGCTCTTGAGTCCCGGCGGGGAGAGATAAGGATCATTGTTGACGTCCAGAATGCGGGGGGCCTCCTCTTGTCTGTATGTGAACCGGCTTGGAGCGGTGATAGCCGGCCTGCACTATCAGTGAAGCACCAAGAATGTCTGGCCAATGAATGGCGACTTTGGGAGATGGTCAAAGAGTGTGGACGAGTGCCGGTGGAGCCCGGAGATCTTGACTCCACCCCGGCCGGCCCCGCCAAACTGCCGGGAGCCAAATCGACCTTGAGTTCTCCGGGCCATCCAGGTCAACAATTCTACTTTTCCCACCACAACAAACAGCGAGGAAAACTTCACCTTCTCCATCAGATCGGTCACCACCCCCTCCCGTCCGATATCGATCAGAATGCCTCGCTACGTACGTATCTCTACGCCCTGCGACGCTTCCACATGCTAATGCTACATAGTACGACCAGCCGCGTCGGGGCAGCGGCCACGGCGGCGGCCACCACGGCGGAGGCGGAAGCCGACGCAGCGGCAAGCAACCCCAAGTCCAATCCAAGAAAGTGAGATCTATCTGCCGCATCCTTCGGTCTAGTCGCAATCTAATATTCAAACAGCCCGACCGCCGCGCCAACAAGCAGAAGATGGCCGACTCATTCGAGGCCGCTCAAGCCCACCTCGAGGACGTAAGTCTTCACCCCCGACTCCGTATCACCGATCAACACAGCTCACCATACCCATAGTACCTCAAATACAGAAACATTGCGCTCGCAAACCCCAAGGCCGATCTCGATTTCATCAACCGTTTCCCAGAAGAGACTTAGCAAGGCTCTCTGGCGAATCTGACCTGGGGCTTCAAGACGGACCGTGCTCTCCAGGAGCATGCCGAAACCCTCGCCACCGTGTTCACACACTCGGCTCTTCAGATCAACATGTACAACAAGGTTGTCGAGCCCGGCGTCAATGTCGGATCTACAGCTACGAAGATCGGAAACACCACCGGTGCTGTCAACGCCACTTCTGCGCTGTCCACTTCGAAGGCCAACACGGCTGTGGTTCCCCCCAAGACCGAGGCCGAGGACAACAACGTGGAAAATGCTGCGGACGCGGAGGGTGGTATTCAGTATGACATGACACCCGCTTCTCCTCTTCACCTTAAGAGGGAGTACTACTAGAGACCAAGCGAGCTGTGGCACATTATACAGATGGACACAACTGAGCAGCCATTATGGAGGAAATGGATGAGGGCTTGATGCATGGACATACGATGGTTTACTGGCTGAGCTAGACTGTGGCTTCATGTCAAGGTAGCTGTGAAGTCGACCATGAATCAAGCTGTTGACCCGACGAAGCTGTCGACCCGCCGAGGCTATCGACTCATTGAAGCGGTCAACTTGCCAGCGGTCGACGTACCATTACTCTATATACGCCCCCCCCAATATCCAAAACTCCATAATCGCTACGTTCGTGCCCACTTGCGGCTGGTATCTCTATTTCAACAGAATCGCCACGCGCCAGCCCTCCTAGATCCGGCCTTGCTGCAGCACCTCCCGCTCAACTTCCACCTCCCCCGTGTCCGCCGTGTACCTTCGCTCCATGACCCATCTCGTCTCCCCGCTCTCTTCCTCCTGCACGTACGAGATGCTATCCGCCGACCCCTTGTGCTTGTGTCCCATGCCTGGACGTCGCGTGCGTGACGAGTTGGAGAAAGACTGCGCCAGGTTGGGGTGTGCCATGGCGTCGGGGCTTTTCGTCCAAAGCCCCGAGCTGCTCATGCTGCTGACGTTCGTGTCTGGTTGCTCGTCCGTTTCATGAATGGCCTCGAAGACGGCTGGTCCGGCGAGGGAACTGGCTGATGCTGAGGTGCCGAGGGAGCTGCCCGTATTGATGGGCGGTACGGGAGGCGGTGGGGATGCGATGACGGGCATGGACATGGTCAGCGTCGGCGACCCTGACGCACTGCCTGCCTCTGACGAGTCAAAGTCGCGACTGCGGACGGAAAAGGCCGAGTTCTTGCGTGCGTGGCCGTGGACACCGAGGAGGTTGCCGCTGCTGCCGCCGCGGTCGCCCCATGGCGAGCTGGCACCGTCTCCGCGTTCAGATCGAGGGGAGCCTTCCCGGCTGGACGACAGACTGAGTTGCGAGCCACCCCAGGCTCTAGAGCGCAGCCGCATGAGGGCCGTCAGGCTCATGTTGTCGTCGTCGCCGTACATCATGGCAAGCTGCGCGAGGCCGGGAGAGGCAAGGCTGGACGGGCCTGAACCGATGGGTGGTACCGCCAGACTCATGATCGAGTTGCGATTAGAGTACTCGGATCGCTCGGTGATGGGCGTCAGGTTCGGCTCGCGCGACACCACTCGCCCTGACTTGGTGCGTGAGACTCCCGAGGGCCCAAAGAAGCCGCCGTTGGCGTATTCAAATGTCTTCTCAGACCCCGAGTTGTCCCGACTGTGGCGTTGCTGCGATCCTGCGTTTGAGTAGAACCCAAATTCTGAGCCATACCAGCCGTCAGAGTCACTAGCAAGGGCGTCGGCGTTGGCTTCTGCAATGATCGCATCGTCGTCGAGATCGTAGTCATCCATGTTGTCATACCCAAAGTCGTCATCCGGGTAGTCCTCGTACGAAGAAAGGTGGGAGTCGTCGTTGAAACTGCTGGAGCGTCCCACGGACGGTGACACAAGGTCGCTTGGCGGAGGCGACGAGTCTCGCCTGAACTTGCCATCTGCGGCGGCTCGATGCGCAGCCGCAGCCAAGGCAGCCTGGTAATCAGCCATAGACCCAACCTCCGGTGCGGTGGATGGCCCGAGGGGACCGACGGAAACCATCCGGCCAGGGGATAGAACCTCGCTCTCGCGCTTCGTTTCCAGGGCCGACGGGAAGACCTGCGGAGCTCCGCTGAGCGACGTGTGGGTAGTTGATTGTGACACTTCCGATTGACCGGAGAGCCGAGAGGTGCTGTCCGACGTACGCTTGCCCCCTTCCCGCTCCTGTGCCCTAGCTGCCTGGGCTGCTGCGAAGGCGCCTGGAATCGGTCGCCCGTACTTGTCCGTGTCTTCAAGATCGAAAAGCGACTCGTCAAATGTCGAACCATCACCCTCGCCTGCAAATTCGTTCGCGTCGAGGAGGCCGCCAAAGTAGAGTTCGTCGTCTTGAGGGCGAGGTGGGACGGCGGTTGGTTGTTGAATGTCGAGTTTCTCTGCCGCCAAGCTCTTTGGGGACTTGTTGACATCCAAGCCTTGAATTCCAAGACCAGCAATGTCGTCTTGGAACTCCATCTGGTGCAAGGAATCTTGCGACAAAGGATGGGCTTCGGGGTGGGCATCTGGGGCATCACCAGACATGGCAAAGCCAATGACCCTTCCATCAGCGTCGCGAGGTGTGATCAGCAAGCCTGCGCTTCGCGGTGTCGTAAGTTCGGACGTGGGGTTTGAGCGCTGGAATACAAAGCCCGCAAAGTTCTCCTGATCGTCGTCGGGGTCAACGGCTGCCTCGGCGCCACTCGATAGTCGAAGGCCGGGGATCTTGGTGCTAAGATCTTCTGAGGCCTCTTCCTCGTCGTAATCCATGCTACTGGTGGGTATCTCCTCGTCGTCGTAGTCCATAGTGTTCATCGGGACTTCCTCTTCATCATAATCCATGCTGTTCATCGGGACTTCCTCTTCATCATAATCCATGCTGTTCATCGGGACTTCTTCCTCGTCGTAGTCCATACTGTTCATCGGAATTTCCTCCTCGTCGTATCCCATATCATTCATGGGGATCTCTTCCTCGCCGTAGTCGTCAAGGCCAGCCCCAGGTATCGGCTCCTCGAGGCCGTCATCCGCCATCATTGCTTCGTAGTCAAAGTTGTCCTCGTCGAAGTCGTCGAACCTGGAGTCTCGGTTGGGGTCGGCATCGGATTCAGTCTCGACTTCGGATGTCTTCCTCTCTAGCTCGCGTTGGCGGTGCCTCTCTTCGAGCAGCTTCTCCTGTTTTGCGGCGCCAACCATGTCGAAACTGAAACGAGACGACGTGCTCTTCATGTGGCGAGGGACTGACGACAGCATATCGCGGCTTGAAATGCTGCCTGACAGCGAGACGTTCCTCGAGACGTTGGGGCGGGTCGATGGCGCTGACTTGCGGAGGCTCGAGGCGACGCTTCTTGATGTTGCCTCGTTGACTGACGTACTGGACGGCATTGATTTCGTTTCGGCGTCGGTGATCTTGGGGGGACTGTCGGTGAGGGGCACTCCGGGCAAAGGCTTTTGATCCAAGTGGGAGCTTCTCGTCCTCGTGGAAGAGGCGCTCGCCATATCTGGCAGTGTTTGTGATGCGGTGCCAAAGCTGGACTGGCCCGAGTCCGAGGCATTGCTCTTGTGGCGAGCTTGGAGGGCGGCATGGTTGGGGTCGAGGGTGTCTCGCGAGGAGGTCTTGGCGAGGTCGCCTCGAACGTCTGCCGGAGGGTGCTCTGCCAGCGGAGAAGGGGTCGGCTTCTTACGAGGGGCGCTGAAATCGTGGACCCTCGTTCCTCTAATACGAGGGTCGTAGGAAGGTTGGCCTGGTTTTGCGAGGGGGAGAGGTGCGATATCGGGGGCGTTCTGACTCGTCTTGCGTCGCATCAGGAGAGTAGACATTGGGTTCTTGAGGAACGGTAGTCCTTTTCTTGCCCGTGAAGGCTCCATGGGAGCGTGTGTGAGGGTTGGGGGCGGCTCGGTGGCAAGCCTGACGCCAGGAGGACGGCGCCCCGTCTTTGCTTGATGCGTCGGAACAGCCCCAGCGTTGGATAGTTCGGTGGGCGACGTGAAGGATGACGCGGACCTCGGGGTGGACACCATGGGCGAGAGGGCGGGGCGACTCTGGGACGCATCGTGGGCCGATCTTGCGGACAAGGGCTCCAGAGGTGACCTGGGCAGAGCACCGGTCGACGCGCTGGCGGGACTATCGCGACGGCCCAAGGCCTGCTGCTGTTGTAGCTGCTGCTCACGGCGATATTTCTGCAGCGCGACGCCGCCCATGAAGCCCGAGTCTTCGGTATACGGCGAGCGCATGGGCTGCTGCCGCGGCGGCTGAGCTTCTGCGGGCATCGGTGCGGTTGTCTCGAATGTCGGGAGGTCGAAGCCGGAGTCGCGATCGGAGGAGGTGACTCGAGTTATCGGAGGTAGTGTCGGCGGCTGGTGGGAGGAAGTGGCAGACAGAGGCCCGCCGTCGATGGGAGAAGCAGCATCCTGCGGGAGAGGAAGCTGAGGCTGGGAGGAGGAGTTTTCCCAGGATGACGCCGAGCGCTGATCAGGGTTCGGAGAAGAGGGGTTCGAGGGGCCTCTTCGATGGAAGCGGAGGTGGGAGAGCATGTCGGGCGAGGGCCAGGCAGCCGGCGGCGCGGGCTGTTGGCTCGCGCACGGGGAGGTTGCTGTTTTCGGTCGGAGGGGTTCGGATATGCGAGAGCCGCCATGTGTCGACGACGCGCGCTAGGGCGGGTAGTCGACGGCTCGGTTTCCCACAGTCAGATGTTTTTCGATGCTCAGCCTTGCAGGTGGAGAGTGTCGCGACACGACAAGGTCATATCATATCCTCGAGGGTGCGATTGCGGGTGGTGGGTGTACGGGCAGGCTGGCTCGGTTGATCGGGAGATGATGGTGGTTAAGGTATCTCGAGGTGGGTATCGATCGTACAGCCCCCCTGGGATGGATGACGGCGAGGTGCTTTGGAGTCGGTCTTGAGGCTGAGCGTCGTCCAGTCGGCAGAGGGATCGGGTCGGGAGAGGGCGCAGCGCGATCAGCAAATGGCGTCCGTATCGGCGACGAGTTGGGCTCGAGACGTGTCGAAGGTGTCGGAGAGAAAAACAAGAGAGTCTTGGCCGGCAGAAAGAAGGACGGCAGGATTGTGTATCCCCGATGCGACGAAAGCCCCGGTCCATGTCACATTCAAGTCCCCTGACATCAGCGTGGGAGCCGAGCGTAGGAACACGGGAGTGGGAGAGGAGACGAGGCACAGACCCGACAAGGATCCGTGTCGACAGGTCTTGGTAACAATCTTCAGGGAGCTCAAGACAGCACGGTGCGCCATCATTCCAGTGCCTCCAGGTCGCTCCTCCCCTGCCGAGTCGCAACTGCCTGCCAAATGCCCGATTGGAGGGGTGCTCCTTCCTCGGTGCGTCGCACATCCACTGACGAGACGACCCCAAACACGAGATGAACCGCAGCGACAGAGGGGCTGGAGTCAGTCAAGGCCCGGTGGAAGCCCCAGCCTTTTTGGAGCTCGTCCTGCGGCGCCGACTCGGTGACACTTTGACGGTGGGAAGGGGGGAAAATCCCGCCATGTCCCAGGATGCTTGGCGTCATCGTCACAGGTCTCACCCCCCCGTGAACCCTCTCTGCCCCTCACATTCTCCTTCGACTTCTACCCAACACACGGCGCCAGCTCCGACACCTCGCATCTCCCCCAACCTCGTCGCGGGGAGCAGGTCAATTGTCACAGCTGTCCAAGGTCGGACCCGATTCACTTCGACATCCTCACCGCGATACAACCCTGTCTCTTCAATTCATGCAGACCCTGCACCCGCCCGCGTGCTACCGAGCTCCTGTGGGGCCCTGGAAAGTGCTCGAAGATGGGATGCCGGAGGTCAATCCCGTCGAAATGTCCTCTCAGCGAGTACTGTCAAGTCCCGCGGTGGGGGTCCAACATCACGAGCCTGGGGGACCCGGCAACGCACCGCAGGCCTAGAGCACTTCTACGTCACCAATACGCCATTCAGTAGGACGATAACCACGGCCAAACATGCGGTGACCCGGTGAGGGCTTCGCATATATCGCGATCCCTCTGACCTGGAATGCTTCGCATCTTCCGCCTCGCCGTTGCCCACCACGTTGTCTCAGCGCCACTTGCACCACAACAACCATCATGTCTCTTGCCCAGCACGTCACCCAATCCGAGGGCTTCGACTACCAACCCCCAACGGCCGAAAGTCCGAGCCATGTGCATCACCCGCCACACAGCAACAGCAATGGAAGCGGTATCGCCTGGAACTACGGAGGCATCGATTCTTCAGAGGGGCTGCTCACCGATAATAAGTCCGAATGGCGCCGACTGAGCTTTGCCCCCGCCGAGCCCGACCTTCAGGCACCGCCCGCTCCCCGCATCCCGGCCTACAAGGTCTCCAATGCAAGGCGAATCGTTCAGGTCACCACAGGTGTTGTTGCATGTTGGCTCGCAGCCGGCATCGTCTTTGGGTTCGCAGCGTTGAAGCCAGTGTTGATAGCCGAGGGCGTCTACAGCGAACTCTGCGATCCTGCAACAGAGACATCCGATGAAGAAGTATCTTGTCCTGAGCAAGATCTCCGTCTCAACTTCTTCTTCATCGCCGCATCTATCACAGCCAATGTATCATCTCTCATCGCAGGCTCGGTCCTCGATCGCTATGGGAGGCGAACTTGTTGGATCGCTGCGGCCGCGGCCCTTGCAGTAGGAAGCCTGCTCATGGGCCTGTCGTCAGCCATCCCAGCGTTGGATGTCTATCTCCTGGGCAACATCCTGCTAGCTCTTGGTGGAACCTTTCTGTTCGTGTCAAGCTTCCAGCTGTCCAACACCTTTCCGAAGCATTCAGGCATCATCATCGCCCTGGTGACTGGAGCATTCGATGCGTCTGCAGCTGTCTTCCTATTTTACCGTCTCATCTACGACGCAACCAACGGGGCATTTTCCCTCCACAAGTTCTTCTTCAGCTACATCTCCATCCCGATACTTATCCTCCTGGCCGAGGTCTTGTATATGCCTGCCCAGTCCTACCACAGCCTACCAGAACTGGAGCAAAAGATCGAGCAGGCCCAGGACCCCGCCCGGGATGTACACGATTCAGACGAGGAGATATCTGATCTCCGGGAGCTTCAACGGATCCGCAGTGCCCGTGCCGACCGCCGCATTTCCAAGCTGGACCAGATTGAAGAAGTTGTCGGGAACGAAGAGCTTCGCGATGAGCGTGTGCGGACTGAAGAGGAGCGGCAGGAGGTCAGCGGAGTGTGGGGTGTTCTCCACGGCTCGTCAACCTCGAAGCAGCTTGCTAGTCCATGGTTCATCCTCATACTGCTGCTCACCATCTCCCAGATGCTTCGGATGAATTACTTCATCGCCACCATTCGAAACCAATACACCTACATGCTGGATTCGGAGGCCGAGGCGGCTGCGATCAACCACTTTTTTGATGCCGCCCTGCCCATCGGTGGTGTAGCTGCGACGCCCTTCATCGGTCTCCTGCTGAACCACCTCAGCGTCCCCGTCGTCTTCGGGGTTCTGACACTGTTCATCGTCATCATCGGCGTCCTCAACTGCCTGCCTTTTGTCTGGGCAGGCTACGCCACCGTGGTCGTTTTTGTCGTGTTTCGCCCACTCTACTACTCTGCCATCAGGTCAGTACAAGACCAACCTCAATGAAGACGTCGCTGACCAGGAAAAGTGATTACGCAGTCAAGGTATTTGGCTTCGCCACGTTCGGCCGCATCTACGGAACCCTCGTTTGTGTCTCTGGCGTCGCCAACTTTGCCCAGTCCGGTCTTGACGCCTTGACTCACGGGCCTTTGGAGGGCGATCCTACCCCGATCAATGTGGCTCTCGGCGCGGCAGGCAGCATTGTTGGCGTTGCGCTTACTGTCTTCACTGCCGTCCAGGGCAGGAAATTTGTGAAGGAGGAGAAGATCACTTCTGAGGTTGCTGAGGAGCGTCAGCGACTGCTGTCCAATGCCCAGGAGGGGTATGGGACTGGCGTCTCTAGGTAGATTGAGGGGGAGGATCAAATCCATAGAGATGTCCCTATGCCTGCTGTAGGTAATCCATTGCTGCAGGTCAGACCGCGACTGCAGGTCAAGCACAACCGTAGATCAAGCACAACTGTAGATCAAGCACAAGAGTCGGATCACTACAATAGTCGGTCGACTACCACAGAAGGGCAGTCAAAGGTTCAATGCCTATCTAGCATAACCAAATTCGATCGGAAGTCGAGCGAGAGCTATGCCCTGATATGGGAGCGAGGACAAGAACCAGACGGTAACATGAAAAGTCTACCTTTATTCAGGCCAGGTATACAAAAGTCCATCCATCTACATCTTCGACCTCCTAATCCTCATCTTGAGAATCTCCACGAACCGCCGCGCCTGCCACGTGCGCGAGTCATCCCAGCCCTTGTAATACTCCTGCTTCAACGAACCCTTCTCCGCATAGCGCAGCGCGCCCTTGAAGTCACCCATCTCGCTGTATACCCTCGACAAGATACCATAGATATCGCCCCTCTGGGCATCCAAGCTCTCCTCGTCGATCATCTCCTCCAGCTCCTCAGCCAGATCGGCGACCAGCACGGGCGTGCGCACCTCTGCAATGTCGAGCTCTTCCATGATACGATCCATCTGGCGGCGGTGGGCGTCGGACAAGAAGACCTCGGCCTCGGACTTGCAGAGGGAGCACTGGCATTGGAAGCCCCAGGTGCCCATGATGAGGTCGGCTCGGTCGTCGGAGACCATGTTCAGGGGGGCGTCTACAGGTGTTAGCGGGGAGGGAGGGGAGGGAGAGGGAGGGAGAACGTACAGCTGAGGGTGATTTCTTCGCCGGGCTTGATGTCTTTGTAGGCAATGACTTCCATCTGCACGCGCATGGAGGACCACCGGGTGATGGCACTGGGATTGTTAGTCGAGATTTTGGCAATTGGCACGGGATTCAACTCACTTTGGCCTGCACTCATGGTTGAGTCTCTGCATGCATTGTCAGCGATACCCTCATAATTCAGATCCGTGGGCACGTACCGCCACCTCCTTGAACACACCGTAGTGCTCAACACCCTGCAACTTGATGCGGAACGCGTTCGTCCGCACAACATCGTCCAGGCGAGGCCCGCCCATGTTGCGGGCAAGGTCGAGAATCTGCATCTGCTCCTCCTTGGGCAGCTTGACAAAAGCGCGCTCCGCGACAATGATCGCCTCATCCTTGTCGAGCGACTTTGGCCGGTCAACCAGCTTCAGAATAGCTGGGGCGTCGCGCATGATCACTGTGCCCTTGGGGATGAACCTGTCGGCGACAACACCAAGGCCCTTCTCCTCGAGATAGACGATACTGTAGGGGGGTGTCTCGGGCAGAGGCTCCTCGGCCGGCGCGCGCCACCATTTCGGGTCCCTGTCGTCGAGGATGTGGCCAAGGTCGGAAGCGATGTCGCTGTCTGTGAGCACAATGAGGCCCTGGGTGCCGCGGAAGTCGTCGCGTGTGAAAGCGCAGTAAGGGTGGCGGTTCTTGCCCTCGAGAGAGGAGGGGGCGCACTCGGGCTTGTGTGTCCAAGGGTAGTGGGTGGTGACCTTGCGGTAGTCGAGGAGTTCGACGGGGGCACGGCACGACCTCTGCTTGAAGGGCGGGGTGAGGGGACCGGTCGGGTTGTTGTCGCACGTCCGGGGCACCCAGGACGAGGCCGTGGTGTTTGCGACGGCGTCGACGGCGGAGAGAGCCGCCGCGAGGGCGAGGAGGGTGCTGAGGGATGGTGAGGGTATCATTGTGTGGGATTGAGGAGGAGTTGAAGAGGGACGCGGTCGCGAGGCGAGCTCCCCCCGCGCGCGTGAGAGGGAGCTTTTAAGGAAAAGCCATCCTGGACATGACACGGTATCCTAGAGAAAGCGCATGATCACATTTTCGGAGCTGTTCCCCCCAATTACCCGGGGCGAGGATCCGTGGCCGGATGAGGAGTGCTTTTTGGGGAGGTTTCGGCGGCGCGGGCTGTCGCGGACGGAGGCTCAGAGGCCGAGGTTGCCCAGTTTGGCCTCTGGGCTGCATCTCCGACATCCGGATGCACACTCCGTCTGGAGCCGCTTCAGGTTCCCCGCGCGATGGAATTGGAGAAGGGGCGGGTCGTAGCAGCGATCATCCTGACCGAGGTCAATTGCCACAGGTGAATGTGTTCATTCGATTGCCTCTCTAACCAGCGCCCAACACTTGCGCATTCCCGTGCCCATCGATTCCGCCTCCACCTCGTCAATAGTCGCCCATCGCTCGGTCGCGGTCGAGTCGGGCAGACCAGAGCAGTCGTCGGGTACCTCGAAGAGGTGGACGTGCATCGTCAGCTTGAGATGGGAGAAGAGCCACGGCACACTGCCAAGGTCGCCTACGTGTGTCGCCTGCTCAGCGCGCAGATCGCCGACATGCGCAGTCGCGAGCTTCGTTCGGAGAGGTTTCTTCGTCGCTGCAGGCAGAGTCTTGCTGGGGAACTCCCATAGACCGGCCAAAAGGCCCTTCTCTGGACGTCTGTGGATCAGGAACTGGTTGCGGTGTCGGATCGCGCAGACGACAGTCTCCTCCTCACGAACGGCCTTTTTGACGATCTTGAGGGGGAATTTCCGGGCGTGATCGACGATGACTTCTAGCTCTTTGGCGGTGGGTTTTGACGAAGGAGCTGGGGCTGGCTCGTCTTCGGCAGTCTTGCGCGTGAAGCGGAATGCGGCCAGAGTAGCCTGCTTTGCTTTGGACACCTTTGGTGCAGCAGGCGTTGGAGGGGCCTCATCTGCGGCCTCTTCCAGCGGATGGCACATCGTACAGGCGTCTTCAATGTCGGGAACAACCTGTTTTGCTGGGGTTTTCGTTTTCCTCGCCAGCTGCTGACCCTCTGCGTACGCTCGGCAGGTCGATGTAATGGGACACTCGCCACAATTTGGCTTTGGCGTGCAGACGGTGCTTCCAAGCTCCATGAGAGCCTGTCCCCATCGTCCAGGCCGGTCGCTTAATGGCTCTTCACCGGGGATAGGTCCATCGGGTAGGCCATCCTTGGCAACCTCCTTGACGAGGGCATCGGCAGCAGCCCAGAGCAGGTCGATGGTCGGCTTGTCTGACTTGACGTTCCCCAGCAGCCCGAGCTGCCGACTGAGCACGCGGAGGACATTGCCGTCGACCATGGGAGCCGCCTTTCCAAAGACAATGGCGCAAATGGCACCCGCAGTGTATCGGCCGACTCCAGGCACATTCTTCTCCAACTCTGTGACATTGGACGGCAACAGACCATCCATAGCTTTGTCTGCAATGACCAGCTTCGCCGCCTCGTGGATGCGCGTAGCTCTGCTGTAGTACCCCAGGCCACGCCACGCCGAGAGAACGTCATCGGGGGACGCTTGCGCCAGGTCTCGTATTCCTGGCCACTTTGCCATCCAACGGTTCCAATAGTCGATGACAACAGCGACTCGCGTCTGCTGCAGCATGATCTCGCTGATCCAGACTTCGTAGGCACGGCGTTCCAGCGCAAGGCGGAGGAAGGCCGGGTCGTCATGGGAGGTGGGGTCGATCCAGGCCTTGCGCCAGGGCATGTTGCGGGATGTGCTGACCGAGTCAAACCAGGCGAGGAGAGCCTGACGGGCGTCTTTGGATGAAGGCCCTGAGAGGAGGAGAGGTCGGTGGTAGGTCGTGGCATGGTGTCTTGCTGGAAGTCGAGCGGCTTCTGGAATCGGTGGGATCAGGGTATCGAAGAGAGACTTGTGGAGGGCCTGGGTCTCGCCCTTGCTGGGCGCGGTCCTCTTCTGGCGTTTCGGGGCAGGCTCATCGGGGGCTGCATCGTCGAGGTTGTCGCCATCATCGTTGCCGTCACTTGGCTCTGGCTCGTGTTCACTGGCAGACGAGTCTTCGGACTTGGGTCTTTTGGACGGCTTGCGGGAAGATTGCCGTGCTGGTTTCGCTGGTGCGTCGTCGTCGGCAAGCTGAGCAGCAAACTTTTTAGCGGCCGCCAAAGAAGATTTCCGTCTCATCTTGGAGTGCTGGTGGTGATGTTCTTTTTTCTGAGAAGACGCGACACGGCAGATTGACGCGTCTTGGGGAGCAGTGCACGGACCCTCAATGTCGTCACCACGTTTTCCGCTCTCCAAAGGTCCCTGTTGCGGGTATCCGTCAATTGAACCTCGCCAAAGACCAGGACTTCTCTATGGTATCGAAGCATTTCACCTCCCTGGCATTTCGGGCATTTCGCATTTGATTCGACCAGCGGCATCTACTCCTTCCATCCATCTCCAACGCAGGTCATCCAGTTGACGGCAACGAGCTTGAGGCCGTGCTTGTCGGCAAACTCGGCGGGCTTCCACGACCGCCTGTCCACAAACTCCTCGCCGCCAACATCCTCCTTCTTCAGGTCCAGGGTCTCGGGCTCGCGGTAGAGGAGGAAAAGGTAGCGGTGGGGTCCGGACCTAGCACGAGTCAGTTCATGTTGCTGCCGATTGCACTTCCCTTCAAACTCACTCGTCCTTGGGGCCGGGGCCCAGGTACTCGGTCAGCGCCGGCTTGGTGCTGGCGACAACGGTGCCCTCGCTCAGCGGCTGCAGGCCCGGGAGGACCCAGTGCCTCCAAAACGCGAACTGCGGGTTATCGGGCGTCGGCGCATCAGGGTCGGTCAGGATGAGGAGGTAGGATGCGCTCGAGGGAGCGCCCTCCTCGGCCTGGAAGGTAATGTCGGGCTTGACCTGCACCTCGCCCTTGCGGAACCAGTTGCCGAGATCGAGGTCCTTGCCGGCAAAAGAGACGCCGAGCTTGGTCGTCGGCTTGAACGACTCGGGGATGATGCTGACGGCCGATCCGGGCGACAGGTTGGCCTTGACCAGGGAGGCCTTGAGTGCTTCGGCGTGACTTTCGAGAGACATTGTGATGTGTGTGAAGATGAGACGAGAGGAGCTTCCTGGAGGCGACCCCGCGATAGATGGACTACCCCGCGGTTCATATAAGCTTAAGCTTCTTTCCATTAGAGCTGCCCCGCGCCGTCATGCCAACCGGGGAGTCCACTGGCGATGGGCGATGGGATGGCCACGTCGTCATGCTGACTGGTGGAAAATTGGTCCTCGAGGGGGCGCCAAGGCCTGGAGCTCTTGATGTTCATGCAGGCGCGGATAAACACCAAGCTGTTCCCTTCTCCCGATTGCCGTGTTGTCCTTTTCTTGCGGGACTTTTCTAGGGTCCTGCACTGCCGCGGTCATGGACTTGGGTCTTCGTCTCGGGTTAGAGGATGCCGGGCGGCTCTGAATGCAAGATCCGTCCGACAAGACGGACATTTGAAGAAGCGACTCGCCCGACTTCTCTTGAGGTGCTCCAAGACGATGGAACTTGCCAGCCCCACCTGTCGTCACGCCTTCACTCCAGTCGGCGAAACCGCCAAGTTGTTCACAGCGCCCCGCTCGACATTTTATCGCGAAAACACCGGCGACGTCCGACCAGCTCTAGCCTAGCATCGTCACAATGTGATTCCGCCACCGCCAAGACCGATTTCCAGATCCGCGGAATGGCATCGTCAGCATCCGCGGCACACCATCAGAGGCCCGCGTGACAGCAAAGTCACGACTCCATTCGCTTGACCCAGCTCCCTATCTCAGCTTTCTGCCACCATCATCATTCCAGACATCAGCCAAGTCGAAAGATGAGTCCGTTTGAGGCGGCAGGTCAGCAATGCTGGCGCAACTGCTTCAATCATTGGCGAATCCGCAGCCACCATCACCCAGCAGGAAGGCCGCGGAATCAGCAACATCCTCCAACTTGCTCGTTGAAGGTGTAGGGCGTCCGATTGTCAGCATGCATCTCGTCGACGCCATAGTCACCGTGATCAGACACGTCGACAGGTCGAGCAGATCGATAGGTCGATAGGTCGGGCAGGTCAATGGGTCGAGCCGGTCAACACGTCGAGCCGGTCAACATGTCGACCATACCCCCTCCCGGGTGAGACTTGGCGAGTGTTACGCGGGTTCAGTCGCCTTCAAAAGGCCCGTTTCTCATCATGAGGCACGATGCTTGGGAGGTCGGTATGGGTGCCACCTTCCTGTCTCTTGAACCATGGCTTTTGAGCTCGCCAAAGCTGCCGTCATGAAGCACACGACTTTGCTCGACGTTCTGCTATTTGGCACCGTAGTATTGGCGGCCTACCGAATCTTGCGAGCTCTCTACAACGTCTCTCCGCTGCATCCACTCAGTAAGATTCCAGGCCCGAAACTTGCGGCAGCCACCTATCTCCCTGAGTTCTGGCACGATGTGATCAAGGGGGGTCGATACACCCACCGGATTCGAGAGATGCACGAGCAGTATGGTCAGTTGCGTCGACCATGTCGCAGCCTGCCCTTCCCCATTGACGGATATCTTCAGGTCCGATCGTCCGCATCAACCCCGACGAGATCCACTGTAGTGATCCCGCTTTCATCGACGACATCTACGCTGCTGGTGGCAAGCGGCGCGACAAACCCCAACACCAGGTCAGGGCCCTGGGTGCTTGGTCCGCCAATATCTTTGGGTGTGCCGATCATGACACCCATCGAATCCGTCGCGCGGCGGTGGCCCGATTCTTCTCTCGCAGCATGGTCTCTCAGCTGGAGGAGGAGATCCGCGGGCTTGCTGGCAGGCTATGCGACAAGCTGCTCGCCGAACAAGGACGAGGCAGGCCGATCGACGTCACCATGGCATACAGCTGCCTCGCGTCAGACATTATCTCCGACTACTGCTTCGGCCAACCATTCGGACTCCTGGCGCAAGAGGAATGGACACCCAACTTTCGGCAGGCTGGTATCGCAGTGGTTCGACCGGCATACTACTTTAGGTTCTTCCCGTTCCTATCTCCCCTTGTCGGATTGGGCAGGTGGTTTGTGAATTATCTCCCTGAAGACTTGGCCCTGTTCATTCGGACACTGGAGATTGACGTGCCCGCCCTTATCGCCAAAACCAGGGCCGAAATGGACGCGGGGATCGTCTCCCGGGCGCGGCCTACCGTTTTCATGGAGCTGATGCAGTCAGATCTTCCTGCGAGCGAAAAGACCCATGATCGCCTCAAGAGTGAGGCGTTTTCGCTTCTCGGGGCCGCCACTGAGACGACAAGCTGGGCTTTGGGGACTATCACATACTACCTCCTCAGGCAGCCCGAAACGATGGCTAGACTCCGCGCTGAGGTCGAGGCCGTTGTCCATGACCCTCGTCAACTTCCGCCGCTGCCGACGCTGGAAAAGCTTCCTTACCTCAGCGCCGTCATCCAAGAAGGCCTGCGACTCTCATACGGTGTGTCGAGCAGGACAGCCCGCATTGCAACGCATGAAGACCTGATCTACCGCGGCGAATTCAACAAGAAACCGATCGAGCTCATCCTACCGCGAGGATATCCCGTCGGCATGTCCCCCGTGATCACACACCACAACGAGACCATCTTCCCCGACTCGTACTCCTTCGTACCAGAGCGCTGGCTCGACGAAAGTAGCAGGAGGGGCCTCGACAAAGCCTTCCTGTCCTTCTCCAAAGGCAGCAGGGTGTGCCTAGGGATGAAGTGAGTGAAATTCAAGCCGAGTCACAGACTGGGTCACGAGCGGTGAGGATTTCATGCTGACCGCAGATTACTTTTCCCTGCACGCAGCCTGGCAATGTGCGAGCTCCATCTGACGCTGGCGGCCCTCACGCTACGCGTGTTCCCCCACATGCGGCTGTTTGAGACGACCGAGCGCGACGTGCGGTACGACTACGACACGTTGAGCCCGAACCCGGTGAGAGATAGCAAGGGCATCCGTGTCACCGTGGAGTAGGCCAGGGGCCGGCGGCGAGATGCTAAAACTTTGGGTTTCGTCGGAGCTGGGGTCAACACGCTTTCCCCTCTCAACTTAATCTCGCGGTCAGATCCAAGGAGGCCCCGACGTCGGACGCCAGCGGAGTCTAGATGAGGGGAGGAGTTTGTTCGGCGTGGGGTCGTGGCGAGAAGGATGGGTGGCCCCGGAAGGCATCACGGCGGAGACCTTGACGATGCGGGCGGCGAACGGCGCATGAGGGATTTCAAATTTCGACATGACGGGCATGAGTCGAGCAGATACGATAAATTCGGAGGAACACGGACCAGCATGAACATCGAGCGTTCAATGTCTCTTCCCAATGCAAAGTGCCCATTCGAGTGACACTTTATGAGGCGATGTTTATCCCATCATTACCAGACGTTGAAATACCCGACTGGCAATTAGGCCTTCTAGAACGCCGGACTTGGCTCCAGCCGCGCCGCCCACGCGCGGTGGCTTCGGAAGTTCGCCGAGCTAGCAGGGGCGCCCCGGGCACCATTTTGGGTTCCGGTGCGTCTCGAGGGCCAGTGCTTGGTCCCGGGGAGTTTTCTAGATCGTATGAGGTGAGGCTCTGAAGAAATACCTGGTTCGTTTACTGGGGCTGGGTGTGCCGTTTTAGCCGGAGAGCGGCGCTGAAAGCCCGACGAGGCAAGGCGCGTGGTTATGAGCCGACGGCAGCGGAGGTGCGCCTGTCTTTTTCTGGGCGAGCCGACGGGAAGCACTCCGCACTGGTGGTGTCGCATTGGTGCTCGGCGTATTCTCACTGTGAGAGAACAACACGTGAAGAATCCAAGAGGCTCGGCGAGTCGTCAGAGGCATCGCTTTATTAGTATTTTCGGATTCATAAGAAGCATCCAGTCGTCAACAGTACTAGCGAATCAACCGAGTCTCGTTTCCTCCCAAAGATGCTTATAAGCGAGCTGTCTTCTACCATCTCGGCGATACCCTCGGATCTTCGGAGCACCTTCAAAACCCCAGCTCCCCCAACTGCATCTCACGAGTAGCGCATACCAAGCCGTCCGAACGTTGCCAAGGGCGGGAGTGCCGACTGGGCAAGGCCAGCGGCAGGTACAGGGGTCAATGTCCAGGTCTGGCCAGGGGGCTACCATTGTCAAGTTCGCGAACCAGCGTAGACTCGGCCAAGTGCCGGGCCAGTGGTGCGGGTCGCAGCCCATACAAACGGGTCCTCGTGGTCGTTGAACGTGCCGTCTCAACCGAGAAAACCGGGCCTTGGCGACGATCAGGCCCCGGCTTGGCGTCGCCGATGAGGACGACGTCCTCCGGGGTGTGACCGTGTGGGCGGCAAAGCTGCCTTCTCCAAGTTCTCCTCTGTTTATTTTTTTCATCTGACGAGTCGTTTCCAAGTTGGATCCCGGTTTTCGCCTCCACCGCGCCCCCGGACAGATTGCTAGTCGTTTTATTAAGCATAGAAATGGCTGGGGGAGGACCGCGGAGAAAGCAGCGGCGCGTTATTTTGCCCCTCAATATCTCTCCACGGGGACATCCAGCCAATCCTAGCGCGCGTGTTTGTCTATTCTTCGAACCTCCATCAGGCCATCGGAGCGATGCCCGATGGTAACGCGCCCGCCCTGACTCCCGAGCAGGTATGGCCCGGCGGTGCCGCCACGATGGTGAGGGGTGCTCGCGTGTTGGCGTGATGGCTTTCTTGGGACACTTGGAGAGTTCGCGACACTGGCGCCTGCTGGGGAACCCGGTCTAGCCCCTCACCACCACCTCCCCCCCTCCTTCGCCCCTCGTTCACACTCCACCACACCGGGGTCGGTCTTCTCACCGGATATTCCTGGTCTAGGTAGTGGCACACACGTTACTTTGGCTGACCAGAATGGCCACCCCGTTTTCTCAACGTGCCAGGCAGGCCCCATCGTGAAGCCCCTCCACCCCTCCTACTCCATGGGGTCGCGTCTCGCTCTGCTGACCTTCCCCCACGTCTCTCCGAGTCAGTCTTGGGGGTCCCCGGGGCAGGTTGCACTCTGTGTTGATGCTTAAAAGCTCGTCTCCCCGCGCTCTTCGAAAGATGAACTTTGTTCTGGCAACGCACTCTCACGCGTCCAACCTTCTCCTTCTTTCCCACTTTCACCCTCCTGAATATCATTCACAATGGCAGGTGGCGGCGTTAAGAAGCCCGTCAACATCTTTCGTCTGAAGGATCTTGACGAGCCCAAAGAGATTTTCAACTGGCGCCTTTGGTTCGCCGTCATCTCTTTCGGTCTCCTCGGAGCGGCACGTGGTGTCGATGAGGGTCTGATCTCTGGTGCTTTCAAGTCCAAGGACTTCCAGAAGTACATCAACTATGAGTCGTACAGCGACGATGAGCAGGTCAACATCAAGGCCAACGTCTCGGCCATGGTCCAGCTCGGCTCCATTGCCGGCGCTCTCTTGTGAGTACACGACTCCAGCTCACCCTCAGGTGCTCTCATACTGACTTAGTCTCCTCCAGCGCCTTCGTCATCTGCGACAAGATCGGCCGTATCTGGGCTACTCGTCAGCTCTGCATCGTTTGGGTCATCGGAATCTCTATCTTCATGGCCAACAACGGCAGCCTCGGCGCCGTCTACGCTGGTCGCTTCATCGCCGGTCTTGGTGTCGGTCAAACCCCCGTCGTCGGTCCCGTCTACCTCGCCGAGATTGCTCCCGCCTCCATCCGTGGACTGTGCACCTGCTTCTTCACTGGTTTCGTCTACCTCGGTATCGTGCTCGCCTACTTCGCCAACTACGGCTGTCAGGTCAACATGGGTGACACCACCCACGCCCGCTGGCTGGTGCCCACCTCTCTGCACCTGATGTTCGCGACTCTCATCTTCTGCCTCACCTTCCTGCAGTACGAGTCGCCCCGCTTCCTCATCAAGAAGGGCAACCTGGCCAAGGCCACCGCCGTCATGTCCCGCCTTCGCAACCTCCCCGAGGACGACCCCTACGTCATGCGCGAGATTGCCGGCATCCAGTCTGCTCACGAGCACGAGCTCGAGGCCGTCAAGGGCACCAGCTTCATCGGCTCGGTCAAGGAGCTCTTCCTCATCCCCAGCAACCTGTACCGTCTCTACCTCACCACCATGGTTCAGTTCCTCAGCCAGTGGAGCGGTGCCGGTTCCATCACCCTGTACGCCCCTGACCTGTTCGAGCTTCTCGGAATCACCGGCCAGAACGAGTCCCTGCTGGTCACTGCCGTCTTCGGTATCGTCAAGTTCTGCGCTGCCATCATCTGCGCTCTGTTCCTTGTCGATGTCATTGGTCGCAAGCGCGCTCTGCTCATTGGAATCACGCTCCAGGCTATTGCCATGGTCTACTGTGCCGGCTTCCTGACTGCCCTTCCCCAGCTCGGCGTCGTCGACGGCTTCCATGTCCCGGCCAAGGATCTCGGTGCCAGCCGCGGCGCCATCGCCATGATCTACGTCTCCGGCTTCGGTTGGGCTCTCGGCTGGAACAGCATGCAGTACCTCCTGACCGCTGAGCTGTTCCCTCTCCGTGTTCGTGCTCTGGCCACCTCTTGGGCCATGACCCTCCACTTCGCCAACCAGTACGGCAACTCCCGCGCTGTGCCCAACATGCTTGCCGTCAACGGCATCAAGCCCATGGGCACTTTCTGGAGCTTTGCCGCCATCACCCTGGCGGGTGGTGTCTGGGTTTGGTTCTTCGTTCCCGAGACCAGCGGTCGCACCCTGGAGAGCATGGATCGCCTGTTCGATCTGCCCTGGTACCGCATCGGTCTCTACGGCAACAAGGACGCCGAGGAGCAGGATGCCGTGTACAACGAGAAGGAGGAGGAGGCCGCGGCTCAGCACTCTGCCGCTGTTCACGCCGAGAAGAAGCAGGACGCTTAGAGTCAGAGATGACAAGGGCACTCACTGAAAGGTGCCACGGCCGCGTTCACTCGCCAGGCCGCTAGATCGTCAAATTCAGATCGTTCAACCAAAGTTTGACCCATAATCATCGTGTGATGTATTGTCGTGGATTTGATGTGCCTTGATGGCTCTGCAGGTGTAGAAGAGGTTGACAGACGTAAAAATAGAACGACCCACCTCCCGACGCCACGATGCAGCCACTGTCGGCACATGTCTTCACTCGTTCTCGCGGTCGCCGGTGGTGGCTTCCTACTGCGTAGGGTTGGTCGAGCAATCAGACGATGCCTTCTCATCAGCCATGATATGATCGCCACAACACGGCCAGCTGTACATCTAGAATCATAATACATCTGTAAATTTGAGCTGAAGATCGATCTGCCCAGTGCCGTGACAGGTTCTTGGGGTCGAAGTGACAGGCCTCTTCCATTGGACAGGGAGGAAAGCGCCAGGCACAAGTCACTTGCCACACCAATCACCGCCGTCAATTGGTCTCAGGGTCCCTGACATTTTTTCTTCAGGGAGAAGGAGCGCGTGATCGTAGTCGAAGCTATTTTTCCTTCATCCATTTCTCTTCAAGTTCGTGACCTCGCATCTCGGATCTCGCCTCGCTGTTCCCCCACCACCGAGTCAGCAGCCCTGACTGAACGACCGCAGAACCGGAAAACCAAGGGTTCCAGAACCCCGGACACGGCCGCCCTTTGCACAATTTTCCTGGCCCCTGCCTCCACTTGCCGAGATCCCCGCAAACCGCAGCCAGTCACCATGTCTGCCGCGCCTTGGAACAGAGACGAGCTCGACCATGTGGAGAACTTCCCAACGAGTCGCGATGCAAAGCGTGACGTAAAAACAATGCCTTTCCGGGGAACACAGACATCGCCGCCGTGTTAGGGATCCTGGGCGATGGCGTAGGTGGTGCTCCCGAGCGGGCCGTTCGTGGAAGGCAAACAGGACAAACATCTTCGTCCTCGACCTCACCCTCGACTTCATCACGCCATTTGTTCGAAAGCAAAGGAAGTGCAGTGGTCGACTCCTCCCCGCCAGACAATCGCTCAACCGTCGATGCAATGGACGCAACAAACCAAGCTCAGGATGACGATGACCCCCCGCCCTTCCCCCGCCAGGAGCAGACTGAAGGTGGCGAAAGCAGCCGAGGCAGCTCAACGTCTCCCGTCGACAACAACCCTGCGACCGCTGAGGCTGCCGCCGTGAAGAAGGAAAAGGGTAGGGTTCGGTTCAACAGCCGCGCCCAAGACAATCCTCCTCCCAGATCCAAATCGCCAGTGACGCCTCCCGCTCAGAGCGCCGAACTCGGTGACCCCTTCGTCCCCCTCCCCAAACCGAAGCCAATCCTGCGTGGTCAGTTTTCCCCGTTCCCTTCCTGTCGTCCTCTTTCTAACGACTACCACCTGCAGAACCCCTCGATCGTCACGATGCCATCGCCATGGAAGCTGCCGCCGCAGCCCAAGAGCGTGCCCGACAAGTCGCCGCCCAGGAACGAGCCCGACAGCTGGCCGCAAAGGTCAACCGGCGCGAAGAATATTCCCCCGCATCTCGTGTGTCTGTCGACTCCGACGCCGTCACCAACACGAGCGAGGGCGATCTTATTCCCCTTCGAGACATGAGCGCCCGAAATGGCGCCCATTCCGCCCTCCCGACCGAGGACGAGGAAGAGAGGGACAAGAAGAACAAGGCCAGCAGCCAGCACGAATACCTCACCCTCGAGGCTCGTAAGCTTGTCCGCGCCCATACGTGGAGGCAGCAGGCCTCTGAAAAAGGCGGCAGCAGTGGCACCAACCCCTACTACCAAAGTGTGCCTGCCGAAGCGTCGTCGTCGACTGCACCCCCGCATCGCGAGGCGCCTTCGGAGATCAACGACGGGAACTATGACGGCTTGTACAGTGTTGCCGCACCGGGAGAGTATCGTGGAAACGTGCTCTCCCAGCTGCTGCGCCTGTACAAGCAGCCTGGCGAGCTCTCAGGTTCGACATCCACTTTGGTGTCTTCGTCGGCCCCAGGACCCCGCCACGTCAAGACGGGATCCCAGACCTCCCTCGTTGGCGACACCACGGCCCCGGGGACCCCTGGCTCAGGCACAGGTACCACCACCCCCAACCGCCGCAAGTGGTACGAACAGAACCGGTCCCAGGACACCCTCATCAACCTCGTTGAAGCGTCAGCTCGCCTTGCCAACCCCAACGATGGCTCGCCCAAGGGCGCCAGCACCCCAGCCAACAAAAAACGCCCGCCTATGCACAAGCGTACCGGCAGTGGCTCTCGTCTCAGCACCCTCCTCCAGAACAACGAGGAACAGCTTCGCATCACAGTCCACATTGCCGAAACCCTCGCTCGCCAGGACTACATCATTAAGCTCTGTCGTGCCCTCATGCTCTTCGGCGCCCCCACCCACCGTCTCGAGGAATATCTTTCGACCACGGCCAATATTCTCGAAATCGATGGCCAGTTCCTCTATCTACCGGGCTGCATGATCATCTCCTTTGATGACCGATCCACGCATACCACCGAGGTCCGAATTGTTCGTACCGCTCAAGGCATTGACCTTGGTCGTCTCAAGGATACACACCATGTCTACAAGGAGGTGATTCACGATGTCATCGGCGCCGAGGAGGGCACTGCCAAGCTGGAGGAGCTCATCGGACGCCGCGACAAGTTCCACGCCTGGCTCCGCGTCCTCATCTTTGGCCTTACCAGCGCCTCGGCCGCCCCCTTCTCCTTCAGCGCCCGCCTGATCGATCTGCCTCTGACCTTCTGCTTCGGCTGTCTCGTTGGCTTCTTGCAGCTCATTGTCGCCCCCATGTCCATGCTCTACAGCAACGTTCTCGAGGTCAGCGCCACTGTCCTCATCAGCTTCCTGGCCCGCGCCTTTGGCAGTATCCGCGGCGGCGACCTCTTCTGCTTCTCTGCCATGGCACAAGGCGGTATTGTCATGCTCCTCCCAGGATACATGGTTCGTAAGTAGCGTCTCCTCCCCTTTCGTCGGATTTTCCTAACCCCCTCAGTTTGCTCTGCCCTCGAGCTCCAGTCTCGTGCCATCGTTCCCGGCTCCATCCGCATCGTCTACGCCATCATCTACTCGCTTTTCCTCGGTTTCGGCATCACAGTCGGTGCGGCCCTCTACGGCCTCTTCGACGCCAACGCCACCTCGGCTACAACCTGCCAAAACCCCATCCCCGCCTACTGGACCTTCGTCGCCGTCCCCATCTTCGTCGTCTGCATTGCCATCCTCTACCAGGCAAAGTGGCGCCAGATGCCAGTCATGGTCGTTGTGGCATTTGCCGGCTACATGGTTAACTTCTTCAGCGGCCTGCGTTTCGCTGCCGCGCCCCAGATCGCAAACACACTCGGCGCTCTGACCGTCGGCGTTCTCGCTAACCTCTACTCGCGTATACGCCATGGCGTCGCCGCTGCTACCCTTATCCCGGCCATCTTTACTCAGGTGCCTGGAGGTTTGGCATCGACTGGTGGTCTGCTCAGCGGTCTAAGCACTGCCAACATGCTGACCAACTCCACCCAGGAGGTCAACGGCACTGGCAGCGTACAGTTTGAGCATGGCGAGTCGCTCAACACGGTCGTCTTCAACGTTGCCGCGTCCATGATCCAGATTGCCATCGGTATCGCCGTTGGTCTGTTCATCAGCGCGCTCGTTATCTATCCCCTGGGCAAGCGGCGTAGCGGCTTGTTCAGTTTCTAGGCGGGCCTTGAACCGTCCCAAGTGGTGGGTGTTACCTGACCCCGTGTCAGCGGTAACAATAATCGTAGGACATGCCCCACGTAGATCACACCAGAGCAATGTCGTCATTTAGCAATGGAGCCATATTTAGAGATCAAATTGTACTTTGGGGGTCATCGGAGTCCTTAATTTAGTCAACGGCATCAGACGTAATCCAGGTCCAGATTCTTGCCTCCCATTTCCATGCTTGGCCGTCCTCACAGTTCTTTCTCGATGCCGGCAGTGAAGATGACGAGCTGAACGAAGGCATCAAGCTGTTCGAGCCCTCCAAAGGGTGGATCAAGATGACCATTTGCCCCGATCTGGTCAAGCGCCTGTTGAAGCGTGATGCCGCCCCCCACGCTTCGCCTAGCAGCCGCCCACTCCTCCGCCGTCGATGCTTGCCACAACGCGTCCGGCGCTGGGAGAAGCATACCCCTGACAAGCTGGGCATCGAGCGGTTCGAAAAACAGGCGTTCTTGCTTCTCTACTCGGCAGGAGAGGATGTTGATGGCATTGACGAGTAGAACTGTCCGTCGGATAGTCTCGCTCATGATCCATCGCCGCCAGGCAACCTCTCCTACCTCTTCTAGAGGTTCTTCTTCGAGGTGGTTCTTGATCAACAGTCGCGTCATCTGGAATTGTCAGTCAAGCACGTAGGCTGCTAGGAAGATCTGTCACCTTGAGGAAGAAGGAGTGACGCATCCCTGCTGCTTTGACGTCGTCCTTGTCCCCTCCCCCGAAGAATCCGATCATCTGGTATACACACATGGCGTGCACTATAGCAAGCATCTCGCCATCAGACAACGAATCACGGGTCTATGAGCGTCAGCAGCCACACTTGTCAAGAGCCATGACCAGGCCACTCACGAAGCTCTTCACCAACCTCCCGCTCTCCTCATTCATCATCCCACAGACGAACGATCTGCTCGTTGGAAGTGATGCGTAGAAAGCGCCGACGCAGCAAAAGGCCTTGGCCAAGGGCTCGGCTATCTCACCCGTCGCGCAGGGGTAGAGCATATGGTGGACAAAGGGAGGGTAGATCCCGGGCCGGACCATGAGGCGTGGGTAGCTCCGGACGAGGGCTACAAGGGTGTCATCGCTGGTGATTTTGTGGAAGGGGCAGGTGCTTGGTGTGGTACTGTCTGCTCGAGAGGTTCGGTCGGGGACATGAACTTTTGCTATGGCGTCATGGAGGGTTTCCTGCTCCATGAACTGGGAGACCCGTGGTGAATCTGATCGGTGGGCATCGTTCGGTGAAGGAGTAAGTGTCATGTCTTCGGGAAGTGCAGTCGGGGGGGTGAGAAGGTCGATCGTGAAGCTCGGATCAAACACGTCTACAGAGTCGTGGCTGGCGAGAGCGTGGGTGTTGTCCCCGTTCGTAATGGTTCCAAGCTGTTGGCCCACATGTTGCCAAGGTGTGTTCTCCAGCCTGAACAGATCTGGGTAGGCCTCGGTCGTTGAGCTCGCCAAGTAGGTAGGCCAGTTGACGATGCCTTCAACAGGGCCATGGGATTCCAAGCCAGTCGGCTGGGACCATCCCTGAGCATCGGGATCGTCAACCACCTCCGCTCCAATGTGAGAATCCGGAGAAGTCGTCTCAGTGACACTCGTGTTCGCCGATTTCTGCGGATACTGGCATTGCCTGCCCCTCAGTCGACACCGGCCACAGGGGGCTCCACGATCACATCCCAGCTTGGCGGCTGCACACCCGATGCACGACTTTTGTTTTGACTGGCGACCTCGTTTTGACGCCAAAAAACACCGCTGCTGATGCTTGTGTCGGTACTCCTCTGCAATAAGTCAGAAGTCGGATACAGACAGTACTGGAGCAGGACTTGCTGAGCGCAAACTCCTTGCCACAATTGTTGCACGGCCATGGACCCAGGCGCGCCAACGATGACTGTTTCGGGGAGGAGTCAAAAATTGAAGCCTCGTTCGAGGCGGAGGGCGATAAGATCTCCATCATCTCTGGAAAGGTCGGGCAGATGTGAGTGTGGTGATGACCGCGCGTTGTTGGCTTGTCCGCTGTGATAGCTTGACCGCTGTGATGGCTCGACCGATGCGATAGTTCGGCTTCTGCGTCGGTTCGACTACCGGGCTGGTTCGGCTACTGCGTCGTCTCAGCAGTATCAGCTGCTTCTTCGGTTCAAATGCTGCATTGTCTCAATCGCTGTGATGGTTCCTGGCCTGAAGTCGTCAGCATGCTTTGAAATCACGTCTTCACCAGTCATGATGAGTCAGCTAGCTGTTCACCATGATGCCTGCTTCACTTCCAGGTTTGTGCCAGCTCTCGTTCAATGTTATTTGACACTAGTATTCTGCTATCGCGCTTGATCTAATACTACGGTACCTGAACTGTTGCATCTAGTCCTCAATTTTAACCCAGCAAAGTTACAAGTCCAAGCACTATCATCGCCGTTGGCCACACCCTACACCAGCGGCCTCGCGGCATCCACCTTCATCGGTGGCAGCAGCCCAAAGGACTCCATCTCGCGATATTCCTCAAACACGCTCTCGAGGGTGTCGACAAAGCCAGAGAAGCCGTAGCGCCTGGCCTTGCTCATTGAAACATTGCCGCAGGAAAGGTAGGCGTAATCACCGTTTGCAACCTCAGGCCCAATCTCAGCCTCGGGCTTGAGCGACTTGGACTCCTTGCGAATCTCCTCCCACGCAGTCTGCACCTCTTTGCGCTCCGCCCACTCGGCCAGCTTGTACGTTGCCCTCATCCGCACCGGTGGCCCATACCCAAGTGGCGCCTTTTCACCGCCCGGCAGCTTCAGTGTCTCGCGGTACTCGGCATCATCCTCTGATGGCGGCACCACTCCCGAAGCCCCGAACCAGCGCGCCAGCTCATGGAAGAACCGTTCCCAGCTGATCGCACCGCCGTCGTGGGCGTTGAAGTCCTCGTTCGCGCACGAATCCTCCAGCACGGCCCACTCGCTGAGGTATCCTGTCAGGCGGGCTGTCGAATGGTCCGTCTCATGTAGCCACGAAGCAAAGTCGCCGCCAAACTTGAGCGGCTGGCCCATGTGCGCCTGCACGGCCGCGTACAGCCCGAACGAGTAGAATATGTTCATCCACGTCGACTCGGCGGACCCAACGATGCCCATCGGGCGGATTACGTTCCACCCTGTGCCAGGGTGGCGTTCGCAGAATGACTTGACAAGGTCCTCCAAGTTGTAGTAGAAGTTGGGACCGAGGTGGCGCGGCTGGGGATCCGACTCGACGAGCGGGGTGCGCGCGCGGCCCATGTGCGCGCCGTAGTTCTTGCCGCCGGTCTGAAGAAGAAATCGCTTGGGCGCGAGTTCGGCGGTCTCGAGGGCTCCAAGGAAGGCTCCAAGGACGGGGACGTTGGCGTCGACGAGCTTCTGCGCCACGGCGGGGTCCATGGCCGATTCGCCGCTCTCCAGCGGGGGCTGGATGTAGGTGTAGTAGAAGAGATAGTCGACGGAGGGAATGGAATCGCGAAGAGTGTCGGCGAGAGACTCGTGCGAGGCGGAGAAGTCCACGGCCACGTGCTTGATGCGCCTATGGAGGTCCTTCGGGATGAAGGCGAGCTGAGCATCGGACAGTGGCTTGCGCGATACAGTGTAGATGGTGCTCCAGCGGTCAGGCGAATCAAGAAGAGCCCGGACCGCGTGGAATCCGGAAATGCCCGTGGCACCACAGACAACGGCCGTGAGGTTTTTGATCGAGGGGTCGAAGGTGGGAAGGTTGCGGTAGATGCCAGATCGGCGGAGGGGGTATGCCTGGGAGCTCATGGTTCTTGGTGGTAATAGTGGCGTGTGAATGAATCTTGATATGCGACTGTTGCGGGTTGCCGGCTGTGCTTGAGATGTCGGATGTCTGATTCTGGATGTTTTGCTGCTGAGGAGGCATAAACTTGATGAAACGACGCCGACAGTTGCTCTCTTCAGTGCTCCCGCGAGCAAAACTCTGCCGCAAAGTATCGTCCATGCTGACGTCGTGTATCGGTCGACAAGCGTGGAATCCTGACGTCGACCAAAAGAAATGAAGAACTCATCGTGATGGATCCAGTCTCTCAGGTTGACCGAGACGGGCCATCGCCAAGGCGAACAGCGTCGATAGAGATCCGCGGATGAAGGCTTGCATTAAACTTCTGACGGGGCCTCCTTAAACCCTCCGAAAGGGACCAAAACCCCCCGAGCGCACACGTCCGCCGCCAGGAACACACCACACGGCGTGAAGCCACCGTGAAAATAGAGCCAGGCCCTAGCCCCGGGCCCCTGTTTTTGATCGGATCTCGCCCGATTTCTGTCCAAAATACGTGACATCACCGCCATCAGCCCCGATCTTAGCGCTCGCAGCCGCGCTGTATAGGGATGTGTTTTGCCGGTCGACGGCCCCGAGCTGGACTCCGAAGTTCCGAAACTCTTGAAACAGCGATAACGTAGTCCACGGGCGAGCTGGCCACACGGGCGAGCTGGCCACGTTATCAAAATTCCGTGTAGGCGCCCGCGGAAATTCGGTAGTAAATTGTTAGAGCGTCTTAACAATTTACTATCACGTGGCGGTGGGCGGACACGCGAAATTTTGGTAGTGTGTTGCACTCGCTTGTGTGTTGCACTCGCATGTGGACTACGTTACAGGCATTGATGATTTGGGTTCGAGGCACGCCACCCTGTTCAGCTTCGTTGTTCGATATCTTCTTGGCTCGCCCACTGTCCTTCTTCATCGAGCCAACACATCTCACCACCCTCGGCTCTTTTTTCTCCACGAGAGCATACTTTACTGCAGCTACTTTAGTTATTGCAACCTCACCATGGCTCGCGTCACAAGATCAAGCGTAACAAGATCCATGAAGAAGACCTCGGTTGCCTCGGCAAGGGTAGCACGCACAGCAACGGCGGTCACGACAACTACGCCACGAGCACGACAGACGGCATCAGCCAAAGCCAAGCCCCCCAATAACACAACTTCCAGCCTTGTCAAGTCACCAGGCACACCACCACCGTCCACGCTGTCCAACAAGAAGTACTCCCAATGGTCACGACACGCCGCAGCCTCCCCCTTCCCCAATTTCCCTTATCCCACCCCTGAGGAATGCCAAACAGCACACAGCATCCTCCTGGACATGCACGGCGCTCAGGTCGAGGC
This sequence comes from Plectosphaerella plurivora, assembly GCA_020726575.1. Lineage (NCBI taxonomy): Eukaryota > Fungi > Ascomycota > Sordariomycetes > Glomerellales > Plectosphaerellaceae > Plectosphaerella > Plectosphaerella plurivora. Next base: position 1,691,887 of record JAGSXJ010000002.1, on the reverse strand, counting down.
CAATTTCAATGAGGCGGACGGCCCCGTCGACGACTGGAAGTACGATCGCGTCATGGACGCCCTCGTCGTCGCGGCCCTCAGCCAGGCGACCAGCTGGGCCAATGCCAAGCGCGCCATGGCCAGCATGAAGGTTGTGTACGGGTCGCCCTTTGCCTACGACCTCATCGAGCAAGGCGGCGTTGAGAAGCTGCAGAACGCCTTGCGCCCTGGGGGCATGCAGAACCGCAAGGCCAAGATCCTGCTGACCCTCCTCCGCGACGTCAAGGCACGGCACGGCAAGTGGGATCTGCAATACCTCTTTGACGTCAGCGACGAGGAAGCCGTCAAGGAGGTCGTTGGATACTGGGGAATCGGGCCCAAGTGCGCACACTGTCTGCTGAGCATCTGCCTGAAGAGGGATCGCTTTGCGGTTGACGTGCACTGTTACCGTCTTGCCGGGCGATGGGGGTGGCTGCCCAAGGGCGCGGATGTCAAGAGTGCGCAGGCGCACTTGGATGCGAGGTTGCCGGATGGGATCAAGTTTGCGCTGCACTATGAGATGATTGTACATGGGAGGGAGTGTGCCTGTTGTCGAGGAAATGGTCATGGGGATTTGAGGGCGTGCGAGTTCTGGACTAGGTATAAGAAGGCGCTGGCTGCGGGGAAGTCGGTGAAGGGGGAGAAGTTGGTGAGGGAAGAGCAGGACGAGAAGGAGGAGAAGGAGTAGAGGTCAGCAAATGGGACAGGTCAGTGAGTAGGAGAGGTCATTGAAGAGGAGCGGTCAGTGAAGGGGAGAGGTTAGTGAGGGGGAGAGGTTAATGAGGAAGAGAGGTCAGTGAAGGAAGAGTAAGGTCATGAAGCCCTGAAAGTTGGATTGAGGCGAAGGTCTCACCTCATTGCCTGGACGGGGGACCCAGGAGGGCGTCTAGTACCAGTTGCGCTGCGATTTCTGGATTTAACTCATCGCGACTTACTAAGTTGAGATGTACTGATTCTATCACATTGATTCTTCGACGCTTTTACGTTACAACGGTGGAAACATCCTGAAATCTAATTACTCGCCGCAATACTACTCCTGACCCCCAATGTTCCATTCGTCATCAGTGACCTCGGAGCAGAAGCTTTTACCTCCTCCTCCTTGTCATCCGTCCCCTCAACTCCCCAGCCTCCACCACCTGGCGTCCTGATGATGATGCGGTCTCCCTTGCCAAAGTGCGCCGTCTTCCTCGGACCAAGCGAGACCTGCCTCTCCGCCCCAGTGGCAGGGTTCTTCCGCACCCAGATGTTCTCGCCTCGACGTCCATCTGCTCCACCCTCGAGACCGTACGGTGCCGTCACGCGCCGGTCGCTCAGAACAGAGACCTGCATGGGCTCTCGGAACTCCATCTCCCTGATACAGCCGTCGCCACCGCGCCATTTACCTGCTCCGCCGCTGCCGGGGCGGATTGAAAATTCACGCAAGATGACGGGGTATCGCTTCTCGAGAATCTCTGGGTCGGTGATACGGGTGTTGGTCAGGTGGGTATGTACACCGCTGGCACCATGCCAGCCAGGTCCGGCACCCGCGCCGCCAGCAATGGTCTCGTAGTAGCCAAATCCCTTGGTGACGAGGCCCGTAGCAGGATCGGTGCCGCCCCGACCAAAGGTCAGGTTGTTCATGGTGCCTTGCGATGCTGCAGCAGCATTGAAGGCGCGGAAGATGAGGTCGGCCAGCTTCTGTGACGTCTCCGTGGTGCAGCCCACCGTCGCGGCGCCTGGCGAGGGGGACAGGATCGTGTTCTCGGGGCACACGAGACGGATGGGTTCGAGACATCCCTGGTTGAGGGGAATGTCTGCCGAGATCATGGACCGCAAACAGTACATGATGACCGAGTATGAGCATGTCGGCGGTGCATTGAGATTGCCAGAATGCTCGGCGCCGGTCCCGGTGAAATCAAATTCAGCTTCGCCAGTCTCCTTGTCAATAGTGACCTTGAGCTTGAACTCGATGCCATCGTCATTGACTTCGGTGGCCTCGAGCACGCCGCCCTCGTGCTTCTTCGCGAATGATCGCAGTAGCTGACGCACCGACTGCGCGGCGTTATCTTGGATCGCCTTCATGTAGAGCTGCACCACGGGCCATGTGTACTCCCTGATGAGATCCTGGAGCAGTTCGATACCTTTCTTGTTGGAGGCGACGGCAGCCTTGAGGTCGGCAATATTGTCGCGCAGGGCGCGCGTGCCGCTGCAACCGGGGTAGGACGCTGGCTCGTCGTACAGACGTTTGATCAGGCCAGTCTCGTCAAAGACACCGCCATCAATCATCTTGAACGACTCGATTGCCGCGCCCTCCTGCCAGAGCTCCGTGGAGTCCGGGGGCATGGAGCCTGGCGCGATGCCACCAACGTCGGAGTGGTGACCTCTGTTGGCCACGAAGAAGAGGATCTCCGTCGGGTTCTCGTCGTCGTCGAACACGGGAGTGATGGTGGTGATGTCGGGGAGATGGGTACCGCCTGCTTGGGGGTGGTTGCTGATGATGACGTCCCCAGGCTTCAGCTCGCCGGGCTTGTAGCGCTGCGCCTGGTACGCGATGGCGGTGCTCATCGATCCCAGATGGCTCGGGATATGCGGTGCGTTGGCTACGAGCCCGCCATCCGCCGAGAAAACGGCGCATGAGTAATCGAGGCGTTCCTTGATGTTGACGGAAACAGACGTCTTCTCCATCGACAGGCCCATCTGCTCGGCAACAGTCATGAAGCGGTGTCCAAAGACGCTGAGCTGGACGGGGTCGACAACGCCCGCCGCCACCTCTTCCCTGTCACCGCGGCCAACCTCGAGAATGACGTGATCGGGTAGGACGATGGCTTCGCTTGCATGGTCAACGACGATCGTCTGCGTCTTGTCGATGATAATGGCCGGGCCGTGAATGTGAACGCCCGCTCCCACCTTGTCAAGGTGGAAGACTCGTGTCTCCGTCCAGCCGTGCTTCTCGAAGAAGACCTTGCGCGAGAAGACCGGTGTCGGCACGGGTGTGAGACCTGCGCGCCCGTGCTTTTCGAGGTCGGCAAAGGGGCTGGCAGTGTCCACCACCCGGGAGCGACCGATGCTGCGCACTCTAATGTCGTCGACGAGGATATCACGAGTCTGCGAGAATCCGAATTCCTGCCTGTGCCGATCGGTAAAGGCGGCACCAAAGTCGGCCAGTTCCTTGGGTCTGGGGATCATCAGCGATGTGTCGCTGCCCTGGTACCGCATGTTGAGGAAGCACTCGTGCGCAATTCGGTTGTTATCGAAGCCTTGGGTCTTGAGACCTTCGGTACCACGCGCGGAGAGGCTCTCCAGGCGGCGCATGATCTCGGGGAGGGCCGCCTTGGAAAAGGTAAGGGCGGCGGGCTCCTGACTCTCCACGACGACGTCGGCGAGGGCCATGCCGTAGGCGGAGAGGACGCTCGAGCACCGCGGGATAATGGCCCTTTTGATGCCGAGATCCCGCGCGATAAAGACCGCATGCTGACCGCCAGCGCCGCCAAAGCTGCCCAGGTTGTGGCTGGCGGCGCCGTAGCCGCGGCCCTCGCTCAAGGTGCGAATGGGCCGGGCCATGGTTGCATTGGCTGTCGATAGGAAGCCCAGGGCGAGGGTCTCGGGGGTGAAAGGGTCGCCGCCGACCTTGGCAGCGTTGACCTCGGCCGTCAGGGCTGCGAACTTCTCCCTGACGATGTCGAGATCCAGCTTGCGCGGGAAGGTCTCAGGAACGATACGTCCGAGAAGAGCGTTGGCGTCGGTCGTCGTCAAAGGACCACCCTTTCCGTAGCAAGCCGGTCCAGGGTTCGCACCCGCTGACCCAGGTCCGACCTTGAGAAGACCGTTTTCCCAGGCGAGGATGGAGCCACCACCTGCTGCGACTGTGTTGATGTCGAGCTGCGGCGTCTGGATCGTCACCTCTGCGATGGTGCTCTCGAAGATGTGCTCAAGGGCACCCGAGTACCGCGCAACGTCGGTACTGGTGCCGCCCATGTCAAAGCCGAGCACCGGGGTCCCGTCCTTCTCGTCGTAGCAGGTCCGTGAAAGACCGACGACACCGCCCGCGGGGCCGCTCAGAACACCACGGAGACCGGTGAACCTGGTCCAGCTAGTCATGCCGCCGTCGGACTGGCAGATGAGAAGCTTGTTGGCGCTATCGTCTTCGAGCCGGCCCTTGAATCCACGGCGAAAGCTTTCGAGGTAGGTGTGCGTCATGGGCGTCAGGTATGCATCGGCGACGGCCGACTGGCTCCGCGGGACGAACTTGGCCATGGATTGAAGGACGGACGAGGCGGAGACGTCGAAGCCAAGCTCCTCGGCCAGGGCCTTAACTTGCAGCTCGTGCTCTGGGTAGGTGTAGGAGTGCATGAAGCCGATGGCTACGCTGCAGAAGCCTTGCTCCTTGAGGGAGAGGAGGTCGGATCGAACAGCGTTGAGGTCAGGCCTCTTCATAATTCTGACCACTTCACCGGTCTGACCCATGACAAGTGACGGATCAGAGGTGATGTCGATCGTCTGCGGGTCGGGGTTTTCGCTGAATCCCTCGATTGTGACGCGCTCATCGACTGAGAAGGTTAGCGACGCCCAATTCTTTGCAGTCGAGGAAGCTCACCTTCAACAACAGTCTCGTAGAGCTGCTCTAGACGCTTGACGGATAGATCGAAGAGGTCAGGGCGGGCTTGGGAGCCGATGCGAAGCCCATCTCGGAACCCCTTCGTCGTCAAAAAGGCCACACGGTCACCCTTGCGCTCAAGAAGGGCGTTGGTAGCCACCGTGGTACCCATCTTGATGGCCTGAATCTGGGAAAGGTCGAGCAGAGTGCCCTTGGGGATCGAGGTTTCTGTAGCAAGCTCCAAGATCTGCCTGATGCATTCTGTCGGCGCGTCATCGTACTCCTCTGGGCAAACGGACAGGATCTTGAAGATGATATCGTCTTTCTGGCCGGGAATCTGGGCCCAGGCGTCTGTGAAGGTGCCGCCGCGGTCGATGGCGATGAGGATGCCCTCCTGGGCCTCGGCCTCGGGCTTGTAGGTTGGGATAGCCATAGTTGATAAGGGAAAGGGGGCTGAAGGGATGTCAAGATGGAAAAGTATGGGGTATCAAATGAAGAAGAAAGTCATGGATGGACCGAAGAGGTCACGAGAATGCGGTGATGCTGCTTCCATCTCGACGGTTCGATGGAGAGGACCATTCTCTGTTATATCCTGGTCAATTCGCATCGCCGAAGGTACGGGCAGTCGGCAAGTCGATGGCATCTCCATGCTGCCGTGCCGATGTCGATGTTTCCGGCAAGTTGATGGTTGCCGGTCGCTGTCGTGAATGTCGGCAAGTTTGTAAATGCCGACGGTGTCGCGGCGCTGTAGCCGATCAGCCCGGGAAGTCGAGGCCGACAACGGTGTGTCCCCGCAATTGATGACTCGCGTGGCCTTGATAGTGAGATACCGAGCGCGGGGGAAGTTGGTCAGCTTATCTATCGCTTATCTACCTTTGGTTTCGCGTGCCTCACTATCTTCACCTATGTCGACACTCCTCAATCCTGGCAGTCTCCAGCTATTATGGCCGGCGACGGCCAACTTGCCGGGCACCGTTGCGCCGGTGAAGCTGTCGTTCGACCCAACTTCACCCCAGACCCAGACCCCAGGTTGTTGACACAGAGAATCTCGCAAACGCGGGGAGCCATCGCGTCCGCTCCACAGACCTGCGTCAACCGACCGACATGACCACGATGGAGGCCGTCGCGGCATCGCCTTCTGCGCGCACCGTCATGAGCGCTTCTGGGAAGAAGCCCCGGCGGTTGCTGGCCGCGTGAGTGGGAGTGTCTGCCCCTAGGACCTCGCGACTAACACTCTCCAGCTGCCTTCGATGCCACTCGCAAAAGATCAAATGCAGCGGCGACAGTCCGTGTAGAGCATGCATTTCGTCAAACAAAGCAGCTGATTGCCATTTTCCATCGAGGGAGCGCAAGGTCACCGTTTCAGAGAGGTAAGTCATCCCAGCTTCCTCGACGACCTATCCTTACCCCTCCCAGCTATCTTCGTCGGCTCGAGAAGGAGAGCAAACGGCTACATGGAAGCCATGCAGGACCATCGCAGCAGCCGACGCCCGACAGCAGGGCTGGCAGTCCGCTGGGCCGAGCGACGGGTTCTGGCGACGATATGGACATGCTTAACCCCATGTTCGACAAGCAGTCAGAGAGTCGAAAAGCAACAGAGCCCAGTTTCATTGGCGAGGCCTCTTGTGCTGCCTTCAACAACCGATTGTTGCAATGTCTCGACGCCAACTACACGCCATCGACGCCGGGTTTCACAAACTACTTCCGCCCGCCAGCAACCCGGCGCGTCCCCATGCCAGGCCACGAAGACGCCGCAGACGATGCGAACCTCCCCGACCGCATGCACGCCCGGCTTCTTCTCAACCTAGCCCGGTCTTTTATCGGGAACTATCACCCTCTGTTCCTGGAAAAGGCTTTTATGGCCGAGGTTGACGCCTTCTATCGCCAGGACCAGAGCCCTTCACAACTGTGGCTCTGCAAGTTCCTCGCCTTGATGGCTCTAGGTGAAGTGTACAGCAATCGAAGGAGAGTGGGCGACAGCAATCGTGTGCCAGGGACGGCGTACTACGTGCGCGCAGTCCAGATGCTGCCCGACTCGTTCGAGGAGCCGTCACTGCTGCACGTCGAAGTGTTGACGTTACTGGTAAGTCCTCCTTTCCAGAGATCGACTCCCTGGCTCACCAAACAAGGCCTGGGCAGCAAACTTGTATGGATCCGTCCGCACGGCTTTCATTTTCAGCGGTGACGCCATGCGTCTGGCAACGAGCCTTGGAATGCACCGCTCTGTGTCAGCGCGAAGTTCCTTGACGCCGGTCGAACGGGAGACTCGCCGCCGCACATGGTGGGTGCTCTACTTCTTCGACCGCTTTTCCGCCTCCAAGCTGGGGCAACCCGTATTTCTGCGCGACGAAGACATCGATGTCGAGTTACCCAGCATGGACGGCTTAACGGAGGAAGAGCAGCAGGAGTTTCTGGACCCTGCGCCCCTGGCTGCCAACGTGCGGCTTGCCCGAATCATCGGCAACATACGTGAGTTGTACCTCTCCTGACCCTTTTGATCTTGACTAACACGGATATGTAGTCACCGATATCTATGGTGTTCCTAGCCGAAACAATAAGGGCCTCTGCCTCCACCGAGTTCACAGCATTCTCAAGCAACTACGAGCCTGGCACGACGGGCTGCCACCTTCTCTGCGCATCAATGATCGCGGGACGCCCCGCCCTGTGGCAAGCCTCTACCTGGCGTACAATCAGTGCATCATACAAACGACGCGGCCAGTTCTTTTGCACCTCTTCAAGACACAATACCAGCTGGGTGGTTCCGAAGAACCACGCCGCGACTCCTTCTCGTCCATCACCCTCGCGCTTGCGGAAAGCTGCATTGGAGCGGCCCAAGCATCAGGTCGCGTCGTCGAGGCCCTCTTCCTCAACGGGACAATCGCGACATTTGGCTACTGGGATGCCCACCACATATTTTCCGCAGCCCTTGTCCTCATCATGTCGGCCGTCATGAAGCCGACGCCCGCTGCGTCCGACGCACTCGAGATGATGTTGAGCATCCTCCGATCCATGAGGGACTCAGGCAACATCCCAGCAGTGGAGTTTTGCGAACGACTCGGCGTCATTCAAGCACGTGTGGCAGAGCTCAGAGCCTCAATGGGCGGTGTTGGAGCGTTCATCCTCGGCGGCGCTCGAGATGGCGGCGACGGGAATGAGGCCGATCACGGGAGGGAGTCAAGAGGGGATGAGGCACATGCACCAAGGGTCGCAGCGGGCGCTGATTCTAATCCCCATGGGGGCCCTGCTGCTGGCCCCTCTAGCGAGCATTATCAGGCCATGCATGCTGGCCCGCTGCAGGATGACGGATACGCCCTCCCCTACGGCCAGGCTGATATCCTGGGCAATCCGCTCATCGGTCGTTTCCTCGACGAGGGGTGGGTGCCCTCCTGGCCGGACTCGGCATTTGCAAAGGATGGTGCGCTTGGTGATTTGGCGACGGAGCTTGAGGAGCAGTTCCTTTTTCAGATGTCATGACAGTTCTCGGTAGCAGCAAGCCAGGTCAATCAACGCAAGAGGTCAATCCACGCAACAGGTCAATCAGCACAGCATGTCGAACCCCTTTAGGCCTTCGGCAGAACCCCCGAAAGCCGAGCAATGTGGCGGAGAAACTCCCCGAGCTCTCCACCACAACAGGTGACGTGACCGGGCCTTCAGGGGGTCGTAGCGAAATCAGGGGTCGTGCTGGGCACCAAGACGTCCTGCCTTATCGTATCCGTATGCATAACGTTGCGCATATTGGTATGGCTCTGGAAGAACAGGGTGATTGGATATCATGACAAGATGCGGCGAGACACCCAAGAGCTGCGGTCAGGCCTTCTCGCTTGAGTTCCAACGCCCTTCAATACCTAGGTTCCTGGATTCTGAACAGGATGAATTCTGAACAATGGCACCCCAGCAGCTACGTGACACAGCTGCCAGCAGGCGCCGAGTCGCAACGCGGGCTTCACTCCGAAGCCCCCTCGCCCACCCACACACCCGCAGGGTTCACGATCCGCGCAGCGCCATGACTCGTTGGGGCACGACAGCGCTGATCGGCCAAGCTAGGCGGCAAATCACTGCCCGCCCGGTCGTAGCAGACACCTTATCACTCGGGGAACTTTGGGACGGCCAGTTGGGCCGTCCGGCATCGCCCACATTTGCCGGTCCCCACGTTTGCTATCGGCTCCCTGGCTCTCCCCTCTCTGTCCTCGAAGGCAACTTTGTCCCCCTGCCGACGGCGCCGGGTGACGTCTGATGGCGCGCACCCCACATCTGGGGAAGTAAGAACGGCGGAGACTTGACAAGTTAAAATCCCACATTGTCCACTTCATCTTGGACAAACGGGGTCTTCTCAAGCCATCTCATCGGCCTCTTCGACTTCATTGCAATTACTACTCCTGTCACTTGTCCTTCCTGTTCAAATCCCCACTGGCCACCATGGATCACCCCGAACGCGAGGGATCCGTCATGTCGGCGACCAAGAAGGACCTTGAGGATCACTCTTCGCCCGCTGACATCACCGCTCCCATCGACGAGCAGGCGGAAAAGGCACTTTTGCGCAAGCTCGACCGCTGGATCATTCCTCCGGTGATGCTTTTGTATCTGTTCAGCTTCCTCGATCGTGTCAACATCGGAAATGCCCGTCTCTATGGCATGGAAGAGGATCTGGGCATGACCGGCAACCAGTTCCAGACAGCCGTGTCGCTGCTGTTCGTCACTTACATTCTCTCTGAGACGCCTTCCAACCTGGTCATCAAGTATTTTACTCCGAGCAAGTACTTGGCGTTCCTCACCGTGAGCTGGGGCATCGTCGCCACACTCACGGGCATCGTTCAAAACTACGCCGGCCTGCTGGCGTGCCGTGTCATTCTTGGAGCACTCGAGGGTGGTCTGTTTCCAGGTAGGGTGGCCTTGCATCTTTGTAACTTGATCGCCATTTGTACTAAGAACTCGTCCCAGGCCTCACGATCTACCTCACCATGTTCTACACCAAGCGCGAGTACGCTCTCCGCATCGGCTACCTCTTCGTCTCGGCTGCCATTGCTGGTTCCATGGGAGGTCTTCTCGCTTACTGCATCGGCCTGATGGACGGCGTGGCTGGGCTTCGCGGCTGGCGCTGGATCATCATCATCGAGGGTCTGCCAACCATCCTTCTCGGAATCAGCATATGGTGGTGGCTCGCTGATACGCCCGACTCGGCGCATTACCTGTCGACTGCTGAGCGTGATCTTATCGATACTCGCATGCGCCGTCAGGTTGGCCACACTCGCTCCGGCAACGAGTTCCACAAGGTATGTCCGGCCCATGGCGATGCTGGTAAAATATCTTGCTAACCACACTGGACAACAGGAGGATGCCATTGCTGGCTTCAAGGATTTGAAGATCTGGCTGTTCTGTCTTGGACAGTTTGGTGGCGACGTGATTCTCTACGGGTGAGTCGAACCCAGGCATCTGCGGCCCCTGCTGTGACCAACATGCTAACCTGACCTTGTAGGTACTCGACCTTCCTCCCAACCATCATTCGTGGCCTTGGTCCGTGGAACAGCGAGCAGGTCCAGGCCCTCACCATCCCCTGTTATGCTCTCGGTGCCATCACGTACCTCGTCGTCGCTTGGCTGTCCGATCGCTACCAGCGCCGAGCAGTCTTTGCCGTGGCTGGTGGATTAACCTGCACTCTCGGGTATGCAATTCTCGTCAGTAACGCGCCTGGTGGTGCCAAATACTTTGGCTGCTTCCTGGCGGCGATGGGTCTTTATGGTATGTAACCCTCGCGGCTGCTCTCACCTGCCCCACCCCAACCGCCGTTCGTTCAAGGATTCGAGTTGTACTGACTCAAAAAACCAGTCGTCGTCGGTATCCCGTTGGCCTGGCTCCCGTCGAATAACCCACGATACGGCAAGCGTACTGTTGCTTCGGGCCTCCAACTGACCATCGGCAACTCGGCCGGCATCCCAGCCCCTTTCGTGAGTTCTTCCTCCGACAGTACACTGCTCCAGAAACTGACAGCCTCAACAGCTTTATGCTACTGCCGACGGTCCTCGATTCATCAAAGGGCATTCCATCAGCATGGCCTTCGTTTGCCTATCGGCTTGTATCTACATGGCCTTCTGGGCCTACTTCCGGCACCTCAACAAGAGGCGTGACGAGGGCAAGGAGGACCACACGGTCGAGGGTATGACTGAGGAGGAGATTCAAGAGCTTGGAGAGCACAACCCCAGGTTCCGATACACTTACTAGAAGGAAAAGTGGTGGTGGAGGTGTTGGACTGCAGGACAGCGGGGTTTGGTGTGGGACGTTTGGAAATGCCGACATTATGAGTGGCTACACAAGGTCGAAGGCGTGAATTTCATTTCTCTCTCTTGAAACTGGTTTGGCAACCGTGCAGTTCGTCGTCAAGGTGCTTCTCGGTGACCTTCCGGCGGTTGAGGGTGAGTCCGGTCTGTGGCGCCGCCCATACCCGACCCGCGGACCCGCCCCCGGGCCGCCACTGCGGATCAGCATCCGGACTGCAGCTTCCGCTTCCGACATCCGATGCTTCTTAACATTGTACCCTCTCTCGTCAAGTGTGCGTCCGTTCATTTCTGTGCATCTATACCGTCAATCTTGTTGTCAACGCCACCCACTGTCAGCACTATCCACCGGCGAGATCACCATGGCGTCAACTCAGATCCTGGACGCACAAGAGGTCGAAGCTTACTGCGACCGATTAGCCCTGCCGCAATATCTTCGCTATTCCGATGTGACGAACCTCTCGGAGAAGGAACAGCTGGATCTCCTCACACAACTACACGCCGAACACTTGCGCAAGATCCCCTTCGAGAACTTGTCCCTCCACTACTCCCGCGAACGGATTGTCGACGTTCATCTACCACGGATATTTGAAAAGATCATCCTGTCCAAAGGAGAAGGACGTGGTGGATACTGCATGGAAACGAATCATCTCTTCAACGCCCTTCTGAGATCTCTGGGATTCGACGCTTACCTGGTTCCGTCACGAGTGTTCGACCAGTCTCGAGGGCGATACATGGCGCTCACGCACTGTCTGAACCTCGTAACTATTGGAGATGAGCAGTTTGCTGTTGACGTCGGTTTCGGCGGGAATGTTGCCACCGTTCCATTGCGGCTGGTGAGAAACGAGGTGCAGCCACTTGCCGGATCGATGCAGGCCCGGTTTCGTCACGACTCCGTGGGATCGTCGAGGACCAGATCTTGGATTTATGAGTTTCGACACGACAACCACGCTGAGTGGTGCGCCCAATACTGCTTTCTCGAAGTCGAGATCCTGCCAGAAGACTTGGCCGTCCTCAACCTCGGCCCTTCGACCAGCCGTACCAGCTTCTTCACACAAAAGGTTGTGTGTCTCAAGTTTACGTGCGAGAAGGAGTTCCATCCCAAGTTCGAACTTGAGAGACGACACATGGAGGTCAATGGGATCAACGGGATTGGAGGAAGGAAGCCGGATGTGGACGTTATTGACGGTGTGCTGATCCTGGACGGAGGGATCCTCAAGTGGCGTAAGGGCGGGGTCAAGCAATGGGAGGTTGCTTTACAGAATGAAGAGCAGCGTACAAGAGCATTGAAAGAGGTTTTCGGCATCAATCTGTCGAGGGAGCAGCGGGAAGCTATCATGGGGACAGTGTCAGCTCTCAAAACAGGGGAGGCGTAGACCGAAAGCAAGTTTCTGAACTGGAGGGAATGGTCCTTCTTCAATCTACATGAGAGTCCTGATTCATTGATTGACCTGTTGCGCTGAGCGGCCTCTGAAGCTGATCGACCTCTTCGATTGATCGACCTGCTGCACATTCATATCTAAGGCAACCCCTAACAAGAGCTGCTGGCTATCAAAGTAATCCCCTTCAACATGGGAAGCCTCCGCATCATGCACTTGAACCTCCAAAGACGGGACCGTCCTTTGCGTAGAACTCCGCCACGTCCGCAGCGAGAGCATCGGGTCTCTCCCATGCAATGAAATGGCCACCCTTCTGGTGCTGCTTCCAGTACTTGATGTTGCAAGTCTCTTCCAACCACTCGCGAGGGTACAACCAGAGCTAAAGAACCAGTTAGAATAATCCTTACTGACTTTCTCTCGACAGGGTACTTACTTCGTTGGGGAACAAGGATCCTCCCACAGGTTGTGAGATGTACCGCCCTAGCATGCTCTGCGGGTTGTTGTTCAAGACCGCCTCTGCCTCCTTGTAGATCTGCATAGCCGCACTGGGGCTGCCCTGATAATGGATGAAGGCCCAGTGAATAAGCTCATCGGGCGTCCAGGGGTAGTCGTCCGTCCAGGCCTTGAGCTTGCCGACGAACCACGCCAACATGCCGACGGGCGAGTCATGAAGCGCGTAGCCAAAGGTGACGGCCTTTGTCTCTTGGACGCGTTGGTAAGCGCGCTGTTGGGTATCATGTCAGACAAACGTCGCATGCAACAGGAAGATGGGAATATACCTCATCTGTGGCGAACCACTTGGTCCTCTCGAGATTCTTGAGCTCCTGCTCGCTGTAGTCGTTATTCTGGTACCGTGCGAATTTTTCAGGGGCTTTGTCTTGGCTGGGCGGGAGGGCGAGGAACATGTTGATGTGAATCGCCTGCACGGCTTCTGCCTTTGGGTCATTCAAGGCCATGTATCTCACGACGGAGCTGCCCCAATCGCCACCCTGGTTTGGTCAGCCTGAGGACTCGCCGCGGGATCTGGAAGACAAACCTGGCAGACATATTTGTCATAGCCGAGCTTCTTCATGAGGGTCGCAAAGCACTGTGCATGCTGCTCCAGACCGAAGCCAGACTTCTTTGAGTAGTCGCTGAAGCCGTACCCCGGGATCGAAGGCGCAACGACATGGAAGGCTTGCCTGCCGCCGGTAGGCTCCGTTAGGAGAGGAATGACCTTGAGCGATTCCAAAAACGATCCAGGCCTGGCGGAGGTCAGCTGGCTCTCACAAATCGAACGCTACACCCAGAACCCACCATCCATGGACAAAAAGCAGAGGTATCGCGTCAGGTCGTGATGAGCGGTGATGCAGGAAGTGGATGCCTAGAGGCTCAAAACCGGGGACTTGGATGGGTGTTCGGAACTGTTTGTAGGTGTTGATGTGGGCCTCAAACTTGCGCCAGTCGTACTCGTCTCTCCAGTATTCAACCAATTTTTTGAAAGGAGTGTGTCCGATCTCGAGGTCGTTCCATTCGACGTCGCCCATGCCATCGTCAATCCTGGCATATTTGAGCTTGATCTTGGTCTCCTCGAGGAGACTGTCCGAGAGATGGACCTGGCAATTGAGCCGTCAGCAGACCGCTCGCATCAATGATGAGCTTTGGAAATCTACCTTGAAGGGCACAATGTCCGCCATTGTGAGTTGTTTCGGCCGGTCGAGTGATGCTGCGAGGACGGTCAGGGTGACATCTTTGTTCCATACCATACCATCCATCAAATATCCCCCAGAGCGTCCAAATTCACCCCGCATCGCTTGCGCCTGCCATTACCCCAGCTTACCTTTGCGGTTGACACTCGGTTTCTAGCAGTGAAAGCCGAAGCGCATCGGCCAATCCAGCTGACAGGCGGCTGAGACATATGCGAGATATGCGAAGCAATCCGAAGCATAGCGAGCGCCGGCGGCGCCCCCAGGGCCACCTCGCCGGCATCAACTAGCCTGAATCATGATGCCACTATGACCGTCTGGGGTAAGTGACGTCAAAGAAACCACAGGAGCTGCGCTTCCACTTTCCTGATTGAAGCTGCATGTGAATGGTTACAACCGGGGACCATACCCAACCCCTCATTGCTTGGTAAGCGGCCAAGTTGAGGGGTCGCGCTATTTGACCATACCTACATCAACACCAAAGCTTCAATATCCTTCACCTTTGACCAAGCCAAATCGAAACACCCAATCAGCTTAACTCAAAGACATCATGGCCCCATTTGCTTTCGCCTCTGCAAAGACAGCCCTCATCACCGGGGGCGCTTCAGGCATCGGCCTCGCAGTCGCCAAAAAATGTCTTGGCCACGGCATGAAGGTCCTCATCGCGGACCGCAACAGCAGCCTGCTTGCCGCGGCAAAGGAAGCATCTGGAAGTGATCTCTCCACTGCTGAGGTCGATGTGTCCCGCGAGGAGGATTGGGCAACGCTGCAGAAGCGCGTCGATGCCGACTTTGGAGGCAAGTCAACCCCATGCGTTTGAATCCGACGTATGAGAAGACACCCGCTAACATCCCAGCCCCAGGTCGCCTCGATTTCCTCTTTTTGAACGCCGGCATCCAGCCTTCGTCCAGCTGGGGAGACTCGTCGTCTTTCCGGAAAATCTTCGACGTCAACTTCTACGGCGTCGTCAACGGCATCAGCGCATTCCTCCCCGCCATCAAGGCCACACCAGGCTCTGCAATTGTCGTCACTGGTTCCAAGCAAGGGATTACAAACCCTCCCGGAAACGCGGCTTACAATTCTAGCAAGTCTGCCGTGAAGACCATCACCGAGCATCTGTCGTTCGATCTGAGGGCGGACGACACGAGTGTACATCTCCTGGTACCTGGTTGGACCTTTACCGGCCTTGGGGGCAACGATGGTGCCAGGGAGAAGCCTGCAGCAGCTTGGACATCCGAACAGGTGGCGGACTACCTTGAGGAGAAGATGGCCAAGGATGAGTTCTACATCCTATGCCCCGATAATGAGGTCACGGAAGAGTTGGATGTTAAGAGGATGAATTGGGCCTCGAAGGAATTGGTGGAGCGCCGTAAGCCGCTGAGCAGATGGCGTGAGGACACCAAGGAGGAAGCTTCCAGCTGGATCCAATCGTCGTGAGTTGGGCATGATGGTGCTGTGCAACACTGTAGGGGCATCCGGGGTATGTGTACTTAGAATCACAGGGGACATGTTAGACATTAGGTACTGAGGATCGTGCCGTCTACTTCTGCAACACACTATTGCTACCGCAGCCTGTGGAGATATGGGTGAAGTTAACCTGGAATACTGAAGGTCGAACGCTACAGTCAATCGACCAGTTCAGTCAATAGACCAGTACAGTCAATCGACCAGTACAGTCAGTCAACCATTACACTCAACCTGATACTCCTGCTGCATAGCTTCAGATCTGGCCTCATTGAAGCAGGCCCTTCTCCAGTTCGGCGGCTGGTGACATTCATCGTCGCCATCCCTAATCATGATATCCCCGGTGTTCTCAAGCTTCCACATAACCGAGAGATGTTGAGATGTATGGGCAGTATTCGCTTTATTCTGATGATCTCGTGCTCCTCCCTGGAACCTCTTGTTGACCAGTCTAGCCCAAAGCAAAATCCTCGCCCAACATCGCCAAGACAAGCTTCGCCCATGTACTCCAGACGAGCCTGGTTCTCGACAAAGGTTTCGTAGCCCAGTCACCTAAGTGAACAGGCGAAGAGGCTTGCCGGGCAGGTACACACCCGGATCGTTGAAGTGAAGGCCCATATCCAGCGCTGCAATATCCTTGAGCTCGTTCTCCTCCAGGTCGAAGCCAACAACATCGAGGTTCTCCGCCATCCTCTCCTTGCGGCCGCTCTTGGGGATGACGCAAAGACCCCTCTGCGTTGCCCACCGCAGCAGCACTTGGCTGGTTGACTTGCCATGCTTCTTGGCCAGCTTGTTGATCAGGGGGTGGTCGAAGAGTGAGGGTGTCTGAGCGGCCTTGGTCGGGAACGAGTCGGGCAGCTCGAGGAAGGACTGCGGGCCGAACGACGAGTAGCCTGTGACGAGGATGCCTTGGTCTTTGCAAAAGTCAATCAGGTTCGGCTGGACGAGGTAGGGGTGGTGCTCTGCAACAGAGAACCAGGTAAGCTTGGCAAGTCATGCTACTATGGAAGGGTTTGAACTGACCGATTTGAAGCATTGAGATGGGCACCCTCGCGTATGTCAGGATATCGAGGATCAGCTGGCTGTTGGTGTTGGATAGGCCAATGTTCTTGACCAGTCCCGAGTCATGGAGCTCCTCGAGGGCCTCCCAGGTGTCGCGCATCGGGATCTTCTCAAGGCGGACCTGCGACTCTCCATCGTAGTACCAGCCCTAGCATTTCGTGGTCAGCATAGCACAAAATAGCTGGCACCATCATGATACTAACTCGTGCGCATTCCGGGTTGTACTCCAGGGCGATGGGGAAGTGGATGAGGTACAGGTCGATGTAACCCAGTCCCCATTCTTCGACCTGCTGCTTGGCGACTTTCAGAGCGCGCTTCCTGTTGAAAACAGAAGAGTCAGATGGTATTTCAAGTGCGATACCGGGAAGATGTCGAGCTCACTTTTCGTGGCATGTATTCCAGAGCTTCGTCGTCACGAAGACGTCCTCGCGCTTGACGATGCCTTCAGAAATGGCACGGTGGATGCCCTCGCCAGCCTCCCTCTCGTTTCCGTAGTCGTACGCGCCATCGAACAGGCGGTAGCCGGACTTGATGGCCTGAAATTATGGACGTCAGCACAGGTCATTCTTCCGGGACCGACAGTTGCGACTTGCCTCGTATGTCAGGTTGGCTGCCGCATCTGGTGCGACTTTCCACAGGCCGAATCCGACTTGAGGGATCTTTTGCCCGGACCCAGCGAGCGTCAAGAAGGCAGTTTTGTTAGACATTGCGATAGATTGATGGACAGGGATGGAGATTGGTATCTGAATGGTATGTCGTACGCTGAGGCCACCCGTTCTGTGCAGCCGATAGCCAGGTCTTATAAGACCCAATACCCCGGTTTCTCCATCTATTTCGCCTACACATGCCTTATGAGACTGATCGAACCATGCTCGAGAGTTGGAGCGCCTGGCACAGCTCCTGCCGGTCGGCTTCGAGGAGGCAATCGTTGTCAGGGGCGCTTGGAACTCCAGTCTCGAGACCCCCTGGGAGTACCCCAGCTGCGCTTACAACAGCCGTGCCTGAGCTTGCCGCCTGGGTACTGTAGCCCAAGCGAACATCGCTACTGCGGGGTGACCACATTACACGGTCGACATGTGCGACGATGACGTCCGATGTCTTCAGCCTCCCATCACCTATTCGCTCCTCATTGCCAGTCCAACAGAGTCTTCCGCTTACAAATGGCCTAGAGCTGACCCGAAGCTAACCTGAAGAAGTGGCCGAGAGAACCTCCGTCTGCGCTTACACCTACCTGTAATGGCTGTAAATGACCCCGCCCCCGCCCCCAGCCTGCATGCAGTGAAAAGCCTCCTCGTCCGAACCTGATCTCTAGCGCCGCGACTCAGGCGTTTAAAGAAGTCAGCCAGGGACCATTTTCTCGGTCGTTTTGATATAACCACGATCACGTTCTGGTCTCTGTAACACCTGCAACGAAGTCCCAATCTTCACTCATTCAACTTTCTCGAGCAACAGCCGTCACCAGCCACCAATCCCGCCATGACATCTCTCAAGGGACAGACCGCCTTCATTGTAAGTATGCACCTCCATTGAGCCCGTCTTTCTGTAGCCAACACACATTCACAGACGGGCGCTTCGATGGGCATTGGCGAAGCCATCGCATACAGGCTCGCCGAACAGGGCGTCAACGTTGCTCTTGTCTCCAGAAGCCAGGTGAGACCTATCGCGCAACTGCAGCTGGGGTTATTTCTGACGTTGACACCGCGCAGGACAAGCTTCAAGCTGTACACGATGGAATCAAGGCCAAAGGCTACGGCGTCAAGATTGGCGTCTACGCCGTCGACATCCAGAACCACGCCGACGTGGACCGCGTCGTCAAGCAGACGATCTCCGAACTTGGACACATTGACATCCTCATCAACAACGTTAGTACCTTTTGACGGTTCAACCAGATTGCGCCAGACCACTGACATTGAGATCGGCAGGCTGGCCTCGCCCTCGGATCGCCCTCGCGGTTCTGGGAAATCCCTATCGATCAAATCCAACAAATGTCTGGAACAAACATCAACGGCGTCATTTTCGCCAGCCACTCCGTCCTCAACCACAGCATGTGGCCGCGCAAGAAGGGCTCCATCATCAACGTCTCGTCCGTCACGGGCCTCGAGTGCCCTCCCTTCGACGGCGAGGCCGTTTACCACGCTAGCAAGGCGTTCCTGGAGGGCTTCAGCAATTCTCTCCGCATGGAGACGACGGGAGCCGATATCAAGGTGATGACGCTCAGGCCTGGATGCGTTTTGACGCACTTCCACCTGCAGCGCGTCAAGTACGACCAAGACGCGATGGACGAGTTCCTGAAGGGCTACGAGCCGCTGGTGGCTGAGGATCTGGCCGATTCGGTGCTCTACATGCTGAGCCTGCCGGATAGGGTCACGATCAAGGCGTTGGACTGCGTTCCTACTGGACAGAGGGCGCTGACGCGGTTCGACCGGGAGTGGAACGATCGCCGCAAGTGAAAGGGCTGATGGATGATGGAAAACTGATGATGGGTCATGGAACAGCGACGGGCTAGGTAGTCTTTGTTGAGGTAACGCAGACAATCTAGATTTCACATCACTCCTCGCGTACAACTCAGCCCAAGGTTGTGGTGGTGGCACATTTCGATCACGATGATTGTCCATGATGGCGATGTCGCGATGATACTTGATATTCGACATGTGCTGGGTCCAACCCCTAGCCATCCTCCAATGTCACGGGACGACATCAATGTCCACGCGCATGAACGATGTAGTTTGAATACATGTAAAACGCACCGCCAGGGGCATGGAGACCGGAGATACCCGTGACCATCTCACCCAGTGCCTCCTCATATTGCCAGCGGTTGCAACTTCGCCTTCATTCACCATCAGGAGGCTCAACACCAAGGTCCATCCATGTCTACCGTTCGTCCTACCACAATGAGCGACGCTTACTACGCCCACGAATGACCTTGGTAGCAGGTGCACAGCGCTTCCAACTTCCATGCCAGCACCGGCCGGTGCATGGACTCCATCTTCGATTCGACCCTGGAATTCGAAACCATCCCCTAGCGCGAAGCCCAGGCCCGAAGCCACGGCACCATGGCGCGTACACTTGCCCAGGCGACTATCCCCAAACCTTGTTCTCGCTCGCAAGCCTGGAAGCGGCAGCCCACAATCCGTACCGCAGCGTTGTGTCTTGTGTCATGCTAGTCGAATAGGGGCGGCTCGGCCTCCACATGTGTTCCCCCTCTCCAACTCCACCGGCGACAAGGAAACGCGGAGGCCGGGTGTTCCCCCACAACCCCGGCCTCGTGGACGTCAGCTCGTGATGGCCGGAAACTGTTAAAAGTTTCTTCAACGCCCTCAATCCATTTCGAGTTTTCGTTTTGCATCAGAGACAGCACTCTTCACTCGCCTTTCTTCGTCAATACATCGATCCGCAAAAATGAGACTCCTCAGGACGCGCCGCTATGGATTCATCCGCCCAGGCCAGTTTGTGGTCAACACGGTTGCTGTTGCCGCTGGTTTTGGCATGCTTGTGAGTTTCCATATCAGTTGTACAGCTGATCGACCTGTACAGTCAATCGACCAGTGCAGTCGATCTACCAGTGCAATGACATATTGCTTACATTCTGTGTGTCCCAGCTTCTTGGCTACGACCAGGGTGTAATGGCTGGGCTCATCGGGTCGGAGGGCACACCTTTCAGCAACACCTTTGAGAACCCCGACGCCACCAGTCTTGGATTGATGGTTGGTAAGTGATCCAGGGACCCTGAGTTAGAAAACGCCCCGTTAACATGACTAGCCATCTACGAGATCGGGTGCTTTGCCGGTGCCCTCTTTTCGTTCATCTATGGCGAGACCCTGAGCCGTCGCACCTGCATCATACTGGGTGTCTTCGTCATGGTGATTGGAGCGACACTGCAGAGTGTGTCGATGAACATGGGTCAACTCATCGCCGGTCGTGTCGTCACTGGTTTGGTATGTTCATCATCGGAAGTAATTCTTCAAGGCCCACGCTGACGAGACATTCGCAGGGCAACGGCCTCAACTTCGCTGCGATCCCAACTTGGGCCTCTGAAATCTCGGGACACGAAGAGCGTGGCAAAGTGGCGGCCTTCAACGGTTGGCTCATCATCTGGGGAGTGGTCATCGCCTACTGGGTCGATTACGCTTGTGCCAACTACACGACCGATATGCAGTTCAGATTCCCTATTGGTTTGTTTACCCTTCACTTCCCCGGTTGTTTCTCCATTCTGACATCTTCTAGCCCTGCAAATGCTGTTCGGCATCATCATGGTCGTCATGGTCGTCTGTGAGTTACACCACCCAAGGTCGTGCATGCACCCAGCTGACCCCCTTTAGTCCTTCCCGAATCTCCGCGATGGCTTGTCTCTCGCGGATACGACGCCGAAGCCAAGGAAGTACTTGATTGGATAACTCCCAGGCCAAAGGACCAGTCGGATGCCGACCACGAGGTGGCTGTCGAGACAATTCACCAAAGTATCGTCGCGACACGAGAGGAGGAGAAGTCTGCCGAAGGAGAGTTTTCCTACGCTGAGCTTCTCCACGGCGGCAAGGTGCAGAATTGGCGCCGCATGGCTCTCTGTGCTGGTGTCATGGCCATTCAACAACTCAGCGGGTGGGTTTCGTCGCTCCCTCTACATGGTCTCTGCAACACATCTGACGTTTTCCTCGCAGTATCAACCTTCTCACCTACTACATCTCCTACGTTCTCGAGAACTCCGTTGGTCTTGACAGGCACACTTCCCTCCTTGTCGGTGGCATCAACGGCCTTGAGTACCTCGTCGCATCACTCGTCCCCATCTGGACCATTGAGCGCTTCGGTCGCCGCAAGCTACTCATCTTCAGTGCTTGTGGCCAGACAATCTCCATGGCTATCCTCTCAGGTGCCATCTGGTCTGTCACGGCCAAGCCTGATGGCAGCGCCAACTACGGAATGGGCATTCTGGCTGTCTTCTGCTTCGTGAGACCCCAAAACTCATTTCAACACTTCACGGTCAACATGTACTAACGTCTTTCAGTTCCTGTTCAACACTTGCTACGCGCAGGGCTCGCTTGCCATTCCCTTCTTCTACCCAGCTGAGATCACGACCCTGCGGACTCGTAGCAAGGGTGTATCGCTCTCGGTATGCTACCCCCCAAACCCTTGTTGCCGAACTCACGAGCCTAATACATCCCAGGTCATGAGCAACTGGCTCTTCACGTTCATGGTCGTCATGATAACTCCTGTGGCCACCACGAATATTGGCTGGAGGTGAGTGATTTCGGTGGCCAGGGGCAAAATCGAATGGTTACTATATATTGACACTACTCTTTGCCAGGACCTACCTCATCTTTACCGTGCTCAATGCGTCCTTTGTGCCCATCATCTACTTCTTCTTCCCCGAGACCGCCGGACTCTCCCTCGAGGCACTCGATAACGTCTTTGACTTCCCTGGCCCTCTCCGCGGTGTTCTTAGCAAGGAGCACCGGCGCAACATGCTGGCCATGTCGGCTGATGGAGGACATGAGCTCCACAACGGTCGTATCAGCCAAAACCAAACTTCAAAGACCCCCAGCACCAACGAGGATGTTGAGTACAAGGAGTAGTTGCCGGTTGGCACGCCTTGGTACAGCACATGGAGGAAGCAGAAGGTCAAACACCAGAATGTTTTGGCATGGTGTCTCGAGTTAAATCTACATGTACCAAGGAAATTCTGAGAGCGGAGTCGAGCCAAGCTTGGTCGCAATGCAAAGGAGAGGTTGAAGTCATATAAGAATGCACCGGTTATGCTTTACGAAGGGCCTCTCTAGATGGGCCGTACGTCTGGCCAGAGAGGCCGTAAAGGTGGGGCCGCACAGTGCATGCCCTGGACCGACTATGGGTTGACTAATACCGGTATGCGATTGACTGCACTGGTCGATTGATTGCACTGGTCGATTGACTGCACTGGTCGATCAAGTGTACTGGTCGATCAAGTGTACTGGTCGATCAGGTGTACCGTGGCCGGCTGTTCAAGATGCCTGCCTATATCGACCGGTTCACTATATCGATCGGTTCACCTGGTTGTCCTGAGTTTGTCCAGAATTCAGCGGAACGTATCGGCAGAAGTCGATTGTGTGTGTGTGTATCTCCATGTCCCGTTCTCATCTCAGTCCAGACCAGAAACAAACATTTTAGTCCTGGTTCTCATCCATGCCCTCCTGGTCCTCCTGCTCGGTCTCCTCAGTCTGGTCGTTAGTAGCCTCCTGCTCGATTTGCGCCTGAATATCAGTGTCGTCCTCATGCTCGTCGATAATGGTGATGAAGCTAGGAGTGATGTTGGTGTTGACAGAAGCCGAAGGCGAAACACGGCGGTTATCGGTACGACCGGGCTGAACAGGGCGGGAAGCAGTACGAGTCTCGATAATGCCGCCACGGTGCATGTCAGAGAGGTCGCGCGCCACATACTTTAGGCTTCTCAAACCAGTCGCAGAGTTCGTCGATAGTACCACGCCGGTTGAATCCGGGGAACTGAGGGAAGAACTCAGGGCCGCGGTCGGGGCTGGTGGAAGTCTTGGTAGTTTTGACAGAGGTTATGGAAGAAGCACGAGACTTGTCGCGGCGACCATGCTCAGCAGGGCGAGAATGCTTTGTGTTGGAGACAGCCTTGGTGGTGTTCATGTCGGAGTTGTCACGGCCGCGAAAGGCAGGCTCCAGCCAGTCGGCGAGATCGTCGATGGTGCCAGACCAGTTGAGTCCAGGGTACTTGCGGAAGAAGGCCTTGTTGTACTCGGGGTTCTCCATGGCGCTCTCGAGCCTCTCGGTACTATGTTGTGTTAGACAGGACAGGGCAGGACAAGTCGAGAGAAGTTGAGCTGACTTGGGGAGAAACTTATAGTCTTGAGGGCTTTGACGGCATCGTTGAAGGAGTTGCGCATTCTGACTTGTGGGACTCGCGGGAGTTCTGAAAACAACCAAGTCAGAACAAGACAGACAGACAGGACTGAGACATACACGAGGCTTGGAGTCGCGGCGACGCATCGGAGAGCGATTGCGCGAATGGCGGCGGTCGCGTGCAGGCGAGCGCGAGCGACGATGCTTGAGGTAGTTGTGCCCATGTTGGTTGTGTGTGTGTGCGTCTGTCAAATTGACACGGAGGAAATTGACTCGTTTTTGACGGAAACGAAGTTGGTGAGAGTGATGCCCGAAGAGATGAGAGAAGTAAGGGGTATTAGGAGGGTGGACGAGTTGGAGAATTTATGGCCAGGACTTGCGGTCTTGTCTACGCTTGGGGGAGTAACTGCGCGGACGGCAGTCGCGTAAAGGCAAACGGGATCGACGACGCTTGTTGGAGTAGTTGCCTATATGTCGGAGAGTCGCTCAAATTGAGATACGTAATTACTCACGTATCATGGTATAATCTCCGGTTTTCAGTAACTATAAACCTTTGATTTGTGTTATCAAAAAGGAATTTAGAGGGTGGAAGGAAGGGGGAAAGATCAGAGTATGTGTAGAAGCTGGGCTGCTAGACCTTCCGAGAGGCCTGAGCCGGCGTGACCTTGAAGTGTCGGATAGTATCACCAGAACTGAACAGCCGCTCCTGGAGCGGCCGACTCGGGTCGCAAGTGCATGGTTATCATCATCATCCAGCTCCCGCAGGGGGACGTTGCCTTCTACGTGCATCCTTGGGATCTTCCTCAACAACGCTCGCGCGAACGCGAGCGGCGGCGCTTGTGGTGGTAGCTTATGTCGATTGTTGGCTCGAAGGGAGATGGAGAACTTTTGATGGTTTCTACGGGAACCAAGTCTGAAAGGTGTGATGCCCGAAGAGGGAAAAAGGAAAGCGGGTGAGGTTGAGGATTGAACTTGGAGCGCGGGCAGTCGCCAGAAGGCCCAGGGTGCCGGCCGGGGCCGTAAAAGTGGGTCACCCGAGCCACCACACGGCGTGAGGCGGTGCTTCATCGGTTGCTCAGGTCCATCGCTTGGTCGCTGTCCATCTACAAAGCCCATCAATACACTGTATAGCAGATCCTTCGCAGTCCATCCATTTCGATTTTTTTTTGTTATAGCCAAGGTAGGCATGATTGACCACTTTTCGGCGGCGGTCCTTCAATTCAGTGTTGGGGGTGTTGCGACAGCGCACTTCAGATACTTGGCTGACTCAGCAACCCCATGCCCCACTATCAACGCCTCTGCCGGCCCCCTATTCCTTTGCCGCTTTGATTGACCAACCGCCTCGTCATTGAATACTTGATCGACTCTTCTGCCTGCTGCTTACTTCTTGCTCCCCTTCAGAATGCTCTTCTGGCTCGAAGTCGATGCCGCGTCCTGATCGTCCGGCAGGTGGATGTAGGCCCTCCCGTCAGCGTCTCTCACGTCCCGCGCCGTGACCATGACCTCCTTCGTCTGCATGATGTGCCCGTTGGGAACGTGGCCATGCTCACCCCTCCCCATTGCCGACATCATGTACCCGTCCTTGTCGTCGTCTCCGTTTCCTCGTCTGGCCGTAGTTACAGTCGTTCCCCTGCCGTAGTTGGAGAGGCCGCCTGTGCCGTACGAGTTGCCCGACTTGCTCTTCCTCTTGAGGTTCCACATTCCGTACAACGTGGGTGCATTGACGACCACCGCTGCTGCCAGGAGCTCTGTGCTCGCCCATGTCGACCTGTTTACTTGGCTGTCCTTATTGAGCGAGTTAATCGGCAGCCGAATGATGGTGATGGCGATGATGAAGCTACCCAGGAGGAAGAGGCAGCACAGCTGCACCTTGAGCTTCCACGCCGCCTTCATCCGTGTCACCAGAGGTATAGGGAGGACTAAAAGCATGGCATCCGTGATAATGTTGGTAACACCAACAACCACGAGCTGGACTTGTGCCTGAGCGCAGGTGCCTGGAGGGAATCTAGTTAGACGGCTGCGTTGGCATGAGAGGGAGAAAGAACCATGCTCATACCTGGATCAGGAACGACCTGCCAATACAGGTGGATCGGTCGACACTCGATGAAGGTGCTGACCTGGCACGCCACGTACGTCGCGAAGAAGACGGCCAGGAAGGAGTATATCGTGACCTTTTCGTACGGCAGGTTGTTGAGCAGGCGTCGATACACGTCGAGGAGAACGAGCTTCTGAAGCCAGAGGCTGAAGAACCAATGGTTAGTATCACATGACAACGTTCGATGACGGGTCTGCGCATCATAGGAAAAGGCATGACTTACTAGGAGTTGTAGAAGACCCTGTTCACCAAAGACAGCTTAGAGCCTGTCTCTCGCCGGAAGATATCCCGCGCTGTGAAGACGGCCGTCTTTCGGACAGAGGCCGGGATGTTATCTAGGACGCACAGAGTTAGTACAGGTATCCTTATCCAAGAGCTGCCTTCGGAGTCGTCATGCAACATGACACCGGGAGAGACGGTGACTCCAAATAGCTCCCGGGCAAGAAACATCTCAGGGTAGTTCTTACTTGTCTTCCACGTCAAAACGACGTGAATCAAGCCCGCTCGCGCCAAGAGACAGAAGCATGCCGCCATCGTAAGGTAGTCGCCGAGGTTGAACGGCTGCTTAGCGACCTTTCGCCAGATCAGCCTGGCCAACATAGTGGCAAACGCCAGGCTGCTGAAGAGCCAGTGGATCAAGAGCGTAGGATCCATCGCCGTCTGATGGTGGTCTTAATCGTTCTTCGTCGACTCGTCGATGTCCGAGCAAGCGGGAGAGGCGGTGCTTGGACTGTCGAAAAAAGGGACCCGGCTCCTCGGCGGGATCCACGGATCTAAATGCAAAAGCCCCCCCGGTTGAAGATGTTGCACTGCTCCAGCCACCTGCATATATCGCTCGAGCTAGACATACGACATGTGGTTCGCCTCGTGGATTCATTATCCCGATGATCCGGTCTACGAGCGCCCTTCCATGGTTCAACGCTGGTAGTTCATGCTGCCCAACAGGCTTGGCCCCTGTCAGGGGTTGAAGGAATCGCTTCTGTAACCTCTGCCGGTTAGCGCTGCGGCAGATGAGGAAACCCGCCGAGCGGGGGAGTCGGGGAGACTCCGCTGCCTCCGCCGCACATTCGTATCTGCCCCTGCACAGGCTGCAACGGTCGGTTAACTGTAGCGGTTGACCGACTACAGCTGTCGAGTGACTGTAGCGGTTGATCGACTGCAGCTGTTGATCGACTGTGGCAGTCGATCTACTGTAGCAGTCGATTGATTGTAGCGGTTGACTGACTGTAGCGACCGATCGATTGTCTTGACCCGTAGTTCCGCAGGCTGCGGTAACAGTAACACTGAACGTGGGTTACACGAGCCCGCCCCTGTGTGCACATGCAGGCAACTATCGTCAGAGGCATGACTCGTGAAGCGACATGAACCTGCCCCTTGGGTCCCTCTTTTGAGAGTCTAGTCCTCCTGCTCCCTAGCGGCCCCCTCGACCGTTGGGCTACGGACCTGTCAATTGTCAAGCCCGTCGCAAGGGCAGGGTTCTCATAGCCACCCAACAATTTATCGAACGACCACTTTTCTTCCATCGCCCCAATAATTCGGGAATGACGGGCAAGTGCCAACCCAGGAGTCTCGTGGGCCACAAGCAAGCCCCTGCTTCTCCGCCCATGTCTTCATCTAATTCACCCTGAATGGTTTATTAAATACCCGGCCAACCGCCGCCTGCCCCCTTTGCTGCCTTTAGCCTAGACCGCGCCAGAGCCGCACGCGTCTCTGCCACTATTTTTTCACACTCCCTCACTACAGTCATTCGTTTTTCTGTACACCCTCATCCTCCTCAATCATGATACGTTTCATCAACCTGGTCACTGCAGCCACCGCGCTGCTGGGTGGTGCTTCTGCCCACCCCCAGCTGGAGGCGAGGGATGCCGCAGCCTGCGGCACCGAGGTTCCCTCCATCCGTACCTACTTCTATACTGGAGGCAAGTACGTCGATGATGGTGCGGGCGGTCACATTTTCCGTGATCAGATGTACGTGGAGAAGCTGGTCCCCGCCACCGGGGTCACGCAAGAGACGCCGATCGTCTTCATCCACGGCCAGGGCCAGACGGGCACCGTGAGTTGTCACCCCTCCCTGCACCGCTGATCACCATCACTGACACGGACCAGAACTTCCTGAACAAGCCCGATGGCGGCCGGGGCTGGGCGTCCCAGTTCATCCGCCAGGGGTATGAGCTCTACATCGTCGACCAGACCTTCCGCGGCCGTTCTGCCTGGCAGCCTGCCTACGGCGCCGAGAAGCCCTCGACCTACTCGGCCGAGATCATCCAGCAGCGTTTCACCGCCGTTCAGGACTACAACCTCTATCCCCAGTCCGTCAACCACACCCAGTGGCCCGGCACTGGCGTGATGGGCGATCCCATCTTCGACGCCTTCTACAGCTCCAACGTCCAGTTCATCAACAACGCCACCTACCAGCAGTTCACCGTCCAGGACGCTGGCGCTGCTCTCCTCGATAAGATCGGCAAGCCTGTCATCCTCGTTGGCCACAGCCAGGGCGGTCTCATGCCCATCATTATCGGCGATGCCCGCCCCGAGCTCACCAAGGGCCTCATCCTCCTTGAGCCTACTGGCCCTCCCTTCCGTGAGGCCGTCTTCAGCACCCGTGCCTCCCGTGTCTGGGGTCTCACCGACATTCCCATCACCTACGAGCCCGCCGTCACCGACCCCGCCTCCGAACTCGTCCAGCAGATCTACCCGGCCCGCGGCGAAAACTTCGTCGAGTGCGTTCTGCAGGCCGAGGAACCTGCCCCCCGCCGCCTTGCCAACCTCGCCAGCAAGCCCATTCTTCTCGTCACCGCCGAGGCCTCGTACCACATGCCCTACGACTACTGCACCGTCCGCTTCCTCCAGCAGGCCGGCTGCTCCAAGGCCGAGCACCTCGAGCTCGGAGAAGCAGGGATTCATGGAAACGGGCATATGATGTTCCTCGAGCAGAACAGCAACACCATCCAGAAAGCGCTGGAGAGATGGATTGCTGATATCTGATCGGGATCACGGAGAGTTCATGATGATGCACGAGAATAGGGGCAGGGAGGTTTGACGCGCAGGGCCGAAAAGTGGGGCTTGATGAGTCATCCGACAGCCACAGACTAGCCACACAGGCACAGACCAGTCCATCAACATCAATCGCTCGGTCGCAGTCCATGACGAACAGTGTGCTCCCGAACGTTCTCCTCACCTCTCTACCGTGCTCCCGATGTGACACTTGTCAGCCATCCTCATCCTCATTTTCATCGGCCTAATCGATCAGTCTTGTCTCCTTTTCCACTTTGTCATTTCACCTCAACGTGCCTGTATTCCTTGTAAGGCCGGTTCGGTGCATCCAGTCGCCACAGACGGATGGGGGACTCCCTGCAACTTCAAAAGGTCAAAGTCAATGTGTTGTCGAGGTCGAGTAGAATCGTAGGCTGATTGTCCTCGCTGCTGGGCCTGACATATTGGCGAGTTCAGTCAGGGTCGCAAGGTTGAACCTGCTGACGAGATCAATTGAGAATCGGTTGACAAGGTCGAGCCTGATGACTAGGTCGAATCGATGACAAGGTCGAGCCTGATGAAGAGGTCAATACTGTTAGCAAGATGAATTTTTTCAACGTAGGTAGACGGACAACCTCTCAGGCTGAATCCCGCCACCCCCTGCGCATCGAGGCCCAGAGCCTACGGCAAGATACGTCGTCATCGCAGCTCCGCTGCTATCTTGTGATACCATGCCAATCTTGGTTCATGGCAGCCTTGTACGACTTCAGACCTCGTTTAGATGTTTCCACGCTTCCTTCGCTTCTTCAAGGCTCGAGGCCCTCTCTCCTGTTCTCGTCAGTGGAGAGAACACCTCGACACCTCGACATCATCCCCTGATTCCCCCCTTCTCTGCGTCGACGTCTTCTCTTATTTTCTGCTTTTCACCATTGAAACGTAAGAAATCCGTCTGAAGCCATGATATGTCCCTCCCTGATCGGCCTGGTCATGGTAGTAGCCGTGGTTGCCACCGGTGCGACAACGCATCGGGCCAATGCTGTCCTCGAACCAGTCCACGATAAGGCACCTCGGCAAGTCAGTCCCATCAACAACCCTGGAGCCTGCGGATTTCTCCGGCGGGTCGGCGGTGCTGGTAAGTGGTACTCTCTGTCTGTATCTACAAACTCATGCTCACACGAGCCTCTCTAGCGACAATCCTGGGCGATCTCTTATTCTACGACGGAGGCTCCGTCTCTCAACGAGGGACATCTGGAAGGTCAAGCAATCCAAGTGCGTCTACATTATCTGATTTGACCCAAAATATTTGCTCAATGCTAAACACTCTTCTCCGCCTTAGCCAACACCACGCTCTTCATAAACCTGTCTACCTCCTGGGACTCAGCAGGCGTTGTCATCCACGAAATCGACCGGCCGAACACACCAGCGATGGATTTTCAAACATTCCTGAACGACGAGAAATCCAACTGTTCTTACGCACGGGGTGGTAGAAACTGGTACAGCCTACCCCTTCCGGACCCTTTCAAATACTGGGAACCGTGCCTCAAAACGGATGGCCAAGGCGCCCGGGGCGAGACCAAGCGAGCCGAGTGGGAAGAGGTCGATAGTACATCGGCCGTCCAACTCGCTCAGTTTACGCCCACCTCGTACTCGGCGTTTGCGAGCACACGAGATGTCGGGTTCATATTCGCGGGGGAAACAGCACAAGCCGAATGGTATCGACGAGAACGCCGAATTCTACAGGTCATTCCACTTTATGACAAAAGAGTCCAAAGAGAACGCCGATCCGCCTTACACTACCAACTCGACATTGTCGGGGGCCAAGGCCGTGTACGTGCCAGATTTCGGGTCATCGGACGGGCTTATACTCATCCTTGGTGGGATGCAGATGAGGGATGAGGATGACGCATCGTATGTTGACTTGAGGGAACTGTACTTCCTGGATCCCGTCACGGGGAAATGGCACTCACGGACGGCAACATTATCGGGAAGGGATTCCCTGTACCGACGTCACCAGCATTGCGCTGTGGGCTTGGCTGGTACTAACGGTACTTTCGATATGTAGGTTGAGCTTGTTAAAGTATCGGGCAACTTCAGTCTGTCTCAGGAGCTGACCACAACCACAGCTACATGTTTGGAGGTGCCAGCGATCAGATGAAGGAAGCCTTCTCGGACGTCTGGGTGCTGAGTCTCCCGTCGTTCACATGGAGCCTCGTGGCCAAATTTCCAGAAATCTACGAACGCGAAGGTCATGCATGCGTCATTGTAGGTAGCAGCCAACTTCTAACATGGTGGACTGCCCTATCACGTCTCTGACAGCGTGTTTGAGTCAGAAGACCCCTTGCCGCAGGGTGTTTGTGTCTTTGACTTGAACAGACTCTCATCACAGCCTCCGGGAGATCTCATCAGGTACGACGCCAATGCGGAGCCGTACCGAGCGGAGGAAAGGCTGATTGCAGCGTGAGTACTCGAGCCCCCATTGACTGGGATGTCAGCTGAACAAAATCGCGAGAAGACGTACAACCTCGGTCAAGTGGTCATCGCCCGAGGTCGAAGCCATGTTCGCCAGAACAGAGCCAAGCAACAACGGAGCTGATCCTCCACCACAAGACGGAGACAGTACTGAAACATCGACAACTCCAGTTGGTGTCATCGTTGGGGCTGTCGTCAGCGGCGTTATTTTGCTCGCATTTGTCGCCACAGCTTGGTGGTTCGTTTTGGGAAGAAAGGGGAAGCGGGCGGAGACCGTCCATGGAGAGCTGACAAGCACCTCGGAGGATCCAACAAAGGAGAAGCCGAGTCCGGTTGAGTTGCATGAGCTAGTGAAGCCGGTGGAGCTGGCAGAAGACTCCAGGGCAACTCAGCCTGTCCACGAAATGGACGGTGACCCGGTCCGCGGGTCGTGATAGTTTACAAGGCAAACGAGCGCAGTCTTCGATAAACGTAGCGGGAGAAATTATTGGTCAAATATCTAGGTCAGGCATGTCAGGCATGTTTCGTAAGCAACACAGTCCATCGACCGATGCAGTTGATCGACCGGCACGATTCATCGACCGGTTCAACGGTAGGCATGTCGCAGGCTGCGCCAGTCTCCCCCCTCATAGAAACACGCGACATGGTCTGTGGTTCCCTGCCAAACCAAAGACCCCGCGCTGCAATCCACTATCCACGTGGGAACGCCCCATGTGGGATCTAAGATCTGGGATCGCCGCACTGACGAGGCCCTTACCTTTGGGTGCGACGTGGAACGACGAAGCTGAGAGCCCTGATGGATGGTGTGACTAGGTGCTGCCATCCCTTGCCGTGGGGACGCCACGGGCGGCAGTTGCAAGTGCCGATGTCGCACGAATCGTAGCCGGGAAAAACGTGAGAGGCGACCGAGAGACGGTTAAATTGTCTGGCGAGATTGCGGTTCTACATTGACTCGCCACCGAGGCGAACTGCCTGTGGTGGTGGGTGTCGGATGGCTGCAGATCGAGAGACAAATTCGAGCCGAGTCATGGACGGGGGGCAAGGCAATAAAGTCTGTTCGTAGTCCAACGGTCAAGGGGGGAAGGTAATCTGGCAGGCTTCCATTTTCTGGCTTGGCTTCCATCCGGAGCGGTCGGATATTGGCATGGCATGGGACGGAGCTGCCTCTCGGAGTCAAACCGATGACTTGACCAACTCCATCCGGGTATGCTGAGCCGTGGCTCGTGGCAACAGGAAGGCAAGCCATGTTGTGATACGGTACGCACAGTCACGGCCATGCAGTATCACGGGCCTCCCTCCACCTGCCCCCAAGATCACAGTTGTGGCGGCGGGACTTTGGTACTCATCGTTCGAGGCGGCGCACCTCGCATGGCTGGAGAGGGAAGCTGGGAACGGGCTTGTGATCCGGGGAGGGCCGGCCGACAAGGGTCCCAGGGCCCGACCCAACCATGCTTCTCGATTTATGCAGGCGAACAAGTTGTCAGCAGCAGTAATCTGGCCGTTGGGTGCAGCCCGGCGGAGTCCTGACGACAAGGCGCATGGAATGGGCAAGCCAGGTGATAAGATGAATAGCCTGGCAAGCCTGGGAGCTTCCTCAGCTGGGAGGGAATCTTTTTCGCCTTCCGCTTCTGTGCAAGGCGGGTTCTTGATGGCTGCAGCGAGAAACCCTGCAGCAGGCCGGGCGGGAGCTTCCACGCATGCGGGGATGTTCAGGGGTAAAGAGCGCCAAGGAGGTGAAGAAAAGACGCTGGTTGGTCGGCCAGGGTGCCAAGGGTGGAGGGTGCTTGACGACCTTCCGTGTACAGCAGGAGATAAGCGGCGACGGTGCCGGGGGGAAGCTTGAGTTTAGCTGCATCTTCCTATCAGTTGAGGGCTCCACGACCGGGGTGTCAATGGACTAGTAAGGCAATTCTGCAGGCATCGTCGTCGCCGTTCGCCGCCACCCAGACCCGAGGTCCGGTCCGTCCAGTCTTGGAAGGCGAGGGGAGCCAGCAAGGTGATGGCGAAGGCGAACGAGGGTCAGGTAGCATCCAATTCCTCGAAGATTGGATCCATGCGGTCCTAGATAAAAGACCGCCCTCGTCGCGTCGCGTCTCCTAGGCTGTCCCCCCTCTCCTCTCTCTTCACGTGCAACTTTGGTGTGTGCTTCTCTCTCAAGCTCCCCAGCTTCCAGCACCCAAGCCAGCTCGCCCTCCTCCCCCAGGCAATTCTCCCTCGTGTAATTCCCCCAAGATGCGCTTCAGCACCGTCTCGGGCGCGGCCCTGACCGCCGCCTCGGCCGTCATGGCCAAGGAGATGGCCAAGAACGAGGCCACCGCTGCCGAGCTCTACGACAGCGGCGTCATGCACACGGACAACATGCAGCGCAAGATCTCCCTCTGGACCGCCGAGGCCGAGGCCGGTCTCCTGGATTCGACAAAGTGGCCCCGTCTCAACAAGACGTCCTGTGTCAACGGCTTCGTCGATGCCATCCCCGGCGACCCCCTCCACAAGTTCTCTTGCAAGAACATCGACCTGTACGACTTCATCAACCACGCCACCCTGGGCTCGCCCAACGGCTGGGATGAGCTCGGCGACGGTGTCCTGCTCACCGGCTCCTCCTCGTGGGGCTGGACCGACCCCGAGTCTGGTCGTGAGTTCGTCGCCAACGGCCTGTACGACGGAACCTCGTTCATCGAGATTCTGCCCGAGGGTAAGATGCTCTTCATCGCCTTCCTGTAAGTATTCGACCATCACTCTTTGACAATTACCCCTTGCTGACTCCTCAGGCCCTGCCCGGCCCCGACCGACCCCAACGCGTTCTGGAAGGAGATCCGCTCCTACAAGCACTA
This sequence comes from Plectosphaerella plurivora, assembly GCA_020726575.1. Classification (NCBI taxonomy): domain Eukaryota; kingdom Fungi; phylum Ascomycota; class Sordariomycetes; order Glomerellales; family Plectosphaerellaceae; genus Plectosphaerella; species Plectosphaerella plurivora. Next base: position 1,658,238 of record JAGSXJ010000002.1, on the reverse strand, counting down.
CATGGTCATCGGATCCGAGCTCCGCAACCACGGAATCCAGATCTTCGACATGAAGAAGGTGAGCATCTTTCGCCCCGAGCCGTCAGAAACACCCACTGATTTGCCCCCTCTAGCTGCTTGACATCGACCCCAGCAAGGGCGTCGTCACCTACGACATCGTCAAGGATGTCACCGGTCACTTCAAGGACCTGCCCGTTGGCCGCTCGCACAACGTTGTTGTCCACGAGGCCAAGGACCTGCTCCTCGCCGTCGGCTCGGCCCCCCGCAACACCGACCCTTGCCGCGCCGGTCCCATCTTCATCGACATCAAGGACCCCTCCAAGCCCACCCGCCTGGGTTGCAACCCCGACGACGGCTACGTTCACGACGCTCAGTGCCTCGTCTAGTAAGTTTCTTGTCTCTGCGAATATCTGGTATTTGTCTAACTCCCTCCCAGCAAGGGGCCCGATACCCGCTTCACCGGCCGCGATATCTGCTACGGCTACAACGAGGACTCGCTGACCATCTACGATGCCACCAACCCCGCCAACTCGTCCATCATCTCCATCACCTCGTACGAGGGCGCCACCTACACCCACCAGGGCTGGGTTCTCGACCCCGAGTGGCAGGAGTACCTCGTCATGGACGACGAGCTCGATGAGCTCCGCGGCAACGGTCCCGCCAAGGATGGCTTCCCCGTCACCTACATCTGGGACATCAAGGACCTCACTGCCCCCAAGCAGACCGGTCTCTACAAGGGTGAGCATCCAAGCCGCAGTACTGCCATGAACCAATGATGCTAACGTCTACAGGAACCGTCCGCGCCGTCGACCACAACCAGTACATCAAGGACGGTCTCATCTACCAGTCCAGCTACCAGGCCGGTCTCCGCGTCTACGACGTCACCTCCATCCCCTCCAACCCTACCGGTGACGACGTCTGCGAGGTTGCCTTCTTCGATGTCTACCCCGAGGACGACAGCGAGCCCGGCGGTGGTATCGCCGACTACGCCTTCGGCACCTGGTCCTCGTACGCCATGTTCAAGTCTGGCTTCATCTTCATCAACACCATTGAGCGTGGCGCTTTCCTCGTCAAGATGAACAAGCGCGCCTCTTGCCCTAAGAAGTCTTGCAACGCCGACAACTGCCTCCGCGCCATGCGCTCCACCAGCGTCAAGGGTCGCCTCGAGGAGAGCCAGGAGTTCTGCGGTGACTTCCTTGATGGCTGGACTGCTGATGTCGCTGTCGTCCCCGAGTACGCCAGCAAGGCTTGCGGCGTCAACGTCATCTCTCGCGTCTCCTCGGCCTGCTCGTGCCTGCCCACCGCTACCACCAGCGTCCCCGTCCCCAGCAGCACCAGCCCTGTCACCATCACCTCGGCCGCTCCTGAGCCCACCGAGTCTGACTACTGCACCGAGGACTAAGCGAAGTCGAGAGTAGCTGCACGACACGTACATATTTGACGCAATACATACGCGATTGAACGTCCTTTGCTCGTACTGTGACGTCGATGTTGTTGTTGATGTGGAAGTGGTCAAGTCCATGGTGTGATTTGAAAGAAATAGATGTCGGGCGATGGTTCCCAAAAGCTTGGCTTGTTTCCTCCCCTCGATCGTGTCGTCTTCCTTTCCATCATTCGCCTGACCACCTGCAAAGTAAGCCCCCAAAGTCCAGCCCCCTCGGCCCCCTCGTCTCGTCTTCCCCTTTTGCCGCCGCCGTCGCTTCCACTAACCCCTGTCGCCCCGGATCAGACGGCGCATCCGAGACGTTGCATCCAAACTTGGAAGCCTCCTAAGCCCTGAATCGACCTCTCCGCGGCCCAAGCGACGGGCGATCAGGGCGATCTGCGGCAATACCTTCCTCAGCGCATCCCTGAATCCGGGGCAGACACACGCCAACCATCCCAACACCATGGGCTGCACTGCACTGCCATCCAAAGCTTAATGCTTTTCTGTCACTTGGAGGCTCAGACGAACCATCTTGTGGCGACCGCGGTTCCAGCTGCCTCCCGTCTTTCGATGATCCCTTGCACGTGCACGCATCACGGCGATGAACATGCTTGGGATCTCCCGTCCATATTCTTTCTCCTGTTGACGACATGGGGCAAACAGCAACCGGACAGGCCACGGGTCTTTGTGCCGTGGCCCTGGCGTGAAACCACCTCACGATGCCCCGTGTCGTGGTGGAAACCCGTCGCCCCTGAGCAACGGTGACGCTAGGCGCTGGACAGGCCTTGGAGAACTGGGACAGGGGCTCGCTTCAGCACCGGGCCTCCGCCCAGTCCAGCCATCGCAGAGACTCCCCGACTCTTGACCTCAACTCATAAAAGCTCGCGGTGCCCGGTGCGATCAAAAAATCAGTCTGATGTCTGGCCACCCCACTGTCTTCATCTCTTCTTTCCTTCATTCTTTTCGTCTACACCCTGGTGGTGCTTTTATACATTCACTTCGACATTACAGTACATTTCACCAACCAGCACCATGTCTATCAAGTCTCTCTGCCTCTACGGAGCCGTGCTCCTCTTCTCCGGCCAGGTCGCCGCCCATGCCGCCATCAACCCGGCCCTGGGCGTGACTGGCACCGCGGCCCGCGGTGATGTTGAGCGCCCTTCAAACAACAATCCTTGTGGCGGTGTCGATGTTGCCGGAGCCATCGATGGCTCTACGGCCGTCCAGGCCGATGCTTCGGGATCTTTCACCGTGGACGTCCAGAACTTCAACGGGTATGTCGAGGTTGAATCTGGTCCGCGCAAGCATGCTGACTCTTGAACAGCGGCAGGGATGGCTCACGCCAGGTGACGGTCTCGGTCGATGCTGCTGGTGATGGCCAGAACTTTGTGGATGGCACCGTCACGGCCAACGGCGAGCTTGTGAGTCTCCTTGAGACCGAAAGTCGATGCAGTGTTTTGACGTAACAGGCCCCCTCCGACACTGGCTCTGAGCAGGTCACTGCTTCGCTTCCGGCCGGCACGACCTGCAGCGGTGGTGCCTCTGGTAACCTCTGTGTTGCATCCTTCACCACTGCTGGTGGCTTCGGCAACTGTGTCGTTGTTCAGCAGGTTGCTGGAGGTGGTGGTGCTGCTGGCGGAGCTGCCGGTGGTGCTGCAGGAGGTGAGTGATGCGCATGATCTTCCTCCGGTCTGATCTGTACTGATCATCTCGTCTACAGGCAACGGAAACGCAGGCAACAACGGCAATGCTGGCAACAACAACGATACTGCCGGAAACAACAACAACAACAATGCTGGAAACAACGGCAACGCTGGAAACAATGGTAATGCCGGTAACAACAACGGCAATGTCGGCAACGCTGGAAACAACAACGCTGGAAACAACGGCAACGCAGGCAACGCAGACAACGCTGCTGATGCCAACGCTGGCAACGGCAACGCGAACGCTGGCAACGGAGCCAACACTGGCAACGGCAATGCGAACGCTGGCAACGGCAATGCTGGCAACGGCAACGGTCGTGGTCGCAACGGCCGCAACCGCAACGGCCGTGTCCGCAACCAAGTCGTCGGCAAGAGGCGCATCATTGCTTGGGAGTAATCGGCGAGCCTTAACCCTTCCCCGGTGCGAGCTGTCACCCCCTTGTCACTTCAGGTACATACGCCTTGGAACTGGTGCTGAGTGTCATGTAATTAGAAGATTGAATGTACATTCGTGTGGTCAATCACCTGGTGATGCCTATGACTCCCATGTGGCCCCTCTCTGACTGTGCTCCAATGCTCAACGTCCAACGGCCTCAATGATGCAGCTCGTAGCGAGGATCGGCCGTCAGCTCCGATGGCGGCTGCACGGGCTTGGGCTGCTGCATGTGCTGGGCGTGATAGTGTCCACCGGCATCCACGGGCTGGTACTGCGACGTCGGGTCGACTTGTGGCGGGTATTTCGTCGAGATGCCGTAGTGTTGGAGCTGGTTCTGGAAGGCCTGGCGCTTCTTACGCTCGCGGAAGAGCAGGAAGAGGAGGGCCGCGGCGAGAAGGAGAAGTGGGATTCCGACGCCTGCGCCGATTCCGGCTGCTGCTGCTGTTGACACGCCGCTGGGCGCCTCGACAGAACCAATCTCTCCAGCCTCGATCGACTCGGCTCCGGCAGTCGAAGTCACTCGCACCGTCTCCGTCACTGTCGTGGTCGCCGGGCTGCTGGACCCGGATGCTGATGCTGAAAGCGCAAGTTCCGTCACGTCCGTCAGCAGCGCGTCGTTGTACTGTAGGATGCCCCCGTCCAATGTAAAGTTGTTGATGGCGCACGATGCCGAGTGGCAGGTGAATCGGTCGTCGCCACACGTCCAAACACCAGAATGACTGTAATCAACTTGGAACAGGGTCAGCAAGAGCCTCCTTCCATCAATCGAGCGGTGCCGTCGCGCTCACCTCCTCCTAGGTTGCCGCCCAGGCAGATCTGCCCACACTTGTCGGATCCAAACGTCGAATCCGTGCAGGAGCTCCGATACATTGTGAGGGACTTCTTTTCGAAGCAGAGCCCGTTGCTGAGGCAGTATGCTCCGCTGTAGCAGCAGTGTGTGTGTCCAGACGCGCCACCATCAACGCCGCAGGGGACGCCGCCCGTGTCCCGCTCGCCGTTGGGATAAAAGCACTGCCGTTGCGCCAGCGCCATGGGCAGGAGGCTGAGAGCAGCCAGACCGAAAAGCATCGCGGGGGTATCTGGTATTGAAGGAGTGTGGTGTGGTTTATTGTGTTCGTAGCCAAGTCCAGATCGGCAGGTCAGAACCGCGTCTTGGGAGGGGGACGGCGGCAAAATAAGGCTCACCCAGCCCGCGGGAGACCCAATCTCCCACACCCATGTAAGCTGCAGGCCGTCTGCAGCATCCCCGTGGTGTGTGTGCGACCTGACCAACCAGTGAGAGCTTCGCCTCTCGAGGGTACAGTATCACCCACCCTTGCCTGCATCGATCGTCAGGCGGGGGCCGAACCGGCAGTAACAGGGCAGCACTGCCACAATATGGACATGGCCAGGCAGAAGCAGATGTATTTCTCCGTTGAATCCGCGCGCGCATTGGGTCTGACTGTCTCCTCTCCTTGATAAGATTGGATGAGGTGAGGTCAAGGAGAGGAAGCCTGGGAACCGCAAGCTTCAACGGCTCTGAGATTGCAGATTGCAACAGGAAAGAAGCTTGTTTTCCCGCCCGTTGCACCATCGCTCCGCCGCTTTCTGTACCCTGCTCTGGGTTCCCCCCAATCCGAACACGGGCTGGCGTGGTCGACCCCTGGCAGCCTCTAAACACTAGGCGATCCTTCGGGCGCCTAAAAGGGACCAACCGCCCGCCCGCCCTGAACGGTTGAACCCCTCTGTCTGCTGTCAGGAACTCTATTATCGGATGGCTCCATGTCGTCTGTCGGTCCAGACCATCTCGTCGCTGCAAGAGAACCCCATTCTGCGCCCATGCTCCCTATAAATAGACTCACATCTTTCAACCCCGATTATCAAGTGCCGTCCATGACAAGCTTGATCGATTCGACATGGGATGCCGTTGACAGCTCCTGTACGTCGACCGCTTCAAAGCCGACACGGCCGGCCCCTCCATCTCGTCTTTCGAACCCCACCAGACCATCGGTGCCCTTTCCTCCTCCTCGTCCAGCTACCGGTTCGCCACCACAACTCCTTCTTCAAGACGAGAGGATAATCCGACTCGAGACTGTTTCAAACCTGGTCTTTATTGACGAATGCCTCATCGCAAACGACAGCTTGCCAAGTACTTCATGGTTTCGGACACCAGTTCCATCCCTAAATACAGGCAAGATATGAAAACTGTGATGAGACGTCGTATCGCCAGCGTCAAGGGGTCAAACCTTGCCAGCAGACGTATGATTTACTGTGACGAAGGGAGCGACACGTAGTGTTCAATGAGGCACTTGACCTGCTCCTCGTAGCTCTGGAACTTCCATCCAAACGCCTCCTCCGTCGCTGACGAGTCCAGACGAATGGGCTTTGTGGTGTTCGTCCCAGACAAGGACAAAGTTCCGTCATCCACGTGCTTTGGGAAGTACTTGCGAGCAATGTCCTTCGCATCTTCCCACACGGTACCCTCGAGCCCGCCTGACGAACACATGTAGTTACGGTGTCCAGTAATAGATGGATCCAAGGCGTCAAGATGCGTCCTGGCCACGTCGTCGATGTGGACGGAAGCTCCAGGGCTGGGAGCTTCAATGTTGGTGGAGAGGAGGACGCCCAGGGCGAGGAGGTTGGTGCCGCTGGCCACCTCCTCTCTCGTCTGGTTCAATTCGTGCTTTCCAACTACGAGGGATGGCAGGATGTTGACAATGTCAAATATAGGCTGCCTTTCCTCGATGAAGCGGTCTGTTGCGTTTAAGGTGGTCGCCTTTGCAGCACAGTAGGCCAGAGCGGCGTTGCTGGCGACAAGGTCAGAGCCGGGCGGCGCTGTCCGAGATTGCGCTAAATGACAGGTGAGCGGGCGCTTTGAATCACTGTTAAGAGCGAGATGACACACCATTGAAGACCCTGGTATCGTCAGGTGTGACAAAGTACGTCATGTCCAGGAAAGCTGCCATCGACGAGGTCACGACAACCCGCCTGATCGACGAGATCTTGGTGGCTGACTCCAGAACCCCCATGGTGCCACGAATAGCCGGCTCCACGATGTCGCGCTGGAAGTCGGTGCTGTCGGGAACCTGAGGAACGACGTAAGCATGGGTGTCGAGTGGGATTCTCGTTATTCCTGGGCTTCCAAGTTGACACCTACTGAGCTTGGAAGAGGCGAAGCCACGTGGATGATTTCGGTCACGCCATGAAGAACCTCGTCAAAGGCTCCGGGGAGCAAGAGATCCGGCACCACCGAAAACTCCAACTTCGCCACGTGTGGCCTGACAGACTCGGTGTTCTTGATTCTCTCGGCTTGCTCGGGCTTGCGAATCACGGCCCGAACATTGCGACCTCTTGAGAGAGCTTCCGCAAGGACACGGAATCCAACGAATCCGGAGACTCCGGTGATCTAGATTGCAGTCAGTTGTGTGATGATGTTTCCCTCATGACCAGCACGCTCAGCGCTTACAAGGGTGAGTTGGGAGGACATGGCGACATGAGCTTGATGATTGAGAGTCTCGAGGTTCCATGAGACAGCGACAGGCAGTTTAAATAGGGGCTCGAGTCTCGTGGAACCGATCCATAGGGCTGACGCTCTCGCCTTGGCGATGTCAGATGCTGACTGCAGCGAACAGACCAGTCAGGATGCCGTATCCGATGGGTTTCCACGGTGGATCCAGATCATCCTGGCAACAGCGGCGAGGTTCACTACGATTGGAACCCTGTTGCTGACTTGTCGCTCTTGTCTGGTCCACGTGCGGACCTTTGGTCTGGCAGGGGGTAGGACTGTGCCAAGATCAAGTGCCGCTGCGAGATCCCAGGTAAGTGAGGACACAGGGGACTCAATGATGAAGAGGGCTCAAATTGTGAAGGAAGCATGGGAGATATAAGAAAGATGCTGGCCCCACCCCCTCCCCGGCCCTGGATGACGCTGCATGTGATTTGCATCCGGGCCTCTTGCCGTACCTGATCGGAAGACGGGGCGGGGCAGACGGCGGACTGCGGACGGGCATAGATCCCGCCATCAGGGGCCGGCCACGATGCGATCTTGAATAACAACCAAGTGCGGAGTTGTCGGAGCCATTCTGCTTCCGTAGCGCGCGGTAGCAATAATGCGCGACGAGCGGAGTTTGCTTGGATTATTCCTCCGAAACGGGCGGCTGTAAATCCCCGCGGAGTTTGCATGGCTGTCGGATGCATTCTGCCTCCGGAAGCCCCTCCACCTCCGCATCCATTCATACCACCCCGCATCAGAATGGAGGCACTTTCTCGGAGATGGGTAATCAGGGGCAGAAAGTAGGAGATGGTCTCATACGCAATGAGGCTTGCGAGATACTTCGGGTGAACGAGACGGCCGAAGCCCGAAGCCAGACGAGGCTCGTCTATAAGAAGTCAGATGTAGACGAACTCTCTAATCGAACTTCCTCCAGCGACACATCACCACCAATCTTCTCTTCATCTCTCTACCCAGCTATACTTTGACATCCGCTTTCTAGTCAAACCCACTCACCAATCATCATGTCCGTCATCGCTGTTGCAGGAGGAACTGGCAAGCTGGGCCGTGCCATCGTGGAAGCCCTCAACGCAACGGGCAAGTTCACCGTGTTCATCCTGGGACGCGAGGTATGTCAATGCTTCCCTTCAACAGAATCATTTACTTGTCATCTGATCAGAATGTGTCGCTCAGTCCACTCCTGAGAAGGAGAAGGAACTTGGCGCAAAGATTCTGGCCGTCAACTACGACGATGTCCCCAGCATCACGGCGACTCTGGAGAAGAGCAACATCGATACTGTCATCTCGGCCGTCACCTCGGTATCCACTTTCGACCCCGAGCTCGCTCTCATTGCCGCTTCGGACAAGTCGTCCGTGACCAAGCGGTTCATTCCCAGCATCTGGGGCGTTCCCTACTCCGAAGAGTAAGTGATCCAAGGACGAAGCCAGCCGCCTGGCACCATCATGACCCATTCTCACCACCCTACAGAATCGCGGCTCTCTTCCCGCCCGCCGAGAACAAGATCAAGGCCACCAACGCTCTCGAAGCCACCTCTCTCGATTGGACCAGCGTCTACAATGGCTACTTCCTCGACTACTTCGGCATTCCCAAGGTCAAGTCGTACATGGACCCCATCTCCCTCGCCGTCGACGTCGCAAATGACTTTGCCGCCATCCCCGGCTCTGGAAACGTGCCCATAACCTTCACGCACACTTTTGATATTGCCAAGTACGTCGCTGCCTACGTCCAAAAGGCCACGTGGGAGAAGGAGGTCTACATCATCGGTGACAAGGTCACCTGGAACGAGTTTGTTGCCCTTGCCGAAGACGCTAGGGGCAAGAAGTTCACTGTTGTCTACGACCCGCTCGAGAAGCTCGCCAAGGGCGAGATCACCGAGCTGCCGTCCCACACTCATCTCTACCCCTTCTTCCCCAAGCCGATGCTTCAGGGCCTCTTCGCCGCGTTTGGCACCTTTATCGAGAATGGTGTCTTCGATTTCAAGGTCGCCCACACCCTGAACCAGGAGTTCCCCGAGATCAAGGCGCGTACCGTCAAGGAGGTTCTGGACGCTGCTTGGAAGCAGTAGGCTTTGTTCGGGAGTCCAAGAACCAAGACCACATCTCTTGAATTGAATTGCAGCCATTTTGACCCATCTTCCTCTCCAACCAACTGTGATTCCGTCTTGTCTTTTGAAAACCGTGTCATTGGCTTGACGATGCATATTGGTGCATATTGGCCGCACCTCGGGTCTACCAATAGCAGCTGTGCTGCTGCAGTCGCCTCGCGTAAAGAATGCCTCGCAGGAAGCCTAATGGTGTGACCCCGCTCCAGAAGTTCGACGAGAAGATTCTCTCTTACGAGCGACTTCTCCACGGCCGACATATAAATGTCTTGCACCGAGAATTGCATCATTAGTTTTGCCTACCAAGCGCGGGATCGGCGACATCCCAGCTTATCTACACGAACCAGATGGATCCTGCTTCTGCCATCGGCCTGGCTGCCGGCATCCTGGCATTCGGACAGGCTGCATGTAGTCTGATCGGTCGATTCAACGACTTACGCAAGCCAGATCAAAATCATCAGTCTGAAGCAACTGAACTAGTCCGAACATCGCAGGTGCTTCTCAGCATGATGAAGTCGACGATTGACGGCACATCAACAAATGCTGCAGAGTTCGAGATTGCCTGTTTGTGCAAAGCTGCACAACTGCTAGTCGACGACCTATCGAAGCTGCTCCGCCAGATTACTGGATCACCTCTGGATACGCGTATCAAATCCCTGAAGAGGGTATTTGTCGGGTTGATCAAGCAGAGAGAGATTGATGGATTGAAGCACAAAATACGGTGTCTACAAGAACAGATCAACAGGTGAGAATCTGAAGTCATCATTGTCATTTTCGTCACTAACATCATCGGAGCTGCAATTTGATCAATATGAGTGGTGATATAAAGCAGCTCACGAAGTCCAGTCGGAGGATTGAAGAAGCACTGGACCAGATGGCCCGGTACAACCAGCCTCTACAGCACATGGGCTCCCACTGGATGTCCCAACATTTATTCGTCGATGATGGCATAGGCCAAGGCTACCATTTGCCATGGGCATCTTGTTCTTCTCCTGAGGTAAGCTCTGGGACTCTGTTCAAGATGATACTCTTCGTGAAGTCATCATGGGACAACTTGATCTAACATTGAGCTTTCATCGCAGATATTCCTCAGTTATTTGAGGTGGCAATACACTGTGAAGTCAATGCCAGGTTGTCGTCAAGTTCTGGAGGGACACCTAGAGGTTTGGAACTGGGCCGAAACCAGGAAGATTCAACATGAAGAGTGGCCGAGACTGGCCAACGGAGGCAAGATCAAGCTTGCTTTCATCATGGGACACCACTTTGGTCATCCGGATGACCGATGCATGCGGTGCTACAAGCCGATTTTCATGATGAAGTCTGTCGATATACATACGATCTTCAGAACGTGGTATGTGGTCTCCTGAACTCCTCATATGTATCGCGAATGGAACGACTGATATTTTCTCCATCGCAGCACTTCTTGCAAACTCAGCCTCCGGCGTGTCGTATGCGAGTATGACTATGAGCCGGTGGACGGCGTAATTGCTGGTGGCCCGTCAGCATTTCGCGACTATCAGCACAAGACTCCACGTGCCAGCTTGAAGATCCCCATGGACACCACCGGTTCCAACCCAGGTCTCGCGGCTTCTCAGAATGAGACGACGGCAGCTGAAGAGCCATCGATTGACCTAGTGTGCCGACGGCTTACCATGCAATGGAGCCCGATAGCTGAGTACGTTTTCCGGTATTACCTTTGCCGGTGCATCATCTGGAGGCCCTTGCCCCTTCTCTCACAGGACCTCCCGCATGGCGGCGAGGAGCAGACCTTGCTGAGAGCTGGGGACTGTCCCAGACACAGCACGAAGGGTAAGAAATACAGCGGCTTTGATTATGGCGACATAGACTACGAGAGAGACCGCTACTTTGAGGGCTTTGGCGGCGTCAAGACCTTCCGGGGATTTACTGCCCTGCTTTTGCTGCATAAGAACGGGCATCTGTACGAGAAGCTTGGCGGCAAGAGCTATGCAGATGAGGAAGAGTTCCGGTCGGCACTCCGTATGATTGATTCAGTTGGCGAGAAGGAGGGTCCTTTGCTGGAATGGGGCAACAAGTACCTGAGTGGAAAAGATGATGGGACTCGGTTTTTGAAGTCGAGGATTTCCGATGAAGAGCTCAGAGTATCTCCAGGATTGAAACCGGACGGTCAGGATGGACATCAATATCGTGAATGGTTTGTCAAGGAATGGAATAAGATCCCAATGGTCCGCGAGGTCAATAAGATACTTGACGGTAGAGGGCCTACTCAACCGAATTGGGTCATTGGAGCTACATAGCTAGGCACAGGTCAAACAATCATGTACGTTCTGCCTTCCATACTAGGGGACATGCTGAGATTGACCTTTACAAGTGACACGAGTATCTTGAAATTACATCATGAAGCATGATTCGCGCCCTCCTGAGTCTCATTACAATCCAACCCATGAATCACATAAGCATTCTTTCCGTCCGCGCCACCCTCAGAAGACCAATTCACCAGTGCGACCTCCCCGCAGGTTTTCCATCATTCTCAACATATACCGGCGGTGACACAAGTCCTGCATACGCGGGAGGTAGCTCGACCACAGGCTGGCTGCCGTCGCGGACTCCCATCTCGGCAGCCATCCTGTACTCCCGCAACAACTCCGGCTCTGGATGCGCAAGGGGAATCCTGTAGCTCGCCGGCGGTGGTCTAGTGACCGACACCTCCTGGGTGCTAAGCTCCGACCGGGGCTCTCCGCGATATCCGCCCAGACCATGAGCCCGAATGTCTTCTTCCTGCTTCTCCTGTCTGGTTGACTTGCCGAGGCCGCCGCAGAATAGCCAGCACAGAAGCATCAACAAGAGAAAGCCCCCAAGCCCGCCGAGCAGGCCACCGATGATGCGTCCTTGCCATGGGTTCTTGTAGTGTGAGGGGTCGTTGGGATCGTAAGTACTCGTCTCGGTTGGCCATACGAACGGTGTGTAGCTGGCTTCGTAGCTGGCTGTGTAACTGGCTGTGTAACTAGGCGCCCTAGTGGTTGTAGGTGGAAGCTGTTGGGGTGACCAGTTGATAATAATGGGACTGCCGACGGTAGTGTCCACCCGGCCACAGGTCCGAATGGGATCTGTAAGGTTCGCCATGAACTGAACGAAACTGCACTGCAAGGTTGTTAGAGGCTGTTTCTGGTTGCTTCAGGATCTTACATACGTAGTTGGTGATATTGGTAGGGACGATATCTCCGCGGCTAAGATCCTCGTCGCGGTCGAAGTGGCTGACGCGCACAGCCAGCATGGCCCTCGTCCCGTCGAGCTCTTCTCTGTCGAATCTTCGAGCTCTCACGGTGCTGTCCTCTCCCAATGTCCGGACGCGGTCGGGGATCTCAAGCGGTGCCGAGGACCACAGCCCCTCGCCTACGACCCGATTCTGTCTTGAAAGAGCTCTACCCCAGAGGTACGATTCTTCGCCGTTTTCGAAAGGGGCATCCTCGAAGCGACCCCACCAGTAGTTCACCTCCCATGCGCCGACGTCGTCCTCTGAGATGCCCCTGCCACGCTCAGCCGTGGGAAGCCCGAGGGAAAGGCACAGGGTATTGGTGTCTGGGTACAGGGGAATAGGTTCGCGGTTGCCCCCGTCCATAGTGTTGGAACAGGGAAAGGTGTTGAGGATGCCGTCTCTGCGTGGGACTTCATCCTCTTGATTGCTGCCGCGAGACATCCAGGTTGGCGGTGGGTACGTCATCTCGACTTCGTACGAGGCGACCGTCGAGAGAGAGGTGGCCAGGATGGCCAAGAGAACCTTCCGATCAAACATGATGGTTAGATTTCTGATTTCATTCCTTGCTGTCGATCGTGTGGGGTTGAAACTGGTCCTGGTCGGCCGTCGACGGAGGGTGGGGAAACGGCTTCCTTTATTCCTGGAGACTGGACCGCCAAGTCGCGTATACTGCCGTTGGCGGGCCTCAAAACGGATGCCTACCTGAACGCCCGATGCGCGTGTTGGTTGTCCAGATGAGGAAACTTACGAGCTTGGCGGAGCTCGGTCAGTTGGGCTGGTGGTGCCAAGGTGAGGTCTGCAGGGGGGAATGCATTGGCAAGGCTCCGCCACATCACCTGACCGAGGTGTAACAAGGCTTTGAGGAAAGATGACCAAATTCCTCAGGTGATCAGGCTGAACGAGGTTGATGGTGTGATGTCTGAATGTGTGGCTTAGTAGGGGAGGCTGTTGGGCTCAACGCTGAGGCCGGGGAAGTCCGGGAGGCTGCCTTGCTGCGAGATGTCTTCGAGGCGACACCTGAGGGTAAAGAAGTCAAACTTATTAGCAAGCTATAATTGCTAAGGGTCACACTCCATCGGTCTGTTCAGTCAATTGAGCAGTAAGGTCAATCGAGCAGTAAGGTCAATCGAGCAGTAAGGTCAATCGAGCAGTAAGGTCAATCAACCGGTTCACTTCATCGACCAGTCCACTTCATCGACCGGTGCTATCGATCAACCTGTACAGCCAATCGACCGCCATACTCAATCGACCAGATTCTTGGTATGGGATACCCGAGCCCGCCTTGATACCCCCCCTCCTACTTCATCGAATCCGAAAAGTCGTCCGTCTCGCCTCCCCACCCCTCTCTTCAACCCACTTCCCATCCATAACCCCCTCGACATAGCACTCTCCCACAAAGAGATACCCCTCCTCAGTCGGCCGCAGGCAAAACGGCGTCTTCGCTCCAAACAAGACACACAAAACATCGCCAACGACTGCCATGGGCGGACACATCGCAAAGAAAGCCTCCTTAGTCCTGGCGAACCTTCTCCCCCTGGCGCCTCCAGACACTCTCTCCATCCACTTGCGACAGTCACCGCCCTTGGCCATCTGTTTCACCTCATCAGCGACCTTTACCCCATTCGTGGCAGCGCGGTAGATAAAGTCAGCGCCGTCCGCGACACGCTGTTCCCGGCTCGTAGGCTGGTCGCCCTTGCGCGTCTTGACAGTTGACAGCGTTTCGAGGAAGGAGGCAAAGTGTTCGCCGCCTCTTATGAGGCCTCGGGGTCCGGACTCGGGGAGGGTGGTCCATAAGTGAGCGATCCGAGGGGACTCGAGAGTGATATCCCCGGCAGTGAGAACGTCGCCGAGGAACGAGATCTCGTCGATGATGATGCCGTCGATGGACAAGACTCGGTTATCGTTGAGGAAGCTGATGTTTGGAGCCATGCCGCCGGAGGAAGAGTCCCCCGATGGCCGGAACTCGCACGTGTCATCGCCCAAGAGATCGTGTAGGTTTTCTTGGCTGTCCCATTGTGTGACCCAAGTCGGGAGATTACGGCCCTTGAAACCTGTTCATCGTCAGCAGAGGCACAGAATGGACGCTGAGGGATGCTTACCAATGCTCAACGTCGTAGACGCATGTTGCACCGTGTTGAGCGCCATGAAGAACGGGTCTGTCTTCAACATCCGCACGACGAAGTCGTGATAGACCCTTTCCACTGGCTTGGTGTAATCGACCTCCACAATCCGCTGACCATTCGGCCCCTCCTGCGCAGCCGGGTGACCTAGCAGCGCATACAGGTGGTCCCTCGGATCTCCTGTCTTCTGCCAGCGGGCCCTGTGCAGTTCATACGTGAAGTTGAGAGCTTTCCTCTCGTAGCTTGACCACGAGAAGAGGCGGTCCATGTAAAAAGGCCTCCAGACGAGGAGGTCGTATCGTCGACGGAGGGCGTAGGCGTCGTTCTTGAGCAGCGCCGCCGCCTTGGACATGTACGTCCAGTCGAGATCGGCGTCGCCCCAGAACAGCTGCGTTGGTGCATCGGTGCCGATTTCCTGGAGGATCCATTTGCGTTCAAACTGCGGTGGTCAGCGAGAGGCAACTCGTAGGAAAGAGCGTGACTTACATAGGGCAGCTTGAAGAGCCGGCCGAGGGAGATCCAGTCTGGTTCAGAGAACTGGTTGAGATCGCCATTTGCCAGTCGCGAGCGAAACTCCTCCAGGAGAACAGCGTCATCGCTGATGGCCGCGAGCGACTTTGTGAGGGCAAACGCGCGGGCAGCATCGTCGCCATCGTCGAGTCCCAGCCAGACAAGGACGCAGGCAGCCTTTTGGTAGATAGAATTCATGTGACGAACTTGCTGGCTTCGCTCTGCCGGGTCCTTTTGGTTGATACATATCTGATCGACCCAGACGGTGCGGGTTCTCGTCGTCGACCGCAGACGGCGGAGGGCGACGACGACGCTACTGGTGATGGTGAGGGGCTTGCCATCAAGGGATATGCTTTCGGGGACATGGCCCCAACCCCAGACGTAGGAAAGGGCCTCGAAGGGGCCAGGATCAACGACGCTCATGGTTCTGAGCGAGCCGCACAGGGGGTCGTTGGGCTCGCCGGGCGCGAGATCGACGATCCGGGTGTACTCAAGGTCCAAGGGGCTCGGGATAGCTTCATACTGGTAGGAAGCCATTCCGGGCCGTGATGCGATTGTCCTGAAATGCGTGTCTCGGTATCCAGGCGACAAAGTCGTTGGACGACCTACTGCTGAGGTCGGGCAGTTGTAGCTGAGTGAGAGGTGATGAGAGAGGTCACGAATGAGCGGCGGGTGCATTTTGGGTCATGCAGGATTCAGGCTCCGCCGCAATGGCACTTTGCTGTCAGTGGCCAGCGACCCGCCAAGACCCTGCAGGAGCCGGCACGCGCTGACCTGCTTGTACAATTCCATTTCCAATCCTCCATGTGGATGGTCAGGTCAACGGCCAGCCGGTGCCCACGGAGGTCAATAGCTCCTCCATTGACGGTACAACCCACGTGTTCCAGTCCGTGTCCTCGCTGCCATCGTCCGCGTCACCCTCTCCGTTACCTTCTCGACCATCCTCAGCCTCTGCATCTCCGCCTCTGCCAGGTGTCCAGGGTGCCGACGCAAGATCTAGCAATGGCGGGACCCTGGTGGCATTCAGCCCGAACTGCTCTTCCAGCAGCTGGCTCCCAGCATCCAGGATACCAACGGCGTACTTCATGAACTCGGCGCCGGTGGAGCGAACCCGCAGGACCCAGCGATACTCGGCCAGCTTGTTGATGTAGTCCTCGCGCTCGAGAACGTCTTCGGTGCGGCTAGTAGCGCATAGAACGCCAGCGAAAATGCCGATGATGGCGAGGCTGATACTTGACGAAAAGTACCAGAAGCTTTGGAAGTGTTCGGCTTGGAGGCGTTTGACAAACTCGAGGGCCGAGATGAAGCGGGCTTCGGCAGCCCGACGTGTGATGGCGTAAAGCTCGCCCTCGCCGGGACCCATGGAGCCATGGGGCGGGGACGGGCCGTGGCAGCGCATGATGGCGCGGTGCAAGGTGATCTCGGCGGTGTAGTAGGCTAGGTGTAGGTAGCCGACGGACGAGAGCTTCATGGGCACTGTATCTTCGAGCGATAAGCCCGGAGGCATGGCGGCGTACCAGGCGCGTAGCTCGAGTTGTAGTGGCTTTGCTGCAGCCAGCATGTCGTGGAGGGTTCGCGGGGCCCGCAAAGCGCGTAAGGTGAAGAAAGTGTCGAGCAGCTCGGCAACGATACGGGTCAAAGATACCATACACAGGAAGGTTTGCCGACCCTTCTCGATTTCGGCGCTCCCCTCCTCGCGGTCATCGTCTTTTGCTGTCTCGGGAAAGTCGGCAGGGCTCAAGGGCATGACGTCCCAGTCGTCAGCGCGAATGTGCGAGCCGCGGCCGTAGACCAGTGCTCCCCATTTGTCTTGCATGTAGAGGGCCCAAGCCACTCGCTTGCGTACCCCTCGCTCCCAGTCTGGAATCTGCCAGTCGGTGCAGTCTGCATTCAGGCCGAGGTTCTGAGCCATGGCGACAAGATGGCCGGTAAGAGCCCAGGAGCCGACGTTGGGCGACTGGGTGAGGACGAGGCCGCCCTGGAGGTCGGAGATTTTGGGGCGGCGATGGACGTCGAAGAGCATGGTTAGGACCTTGGCCTCGAGTACCTTGGCGTCGGGCTTGGGCAGGCCTGAAAGGGCATGGCTATACGACCACCAGTTGAGTGCCAGGACGTAGACGGCACCTAAGCCGGTGGGTGTGAGCTCGCGATAGCTTCGGCCATGTTTCTCCAGGAAGACGTTCTTGTGGAGGATGGGGAAGCTGGGATGGACGATTCGGAAGTATATTTTGACGAGCTCCGGACCGTGTGGATGAACGAACTTCTCGATTGCGTCGAGATTGGCCAGTTCGGCTGCCATCTCTTCCTGGGTATCGGGACGCATCATAAAGTGCGTAGCAGGGCCGGCTCGCCGCAAAACCTGAGGCGGTCGTAATGGGGGAAACTCGCCCTTGTCGTTGCATGGCAGGAATCGTGTCCATGAGGGATCAAAGTCGCCCGTAGCACCTAGCACAGCGCTGGACTGGCGGTTCTGGTGGCCGAGGGTTTCCTTGAGTAACGAGCGGCCAGGGAGCTGGGCATAGTCGCGTAACACAGGGGTCTCTGAGGCCGACTTCAGACGCGATGGCCTCGAGCGGCCACCCGCAGTGGCAACCACCTGGATCGGCTGGCGGTTGCCCCCGGCGTTGGCAGTACCATTTCGGGTGTCATCGTTGGCTGCTGACAGGGCACGCTTCTTGCGTGGTGGCTCCTGAACGTAGGTACACTGCGTGGAGCGAGACTCGCATAAGACGCAGTTGACGGCATCGTCCGAGGCGAATAGGCAACGGATCTTGCGGCGGCGACAGTTGTCGCAGGGACGAAGGTCTTTTGGTCGTGGGCTGGCCATTGGATGGGCCGATCGGTATAGAGAGTTGTGGTAGAAGGTGGCAGGCGGACGTCAGAGCGTCAGGGCGGGAGAGACGAGTCGAAGGGGAGGATGGTGACGGGGGCCGGGGGTCTCTGCCAGCGAAGCGTCTTCTCGGTCACCATGTCTCCATCGTGAACAAGACTGACGAGCGGCGGTGCTTGAAGCTGCATCGAGCGGAGAGAGAAGAGCAGCAGTGGATAGACGGAGGGATAGAGGCGGACGGGACGAGACGTGACGTGAGCCGGGCTCAAGCTGTGGGGGAGTTGCATGGTGCTGCCACAGCTCGACGGCGGGAGCACAGGTGAAGCTGGTCCGATCGTGCGTGGGCGTGGTGGGAAATTGTGGAGGCTCGAGATAAGGAAATGGCGCTAGCCTGGAATGGCAAGCAGGCGCCCGCAATCCCGGGCTTGGTTCGTGTTAGTCATCGATAGCGCTCGCTCGTAACTGGTCAATCGGTCAGGGGGCCATCTGGCTTATCTCTTTGCTCTGCTGGACCTTGCCACGCTCCCTTCGAGTCCCATCATCCGTCCCTCGACGACTCCAGCTCAAGTGCTACTTCAGCGCCAGGCGGTAGTCCACCGAGTCAACCGGGCGTCTGCCCAAAAATGCGTCCAGCACCAGCATCCCTGCCGCCAGTTGGTCCACCACCTTGACCTCCCGGCCCCTCGACTCGGTCGCCTCATGGACCCATGGCTCCATGCCGGCGAGCAGGACGCCGCCCATGCACAGCACGTCGACGTCGCCGGTCCCTTCTTGCTCCAACATCTTTTTCGTGGCCTCTCCAATCTTCCGTCGTGCTTCGAGGCACTGGTCCAAAGGTCTCCCTGCGACATCTGCCAGGCCAACGCCTGACGAAGCCACGCCCGCGAATCTCGCCAGCTCCCGTCTGTCGTCGCCCAGCAGCGTACGCACTCCTCGTGTCAGCAACGCTTCATACGGCGCGCCAGTCGTGATAATGCCGAAGCGTGAATTCGGGCCCAGAAGCTGCAGTGCCGCGTAGATGCTCGCGTCAAAGATGCCTACCACCGGCTTCGTTCCCATGTGTTTTTGCATCAACCGTACAATTGGGTGGTCGGCGTAGCAAGCCGCCAGGAAGCCGTCAAAGTCTGGTGCCAGCTTCAACAGCAGCGGTAGGCTATGCGCCACGCTTTCTTCCATGTCGGCTTGAGACTTGATTATGGCTGGACCTGTCGGGCAAGTCCAGTAAGTGATGGTCGTGCCGGCGGCGAGGGGCAGCGCCGCGATGATGGGTTCGAACGTGTCCGTCATGGACGCACTGCTATTCGGGTTGAAGACGAGGACCCGGCGGGGCCTCTGGCTGCCGCGGGAGTTCTTGATGACCATGATGATAGGAATATGGCAAAGTCGGATGAGGAATGGCGAGAGGTGAGGACGGTCAAGAGGTGAGGACGGTCAAGAGGTGAGGACGGTCAAGAGGTGAGGACGATCGAGAGGTGTGTTGGGAGATGAAACTGAAAGAAAACGACGAAAGGAAACCCAAAGCCATCTAAGTACGAGGGAACGACCGACCGACCCGGACACAGGACCCTCCGCGACGGCACGGCCTCTTCCCCCGGCGGGCCTCTCCCGTCTTGTAGTCGCCGGCCGTGACCGTGTCCCGCGGTCGAAGCCCGCGCGCCCGAAGCCCGTGAACGTCCCCGCGACCGCCAGTGACCCGCGCCCGCGGGCGATCGCCGTCAAGGCCGCCGCGGCCGCTGTGCCGTAGGCGCAGACAGAGGCAAAGTGGGCAGATGCTACTGCGATAAGGCCTGTGGCGCGCTGTACTAGTCCGTTCAAGGCACCGCTAGTGAGGGGCCGGCCGGCGACCGAGGACTTCTTGGGGGGATGAAGCCTCGATAAGGCCTGGGGAAAGATCTTGACGACGACGAGTTATTCACAGAGCAGGAAAGCATATAAGGATGGGATGGCCTCGTCGAAAGGATCTTCATCTCCAGGCTCTCATCTCAGCAGGCATCTCAGATCAACAAGACTTCAAGACTTTTCTCCTGAATCCCCACCGATCTCACCATGGCCGACCGCACCACCACCCCGGGGGTCGATGAGAAGAACACTCTCACTCCCGATGCCCTCTCCCTCTCCGACACCCCCGCCGGCGGCGCCTCCAACTCAACCATCTACATCGACCCAGCCCGCGAAAAGGCCGCCCTGCGCAAATTCGACATTTACCTCCTTCCCGCAGCCTTTGTCCTCATTCTTCTCAACTACATTGACCGCTCCAACCTTGGCAATGCCCGCGTCTTCGGCTTCGAGGCCTCTCTCGGCATGACGGGCAACCAATTCGGCAACCTCGTCACGCTCTTCTTCGTCCCCTACATCATCGCCGAGACCTTCTGGGTCACGGCCGTCAAGCGTCTCGGTCCCAACTATGTCATCTCAGTCGCTGCCATCGGCTGGTGCTCCGTCACTCTCGGCACCGGCTTCGTGCGCAACTACCACCAGGCTCTTGCCTGCCGCATGATGCTCGGCTTCTTCGAGGCCGGCGTGCCTCCTGCCTTCACCTTCCTCTTTAGCATGATCTACCCGCGCGAATCTACAGCCAAGCGCGTGGCTCTCATCAACTTTGCCAACGCCGTCTCGGGCGCTTTCGGCGGTCTTCTGGCCTATTCGATTCAGCGCATGGGCGAGCGCCGCGGTATCGAGGCTTGGCGCTGGCTCTTCATCATTGAGGGCTCCGTCTCGCTCGCCCTGTGCTTCGTCTGCATCTGGTTCTTCCCCCACAAGCCCGAGACGGCCTGGTTCCTTTCCGAGGAAGAGAAGGAGACCATGCGCCTGCGCAAGGCCCGCGATGCCGTTTACAAGGGCGAGGACCGCTTCGAGTGGAAGTGGGTCCGCATGGCCCTGACAGATCCGTTCGTGTACTGCGCCAGCCTGGCCTTCTTCACATCGAGCGTCGCCATCTTCGGATACGGCATGTTTCTGCCCACACTCATTCGCGGGTTCGGATACTCATCCTTCGAGGCGAACTACCTTACCATCCCCGTCTACGTTGTTGGAGCCTGCTCGCTGCTGGCTCAGGCGTACTGGTCCGATCGTCTCCGCCGCCGCGCCATCTTCCTCGTTGCATCAGCCGTACCTGTTATCACCGCGTATATCATCTGCGTTGGCACGGCCAGCAGGGCTGCAGGATACGCCGCAATGTTTATCCTCGTTCTCGGGGTCTATTCCTTCAGTTGCCTGATGATGAGCTGGGTTGCGACCAGCCTGGTGCCCGACTACAAGCGCTCTGTCGGCCTCCCGATCTTCGCCTCCATTGGAAACTGCTCCGGCCTTGTATCAGGCCAGCTTTACCCAGCAAAGCAGGGCCCTCGTTATATCATGGGCAACTCCATCTCGGCTGGTCTCGAGGTCATTGCCGTCATCTTTGTGATCATCACTTGGTTCCTCCTCCGCAGGCGGAACCAGCAGAAGGAGAAGATGATTGCCGAGGGCGCGACCACCAACGGATTCGAGGATGATAGGGGTCTGGATTTCAAGTACATTCTCTAGGTGTGCCTTTGGTTTCTGTCGGGCTTGGAAAATGGAGTAGTCTAGGGAGTTGTAAGCGATGAATTTCGAGTTTGTCCTCAGTGCCAGTGGTGCTTCGTGTGACCTGCGGGATAGAGAGACGGAGATCGTGCTGTTAGAGAGGCGGGCTCGCATAGACCACGAGATTACAACTGCAGCCTGCGAAAAGAAGATCCCAGCCTCGGATGGTTCCGATCAATACGACGTGACCGAGGTTATTTTTTTCCTGCTGCCCTGCCTGCGAGTAACGGCGACCGCAGACCAGTCAAAGTCGCTATAAATGCCAGTCGGTTGACTACCGGTATAGTGGATGATTCAAGATCCCGGTCGATCGCTGTAACTAACGGCGGTCGGTTCACTGAACTGATCGATTGACAGTGCCGGAACTGGGACCACGGCTGACAATTCACTGCATCAGATGACTCACAGCAGCGGACGATTGACTGTATCCTTCATACTGGTATTGATCCATGTTGCCACAGGTCGTGGTAGCCATGTCGTAAGCTGCGCGAGCCCGCGTGCTGCCAAATCAGCCCAAGATGAGGAGCCCGAGGACAACTCCGGTCCACCGAACAAGGCCTGGCCCCGGGCTAGACCAGGGTGTTAGCCTGTTGGTGTTAGGCCTCGACTGCCGCTGGCGGGCCTGGGGTTGATGGAGTTAGCGGAGGTAGGGCAGAGATGACAAACTTGCAATTGACCCTGGCCAGCGGAATGATTGCCTAAGGAGAATGCAGTAACAATGTCATCGCCGAAACTCACAAGACCTGTCAGCGGATGGAAAAAAGAAGAAAGGGAGATTGTCAGGGGAAAGCCAGAACGCAGCATGGCAACCTCGTGGCTTGACAGCTTGAGCGATTCAGGGCCCGTCAGTCACATGCGATGACGGGTCTGTCCCGTGCCAGTGACAAATGCCGGGAATCTTCTCGACGGTACTCTCAACTCCCGACGCCGTGCCGCACCCCTTCCAAGGCGGCCGGGAGGTGCGGGAGATGGTCACCGAGATGTATTCAGGTTTTCAACCAGCGGGGCCCGGCCTTGACAGGTTCACCTCGGGAGCCCGAGGCGGTTCACCTGACCCGACCGGGAGGGCGAGGCGACCGGCCGGAGACGCCGGATGCCCGGTCAAGTGACCTGAAGGCCCATCGCCAACAAGAAACAGGTCTGGTGGAGAGTATTGGTCAAGAGAGTCGAAGGACTGACGATGACCTCCCCACGTCCAGGGCTAAAGCGGCTCCAGCAGATTGTGGTTCCTGTTGGAAAAATCAGGAGAGACCGAGGGAACAAGGAGCAAAACAAAGCAAAATAACCCCCCGGTCCGCACAATCCAGAACACCGTGTGGATACGACGGATTGCAAGTGCCGGGACCCTGGGTCGGCCTGACTCGACTTCAGCGTGAGCGCGGCCGAGGCAGGTGAGCCGGAGGGTTCCACGTTTAGCGGCTTTTAGAGGGCTCTTTAGCGCCGGACCCCGAAGGTCCAGCGCTCGTTTGTACACGGCAGCCTGCCAAGCCTGCCAGTGCCAGCACAACGGGTCCCTCGGCCGCTGTGGACCGAACGCCCCGCGAAAATGACCTCATGTCTCTGATTGGGTGGATTAAAAATGTGAGCGTACTGCACTTTTCACGCCGGAACAGGCCGCCCGACCTGTGCCGAGCACTGCAATCGTACCTGTGTACTTCGAGTTGTACTTGTAGGCGTCAGTCAGCACCCACCGTAGCGTCCGTTCTAGGCAAACTGACTGCTTATGCTTGCTCGCCCTTTCTTTCAATTTCAGCTCTCGTCAGCTCTTCCTCCCAACAAACATCCCATCTACAACCTCATCATCAATCGAATACACCAGCGCATGATCGCGCAGCAGCCGTCATGGCCATGTACCGCACCAGGTCGCGAGGCCTCGGCCACATCGCGATCGATGATTCCGACGCAGACACACTCACCTCTGGCAATGTCGCCAGGGACGGACGCTTCGAGATCAACTTCCACGACAGCCCGCAGGCCCTGACGCGATGGTTCCATCGCTGCGAATCGGCCATTGGCAAACCGCCAGAATGCCCGCTCACGAAGACGCAGACGCGTCGTGCCAGCACGGCCGTCTTCATGGACGAGGCCGCTGCTGCTGCCGAGGCCGCTACTGCTACTGAAGCTTCCGCCGCGACCTCTCCCCGCCTGAACATCGCCATCCACATTGTCGGCTCAAGAGGAGATGTCCAGCCCTTCATCCCCATCGCACAGCTTCTCATGCGCGCGCCTTTCAACCACCGCGTCCGCATCTGCACCCATCCCATTTTCAAGGACTTTGTCGAATCCAATGGCGTCGAATTCTTCAGTATCGGCGGCGACCCCGAAGCCCTCATGGCCTACATGGTCAAGAACCCCGGTCTGCTGCCCAGCCTCGAGAGTGTCAAGGCCGGCGACATTGGCAAGCGCCGCGCAGAAATGTGGGAAATCATCAACAGCGCATGGCGATCGTGTATTGAAAGTGGAAATGGCATGGGACCCCCCATCAGGGCTGCTCATGTTGAGGATCCCAAGGACCTCTTCATCGCCGACGCCATCATCGCCAACCCGCCCTCCATGGCACACCTCCACTGCGCCGAGAAGCTCGGCATCGCCCTGCACATGGTCTTCACCATGCCTTGGTCGCCCACGCAAAAGTTCCATCACCCTCTTGCCGCCATGAACTACGGCAAGGCCGACGCCAGCACGGCCAACTACCTCTCCTACATGATGATGGAGCTGCTGACATGGCAGGGGTGAGCCGCCATACGCCTCCTAGGGAGTAACACTGCTAACATGGACAGCCTCGGCGACCTGATCAACAAGTTCCGCAGACAAACCCTCCACCTCGATCCCATCAGCTCCATGTGGGGATACCAACTACTCCCGCGCCTGCGCGTTCCCTACTCCTACCTCTGGTCGCAGTCCCTCATCCCCCGCCCATCCGACTGGGACGAGCACATCGACATCACCGGCTTCTCCTTCCTCCCGCTTGCCGACTCGTACACCCCGCCAGCCGACCTCGCCGCCTTCCTCGAAGCTGGCCCGCCGCCAGTCTACATCGGATTCGGCTCCATTGTGGTCGACGATCCTGCAGCCCTGACCGACCTCATCTTCAACGCCATCAGAATCGCCGGTGTCCGCGTCATCCTCTCCAAGGGCTGGGGCGGCATGGGTGGCGACAATATCCCTGAAAACGTGCACCTTGTCGGCAACTGCCCCCACGATTGGCTCTTCCGCCGCGTGTCGGCTGTCGTCCACCACGGTGGCGCCGGTACCACAGCCGCTGGCATCGCCGCTGGCCGCCCTACCGTCGTGGTCCCCTTCTTCGGAGACCAGCTGTTCTGGGGCCAGATGATCGCTCGCGCTGGCGCTGGCCCTGATCCTGTACCATACAAGCAGATGACCGCCGAAAAGCTGGCAGAGAGCATCCTCTTCGCGCTGCGGCCCGAGGTCACTGCTGCCGTTCAGGATATGGCGGATGAGATTGCCCAGGAGGACGGCGCCGGTGACACGGCACGCTCCATCCAGGACCGCCTCGACCTCGAATCCCTCCGCTGCGAGCTGTGCCCTGATCGCGTCGCCAATTGGAAGCATAAGAAGACGGGCGCCCGCCTCAGTGGCTTCGCCGTCGCTTGCCTGATCAACACAGGCGTCATGAAGCCGCACGAAATCAAGATGATCCGCCACAAGCACTGGTACGTCGACGAGGGCGCCGAACACCCAGTCATTGGCGCCGTTGCCGCTGTGACAGGCTACTTCACTGCTGTTGGCGTCGCTACCACCGACTGGACCGATCGCCTGAGGAAGCGGCCATCCAACGCATCACTTCCCAAGGACGACGCCTCTTCCGAGTCCACGCGAGTTGCCCCAGCGGAGAAGCATGTTGCTGGGGATACTCCCTTGAGTCCAATCGCGGAGCAGGGCAACGAGCAGGGCAACCACCTTGCCCATCTTCTCCCTGAGAACACACTGACGGCGGTCGACATGGAGAACATCGCGCGCAAGATGGCCAACAAATCCCTCCGCAGCCCCGACCCAGCCGAACATCGCCAACCCGTTCAGCCGACTTGCTATGAGCGCGGCAAGACGGCGTGGAAGAGTCGCGAGACGGGCCGCCACGGAATCGCCATGTACACGACCCGCGCCACCGGTCGCTTCGCCACCGATGTCGCCACGGCGTCCCTGAAAGCCCCCGTGGCTTTCTTCTACAACGTCGCCAACGGTTTCCACAACTATCCATCATACGGCTTCAACGGCCGACAGGTCCGTCGCCGCGACGAAATTACCGGCTTCGGCAGCGGCGTGGGCACCGCGGGCAAGGAGTTTGTGCTCGGGTTCTACGACGCGTTCTCCGGACTGGGCATCAAGCCGTACCTGGGTGCCAAGGAGCAAGGCGCCAAGGGCCTGGGTAAGGGAGTGTACACGGGCATGCGGGACTTTTTGTGCAATATCGGTGCTGGTAAGTGGACCTCTTGCCGTTCGGAGAGATCATGACTGACATTGGCTTTCAGCAACCTTTGGCCTTACAGGGTACACCCTGAAGGGTATCGAAAAGGAGTTTTCGAAGCGACACTTGACCAACCTCAAGGCGGAGATTGTGCTCATTCGACTGCGCCAGGGCATCGAGCAATTCCGCAAGGCCGAGCCTGACGACAGGATGGTCGTTGTCAAGAGATGGGCGATCTTGCAGGAGGAGATTGCACGGGAGAAGTGAGGGGGATTTTCTTTTTTTTTTTTGCTTCAACGTAAATATTCGTGGAGGGTCAGCGGGTTTGGATTTGGTTGGCGTTCAGGACATCAGGCTGGAGACGGCATGCCTCGGGGCGGTGAAATTTAGAGCAATACCCATACCTGAAATTTGATAATCATAACTACTTTTCAATCAATCATCCATCCCCAGGCAAGCTGGACTTGAACATGCTACCAAAGTCTCGACAGAAGCGCTGCGAACTGATCGGGTGCAAAAGCAAGGATGGCAAAAAGTTCTCCTCGACGGGGAATTGAACCCCGGTCTCCAGCGTGACAAGCTGGCATACTAGCCACTATACGATCGGGGAAGACGACTGTTGACTTGTTGAGCCAATGATCAGTGGATTGATGGAAGCAGGACTCGCATGCGGCTATTTGCACGGTACCCAGACGAGGACCACAGTCTCAAAATCATCACGCGCAGGGGTTGTCATACACAGGTCAATCGGTCAAGTCAGTCAATCGGTCAGGTCAGTCAATCGGTCAGGTCAGTCAATCGGTCAGGTCAGTCAATCGGTCAGGTCAGTCAATCGGTCAAGTCAGTCAATCGACATCATCACGAGAGTCCCCAGTCTCTAGCTAACCCGGTTGTTTATTCTTCCCTTGCTAGCTGGCAGATCTTCTGCAT
Organism: Plectosphaerella plurivora; assembly: GCA_020726575.1. Lineage (NCBI taxonomy): Eukaryota > Fungi > Ascomycota > Sordariomycetes > Glomerellales > Plectosphaerellaceae > Plectosphaerella > Plectosphaerella plurivora. The sequence continues at coordinate 1,631,466 of JAGSXJ010000002.1, read as the reverse complement.
CTACTCAAACATTATTGCCCATTTCAGGTCCTCCCCCTCGGTTGCGTCCCCATCTTGGCTTATCTCGCACAAGCAAATCCCTTACTCCGAGATGCCCTCGCAATCCTTGTGATCCGGGTGCAGAGTGCAAAGGCCGTTCTTTCCCCACAGGCGCACGTCAAAAGTGCAGGTCCTCCGAGAGTACTATGAAAACAAGTGTTAGCATTTAAATGTTCCATGTCTGGTTATCTGGGTGAACTTACCTCGAAGCCGCTCGTGGGATTTCCAGTGTTGAGCTTGAAATCACACGGGGTGGTGTCCCACTCCTGGTTGAGCCAGAGGTACTTGACCTGGAAGTTGCGGGGCTTGGGGTCGTCTTTCGACTCGAGCGGGACGAGTTCGAGAGAGATGGAGAAGGTGCCGGGAATAACCCTGGTCTGCGTGCCGTAGTTCTCCAGCTCCCTCGTGATCTTCTTGCCATCCCAACCGTTCGGGTCGTCGAACGACCAGGTGCCGGCCTCAATATCGTTGTCGTCTTCATCCTCGAACATGGACCGGCCTCTCTGGAAGGCTTGAATCTCCACGTAGGTAGGGTTCGACTCGATGTTGTGGGGAGAAATAAGCAGCTGGGTGAAGTGGTACTTGACCGTGTCGGTGTTCTCGGGCGCAGGCTGAGCGGTGGTCGGGCTTGGGATCTGGGCCTCGGCCGTGGTGGAAGTGCTCGGAGAGATTGTGTCGAAATGAGTGTGCGTAATCTCATCCCAGTTCCTAGTCGAGAACCAGATGGTGGTTCGCGAGATCGACGTCGGGGAGGTGGATGAATCGGTCGTTGTGGGGATGATCTCGTCCCAATTCCTGGTCGAGAACCAGATGGTCGTTTGCGAGATCGACGTCGAGGATGTCGAGGTGATATGATCAACCTCGGAGCTTGTTGCATCCGTCGACTCGGGGACGCTGCTTGTCTCCAGGAAACTGCTCGTCTCCAGAATGCTGCTGGTCTCGAGCATGCCGGTGGCCTCCGTGATGGTACCGGTCTCCCTGATAGTACCCGTGGCGCCAGACGTCGCATCTTCCGAGCCAGTGGAAGCCTCGGTCGTGGCTGTCGTGGTCCGAGTGCTGGTAGGCTTCTGGGGCATCTCGCAAACAAAGTCGCCATCGATTTCAATGAAGTCTGTAGGAACGGCGGTACCCGTCTCCCACTCGGCGAAGGTCCTCGTGGCCTCCGGGGTACCTGACGTGGTCTCAGCCCTGGCGGCAAGACCGCTACCGGAAGGCTGCGCCGGGCCAGGCTGCGGAGGTTCTGTTCCAGGAATACCTGTATCACCACGTTAGCCATGTTACATTCACCGGTCTTTTCCGGGATCACTTACACCACGATCTTTCCATGATAATCTCGTTGCCCCATCGAAGACGCAGGCCGCGAGCAGGGATGTATGTGTTGGTGCCGGGAGGCCTGACCGGCGTCCGAGGGGCGTAGTGCCAGTTGACGATGCCCTGCCATCGAGGAGGGGTGTTGGCCCAGTTTCGACGACCCTTGGGGTAGGTCACGATCCTGACCGTGCGCTCGTGAATGTTGAGAGCTTGGCAAATGTGAGCGCGTAGTGACTGGACGGCGCGGCCATAGTACGGGATACCGCTGTCCATCCTCCAAGGACCGGATCTAGATGAGTGAGGCGTGATGATGGTGACATCGATCCAGTTGCGGAAGTTGATGAGTTCGTCCTGCAGGTCGTTGATTCCTGAAAAGTGCCCGCCTGGCAAATCGTCCGTCTCCTCAATATCCTCGCCGTTCAGAATCCAGTCCAGAACATTGGATTGAAAGGCGGCCTCGGCCGTCAAGCCCTCGGGCCAGGCCGCGCGGTTGACCGTGTTCTGAAAGTTTGGTTCTTCCCAAAAGTGCGCCGTGTAGATGCCAAAGTTCGTGGCGATGACGACCGCGGTGCATCCCCACATGGGACCTGTACCACCGCCGCCTCCATTCTCTCCAAAGTCGAAGAACTCGGAGCTCGAGTAACCCCTTCCACCCTGAGAGCCATCTTCATTCCTCCATAGAGTTTGGCGGAGTTGCGAGGCGCATTCGGAAATGGTTTGTCGCATCTGACGCCACCAGCCCTCTCGGCCACCGCGCTCAGAGGGCCAAGAGATGGGCTGCGTGAACTCGTCCTGGAAAATGCTGGGGTTGTTCGGGTCAATCTGTCGAGCCTGGATGCTGCTGACATTCCTGGGAGGTCCATCGAGGAAGGTAGACTTCATGTCATCACATCCACAGAACTCTGGAGTGCAGATGACGTCTGCCTCAAAGGGACAAGACAGAGGCTTGGGGACGGTGATGGCATTGGTAGGAACCGGAATCGAGACGGAGGTGCCGATGCTGGCGATGGTTGCTTGACGACCCTTGATAGCCAGACCCAGGCCCAGGAACCCATGGTCTGGAGCCGGGTTGGGGTTGGGGGGGCACCAAACGTGCGAGAAGAGAATCTCGTCCTGGAAACGGACTCGGAGGACGCGAGAGTTGATCCAGTCATCCTCACCCCATTCGACAGGCGTGGCGGGAGCGTACTGCCAAGTGACCATGCCGTAGGGCATCTGGTGATCACGGGGGTGGATGCCCTTCTCGTAGGTGAATGTAGTGACCTGGTCGGTGGTAACACCAAGAACATCGGCAAGGTGAGTACCCAGGTTCCAAACCCTCTCGGGGAACCAAGGATCGCCCATTGTGACCCGCGCAGGGGTGATGATGCGAACGTAGAGGAACTCGTTGTCATCGACAAGGTACCTACGGAGGTCGTTGATACCCCTGTAGAGCTTCTGGCTCGAGCCGCGGCGGCGGAGCTCACCGTTGGCGAGGAAGTCGAGGACCTGGCGCCTGAACTCACGGTCCGAGTTCGTCTGAGGCCACTTGTGCAGGTTCTCGCGGAGAACAAAGTTGGGCTCCTCCCAATGGTGGGAAGTCCAGATGCCCTTGTCCGTGGCGATGACAACGACGGTGCACTATGGACAGGGTTAGCAGGAGAAACAAATGTGTGTGGACTTTTTGCACTTACGCCCCAGATCGGGCCTGCACCTCCAGCGTCACCGCGGCTGCCGAAGCGAGAAAAGTCCATGCTGGAAAGACCACGGTTCTCCCTGAGGCCGTTGGCCAGACGAACAACCTCATGGCGAGATCGAGCGCCCCTGTGAACAATGTCAGCTGTGTCGTGACAGTCATCAAAGAGAGACAACTTACTTGTTCTCAACAATGGCGAGCATCTGACCCCACCAAATCTCAGGGCCGTCCTCCCAAGTCTCGGGGCTGGTGATCTCAGGCTGAAGGATGCTCCTCATGTTCTCCATCTGGCGGAGGCGGAGTCGGTTCTTCTCGCCATCGAAAGCCGGGGGATCATTCATCTCGAGGTCGTCTTCATTGTCGAAACCATCCTCACCGTCCGGGGGGTGCTCGAAAGATGAGCCAAACCCATCCTTGCCGCAGGCCAAGCAACTCTCCGGTTCACAAATGGGGGCAGGCTCAGCAGTCTCGGTGCTGTAGGTCGTGATGGTGGACGTTGGGATTTCCTCGTCACAGACAACCGTTGGAGTGCAGGAAGCGGTGGCGCAAACAGTCGTGTAGGTGGTCGAATCGGCTGTAGTGATGGGGCTGACAACACACCTTTGGCCGCAATGAGCGGTGAGGGTGGTGGAAGCAGTGCAAGTCCTCGTGGTTGTCTTCTCGTCATCGTCATCATCATCATCCTTCTCGCCGTCCTCAGAATCGCCCTTATCTCTCGGCGGGGGAGGAGGAGCACCGCCAATGGGGATCGGCGGGAAACCAGGCAGGCCAGGGAAAGGGAAAGGAGGCTTCGGGAGTGGGAGACCAGGAATCTTGATGAACGGGAAGCCAAAGATGAGGCCGCCGCCGTCATCATCATCGTCGTCATCGCCCTTTTCGCCGCCCTTGTCGTCGCTGCCCTTGTCGTCGTCATTTTCATCATTGTCATCATCGTCCTTGTCCTCCTCTTCGTCGTCCTCATCCTCAATTGGGGTCTCACCAGGTTCGTTGGCCTGGGTGCTGGAAGCCTGAGTCGAGGTAACGACAGGAGCCGCGGTGATGATAATGTCGTTGCTCAGGCTCTGGCCTGACTCCTCCGGGCTGGGGGATGGCCGGGCGCTGGGGGTGACGCCGGGAATGGCAACGGAAGGGGCCTCGACGGGGGGGCTCGGACCAACAATGGGAGGGGAGATGAGTGCCGATGACTCCGCGGGACTGACGAAGGCATCCGATGCAGAAGTGATGACCGAAGCGGCGTCGCTGGGGACCTGGGAGGGGCCCGCCGAAGGACGCGCAGGCTCGTCGAGGGCTTCAGAGACCACCGTGGTCTGAGGGACGTCGCTGGGAGCAGGCTGGAATTCCGAGATCGTGGAGGAAATCTGCTCACTGACCACGTCGGAGTCGATGTTCGAAGGCACAGGCTGGATGGGAGCGGACGAGGCAGCCGTAGCGGTGCTGGCAGAAGTCGTCTAAACATCTGCAGACTGCGTGGGCTCGCCCGGCTCGCCCGAGGTAGCATCTCCAGTGACGATGGGAATGGAAGTGCTGAAAGAGACCGGCTGGGAGATGCTAGGAACACCGACCGACTCGCCCAGGGTTGTGCCGCTGGGGAACTGGGAGTCGACCGGCGACGCTGAGGATTCAGGAATGGTAGGCGTTTCTTCAGCGGTGGACTGAGGCAGAGTGGACTGGATTCCAGAGGAGGAAGCAACTGGTCCAGAAGCGACAGGCGCCTCCTCAGACACGGTCTGGGTTGAAGTAGTCTGGCCAGAGGAGACGGTAGGCTCGGAAACAACGATTGTGTCCTCAGCCGTGGACTGATCCAAAGTCGACTCGCTTCCATCAGAGGGGATGGCAGGTCCAGAAGCGACAGGCGTCTCAGTGACAGACTGGTCGGGAGTGGGCTGGTCCTGGGCGGAGGAGGTTGTCGGCTCGGAAATGGTGATGGCGTCCTCACCCGTGGAAGGAGCTCGAGTTGTTTGGCCCTCAGGCGTAGAAGTAACGCTCGAAGTTCCTTGAGTCAGAGATGTCTCAGTGCCCATGGATGTGTCCGGGATGGGCACTCCAGAGGCAGGCGACTCTTGAGGAGCGGTGCTGTGTGAGAGGGAAGAAGTGCTCACGGTCGCAGGGGCACTCTCGTCGGAAGGCGGCAGAGCTGAAGGCATGTCGATGATGATACTCGGAGTGTCTGCAAAAGAGGCACTGTCCTCGGACTCCTCAACACTGGCCGTGGCAGTGGCGGAAATGTCGAGGCTGGTGCCATCGCTGCTTACATCAGGAGCGGGCGAAGGAGACCATTCGACAAAGACCGTGCTGGTGACCTCATTCCAGACAGTCTGGGTGTTCTTGCCGACAGAGCCGGTACCAGTAGCAGAGCCAACGGAGTCATTGTCGCTTCCGGCGTCGGGAGCGGGAGAAGGGGACCATTCGACGACAACCGTGCGAGTGACTTCATCCCAAACAGTCTGAGTGTTCTTTCCAGCGGAGTTGGTGCCAGCAGCTGAACCTTCAGAGGCAGACGAATCAGGCCAAAGCACGGTGACAACGCTGGTGACTTCCTCGAGAACGGTCTGGGTGTGCTTGCCAATGTTGACGTTGGCAGAATCGAGAGAGGCTTCATCGGCGCTGGCAGCAGGCGACGAAGACCAAAGAACAGTGACGGTACTAGTGACTTCGTCGAGGAAAGTCTCAATGTGCTTGCCAGTGGGACCGGCGGAAACAGAAGGCTCGTCGGAGATGGCCTTGATGGCCGACTCGTCACGAGCAACGGGGGCGTTCGACTTGAAGACTAGAGAAGGTGTCAGTTTTCTGTCAAAGTCAGTTGCGTTTGGATTGTGGAACGAACTGTCGAGGATGTTGGCATTAGCGATGCCGATCAGGGCAAAGAAAAGGATCGCGAGTTGAAAGGCCTTGGGACCCTTCGGGCGCAAGCCCTGCGGCAGGCTCGCGGCGCCGCTCATCGTTGGAGTTGATGGCGACAGCCTGAGCGAGGATGGTTCTTGGAAGTGAAGGCACTAGTTGAAGTTGCGTGTACAAGCAAAAGCTGCTGATGGTGATGTTCGCGGAGAGAGCTCGGCGAACCAGAGGGGTGGCGGATGGGGAGGAAGAAGGGAGGAAAATTTGGGATCTGAGAGGCGAGCGGGAATTTATAGGTGTGGGCGCAGGGCTGGCTCAGTGAATTTGCTGCTTTTGCCTCTGATAGAAGGATCAGAAGTGAAGTGAATCAGAGAACAAGGGTGGTTTTGGTTGAAAGGGGTAAGAATGGGAGTAGGAACACGTGCTCTCACGTGCCCCAGCGCTGGACGCGTCACGCAGCAGAGCGGCTCCAGGGCAGCTACGCGCTCGAGCTTTGCTTGCCAGGGAAGTCACAAGATTGCTCAGTCGCCTTTCTCTCATTCTGAAGAAGGGCAACTGCAGGGAAATGAGCTTTGCAGGTGGTGTGATTTGACAAAGACTGGCCACGGAGGCATTCATGTCGGCTATCAACATGCAAAAGCCTGCCTCGTCTGTCAAGGGAAACTGGTGCACGACCAGTCTAAGCAGCCTTAGCAAGATTCATAGTGACGATGTTCGAAACTGCTTTTGTTAAAGAGGAGAATCAACTGCCTCTCCAACATGCTGCAAGCTTCAGTCTGCCGCTATACCCTCAAAGCATCCTATGTGTTTTTGGCAGCGGCCGATCGGGGCTGCACATTATCTCCAGCGGTCAAGGACGGTCACATGCATGCTGCCCGCCCCATAAAATAACCGATGTGGTGCCTGCCAGTCAAGTGTGCTGGGAAGCTGTGCAAATCAATGAAGCTGAACATGTTTGCTCGAGAGAAGAAGAAGAAGCCATCGAGTGGCATGGTGGCTTTCACCCTTGGTGCTATAATTGAAAAGGCATCGATGCCAAAGATATTCGACCTTCCTGTCAGTCGCCTCTTTTCAAAACACAGCTGAGTGGTCAATCCAGAAAGACTTGATAGGCCTCAACCCGGGTAGAAGGCCGTGCTACCTTGACCTGCATCCCGTAGATGGCTGGCAGAGCAGATGTACCGCATCCAGACAATCGTCGGACGGGCAGGACTTGTTGACGAACATGAAGGCAAAGGGAACTGTGGTACAACCACCCCATCAAGCCCATCTTTTCGGTGCCATCTTCGACATTAAAGAAAAAGCAAAAGGAGACATCGACTAGTCCGTCTAAAAGGAAGACAGTCGTGGTGGGGGTAGCAAAACAAAAGGTCGAGCTGGGAATCGAACCCAGATCAGTGGAATCAGAATCCACGGTGATAACCATTACACTACTCAACCTTCGATGACGTGGAAAGAAATTGTGGATATTAACACGGCTTGCACAAGCCGCACAACTGTTCCTGTCGATGAGTTGACCTTCAACCATAGTCAACACCTCGACCAAGTTTCAATTGGCGACTGTGCAATCGTAGAGATTTTTTGCTTTGGAGAACAGAGCGTTGTTCATCATTTGTCGATTCCAACGTGTCGGGCTGTCCGGGCGGCCCCTTTCTGAGGGCCGAGTCGCACTGTGTCTCGGTCGGAGTCTATGACGACACATTGTTGTCTTCCGTCGAGTTCCGGATGCAACACCATCACTGAACGATCAAGCTCATTGAACGATCAAGCTCATAGACCAGCGCTCACCAAAGTCATGAAGCGAGCCGCCACTGCAAGCATGATGGCTGGAGGTCGGGCGGCCAAGAAGCCGAAGGCTGGAGGTCGCCCAGTCGTTCATGTGCCCGAGTACCACGCCACGCCTTCGAGGAGAGGAGAGAGCGGCGGGATTATCTGGCCAGCACCGGAGGAGAAGATTGAGGCTGCAAGACGATTCATCCGCGAATGGTCAGTTGGACCCATCCTCCAAAATGCACCGCTGACACCAGACCAGCGCCGCTGCCGGCCAGCGAACCCTCATCGTGCCAGACAAGGATGCAGACGGCCTGACGTCTGGCGCTATTCTGCACCGCACTCTCGTCCTCCTCGGCGTCGACCCTCCATTGATCTCAGCGTATCTCCTGAAGAAAGGCCGCTCCGTCCACGACGAGGCCACGAGGGCTGATATGGCCGAGTACGATCCCAAGTTCATCTTCGTGCTCGACCAAGGCTCCAGGAATAGTCCGCCCCTCATTGAGAAGTCGCACCGCGCACTGGTCATTGATCACCACCACGCTCTTGAGCACGACCACCCCGAAGGTGCCCTCCACGTCACCGCGTGTGATTGTCCGCCTGTTGCAACAAGCTCTCTGCTCACATACCTCATCTGTCAAGACCTGCATGAGAAGGTCCAGGAATCGTGCGATTGGCTCTGCGCCATGGGCACCCACGGTGACCTGGGGAACACGCTCAAGTGGGAGCCTCCATTCCCGGACATGAAGGCGATGTTCAAGACATACACGAAAAAGTCCATCAACGACGCTGTGTCCCTGATCAATGCGCCGCGGCGAACAGCAAGCTACGACGTGCCCGGCGCGTGGGAGGCATTACTCGCAGCATCTTCCCCCAAAGACCTCCTTACCAACCGGACCCTCCTCGCTGCAAGAGCAGAAGTCAACGCCGAAGTCGAAAGATGCACTCACACGCCGCCAAAATTCTCCGCCGACGGGCGCATCGCCGTCTTCCGCATAAAATCCGAAGCACAAGTACATCCTGTCATCGCGACGCGCTGGGCAGGACACCTCACCTCCTCCAAGCTTGAGATTATCCTCGTCGCCAACGAGGGATACCTCCCGGGAATGGTCAACTTTTCCTGTCGCATCCCGCGATGCGCGCGTGCAAGAGAGCCGCCCGTCAACATCATCGAGGCGCTGCGCGATGTGGCGGGACGGGCGGCTGACCCGACGCTGCGAGAGAGATTGGGCGAGTCATTTGCCCGCGGGCACAAGGAGGCCAGCGGAGGGATCGTGCCGCAGGCTGAGTTTGAGGAGTTTGTCGAGGTGTTGGATGTCGGGAGGAGGGGAGATGCGACGCCTAGCAAGGCCAAAGCCAAAGGCGGGCAAGCCAACACGTTGCTGAATTATTTCGGAAAGAAATAATGGCACGATGCTCTGAAGATGCTTCTCATCAGAAGACAGACACAAGATGGAAGATATCCTCAGATACCACTAGAACAAATCTACACTAGCCTCATGCAAGATTTGCTCCCCAGACACCTCTTCCGGCCTAGCCTCCAATGTCACCCCGCCCCCCATGCCGTCTCTGGTTCGCCGGCAAACGTCAGGGTCCCGTCGCCAACAGCAGTCGCAATGGGGAACGACACATTCATCGCTCGCGTTCTCTCCTCTCTCCTCTCTCGGCCTCGCCTCGCCTCTCACCACCATGCACGACCTGAGCTTTGCTTTCCCTTTCTCGTCAGTACCCGAGCGGCCAGCAACATCCGGAGCAAGGGTGCAGCATCTCGTCCTAGTGTCAGGGGGATCCCGCTATCCCACCCCATCACCACAGTATCTCACCACCACCCCACGGCCTCTCAGATGGACCTGATCCGCCAGGCCCCGACCAAGGCCTGCCACAACTGCCGTCGCCGCCGCCTGCGCTGCGACCGCTCCGTTCCCAGCTGTCACAAGTGCACATCGGCCGGCCAGGAGTGTCTTGGGTACGGGAAGCTCTTCAAGTGGGCCGACGGTGCCGCCAGCAGAGGGAAGCTGGCTGGCACTCTGAAGCAGCCCCCGGGTTCCGGCAGGTCATCGTCATCCCGCGCCGTCCGCGATGACCGGAGCTCCGCGAGTTCCGTGAGCTCCCGCGCTTCCACGCCCGCCGGTCCCTCCTCCGAGATGCAGATGCAGCTTGTCCATGCCGGCGTCGCCCACCTTGACCCCGCCCAGTTCGAGCTCTCCACGCCCTGGGTCTTGGTCGACCCCGTCTTCCAAGATATCGACGCCCCATACCGGTACTATCTGTCATATTGTACGTACAAGGCCCCCTCATATCTCCCCGGCCCGCTGACATCATCCTCCAGTTACGAACCGTCTCTGCAAGGACCTTGTCTCGTGGGACTTGCCTGACAATAACCCATTTCGTACTCTGGTTCCTCTGACCAAAGCGTCACCTCTTCTTCAGCATGTCATTGTCGCCGCCTCGGCCGCCCACATGTCCAACCTCCAGCGCCCGCCGTTGGCGCCGAGTGCCTCCAACGCTGGGACTTTGGTGTATCCCGGCAGCGTTGAGGCGTCCAGACGCACGCTGATAGACGCTCTTGCCGCCAAGCAAAAGGCTCTCCGCCTCTTGTACCGCGCCGTGCAAGATATTGACGCCGTTGGCAGTGACGTCGTCCTGGCATCGGTTCTTTTCCTTATCAACGTCGAGCTCCTCGAGTCGGGGAAGCACGGCTGGAAAGCCCATCTTGAAGGCGCCGGGCGTATTTTGGCCTGCATCCAACCAACGGAGGGTTCAAACGCGGCCCTTCGCGATTACATCGTCTCAGATTGTGTCATGTAGGAGGTTTCCAAGCATCTAGCGATATCTTGCTAACGCCCGCAGCTACTACATCCTCGCCTCGGCCTTTATGCCCAACGCCCCTGCCGGTGGCTCCGCTGTTCAGTCCCCCCAGGCCTCATCCATGGTCCGGCGTGCCGCCGCCAATAGCTACCTCTGTTGTCCGCCGGAGGTCCTGGAGATTTTGCTGGCCGCTGGACGCTTATCCAATGTCAAGACGACAGATGAAGCCTCGGCTGACGCGCTTGCTGATGCCGGGCTCCAACTCCTCCGTCAGGCCCAAGACCTTGACATCACAGAATGGGCACTCTCCATCCGCGCGCAGCCCAACCTCCACGACGTGCCTATCGACAGCCGCATTCACGCAGGCTCCGCTCACCGTGTCGCCGGTGCCCTGTACATCCTCCAAGCCGTGCCCTGCCTCAGAAGCATGCTCCCGCCCGACACACGGAAGGACCTAGAAGACCAACTCTTCCATCACCTGGCCTGCGTCCCAGATGAGGACCCCAACTTCAAGGCTACCACGTGGCCGGGCTTCATCGCTGGTGCTGAGGCGTCCAACCCGGAGCGCCAGGAATGGGTCAAACATCGACTACAACGGACGGTGCGGCTGGTTCCATGGGGATTCATCTACACGGCGCTCGATACTCTGGACATCATTTGGGGTCTCCAGAAGGAAGGCAAGACGCAGGAAGGATGGGTGCAGACCCTCAAGGACCCCGACATGAACTTCCTAATCGTCTAGACAGGGGTCTCTTTTCCTTTCTTGAGCGCGGCGCAGATGGATACGATACCCGGGCAGAAACCACCACAGCACATGCTTAACGATTTTGATTTTCTTCAGCGTGTGATCCACAGTCCCATTGATTCAAGCTCAAAAAGACAACAAAACTCCAGACAGACCAGGGCTACCGAGGCCTCCCGGAGTCGCCTCGTCAATCCGACCAATCCGGTGGGGTGCCACCACACCCCTCCTCACCTGGTGACCTATCGAAAGCGACCCCAAGGCGAAGCGCAAGGGGGAACAGGCCGGTTCTCCAATCTGATACGTCGAGAGGTCCCCTTTCGCCATCCAAACAGATGCCTCGCCGTCCGCCCTCGCGTTCGGACCTCGCCACCGACTCACGATGTCGAGTCGAATGCCCGCATTCAAGGGTCGACCGCGGCACTAGATAAGGCGATGATCGCTCAATCGGCCCCCCTGGACCAGCAGGTCAGGTGTGCCACACCCCTCACCTGCCGTTAATACCCATCGGCCCCCTCGAGGCGTGGCGACCGACTTGTTTACGTTTTCCATGTACATGGCGCAGTGCGCGATCTCCAAGCCTGTGATCTTGTTGTCCTGGCTTCCGGCCTTTGGCTTTTGCAACCAACTCCTGGGCCAGGCGCTCGAAATCATGTAATAGCTGGGGATACGTCGACCCTGACACCGTCATGGAACGAACGTACGTATCATTCTGCGAAAGCTCCGGTCGCACGCTCACCATGTTCTTCCCGCAGAAGCCTCGCCCTCACCGTAACCACACGAGAAATACAAGCCGCCCGGGGCGCGCAAAGCCACAGCGACAGCCGGCGCAATCAGAAAGACCTCGGTCGCAGAATACGTTCCGTTGCAAACCTTGCCTTGCGCGTGCGCGACGAGGTCCACCATGTCGAGGATGAGGAGGACAGGCGGGACTTGGTGCTCCTCCCAAAGGGCCTGCCGCGACACTCGAGCAAGCTGGTCCAATTCACCGAATCGGAGCTTGACCGCATCAACACGTTCAACAACCGATGCAAGGACAGCGGGTCGTTCCGATTCTGGATCTGGGTGAGGAAGAGCCTCGGGCGCGACCATGTGGCGGAGAATACAGCCATGATCGAGAGCTGCAAGAGCTGGCTGACGATTGTTGATTTGACGGTCGTACTGTAAGAGCTGCCCATGCATTTCGCTGGGTGAAATGGCTGCTAACAGACTGCCCAGGTGTCGGGAACGTCGACTTGAGGAGCTACGCATCGAATACGGCAGACCAAACTCAACCAGGAACCTCGAACTGGCGCTCTACGACGAGATCCAGGAAGCCAAGCTCCGGAAATCAATGCGCGCCCACCGACGTTGCAATGAGAAGATGCGATCACATGGGATTCACACGAAGAAGCTCATTTCCTACTCGGTATACATCATCGACGATGTCGAGTCAAACCAACTGATGGCCCCTCCGCCACCGCGTGCCTCGCGACGCATCAGCGGACGCTTGAGTCCACTCGATGAGCGGCGCGATGCGGCACCACGGAGACATGAGCTCGAGTACGACGAGCCGTCTCCGAGGCCGTCATCCAGGCGCGTCTCGCACAACAACACCTCACACAGACGCCGCGAGAGTGACATCCCAGCTCACTCACTCGAACGCGACGACCGCGAAAGAAGACGGTCCTCCAGGACTAGTCAGCAAATCACCCTCTCACCAGAGCGTCTTTGGCAAGACCACGTCACCACCGTCATGATGCAAGATCCATCAGCAGGGAGGATCGAGCGGCCGATGCCCGCGCAAGGAATCGAATACCCCCGCTTCCCACCTCCACGAAGCACCAGCGACTCGGGCTACGGAGGAAGCGTCCCGCCCACCGCCCGCCTTGCCATCGCGTCCCCCGATGAACGACCTCCGGTCCCCAGGTCTTCGAGGCGAACATCGGCGTCCAGGGAGAGAGAGCGGGATAGTGCTCCTCGGCGGCGCTCCGCCAGTAGAGAGGGCAGCTCAAGAGCGGCCGAGCAGCGCGACGCGGAAGAGAGGGGATCTCGGTACTACCCGCCTCCTTCGCGCAGAGCGCCGATAGAGGAACATAGGAGACCGCGGAAGCGGGAGGTTTCCATCAGTGGTGATTCGGGGTACTCGGATGGAGAGTCAAGACGGAGTTCGCATTCGAATCGTCGGAGAAGCAGGGCGGAGGGGAGTGTGACAGCGAGTTATTAGGATACCAATTTCTTTCAATTTAGTAAAAAGTCCAGGAACCAAATTTGCCTACAGAGAATCATCTTCTCGAAGATGATCACCGCGTGGGCGATGATCTGCCCGGGGTGCTTGTTCAGGTCCCACAGCTCCCGTCCCCGGTGCACTGACCGGTCTGGCGCCCGGCAATTGAAACTTTGAATTGACCCCAGTCACCTGTCACGACACCACTTCGAACTTCCCCCAAACACGACTTCACCGGCCATTGTCGAACCCCCACCTCGATGCGAGGCCTACCTTTTGTGCCAGCGCGCGACTCGCGCCATCGACATGCAGCCTTCGCTCTCTGCCGTGCGCTCCTCCGACAAGCAGCGCGCATCCCGCTGCCGAAAGACCTGAGGCCTGCCGCCGGCCAACCCAACCCAGTCCAGGTGCTCGTTCTCCAACAGTTCAGGACGAACAGGGGCGATACCAGCCCGCGGCTCGTCCTCGCCGCGCTGACCGCCGGCTACAAGGTTCGTACCATCGCCGCCTCCCTCCACGATAGCTCTGCTGACGTTTGACCGGACAGTTCCTCTCCCTCTTCTCGAAAGCACCAGACCCGAGCTCCCCCTCGCACATCGAAGTGACGGAGTACCTCCGTCGGCGGCTTGCCAGGGAGAACGGCCGCATCACGACCAATTTGTGGCGGCGGAAACTGAAGCCGCCTCCGATACCGAATCCGCCGCCCCTCCTGATCAAGACGACCGGCCCCGACGGCCTGGACACATTCGAGCGAAACATCCCGCCGGTGCCCTTTGAAAAGCTGAAAGACGGCAAGCGCCACATACCCAAACTCTTCGTCACATCCGGCCACGTCCCCTTCTTGCGAATGAAGAAGCCGCAGCCCTACCTCCTCAGCAAAATCATCCGTGACGCGGCCGCTCGTACACAACGACAAATGGACATTATGAAAGACTTGCAGACAGATGAGATGCGATTGGCCAAGGACGAGGACAAATGGGACATGATGATGGGAGACCTCGCAAAGGAGGCGGGCTTGACCATCGAACCCAATAACCCACAGCCGAGGCCGCAGCCGAGGGCTGGGCGAGGGCGGTACAGGGAGGGCGATGACAACAGTTACGCCGGTTCTACGTACACCAATCTGAAGCACCTTTACGCGACAATGAGGACCCAACGGCTCAACAACATTGCTCGCGCGCAGGCGCTGGTGCGGATCATTGAGGAGGAGAAGGAGCTTGCGCGGGAGGAGGGGCCCAGGCGCAGGGCCTTGGTTGATGGGAAGGGAATTGAGGGCGTGGGTGAGCAGCAGACGAAGCCGAAACCACGGCGCAGGGTTTTGGGCGAGCGGTAGTGGAAGCTGGCGCCTGCGACCTGGGCGTGGTGTACGATGGAAGTTTTGCATACAGCATGATATGATACCCCCTCAATACAGTTCAATGGACAGGATATCTGCCCTCGCACAAACCCCGCGACCTCGACAGACGCGGTGCTTCCTCAATCACGCGGTGCATCCCACCCTCCGTCCGTCCGCCTCACCGGGACACCGCCGTCCCCTGCCACGTGCCGGCCCCGAACAGGAGGATAGCTCCGGATAATCCCTCGCTGGTCTGGGGGACTATACACGTGGGCGAAGCTTCGGGGGTGGTACGAGGATCGGCCCCGACAGCCTCGCATGGCGCTCGCGAATTTGCCACTGCGGCGGCGGCGGGGATCGACCAGCAAGGCTGACGGGGGAGGGGAGGGTGGTGAAACAGGGTTTTGGTGAATGGCACGACAGGTTCGCGGGAAGGTCGTGGTTCCCGCCGGGCTGCTGCATGGACGTGCCATGGCCCCGGGGGAGGGTGACGTTGTGACCTTGTGGCACGACTGCACGCCAGGAACGATATCGACGAGTGTTATACCTCGAGAGGCGGGGGTCTGGCGGTGGGCGGCCAGGACACCCACTCACTAATTCTGTGATGAACAGTTGACATAGAGTATACTTGTCTCCTGTGAGAAGCCGTCACTTGGCTGGCGGGATGCTGATGTCGATGGCAATGCCTGGAGATGAGGCGGCCCGTGGCCCATACCTACAGTCCCGTCTCTGCGGTGTCTCTTCGGCGACTCTGTGAGTACCGAGGCTCCGAAAAACTTCGGCTGGCAACTGAGCTGTGGCGCCTCTCTGTCATTGAAATCTTCATCCTCTGTGAGTTGATCGACGACGATCCTGTGTTTGGTTTGATGCGATGACAAGGAGGCTTCCCCAGAGTCGGTCAACGCGAGAGACAAGCGCGGCACCACCACTTGGTTGTGGCTCAATTTTCGAAAAAGAAAAGAAACCTTGGTGACCCAAGTCCCAGCACAGCACAGCGATTGCTTTCCATTTAAGGATGATCATCGTTGGTGTCAAGAGGATGAGCTCCCTCAACGGCTGGAAAGCCACACCATCGCGTGGCAGCGTCGGTGGCTGATGCTTGGATGACATAAGCCTAGAACTTGGAGCTTGAAGTGCCCTGGAGCACACCAACTTGAACCACCCACTTCCAGCACCCACCCACACACACCACTCACAGTGTCACAATGCAGCGCTGCCGGGGACTTTTGCGCGTTGAATGTGACGGCCCCCGTGCGTACGCACAACCCCCGCGGAAGAATATGATACGATCTCCCGGGAACCTGACAGCAGCCAGATCGGACACCCAGTGTTGGTGAGAGCCAGGCCCACACGCGCGCCCACACAGCAGAGCACTGAAGCCGGCTATTGTTGGCCTCTCAACTCCCGAGTCGAAGGGCATTGAAACCTCAGGGTTACTCCGACATTGGTGTCTTGGACTGCCTGCCCTTGTGGTGGTCGTGGCGGAGAGAACTGGTTCTTCTTTTAAAGTATCTCCGAGACACTTCTAAAGACCGACTTGACGGACGGCACAGTTGCAAAATTGAACGGCTTCAGGCTGTGTTCACCTTCATCTCCCCAGACCTCTCTCCCCCCCTCACGGCACAACCTCAACCTGCAGCCGCCGTCAGCGCATCGTCATGCCTTGTCCCGTCTACGCTCAGTCCTCGCACCCCCCTTGCCCCCTCCTCGACGAGATGGAGGGCGAGGACCCAGAACCCTGGGGCGCGCGGGAGGCGCAAGCTGATGTGACTGGCTGATCCCGGTGACACGCCGATTATTCGGGGATCATGAGGCTGGCAGGCGACGGTGCGCCCTCCAATCAATACTTCCCCGACGACAGACCCCGGTCAGAGGAACCTGCTGGAGGGACATCTGTCACATTTCTTTCGAGATATCAAGCGTGCTCTTTTCGCCGGCTTACACCCTTCGGACGGCGCAACAAGTCGTGTCCGAGTGTGCCCCTGTCCTCGAGCTGCCCCTGGCCACCGGGGATCTGGGCCGGTGGCATCGCGCACGCGCTTTTTCCCAAGCGTTCCCGACGCGGGACGGGCCAA
The DNA here is from genome assembly GCA_020726575.1 of Plectosphaerella plurivora. Classification (NCBI taxonomy): domain Eukaryota; kingdom Fungi; phylum Ascomycota; class Sordariomycetes; order Glomerellales; family Plectosphaerellaceae; genus Plectosphaerella; species Plectosphaerella plurivora. Next base: position 1,614,669 of record JAGSXJ010000002.1, on the reverse strand, counting down.
GCGTGCTAGCGGGTGACGCTTTCTGACGTTGGACCCCCTGGACACAGGAGCAGAGCACCGCTGACGGGCGTCTTCACGTTGTGCCCACGAGGGTTCGACATGCAACTTGCCCTTCCCTTCCCCTTTGCCCTTCCACGACGTTGTCGATCTCCCCTCGACAGGGAAGACAAAGTGAGGCTGCGAACATAGTCACGGAGCAACCAGGCGCGCACCGCGGTGTCACAACACAGGTCCCCTAATAAGTACGATACCCCTGAAGCCGCTGCCTCTGCCGTCCTGACATGGCTGGCGCATGCCACACCTCCGACGGAAGGAGGGGGAGTGTGGCTACATTCAAGTTGCGTCCAGCGCAAGATGCATCTGATCCCCCCTGCCGATGGGCGATTGCCCTGTCCGAGACCGTGGATCGCTCGCGCAGGAGAGGGCGGGCTGGTGCTGGACCCCTGCGTAGGTACGGTATGTCCCCGAGAGAAGGGGCAAGAAGAGGGGGGGCGTCCAGACATTTCAATTTTTTTGCCAATCCCATCCGTACGTAGGCGGGCCAATCCCGTGTCCAAGGACTGGCGACCTCGCCGAAAAGCGTCGGACTGGTCGACGCAAATGTCGCACAGCCTGAGCCCGCCGACCGGTTCTCTGGGAAAATGGATTTTGAAGCCCTCGTCTCTCGGAGCATCACTCTCTATCTGACCTCTTCTCGTCACACGCCCCTCCCCCCTGCTGGTCCTTATCCCTGTCACCCCCCGAGGACCCCTTCTCCGGGGTCCCGCTCCGTGTGCGTGTAAGACGCAAAGAAAGGGTGGGAGAATTCGAACAACACCCATCTCGGCAATGGGGGGATTTGTGACGACGAAGCTCGCTTTCCCTTCCTTCCCTAGCTTCCAGTCCCTGCCACCGTCGCCGCCGCTGCCGCCCTCTCGAGTGATGCAGTGCGAGTCCAGGACCCTGCGTCCCCTTTCGCCTCCCATCGTGGGAGGAGGAGGACCGTTGCCTTGTTTTCCCTTCTTCACCCACTCTCCCGTCCCGTCTTTCATCCCATCATCGTCATCCGCCCCCTTCGTCATATCTTCCCGCCGCGCCTGTGCGATCCTGATACCGAGGTTTCGCACGCCTCACGCTCGCTTTTAGGCGACAGAGAGGCTTCCTCGATCTTCACTGCGTCCGAGTCCTGGGCTAAGAACACTCTTTCAGTATCCAGACAAACGGATCCTGAATCTGGCCCCGAGGTGTCACCCACATCCACGCCCCCCTTGCCAGTGCCCGCCGCACTGCACGCACCTGCACCCCTTGAAGAGCAGAGCCACCAGGCTGCTGGGACGGGGCCCGGCCCTGTGACGATGGGAGGCAAGAGACAGGTCATATCCCGAGTCTCTTCTTAAGCACGAGCGGGTCGTCGTCGGGGATTACCAAGAGGGAGGTGATTCTTTTTTCCCCGTATGTCTTCCTGGGTGTTTCTCATCTTTGTGTCCACATTCCCATCTGTACTCTGTTTCCTCCTTCACACGTACACGACCACATCTACGACATCTTCCACCAACAGCACAAGCACGTCCCCCCCGCATGCTTAGTTGCGTCTCCCCCTGACCAGGTGGTGAGAAGCAACTCGAAGATGGTGGTTTCCTCTCATAAGATTTGCCCCCGTCGATTCGCCCTGTCGGACCCCCCGTCGGACGCAGCCGTGTCTCTCATGACGCGTGTTAGTCGACCGTACTCTCACAGGCACCATCACAACATACAGCGCACAACAGCAACCGATTACTGCAGGCACTCTTCGATACACCGAGGTCGACAAGCGTTGATATGAGCAGCCGCCCTCACAGACGCCGAGTCAAGAGACAGCACGACTCGGACTCGGACTCGAGCGTTGGCAGCAGTGGCGGGGTCGACTCCGAAGACGGCACGACGCCGAGGCTGCAGCCCAGGCCCGGTGCTTCTTCTCATCATCACCAGGCTCCCAATGTCGGCTACTTCCCTCACCGCCATTTCGCTCCTCATCAGCTTCCGCCTGGGAGTCAATCGCAACACCGAGACGCAGCTGGCTTGCATGTCTTTGCGACAGCAGACGGCACGGAGTATCGTCCGGAGGGCAACGAGCCAGTAGGACAAGGGCCGGGCGGCGACTGGGCCTGTTGTAGCCCTGAAGCGGGCGCGGGGTTAGCGCTCACGGGCGCCCCTGGGAGACTTTCACAGCAGGAAACTAGTACGGCAGCGTTCCAGGGCGCGCTACAGGGCCTGGGCCAGGGAGGGGCCGCGGGGCAGGCGGGCCCAGGCTCGCAACTTGAACATCAGGCCATCATCAGAGGCGCCTTCCCGACGCATCTTGCATTCCCCCGCCACGATGCCAGCCTGAGCACTGGCCACCAGCCACTTCAACACCGACTCGCCCACCAACCGATACCGCCGCCGCCGCCGCAACAAGTGTTCCAGCAATCTGGCACCTTCCAACTCCCGGTCGAACATAACCACAATCATCACCACCAGTACCACCACCACGACGTGCTCGCTACGCCTCCGGCCGATATTGTCGCTCCGCCATATCCGCCGCATCCGCCGCAATCGCAACCATCCCTTTTCCATCACCATCACCACCAACCGCAGCATTCCTCCGGTGCCGTCGATCCACCTCCGACAGATCCACGTCCCCCATCGGCCCCCGCTCCCACTGCCGCTCCCAATCACGATCACGATCCCGCGGGCCTGCTTTGTCACCCATATGATCCACGGCTCGCCCACCTCCAGCCGCACCATACCCAGGCTCAACACCATCCTCACCACCACGCCCACCACCAGAACATCGTAGCTCACGCCGCTGGCTACTTTCCACTCAACGCGGCCGACCAGCAACCCGCCCTACCTCTTGACGACTTCAATACCGATCCGCCTCGATATTTCTTCCCGACCCCTCTCGATCATCCCGACCATCCACAACATCCACCCCTCGCACCGGGCGACGCCCTCGCGCTCGTCCCTTACCACGACGCCGACCAGATCAATCAGTTTTACCAACAACTGCCCTCGAATTGGCCACTTGCCCAAGGCCCCGGTGGCCTGTGGTCGCCCATGATGCAGGAAATGTCCATCCTCAACGCCGAATCCTACAATGATGGCACCTCCTCCTTCCGACCCCCGCGGAGCATATCCGATCTGAAGAACACCGCGCCTACACGAGCCTCGCTACCTAGCCGACGATCCAAAGATACGCTCAAGCGTACAAAAGACGAGACTGTCGACCAAAGCCCCAAGGATGCCGAGGAGCCACCCCGGAAGCGTGGCAGGGGACGACCCAAGTTGTCCAATAGCGAGGAATCCCCAGCAGAGGCGAGTACCTTCATGTGGAAGATACATCCGGGGACATCAGATCACTGACGAATATGCACCTGCAGCGCCGACGTGTCCAGATCCGCCTCGCCCAGCGCAATTACCGGTCGCGCAAGGAGAGAAACGTCGTCATCCTCGAGCAGAAGATCAAAGACCTCGACCGCGTCGCCGCCGACATGAGCCAGGCGTTCACCCAGCTGCACGACTTTGCCCTCGCCAGGGGCATGCTCGAGTCCGACCCCGAATTTGGCCGCCGGCTACAGGCTACCACCCAGACATTCCTCACACTGGCGCGGAAGTCCCATGAGATTGTCACAGCAGAGATTGTCGACGTCGACAAGCAGCAGGGTGCCTCGGGCGAGCAGCACGATGCCAATCCCAGCAAGGACACTCCCGCAGTTTCCGCCACCAGTCCCGGCATGTCTCCCGAGAAGAAGTCTGGCGGCAACAACACTGCCAGCGCGGGGTCTTCCTCTGGCGACCAGCAGGTCCTCATGGCTGGCCTCATCGTCACCCACGAGCCAGTCATGAACTACACCGAGGCCATCGCTCCCCCTCCCCCGTCCACCGCCGCGGCACATGCACCCCCTGGCTCGTGGTCTCAGAACGATCCCTCCCCTTCTGCTTCTTCTTCCCATCATCACCCAGCGGCGTCGGCCAAGACCTACGAGGTTGTGTCTCATCCGACGGTGCACAATGCTAGCTTCCCTTTCGGTATGTCACTCGAGACCCCCGAGACCACTGCCATGCCCATCACCACTACCACCACTACCACATCTGCCAACCCTCACAACTTCCCTTTTCACGTTGACCTCGACGCCTCCGGCTTTGTCGACCCATCCCATACCACCATTCCCGACCCCTACCCCCCTTCCTTCTTTTCCCAATATTCGCCCGCCACCGGCCTGGACCCCTCCTTGCCGCCGTCGAGCTTCGCCTACCTGGAACGGACGTTCGGCCGGCGTCTGCAGCGCACCGCTCTCGAGCGGGGTCTCCGCCTGCTGCACATGCCCGATCCTCCACCCCACTTCTTCGCCGCTGTCTTCGGCTTCTGTCTGCTCTTCGAGAGCCGCGAAAGCATCGTGAAGCGCATGACTGACTGTACCAGTGTGAACGAGAAAGAAACCCTCAGCAACTGGCGCTTCCCCTTTCTGCAGCTTGGCGGTGCCGGCACCTTTTTCCCAGAGCTCAACGAGATGGACGACCCTGATATGGCCCTGAATCTCCAAGACGCCATCATCGGCCCGGGCAACCTCGGCTTTGGCGTCAGCAGCATGGCCTCGGCGGCGGCGGAGGGTGACGAATACCAGCAGCAGCAGCAGCAGCAGCCTGAGAATACGCCCCGCATCGGCAACCGTGGTCTGCTTGAGCCGCACCGGTCAAAGATCGCCCCCGACAGTATGTTCGGCCAGGGCCCTTGGACGCCAGAAATCGAAAACACGCGCGACCTGCGTGTCGACCGCAAGCTACGCATTGTCGTGCCCGGGTGGGAGGGCGATTTCTACGACTGTGATGAAGTAGAGTGGTACCTGCAGCAGCGCGGCGTCGTCATACCCCCCGCGGCAGATTTCGTCACGGCCGAAATCGACCAGGACGACTTCCTTGGCGGCCAGAAGGCCGGGCCAACAAAGGCATTTGACGCAACCATCGACAACTTCATCAACGACTGGCTGATGAAGGACTTTGTGGCCGACGGCGGCACTGGCGGTGCTGTTGCCGCGCAGCTGGCCACGCCCAGCGCTTCGGCCGACACACCCATCGGCGAAAGCGAGTTGTCACGCGCTGAAAATCTCCTCGCTACTCGCGACGGCGAGCCGGTGACAGACAAGGGCAAGGCCAGGCATAAAGCCCCGGCTGTCCCTCAAGTCAACACATTTACCGGGGGCATACCGCCAGTGGCGACCCCCGGGAAGAGGCTTGTTACTATCAATGTAAACACTCTTGTGGATGGTAAGTGTTGACTCCTCTTTTTTCTGCTTCGCCAGGCTGACTTTTCCAGAACTCACTGCGAGATCTGTCTGCCTTGGGCGAACACCTGGCATCAGACCAAAGGACGTGGACGGCGCGTTTTGGAGCTCCGTCACACTGGTCTAAAGGCCAAGCTTGAACAGATTGTATGATATCACGGTTGGATGAGTGGGATAGAATCGGCAGGCGTTTGACGGCTGGAGGACAGCACGGTCGTCTGGGAGGCTCACTCGACATGCTTGAATAGGTACATTTGGATATACCTAACGGGACTTCCCGTCTTTGAAGACTGGTCTCCTACGGTGCTTATGACTTGTTCCTGTGAGTCTTTTTCGTCGAACCTTCATCTGTCCGACAGACCGCCCGGCCTCCCCCGACCAGCCATTCCGGACTTCGACCTCCGCCGTTGACGGCCCACAAAGACCCCGGCCTGCGGAGGCGATCGGCATCATCGGCATCCAGGGGCACAACCACCACATGGTCCATCCCCACCGCCTCATTGGGCAATGCCCCGTGCTTCGATTGCAACCCGTCGCTTGCCGGCCTGCACGTGTCGGGCGGGGTGAACGGACAATGTCACCTTGGACCAGCGGGTCTGGCCCGACATGAAGGTTCGGGATAATAGCTCAGAAGAGTGCCTGTCGCCCACGTGCCTCGTTAGACGGAGCATAAGAGAGTCAGTGTGCCCTGGTACGGCTCTCTCCCAGCTTGACACACATCGTCGACAACGCTGCTCACCATGGCTACCAACACGATGCGCCTGCTGGCTGCTAACGGTATGTTCCAACATCTACCTCCCACAGGACATCCCTAACGTGCGTAGCCCTCCTCGGCACTGCTGCTGCCGCAGTAGCCTGCAACCACACAACCAACGGCCTCACCTGGACATCCGCCGTGCGCATGAACCAAATCCAAGTCATCGGCACACACAACGCCTACCACGTCGAGTCGCAGCTCGCTGAGCGCGCCGTGTTCGAGCAATTCATGCCCTCGCCCCAAAACTACTACTACGCCCATCCCACGCTGGACATCCAGCTCAAGTACCAGTCCATGCGCAACCTCGAGCTCGACCTCTTCGCCGACCCGGAAGGCGGACACTATGCCAACCCCCTCATCCGTTCTCGCTCCGGCCTCCCTCCCCCCACCGACCCGGCCTACCAAGAACCCGGCATCAAGGTCTTCCACGTCGCCGATGCAGACATCCACACTACCTGCCTCACCCTCATCGGATGCCTCAAAACAATCAAGACCTGGTCCGACGCGCACCGCGACCACGTCCCCCTCCCTCTCATGATTGAGCTCAAGACCGCCGACGCGCGCATCACAGCCCTCGGCGGCGCCGCCGCCATCCCCTGGACGACCGAGCTCCTTGACGGTCTTGACGTCGAGATCCGCTCCGTCTTCCCCGCCGACCGCCTCGTCGTCCCCGACGACATCCGCCGCGGCAACCTCACCCTCGAAGCATCCGTCCTTCGCCACGGCTGGCCGGACCTCGACTCCGCCCGCGGCCGCCTCCTCTTCCTCATGGACAACGGCCCCGTCCACACCGCGCGCGACGCCTACCGCGTCGGCCGTCCGAGCCTCGAAGGTCGCGTTCTCTTCACGAACGCCGCCCCTGGCGATGCGGACTGCGCGTTCCAGAAGCTTAACGATCCTACTGGCGAGGCCAACTCGAAGCAGATCAAGGATGCCGTTGCCGCCAACTACTGGGTCCGCACGCGCGCTGATGTGCCTCTTGATACGATCCTGTCTGATGACCCGACTGCCATGCGTAAGGCTGCGTTTGCGTCGGGCGCGCAGATTGTGAGTACTGATTTCCAGGCGTATGGTATGAGCAGCCGCTGGGGTGTGGATTATGCTGTGCGTTTTGATGGAGGACGCTCTGCGAGGTGTAACCCCGTTACGGCCAAGGCTGGGTGCGTGGATGATGAGTTGGAGCCTGAGGAGTACGTGAGGAACTGAGGGGAGCCTTGTCTGGGCTTAATACTGTCGGCGAGCACCAAAGAGCCCCAGTCTAGACGTACCCTGCTCAAATAATGTCATGAAAGCAATGAAATGCATGAGCTTAACGAGTCTACATGGCTCTGATTTGCGCCTTGTTCGTGACCAGCGACATGGCATCCAACTTGTATTCTGGGTTCTTTGGTGCCTTGTTTGCTCGGTTCAGCCTGAATACCTAACAGACGTACCAACACAATCACTTCAAGTTCTAATCCCCCTGTACTCCGTGGAGGTAGCAGCATATATTGCAGTCTTTAGTTCCCTTCTCGTCCCAAGTCTGTTCCCAGCGCAGCACTCCATCACCTCTCAATTTCCAGCTTGCCTCTCTTGCCCTCCATGACATGGTGGCAGACCTATCACTCATCAGTACCCATCCAAAACTCCCCCTAAGAACAGAATCAGCGTTGGATTATCAAGCCATCCCGTGGAATACTCAGCACTTCTGGCTGGTTTACGTGCAATTGACAACAGGACAGTTCCAGCAAGTGCGGCGGCCATCATCATGAGGAGGATGTCCATGTCGTTCAACATGTCGTCTCATCCACGGACTCAAACAGCCGGGCGTCGGGCGAAGTCCACCACACTCCCCCACGTCAGGACACCAGATAGAGTCTCAATGCATCTATCCCAAGACATCAACAAGACCCCGGGAGTGGCAATGAAAAAGCCTGATGGGATGTAGCACCTCATCCCAGCCTGCACGCCAAGTCGACCCGCGGCATATATCCGCAAACGATGAATACGCATCTTCTCCACGCCATCTGTCCAGCCCCTGGCTTCCCCGCGAAGAAAACCCGTCGGCAAATTCGCCTCGGCTTCATGACATCTGAAGATCTTTTCCGTCGGAATGAATTGAAAAAAGGGGCTGTCTCTGCAAGTCCAGTGTGTGGCACAAGCGGATATTCGGGCGCCGTCAACCACTCGGCAGTGCGGCGCAGCACCTTCATCCGACGGCATCACGACCCGTCAATCTTTGGAAGCATCAGAACATGTTCATCAGTGTCCGTTGACTATCGACATTCGTTCCAAATGAAGCTATCAACTCCTAAGCCAAAGGATCCCATTCCCTCGGCGGATTCTCCCAGGACTTGGCAGCCTCTTCCCATGATGGACCGACGCCAAACACGGCCGTGACTATGATCTCCTCCGAGGGGGTCTCTGGTCCAAGTGGGAAATCATGCCTTACCACTGGCAGTTGCGTCCGAGGGGCCATGAGGTTCGTGTTTGGGTCCGGCCGCATCACCTCCGTCCTCGAGCGCGTTTTCGCATGCGGCAGCCTCCAGGAAAAGTCAACGATACCGCTGACGCCAGCCCGGGACCGAACCACGCTGCTCTTGTTTCCCTCGTCAGTCGTCCAGCCCTCTGCTGACGGGCTCCCGTCGGCTTGGGAGATGAACATTCCCCTCTTAGTCGTCGAGTCGATCGCAAACCCGCCGTCGACAACCTGCAGCGTCTCAGCCCAGGCTGGCAACGTCGACATTGAGAAAATCCTGTGTTTCCTGACGTGCCATCCCGGATACTCATCCGGAGCAGCAGCCAGGGTCGTCTCAACAACAACGTCCAGGTACGCCCATGGCTTCCACCGGCTGACGAGGGCGTCGCGCTCTCCCTGACCCAGCGGGACGCGAGCGACGTGCACGTCATATGGGTCCCGCCTCACGCTCCACGTCTCGCCCCCGTCAATAGACATGGCCAGGGTGCTGTCGGGCGCAATCTGGTGCAGGAGCGTGCCAGTGGGAACGCTGAAGCCAAAGAGGGATGAGTAGGCAAACTTGCCGTACTTTGCTTCGCGAGCTTTGAACGGCTTGGTGCTGCCCTGTCCGGCTGAGAGGGCGTAGTGGTGCGAGGGGTGGGTGATCAGCAGATGGCGTGAGGGCCAGATGAGGTCGATGGATGGCGCGTCGGTATCTGGGTATGGTAGTTCTTCGCACTGCCAAAACTCGTCGCCGGCGCCGAGGGCCAGGACGACAAAGGACTTCAAGCACCAGTAGGAGGATTGAGGCGAGTTGTAGTCTTCGGACAGGTACATGTTAGGGTACGTGAAGCCGATGGAGAGTGAGCCGTCGGTGTGGAACATGGTGCCGCGCTCAGGAGCCGCCCACCATCGCAGATGACGTAGGAGGAGACCCTTGGCGACTCCAGGACTCAGATGCGGCGGCATCTCGATCTTTGCCAGTGAAGCGGCGGCCCAGAAGGCGCCCATGGCGAAGCGATAGGTCATGCTGCGCCCAAATGGTATGCTGGCGCCTGAGAACACGATGAGAGGCATGCCAATGGTGATGAAGCGAGAAACCTACCATCAGCGGCCATGTACCGCCAGTACCTTCCCGCAAACTCGGTCGCCTGGGCGCGGTAGCGACGCACCCTCTCGCCATCGCCGTCGACGAAGTAAACATAAAGCAACGGGGCGAATTGCATGGCAAAGCTGCCAGAGTAGTAGTCAGCCTGACGACGCTCGTCGCCCCAGGGGCCGTCACTGCTCCATCCCTCGCCAAGACCAAAAGAGTCAACCAGGGCAAAGTCTTCATCGAGACGCGCCTTGCGGGCCTCGTCTTCCGGGACGCCGAGTGCTTGCGTGAGGACAAGGTTGGCGAAGATGCGGAACCATCGCCAGTTATTCGGGGGCATGCGGTGGTCATTGATGGCACTGAGCCAGGCGACCAGATTGGCGCGAGCGCGTGGCTCCAGGGGGCGGAGGAAGACGTCAGGGGCCAAGAGCAGAGCGAATGCGATTGTTTCGACCTCGACCATGCGCTGGTCAATGTCGTCGATGGGACCCCAGTAGTCCGGGTGCTCGGGGTCAACACCATGTGCGAGGCCCTCGACCCAGGTGAGAAGGTCGGGGCCGTCGTGGCCGTGGAGGAGCAGGGGCGCGGCAGCGAAGAGCGGGCGCGCAAAGCCCTCGAGCTGGGCGGCAACATCGTCGAACCCGGCGGCCGTCTCGACCGCAAGACGAACCCGAGCGCCCGAGGGTGACTTGTGCGCGTCGAGGGGGGCGATGAGCGCGGCCGCTGCCCGTACCACGTCGTCGCGGGTGCGCAGGGGGTTGCCGGTGAATCCGGGGAGGGCAGGCATTGTGTTGGCCGGGGTGCTTGGTCTGCCCACAGGGGTTGAGATGCTTGGTCGCTAACTTTGGGTGCCGGCGGCCTAGGGTTGTTATCGGATATTCAAACAAAGCCTCATGGTCGGTTTGGACTCGGGTGTCGGACCAAGTCCCGGGCGCCGCTCCAGGTCCAGGGCCGTGGTCATCGGGTGAGCATTGTGCGGGGAGACATTCTCGGCGTCTGTCGAGCCTTGGTTCAAAAGACTTGGAACAGTGTCGGCGTACCTTTTTCGTACTCGCACACGGTCCGAACATAGCGGTCATGTCGCCGATGCGAAATCGGGCGGCCCCCTTGCAACTGGCCTGCAGCTCCCAATTTCGTTTCCAAACTGTCGCCGAGTGTTCCGGCACGCGACCTCCCGCTCCAAGAGGTGCATGGGTCGTCCGATCGGGCCGCCCGGAAATTAGCGTGTACGACAGCCGGCAGCGGTGACGGGCTGTCACAATTCTGGGCGTTTTGCTTCAAGCGACTTCACACCAAGCAAGGAGGATGGTGAATGAGATCATCGATTACATATGGGGGAATATACAAGATGAATGACATGGGGAATATAGGGGATAGCCGCTGGCAGCATCGACGGCCACGACTTCCCGCGGGTATAGCTGAACTCCGATCCCTATCCGTGTATCGTGTGGCCCAACCGGAACTCCGTGGTGGAATGGCATAAAAAGGAAGCGATTCGAGACGAACAGAGGGTGTTCATCACCAGACTCTGCGAGGCTGCTGGTGTCCAGTCTTTGATTTTCCGACGTTCCAAATGTCGTCGCACATCCAGTCGCCGTTGTCCCTGCGCGACCAGAAGAAGAAGGGAATCCTCTCGACGCGCGGGGTCAGGTAGGTCGTAGCGCCAACGGCGTGCCAGAAATCGAACCAAAGCATGGCCAGTGAGCCGCGAGGACCGCCACCGCGTGGCAGGGGTGGCATGGGACGGATGCCTCGCTCGTCAAAGGCCGAGGCGACACGGAGGTAGACGGCCGGGTCCTTGAGATCGTGGATGGCGATGGGGTCGGATCCCCAGAGGGCGTGCTTTGTCGCATTAGGGTGGGTGTTTGCGCGAGCCCATGGCGATCCGTCGCCGCGGGAATCGGGTTCATAGTAGTCAAACTTTTCCGAACCGAGAAAGTTGACGACGTTGACAGCGCGGCGGGCACGGAGCAAAAGCAGAGCCATTGCCACGTCCTCGCCAGCGACGACGCGGTAGCGCTCCTGGAGCTCGACGAGCTCCTCGACGACATCCCAGGTGTAGGTATACATGGAGCCGTGGAGGAATGTCAGGTCGTTGAAGCGGCCGTAATACAGCTCGCCAATGGCCGTCCGCTCGACCGTGGCCTCACCCGTCCGTGGCGAGAGGCGGGGGCGCAGGTAGCGGTCCCAGAACCCTCGCGCATTGAGGAACAGGTCCGAGTCAAGCTTGGAGACGAACTCGTAGCGCAGACCGCGGCGTACCAGGTGCTTGTAGAACTCGAGCGTCTTGATCGTGTTGGCGGTAAAATCGTCCTCCTGCAAATGGTCGAGCACGATGAGGTCGCCAAAGGTACGGTTTTCGGCCTGAAGCACCTCTGTCCACTGGGGTCCGGGGTTGGACACGACGAACCGTGTGTCCATAGGCAGGTCCTTGTAGGTGCGCATCCAGGATGCTCGGATCAACATGCGACGATCAGCGTCAAAAGCCGAGCTGATGACCGCGGCCAGCCACGGGTTACGGCGCTGTCGTGTGCCATCAACATCGTCGTCGTCACTGTCGTTGCCGCTGTACCACCCCGAATCCGGAAGAGCCGGAGGAGCCACCATCGGGGTCTCGGGGAACCGATGAAGCGGGTATGCGGGCTCCCTCGGACCAGCGATGTAGGCGGAAACGTATTTTCCATGTATCTCGGGATCCATGTTAGGTGCTGTGAAGGGAGCGTGGTGTGTCGGCGTCGTCAGCTTGACGGTCAGGTGGACTGCAACAAAGGCCATTGCGATGAGGGAGAGGACGAGTAGGCGATGAAACCTCCGTGGGAGATTCGTCTTGGGGTTCTCCCACGCCGCAATGGGCAGGGAGAGGTAAGCTTTCGACGCGACCATGTCGTCGAGGGGGCGGAGGGGGCCCGGACGGCCAAGTTGTCGGGTTTGGAGAGTAACAATATTAGGTGGGAGTAAGTGCGAGGTCGTACAGGGATAATTAGTACAATCCTCGTTGACAGAGGACTCGTCGATGACAAAAGAGATGTCGAGATGGGTATGTGAGGACGAAGGGAGGAAATCTAGCAACGAACAAGGAAGAGAATGTGTTTTGGAGAGAGAGCAATGCAAATGGCCATGGCGGCAGTCCAAGGAATGGAACGGGTGGGTTTGAGTTCAGGTTGACTTGTTTCGACCACGGACACGGACCCGGCGGGGACTTGGACGTTTCCATGACAGAACCTTGAGGTCCGGCTGGTCCGCTTGCCCTGCTAGCATGATACGACGTCGAGGAAGTATCCGCCATGCCAAGATTTGGTGTAGGAGTACTTGTGGCTCGGATCCATCGAGGCCGGTGCTCCCAGGACTGCCGAGCGGCTGACGGCACTCGCCCTGTGGAGGCAGTGAAGAAGCGAGCTAGACAGAGGAGGGTTTAGTGCGGCGGAGTAAGGTCAGACTAGAGGCCAGACCAAGACCATTCCTGGAATCGAAAAACTGCCCTTGCCATCTCAGGGGCAGCTCGGGCCCGGAGCGAGGGAGCGAGGGAAGTACCGATGACGTCGATCTTGCTGGGGGACGTGGCTGTTTCAGCAACTGGGTACGTACCGATGGACCGAGCTATTTTGGACACACTCGGACGTTCACGCCTTCCCGCCGCAAGGCTGATGGCCCCGTTCGTCGATCCTTTTCTCACACCTGCGCCTGCCTGAAAGCACGAGGGTATCAAGTGAGGCAGGCAAGCCTTCACATTGGGCGACCTGCCATGTCAACCGACGCGCCTGTCATGCCGACCTAGAGGCACCTTCCGATGGTCGAGGATGTGGATGCTTTCACCACTTCCCAGGTCAGGCACAACAGCATGGGCCTTCACCAGCGTCGACACTGGCCGTTCCTGGCAGCTCAGTTGGCCTGCTGTGGCGATGAGATGCAGAGGCTATCAACTTGCGGTGTTGCTTGACTTGCTGCATCGGGAGGTTTGACTGGCCTCTGGGCAGGTAGCAGCTTCCGCGAATATCAATCACGTTCTGCGCAATCTGTCTCCTGTTCCTTCCTTCCTGTGTTCTCTCCCCCGTGCCTTCCTTTCCTATCACGTACCAGCACCTAGGTGAAATGTCTGGCATCATGGACGTGTGTTCACCTCCATCCCTTCCATCCATCCATCCATCACCTCGACACCCCGCCACCTCCATCTGTTCATCATCAATCACCATCACCTTGAACGCATCAGCATACACCCCACCAGGCCATCTCTGTCTACCAATACCCAAACATGGCCTTTGAGCGCTTCCTCATCCCTCCCTATCTCCTGCGGAGTCTGGCGGACGCCGATGTCCCCGACCATGCCAAGGAACTGGCACGTCAGGCCCTGAGCCACTTCGAGCGGGTTGCCGCAGACGTGGCCAAGTTCCAGCTCAATGCCATGACTTCACCGAACAACAGAACCACCCTCGCCAAACCCTCCGTCGAGACCAAGTCAACGGTCAAGCGCGAGGTGTACGACATGGCCAACTCGGAGGACGAGTCTTCTCTCCCTGGCAAACTCGTCCGGTCTGAGGACGGCTCAACTTCAAGCGATGACCCTTCGAAGAATGATGATCCCTCCAAGGACGAGGACCCCTCCAAGGATGAGGACCCTTCCACGGATGACGGCCCCTCCAAAGACGACAACCCCAGCATGGATGACCCCTCCAAGGACGGCGACACCTCCAAGAGCGACGACAGGGCCGTCAACGAGGTCTTTGACAACGTTGGCCGCATCTTGACCATGTTCAAGGACAAGTTCGACTGGATCGGCATCGACGACACTGACACAACTATCGTCAGCTCTGTCCACTTTGGAAAGGAGTACGAGAACGCATGTCAGTGCTCCTTTCTTCTACCCCTGCCTTCGATGCTGACCTTACAGACTGGGACCCTCGCCGTAAGCAGTTTGTTTTCGGGGACGGTGGCGAGTTCCTCGGCAACTTCACCGGCGCAATCGATGTCATCGGCCATGAGCTCACACACGGCGTCACGGAAACCATCAGCCCCCTCATCTACATGGGCATGAGCGGAGCCCTCAACGAGCACATCTCGGACGTCTACGGCATCATAGCCAAACAGATCGAGGAGGACGAGACTGCCGAAGCCGCCGACTGGCTCATCGGCGAGGCTTGCATCATGCCTGGAGTCAAGGGAACGGCCCTCCGCAGCATGAAGGCACCCGGCACGGCCTACAATGACCCCCGCTTCGGAAAAGACCCCCAGCCCGACCACTTTGACGACTACGTCCCCATGTTTGAGGACATGGGCGGCGTCCACATCTACTCGGGCATTCCCAACAAGGCCTTTTACCTTGTTGCCACCAAGCTCGGCGGGTACACCTGGGAGAAGGCTGGCCAGATCTAGTGGAAGGCCATGTCCTCTGGCCGGGTGAAGGAGTCGAGCAACTTCACCGACTTTGCCAACATCACTGTGGATGTGGCTCGCGAGAACTTTGACGAAGCTACCGCCAAGATTGTCAGGCAGTCCTGGGATGACGTCGGCGTCAAAGAAAAGGGCGACACCAAGGGCGATGAGGGGAACGACAAGAAGGACGACGACGGAAAGGGCGATGACAAGACGGATGATCCCAAGAAGGACGACCCCGAGCATGACGATCCCAAGGATGACCCCGAGAAGGATCCCAAGAAGGATGACCCCGAGAAGGATCCCAAGAAGGATGACCCCGAGAAGGACGATGATGAAGACAAGGGGTGTAGCCCCATGTAGGTGGCATGGAGGATTCCTAGAACCAGTACTACCTTACCTAGCTGTCTGCCTCCCTCAATGAACACCAACACCATTTTATAGAGTATGCTTTCCTCGTCTCAACCAGTCAATTGACATCAGTTCCTCTTCGCAGCAGAAAAAAAAAGATATGATATTTGAGGTTACCACAACAAAATCTACTGACGCAGTGTGCTTGTCCGTGAAAGAGAGCCTTCAATCGGGTCCCGTGCTGTTGCGTGCCCCACTAAGGCGCCCCAGTACCTGCAGCCACCCTGCCGCTGAAGCAGTGTGCAGCGCTCTAAATTCCCGCCGTCCCCCGGTGGAATTGACTTTTCCATCAACATTCATCAACACACCATCACACCAGTCCCATTTGCAGCAGCCGGTTCCCGTACTCGACCAGGTAATAGTCGCCATAGACCAGACCGTGGTCCCACAGTCGCCGCCGCGCGCCCTCGTTGTTGTTGGCCGTGCCATTCTTCAGCACACCGTCAAAGACCTTGCCCGCCTCGACATCCTCAATCTCGACCGCCGTCTGCCCCCGAACGAAGCGCGCCTGCTCCTGCGCCAGGGATAGATCCAGCGTATCCCTGACTATGGCGACCGACGCTTCGAGGAAGTGTCTGGCCAGCGAGTGACGCGCCCGACCGGCGAGAGCTTGCGAGAGGATGAGCATGCCGTTGGCAGCCGCCATTCCGGCCGACGTGTCCCGCAGCGGCTTCGTCTCGTCTTGGATGGGCGCGTCAAAGTCCCATAGAGGCACGAATCGACCTGCACGACCGCCGGAAGGCAGCTGCTGCTCGACGCAGGCTGGTGCTGTCTCCAGTCGATGGAGAAAGTACTCGGCCGTGCCGCATGCTGCGTCTAGGAAGGCGTCGTCTCCCGTCCACACATAGGTCTGCGCGTACCCGAGAATCGCCCACGCCTGTCCACGGGACCACGTCGATTCGTCGGCGTAGCCCTGCGCCGTGCGGCGCCATTTGAGCGCACCTGAGGCTGGGTCAAGCGTGGCAACGTGGCATGTCGAATACAGCTGGCCACGGTAGCCGTTCTTGGCTGAGGTGGTAGCTCTCTCGGGGCGCAGGTGCGTCGTCAGAAGGGTGTGGGCGTGCGCGGTGGCAATCGCTGCAAGGGACTCATCGCCGCTGTGTGCCGCGGCGTAGTACAGCAGGTCGAGATTGCAGAGGCTGTCGATGATGATGATGGCGTTTGCGTCCATGTCGGTCACGACAATGTCCTTCTTGAGGAGACAGTCCCAGCTTCGAATGACGTTGGCCGAGGGGAGGTACCGGCTGGCCAGGCTGTGTGCCGATTTGACAATGGTGTCGAGGCTGCGGAGGTTGCCTGTCATCTCCCAGTCACGGCGGATCGCGGGCATGATGATGAAGCCCAAGTCATGCGTGTCGGTCCGCGCGGCCATGGCGTGGAGGGGCTCGGTCCAGATGTCGCAGTCTTGCACGAGGCGGCTGTACAGCGTGGCGGTGCTGATGCCGGCTGAAGGGTCGATTCCCATGTGTTGAGGGTACCGGGCACATCGCTCACGCAGGGCGGCCAGCTCGCCGGGGAAGAAGCCGCAGGTCCAGAAGTCTGGCTCGCGGTAGTCATACTGGCCAAAGTACGGGGGGACCTGGGAGACGGTCTCGGGGAAGCCGGTGGGCGCCTTTGTGACTCCGGAAGGGGTGACGACGTCGACGAGAGATTTCCCGGCGGCTCGGCAGGCCTTTGCGGTGATGTTTTCTGCGAATAACTCGGCGAGATGAGCCTTGAGGTCGCGGGTGCCGGTGTGGGGTTTTTGTCTCTGGTGGTCGTCGATGAGGTCGGACCAGGAGGTGTCACTCCCAGGGGACCTCTCTCTGGACGAGCCCATGACTTGGGGAGGTTCCGACGTTTCCGAAGACATGCTCGACAGCAGTTCTGTAGGTTCCATTGTGATGAAGTGTCGTTGATTCTGGAGGTCCATTGGCGACCTTGGAAGGAGGGGGGCTCAAGCAGATGAAGGAAAGACCCTTTTACCCGGTTGACTGTGGCAAGACGGCGCGGACATTGTCGGGTTCCGTCGTACCAACAACCCCATAGGGAGACAAGCCGCGCAATGCCAGCTGCGAGTCCGCGATCGACGCCCCGGCAGGATTGTGTGAGGGTGCCTTGAGAAGGCGGGGGATTGGGGCCGGCGGGAATCGCCCCGAGAGTTGTCCGAAGGGTGTGTGGTCAGCGCGGGGGATCGATGGTCCACGCCCGTCGAGGATGCTCCGGGGGCCCGGACCGACCCCGCGTCTCCCCGCTTCGGCATCGGGGCATGTTGCGACGAACCGAGGCCGGTGGCTTTCACTGCGTTTCGGGGAGATAGCATGGAGGCCGGACAAAACGCAGGTAGAGTCGGGGTTGGTTTATTGTCGAGTTGAGGGCCGGCTTGGAATGATTGGCAAGCCAAGGGCTTGCCATGGCCTGTCTATGGACTTTAAGTCATTGAGTCCTGCATCACGATACAAGACGCTGGCCCGGCTTCTTGACCTCAGCCTCCAAGCTCGCCTTGTTCTTTTCTCTCCTCAACAGCGCACGATCCCTGGAGCATTGCCAATGCTTCGACAGATCCCAAATTGGGTGGACTGAAGCGAAGAGCAAGCCCAATGACAGAGTCAGGCTTTCATCGGGCGGGAGCTGAAGCATGCGAGTATACAAATTGCTCACTGATGGCAGGGGAAACAGTAGGTAAGTATGTGCCTGGAAAACAGAGAAGATAGGTAAGCACGATGTTCTAACTTTCTGGGTGGCTCATGGCTGGGCATTTTCTGTAACAGCGACCCAGCCTGCTCCATACTTCTCGTCGTATGCCATACGAGTAGGTGAGGCTTCACCGAGAACCCAGGTAGGAGGCTTGGCCTAATCAGGCAGGTCGCCAACCTCAAGACCGCCGGCCGGCCCCGATGCCGGGGGAAAGATATGCATGCCCCGCTTGGCCCGGAAAGATACCGGTGTGACTCTTTCACTGCATCAACAAAACATTCGAGTATATCATCTTGTCTTTCAACGGCGTGCCAGTATCGCTTTCCAGGTACCTACTAGGTACGGCGCCATTGCATCATGGCAGAACAACCCCCAGCAAATGACACGCAGGCCGTGGAGATGCGGCCCGTGGACAACACCGTCCAAGGCCCAAACGCCATTCTCGACGACCACGATGATTACCCCGAAGGAGGTCTCCAGGCCTGGCTCGTGGTGTTTGGGGCTTGGTGCGCCATGATTCCGCCTATGGGTATTCTCAACACCATTGCTGTGCTTTCGGGCTGGTTATCGGAGCATGAACTGGCTGGGATGCCAGAGAGTCAGACGGGTTGGATTTGGTCATGCTTTGCCTTTTTCATCACCGCCGGCGGTGCGCAAGTCGGTAAGCAAGTTGGACCTATCTCTCGCGACATGATCTGAACAACTACACAGGCCCCGTCTTCGATGCTCATGACCCTTGGGTCGTTATCCTGCCCGGGTCCATTGGCATGATCGCATCAATGATTGCAATGAGCTTTTCAACCAGTGAGTCCCTCCTCACCTCGCTGGGTCCCTACTAATCCAATCCAGAATTCTACCATTTCCTCCTCTCCTTCGGCGTCCTCGGCGGCATCAGCTCATCCCTCCTCTTCACTCCCTCCCTCTCAGCCATCGGCCACTGGTTCTGCAAACGTCGCGCTCTCGCGACAGGCATCGCCTGCACTGCTGGCGGCCTCGGCGGCGTCGCTTTCCCCCTCATCATCCAGTACCTGGCTCCCCGTCTTGGCTTTCCCTGGGCCCTGCGCATCATCGCTCTCATCTCCGTCGTCCACTTGATCATCGCCAACTTGACCATCCGCAAGCGTCTGCCACCCATCCGCCCCGCCAAGATCCTCATTAGCTTCTCCATCCTTCGCGACTTTCGATTCTCCGTTACTATCATCGCCATATTCTTCATCGAGTTTGCGGTATTCATTCCGTACTCATACATCTCAGCTTACGCCCTGCACCACGGCATGGGCATGCAGAAAGCCTTCCTCATGTCCATCCTCCTCAACGTCGGCGCAGTGCCCGGCCGCATGCTCCCCGGCTACGTTGCCGACCGCGTCGGCGCATTCAACACAATGTGCGTCACATCGCTGACCTGCGCCATCCTCATATTCGCCCTGTGGCTTCCCGCGCGCGGGGACGAGGTCAAGATGATGTCTTTCTCCGCCTTGTTCGGCTTCTGGTCCGGCGCTGCCATCAGCTTGTCGCCCGTCTGCATCTCGCGCGTCTGTAAGATCGAGGACTATGGCAAGTCAAATGGCATGGCTTACTTCATTGCGAGCTTCGGTGCCTTGATCGGCATCCCATTGGCTGGTGCTCTCCTCAACACGGATCATGATCCGTACCAGCGATTGGTCATCTTTGGAGGCGTTGCTTATGGTCTTGCATTTGTGGTCTTTTGCATCGCGAGGGGGGTTGCAGGCGGCTGGACCTTTGGACACTTCTGAGGAAAGTCGGCATCATTTGGCGAGACTGTCCATGTTGGGCGGTGATTGCAGCAGTCATGGCATGATACATGCAGGTTTAGGTAGCGTTAATGAGTCCATCTCTGCAGATGGCGGTGGATGTCTCGTGGGGAGACCGAGTGGCATCTGCGCAGCTTGGCGCTGATGGACGCTTGCATGAGACACTCGCAGAGCCCTCGGGGATCGGCCCGAATAATATCAGCTGCTGCTTTGGTATCACAAGGCACGATGTGAACGGGTACCTCGCGGCGCGTCCCGTCAGCCCTACGATCATGCGCGATAGACACCGCCTTGTGTGAGCAGATGAACCCTCGCAAGGTCACACTCGGCAACTTTTTAGTCAGTCCAGCATGGAGACCCTGATTGAGAAGGGCCCCTCCTGGAGGCAAGTCTGACTGAGCGTCTTCCAAAAAGAGCTTTGTGCCGGCTGAACTGCGCTGATGTCCCGGATAGCACACTCCCGGCCTTCCTGTGTCGCATTGGCTGCGGGATCCCGCCCGCTGGTTGTCGCACAACATTGCGCACATCGCTGACCACATGAGAACCTCAGTAAGCTGCAAGAACTCATTGCCCCTTTGGGATTTGAAGGTAGTATTCCGGGGTCGGCCTGACTCGACCTGCAGTGCGGGCAGCTGAAAAGCGTTGCATCGTCATGCAGGGACTCGCGTCTGCGCCAATCAGGATACAGAGGTAAAGTTTCCCACAAGAAAGAAGCCATCGTGGTGAGGTTGTCGAAGGGATCTTTTGCCGTGCTTACTGTGGTATCTGCAGTCAGGTTCAAGATTCAAGATTGATGTGGGGACCTGGAGTTCAGCCGTACGTGAGGGCATCGTGAGGTCGGGAGTTGGTGCTGAGGGGCCCCGATGGTCGCCGAATACAGGCGATATCACACTTGGATGAGAAGCAGAGGTTGGTCCCTGAAGAATATAAAAGGAACCGAAGCTTCTTGTCTGGACTTATTCCTCATCCTCATCCCAGGCACTCTCAACTCCATCACTACCTCCTACCCCTTCTTCACTCTTACTTCTTCAACTCATCAACATGGTTTCCACCAAGCTCATCCTCGTCCTGGCTTCGGCCCTCAGCGCCGTCTCTGCCGTCCCCGCCGCTGCTCCCAGCCCAGAGTCGAGTGCTCCGGGTGTGGGCGGCTCCACGGTTGCTGTCGCCGAGGCCGTCGAGAAGCGCGAGCTTCACAAGCGCGCCACGGTCCAGTTCCAGGTCTTCGAGAACACCAACTACGGCGGCGCATCCCTCACCATCAGTGCCAACAGCAACCAGTGCTGTAAGTCCCGCAATTCTGCTCTTGACGTATTTGGTCCATCTGCTGACATGGTGGTCTCCCAGTCTCCTTCACCGGAGTCTGGTCTGGCTGGAACGACCGCATTTCATCGGCCAAGACATTGACCAATGGATGGTCTTGCTACATCTACGAGTAAGTCGTGTCCTTGTGGTACTAGCATGGTTTTCATCGTTGACTTTGGCTTCAGTACCTCCAACTGCTCTGGTGGCCGTGGCGGACCGATCACCACTGGCAACCCTCACTCTGACCTCCACTTCTACGGCTGGGGTGATCGCACCAGCTCTTTCATTTGCATCTAGATGCCCTTGAGTAGACATTATGAGTCTGTATGACGATGGGATTATCTGATGGAAGGAAGATGTGAAGGCTTCTTGTCAGGGGGCGGCGGTTGAGGTTCACTTCTTACAGTCTCTTCCTCTTGAAGGTACCGAGATTCTCTCAGAACCTTTTGCGTCTTCTAACTCGGGACTGAAACGCACGCCTTGCTGTCCGTGAAGAATGAGTGCTCGTCATCACTGAATGTTGAACCAGTACCCCTACGCCAGTAGCTACTGGCGTTCCAGCCAGATTATGTGACCATCGTCGTTAGACGTAGGACTCATGCTCCCAATTTTGCATCGCCTTCGTGTTGCAAACCCAAAGCTTGCGAGGGTGTAATTGCGCCTTCTTCCACATGGCCTTCACATCGACACCCTCGCACCTGGCAGCATAGAACCAGGCCTGAAGGCAAGCAAAGGGGACTTTGACGCGACCTTGGTATCCACCCTCATCGGCATCCTGTCCTGGTGGACAAAGCTCCCAATTGGCGTCGCAGGCCCAAAGCCAATAGACAAGGTACTCTTCGTCATCAGCGAGGAGTTCCATAAGCTCATCACATGTGAGCAAATTTGGATGGACACAATCCGAGTTCAAGACAATGAAGGTGTTCTTGAGGATGCCATCATTGGCGTCGAGAGTCGTCCTATACTCCCTGAAGTTGCTTAGATTCGGGTTAGGAGGAGTTTTCCAGTCAGAGAAGAGGCAGATACTCACTT
Source organism: Plectosphaerella plurivora (assembly GCA_020726575.1). NCBI lineage: Eukaryota > Fungi > Ascomycota > Sordariomycetes > Glomerellales > Plectosphaerellaceae > Plectosphaerella > Plectosphaerella plurivora. The sequence continues at coordinate 1,592,537 of JAGSXJ010000002.1, read as the reverse complement.
TCTTGGCCCGTCCAGATCTTCATCGTCAAATGTCTGATCGACCAAGTCCTCTCTCCAGTAGTTGATAAAGTCGTCACAAGGAGAATGGATCGATCCCAAGCCAGCACTCATCGCGATTGACTTGTCAATGCCGAATACCACGTTGTCGAGCTCCTCGAATCGGTCCTTGGCCTCGTACCATTCGTCGCCAAATAGTTCGTTGACCTGCGTCGTCTTGTAAAAGACGTAGCCCCAAGGAAGCTGATTTCTGTTGATGTTGGTGATCCATGACGGTGCACCAGGGGCGATTCTTCCCCATATTTTGCGACTCTCTTTTTCGTCCAGGCGACCCAGTTCTTCCGGCGTCAGTTCCTCTAGCGCCGCGATCATGAGCTTGGCGTTGCGGCGTGCCAGCTTTTCCTCATCGGTGCGGACGGCCTCGCGAGCACGCTCCAGTGGCGTCTGCTGCTCTTCTGCCAAAAATTGTGCCTGGTACTCTCGTTCGAGATGTGCAGAGTCCTCCACGAACCGAGCGTCGCAGAAGATGAGCTTCCAGCAGTCAATGGTTGAGAAGAAGGTTCCATATGTGCCGGGGTAGGCGCCTTTGCCCACGAAGGGACCGATCGACCTAGACTCCTTATTCATGATATTTCTGACCATAGTCTTCTCTTTCACCAGAGACGGCGTGCGGCCAAGAAGGACGCATCGCCTGGTGACGTTGTTGGTCACATCAAGAGGGTTGTCCAAGGCCAAGGACACTAGGTCGAGACCTTCCGTTTCCTCTCTAACCCTCTCTCTGACCTCCTCTTCGTACGAGTACGGCATTGCACTGGGGTCTCTGGGCCGTCGTTTCCAGGCCATCGTTGGAAGGTCTCAAAGTGAAGAATTGTCGAAAGTCAGGAAGTTGAAAGACCTTGCGGAGAGAAACACAATTGGACGACGGGCAACGACGGGGACTCGGAACATCCACAAAGTGCCAAGTGATTATGTTCACTGTACAACATACCCCTGCAGTCGGGCTTGTCGGGCAACTTTCTCCTTGTCCGTGAGACCCCAGGTCCGAAACCTGGAAACCCACTGCCGTCCGACGGCCCGACTGATGCGAAAGGTCGCTCTTCAGTAAATCTGGACACTACATCAAGAATGGTTTCTGGGTATTATCAAGGGCAGAATCCGGGAAGCAAAGCCTACAGTACATTTGCGAACATACTTTGGCTTGGCTAAAGTAGGGAACGCTTACATCTGGGTTGTTCTTCAGACTTCTGACCTTGTCCGCTGTCAAATACATCTTGTCTCTATTAATAGTACGGCCGAATCTCAAGATGCTGGCAGGGTCTGGATAGCTTCAAAGTTATGTCGGAAAGAGGGCTCTATGAGACAAATTGGACATCGGTTTCGAACCCGCGGTCTGGCTTTTCTTCGAAGGATTCGATGGCTTGGCTGCAATCTTCAACTGTGCTTCATATAGATGAACTAATCTGAACCTTTAGGAGTCGCCGATCTGAAGACTCGGGTGAGTGGTGGATGATTTCATGACTGGTAGGAACTGGAAGTGATGACCAGGGATGCAGGTCCTTCAGAGCCAAGTCTTGGGCGGAGCGTGTGAGAGGTCAAGCTAGCCATTGACCAGCCACTAATTCACATGACACGTGGACACGACCAATCCCAGAGTCTCGATACGACTTCCCGGCCAGCTTCCTCCGCCCCTTCACAGCAATCATCGGCTCCCGGGGCACGTCAACACCCCGGACGGGTCAACGGGCCAATAAGCCCCGCTGGATGGCAGGCGGGTGCTTGACTCTAGATGTCTGTACGAGCTGAGCGAGTTTCAGATGAAAAGCAAGTGGAGCGCGGTCACCGGCGGAGGGGAGTCGGGCGCGCGGGATTGTCCTGAGTCTGGCCATGACGGGGATGCCCGAGATTAGGGAGGACTGATCCGGGGGCCGATAGTGGCGGCTGAGACTAGAGTGGTCAATGTGCACTGCAATCAGGCCATGGCATGATGCCCCAGTTTGGAATATCCCCGGTGGCTTGATGAAGAGGATTCGACGGGCGTCGGAGGGAGTCATGGCACGAGACTTCTGGAACAAGTTTCTCCAGGCCACGTACGTAATTTTAGGTCCATGACAGGTTCCAGACTTGTAGGACACTCGTAGATCCTGTGGATAATGCCGATGCCAATTCAAGAAGACTGACTCGTCTGGCATGATGTATCATGTCTCCAAGACCCAGGCGTTGGGTCCGTCCGTCCACTCGCCGACATCTGTCGGTTGTCTCCTGAGAACGGTGGCCCCAGCCAGTCTGTGCCCTACCCCGTGCTGCCCTGTGCCCGTTCCAGAAAGAATGCAGTGAAAAAGACACAGCGCTGTCAACCCCCGGCGTTGACCAGTCGAAAGGGGACCTAGCCGAGCTTATGCGAGGCTTCGTCATCACAGGGTCGCAACCAGACTCCCCATCGGGCATTTCCCCGTCGGCCGTTGCCACTGGCCCACCGCCCTGACTGGGCACCGGCCTCGGGAACTCGGGAAATGAGGAGCGGAGGGCGGCTAAAGGGCGAAGCACAAAGCAAAGGCCGCGCCCGCTCTCGAATGCGCTGGTGGTCCCGTGTTTCCGCCCCTGCTCGCATCTGGCCCTCTCGTCACCTGAGAAATGCAGTGAAGCCCGGAGCAAAGCCTCGACCTTGGATACGCCGGCGCGCCGAGCAGACCGACCCAGCATCAGAGACAGAGACAACCTGGCCGACACTCGCCCGATGGACGGCCCTGAGGATAACCACAGCGATGGCAACCCTGGCGAGGATGGCAACCCCAGCGCTGCCGAGGCTGCGCTCGCGTGCAACTGCTGTCGCCGGCGCAAGTTGAGGTGCTCGAGGGAAGTGCCCTCGTGTCAGCAGTGTCGCAAGACGGGTGAGCTGTCTGCCCACCTCAACTGACTATGTGCATCAATGACTGACGGTCACTAAAGGCAGCGAGTGCGTCTACGAGACCAAGAGGGCAAAGCCCGGCATGAAGGCCGGCGCCATCGAGAACCTGCACCGGAGGCTAGGTATGTCCATCCCTCCCTTCTCCCGCATCTGACCTCAGGTCAACCACTCCTTGCTCACACACTCAGATGCCCTCGAGAGGACAGTGCAGCAGCAGACGTCCAGAACCGAGCGCGAACGCGGCAGCGGCAGCTCGGCATCCCACGGCACGCCCGGAGATCATGGCCCTGGAGCAGCCAGCACAGCACCACCACCAGCTACCGCCCCCGATGGCACAAACAACCCGTATAGCATCCTCTCCTTCTTCGCACGCGAACTACAGCGCTTCAACGAGACTTCAGGCGGTCGCCAGCCAGTCCCCGACGACCAGAGACAACAGCAGCACCCTCCCCCAGCCAAGCGTCGTCGCGTCGACATCAACAGCCCGGCAGCGCAGCTGAGCCTCGATGTACCCTCCCTACCTGACGGTGAGGCCCTCGAGGGCGTGCTGCGCGCATACTTCCACAACGTCCACCCGTGGATCCCATTGTTGCATGAAGGACGCCTGCGTCGTCGGTTGTTACATGCGCCGGATCGCCGGAAACTGCGAGTCGTGTTGCAAGCCATGGTCCTGGCGGCAGCGCGATTTGTCGAGGATGTCGAGATTGCATCGGCTTGGACGCCGCCGCATGACCAGCAGATGCGGGCGCGGGACTGGATTGTCGCCGAGGCGATGCGGGACCTGAGTGTTGAGAGTTTACAGGCTTTGGTGATTGTGGCCTTTGACGATGTAGGTCCAGGTTCATCAAGATCTGCCTTGAATATCCGCTGACGTTTCCAGATCGGCGGTGGCCAGGCAGCGCTTGCATGGTCCATCATCGGCTCCCTTACCCGAACGGTCGAATATCTCCAGCTCACTGTCGAAGCCGACGAAACAGATCGGCCATCCCTCGTCCGACCATGGGTGTCGCTGTCACCACCACAAGACTGGACCGAGGCCGAAGAGCGCCGGCGCGTCTTCTGGAATGTCTTCAACCTCGACCGCTTTTGCTCTGTCGCCATGGGTTGGAACACGAGTCTGACCTCGGACGATGTCAACCGCCGCCTCCCATGTGACGGCATCACCTGGCGCAAAGAGGACCCAGTCGACACTCCGTACTTTGGAATCTGGGACAAGGCAGCAGGACGCATCGGAAACCCCATTGCCTTCCTCCCTTCGCACTACACAGCTCCTGTGCAGGCGAGGGACGATGACCGTCAGCTTCCCCCCATGGCAGCCCATCATCACCACCACCACCCCTCTCCCTCGGAGCCCGGCGTGTCCCCATCTACACAGCAGCCAGGAACCATCGACATGTCCAGCGTGGGCGCTTTTGCCTACAGTGTCGAGGCAACCGAGTCCTTGAGCCGCGTCAACTCGTACTTCCTCCAGCAACGCGTCGACATGCGCGATAACCGCGACCTCTCAAGCTGGCTCACGCGCTTCAAAGAGCTCGACCTCCGCCTCGTTCACTGGAAGATGTTCCTCCCCCAGAAATGGAAAGCCACCGTAGCCCGCCAGCGCGGTGCCAGGATGGATCCAAACCTCACCCTCGCCCACGTCACCCACAACGCCTCCATGATCCTCCTGCACCAAGTCATGGCCTTTCCCAGCCCGGTCTGGACCTTCAAGAACCGCCTCCCAAGCTTGCTGAGCGTCGACACGTGCCAGGCTGCTGCCGTGGAAATCTCCGCCATGACGCAAAATTATCTTGAAAATGCGCCCCCGGCGGTGCCGGTGGCGAGCCAGTTTGCTTTCTGCATCTACGTGGCAGCCAAGGTGCTGCTGCTTCACTGGCGCTACGCCGCCGTGCAGACGCTGACGCCCGAATTTTGGACTCTGGTCAGGAGTCTGGACGATATGGCTCGACGCTGGGCAGGTCCTCATGGACTTGATGGCGGCAGGCCGTGTCTGGCGGCCAAGTACTCAGCGCGGCTGACGCGTTTCCATGCTCGATGCGTCGGAGACGAGACATATCGCATCAGCGTGCTGGGGTACACGACAGAAATTGATCACTCGCCTGGAGCGGGTGTCGAGTCACCGACAGATGCTGAGGGAGGACCGCAGCCAGCGACGACAGTGCCCCGGCGGCCACCACCGCAACAGACGGGCGGCCCTGGGGCGGGAGCGATGACACCGACGGGCATTGGGCCGGGACTTCCGCTGCCGCTGCCTTTGGGGTTTACGCCGGGGCCGGGACCGCCGGGGATCGTGAGACCGGGGACGTTCCCGCATCGAGGGAGCACGGGGAGCGGCGAGCTGGGGGCCATTTCGCAGGTGTTTATGGATCAGCAGTTTATGGACATGGACCGGGTCATCAGCTATGATGATGGAGTGTTTGGGACCGAGTATGAGGGGGGATGGTAGAGGAGATGTAATGATAAGTGGTGGAGGAGATACCCTGGGCGATGTTGATGGAGCGAGGCTGGGAGAATATGTTGACCAGACTCCATAGATGCCAATATGCATCCCGATCCTCATCCATTTTCCTTCGCAAGACGACCCAAATAGGGTAGCAGGCACGATCATGCAGACTGACAGGCAAACAGGCAAACAGACCCGCCTCGAAAGGTCAAAGCAAGTCTCCTCTGTATCCGCCGACTCTCCGCAGGGATGGCGATCCTGGTCCAGCGCAGCGGCGTCCACGTTTTGAGACGGCGGGAAAAACGGGTAAGGGGAAATCCTGATGGAGCCCTTCTCGTCCCTGCCTGTTTTCGGTCACGGTCTGGACAGAAGGGGACATGATGAGCCGGAAGGGAGAGAAAGAGTTCTCTGGTGCCGCCGGGAGGGTGACATTTCACGAGTCGGCACAAGATATATCACGGGTGATATTATCACCAGTCTCCGCCCGAGCGTTACAGGGACCGAGGGACCAGACAGACCCTTTCTTTTCAGCCCGGCGCCCGTCGGAGGAAGGGGGGCGTTCTTCAGCAGATAGGAAGCAGAAGGGCTGATGGGGGCAGATATGTTGTCTCTGATCTTGCAGGCGGATCGAGCTGATATGATCGGGGTGGAAGGGTGCAATCTCCCACGACCACGTTGGCGGGCGCGAGGGAGCTGCGTCAGGCGGAGGCGAGGGAAGGGGATGTCGAATTCTCGACCCGCGCGGCCCCTGGGCCTGGGTGCCAGGCCCCCTGATCGATCTGGGTGAGCCACAGATGGGATGGATGGGAACGGACGGGAGACTATTGGGAGATCCCCGTGGCTGAAGGGGACTCCAAGGGAGCGAGCGAGGCGAGGGGACAAGGGGAGGAAGAGCTCTGTGCGTAGCAGGGGGCGCTGGTCACGGGGGGACGTGGCCTGGCCTGGCGTGGACGTGTTCGTGTGTTGAAAGGCCGTGCGACATGAGTGTTTGCTGGACCATTGGCAATACATGATTCTTGGTTGATGAGATATCTCGCTCGGATGGGGGAGGCTGTCGGTGGCCGAGGTGCTGCGTTTGTGCGTCGAGTCAGGTGGTCGCATCGCCAGCTGGACGGACGTGATGCCAAGGCTAGTTTGGGGGAGAGAAAGGCCGGGGAGGCGTTCGGCCGGTGCAAGATCCGTGTGATCGTCGCTGAAGCCGCGCAGAACGGGCAGGTAGTTGGTCGTAGGGGTGTGCCGGCGGTATTCAGCCTGTGTGCCAGTGGCCAGCGTATGGCTGGCGAGGGCGGCGCCACGAGAGTCATGTTGCTGTCGAGCTGTCTTCAAGTTCTTCATTGGGGGAGGTGATTCCGAGACTCCGTTGGTTTAATTCATTGCCAGGGGTGAGAGTCAAGTGTTTGCCATTGTTTGTTTGTCCTCATCTCCAGACCCAGTCAATCATTGAATCATGATCAGCAATGTCTTGTCCCAGCATGGCGGAAGCACACCGCCGCATATGCACGCCGCCGTCACGTCCTGTCCTGGGACCAGACTCTTGAACACGACGGAAGTTGCCTCGCGTCGTTCGCTTCGGAGGGCGGGCTTGCCCAAGAGCCGAGGCGTTCGCGCCGGGGAGCGGATCCAGGACTGGATGGATCCCAGGCGAATGGTTCGAGGCGCCAGAGTTTCGCACCGTTTTTGGGCGATGGAGCCGCGTCGTAGCTCAACTGTCAACCCGGTGGATGTGCGCGGGCGAGTCATTGCGCGGTGGCTTTGCCCTGCCAGCTGAAGACTGGAAGAAGAGAAGAGAGGCGAGAGAGACAGGCCGAGGCGAGGCGAAGCATGGCAGGCATGTGTGCATCATGTGGAGGTGGAGGTGGCTCGGGCTAATCAAACAAATTCTGAGCCGCCCTGCACAAGACAAGACGTGCTGTTCTGTACTGCAGTGGAAAAGTAGTGCCAATGACTTGCAGTAGTGCCTGGTGCCACCGATCCACGCCGCAGCTAGCACCTGTAGCACGTAACACTTGCACAGGACGGGGGCTTTCTCCGGGGGCCAAGGAGAGGGTCCGACGAAGGAGACTGAGAGGGCGTAAGTATGAAGCGCCGGTCGAGGCACGGCATCATTCGAAGCACCGGGCTCACGTCAGAGTCCCGGGTGTTGTTGATGAGGAAAATAAGAAGAGAAGACGCTGGGGAGACACTGGTCTCATCATCGTCCGAAGAGGCCAGCCCAATGACGACTGACGGGCGCCAGCTGACTGCACTGAACAGACGACAAGCTGCTGGCGTTCACCCACTGCAGCTGCCCGCACGGCCGCCGGGGGAGAAGAAGCACAGACGGGCGGGTCCCCCCTTGGTAAAAAGGCCCCGGACGGTGACACGAGCAGTGTCAAGTCGCGGCGGGTGCAAGTGCAAGTGGGCACGATGCGTGTGTCGTCTGAAAGTCTGGCCACACGTACAGCAAGGGCAGAGCGAAGCAGTGTCAGAGATGTCGAGCATCCACCGTCCAGTGTTTGTTGCAGCAAGTCGGCGTTAAGAAAGAGGGGCCGTCGAGGGGTGCTCTCTGTGTGACGATGGTGACGGTCAGGGCGGTGGAGGAGGATGCAAGTCTTCGGACGACTTTTCAAGAAGAGAAGGATGGAATATTCGGTAGAGGGTGATTCACCGTGCCATCGCCACCGCACATGCCGCCCTCAGGCCACCCACGAGGAGGAATAGGATGCAAGGGGGACGCTGTCGGCGGTGGTGGTCGACCTGAAATGGTCCTGAAATTGCCCCCCTTTTACGGGCCCCTGTCATCTGCCCAGGCCCTGGGTGAAGTCACTGTGACTGCGGCCAGGCACTTGACTTCTAGGGTAGACCAACCCGCAGCGGGCTGATCAGGAGGCTCCATTGACTAGTATCTACTTTTACCTGCATCCGTCGTGTCCGGTGGCATTCAAGGAAGTGCCTCCATCGTGAGATGAGGACAAGGTTTCGGCAGCGCACACTGCAGGCAGCATTTCTGTTACACGGAAAGAAATACCACGCTGGCAGAAGAATCGTCTGGCCTGCCTGGGCAGTGGTAACAAAAAACGATGCCCGTTGCCGGCCGGCCCACGATGCCTCCAGTCGCCGCCATGTTTCGCCGTGGTGCCGAGGCCGGCCGCAGAGAGCCGCGTTCCAGATAAGGTGGTTTCTAGTTACTTTCTCTCCCCCCTCGTGTTTCTGTTTCTTCGTCTTCCCGCCTGTCGTGTCCCTCTGTCGTGCATCTCGACACCGGTACCGTAGCACCACGGGAGCAACTCCGTCCATCCCGCCTCCGACTCCTCGGCCACATCATCGTTCCCTCAATGTTGCTTCGATTGTCGGGTTTGATGATGCTACCGCGCCGCTGCTGCGCTGCGCTGCCCTGTGCTTTGACCTTCTCAGCAACTCCCACCGTTGCGTCCAAGCCCGGCAACGACCAGGGTCTCCCCCCCCTGCTGCCCTCCCCCCTGCACCATCCCCCTTGGCCGGGGCATCACCACCCCTGCCTGTAATCGACGGATGCCCACATCGTCCCTCTGCAAGTCAGGTGGTGCCCCGGCTCGGGGTGGAGCAGACGGGCGGCGGAAGGATAGTACGAGGGGAGGGAGGGCGGTTCATCTGCGGTCGTCCCTTGGGAGTGGTTGAGGTGCGCGGTAGTTGAGCAGAATGCCGAACTTCTTCGGTCACAGTGACAAAACGAAGGAGGGCAGACTTTCCTGCGTTGTCATCTTGTCTGCTCAGCCCGTCTGCCTTCTCCTTCTCTAGTCTTCCCTTTCCCCTCTCCCGCCCAGCGCCGATCCTACTCTACAACCCAACGTGGCAGTCCCATCCTCCTGAAGAACCTGGAAAAGAGACAAGTCAACCCGTCGCCCTGCAGAAGCGCTGCAGACTTTCCCCCATCAATCCCTACCCAGGCAGGGTATAGTAGCTCGTTCGCTGGTCGGAGCATCCCGTCGCATCATCCATCATCCTCGGCTGACCCCAGACCAGCCTGACCTGGCTTTCCCTTCTACTCTCCTCCTTTCCCTCTCCTCAACCTCGACCAAGACAGCATAAGCCGCCAGACCCAGCCCAGACCCGGACCATCACCAAAGCGAAGCCAACATCGAACCGGTCCTGGGCAGCGCACGTCACAGACAGACAGTCGGGCCCCCGTCCCCTGAACCAACCCGCGCCGTCGCAGAGTCCGGCCCTGCTGCCGTCCCGTCAAGCTGCACCAAGTCTAACCCGACGCATCACATCTCCCGGGCCCTCTCTTCGTCGTCTCCCTCTAAAATCGACGACTCGCTCATCAGCTGAGCAACGCCCACCCAAAAAGGCCGCCCCCGTCCATTAATCAAGGCGACACCCACCTAGGAGCGAGCAAAACATCAGACGGCCAGGCCGTGTGCCCCCTTCCCGCAACCGGCACATCAGCACGCTGCACCACGGAGAGAAAATAAAAAAACGGGGGGCCCGTGTTCCAATAGACTGGATGAATCGCTAGCCCGCAGCCAAACTGTGACGGGCTCCGGACAAGGTAATCCCTCCTTTCTCCAGCGTCGCCCGCCCACTTGCACTCACGGCGAGTCGTGCAACACGTCCTCTGCCCTACCTGAGCTCTGCCTCTGCCTGTGCCTGCCCCGTTCGCCGTTGGGTCCTCCCCGGGGGTTCGCAGCGAAAAAGCAGCAGTGCTCAAACGGCGGAAATGAACGGGTGGCCTGCCCTCCGTCTGCCTCTCCCCAACAGTCACCATTCTCTACCACCCTACCCTATTACTTCCATATTTCTCCCTTTTCGTCTCTTCATGTACTTTGACGACTGACGCCCGCCGCTGCTATCAGGCCAGCAGCAGTAGCAGCACCATCACCGCCCCCTTCTCTCGGCTGCGCACCCACCCTCATCCACCATGGGGAGGACGTCATTCACATTCCCCGTGCCCGGGAGGCGCCAGAAACACCAGAGCACAATCGGGCCCCTCGTCTCAACACCAATGACGAAAGCGCAACGCATCCTCGGCGCCGCAGACCTCAGCATCGACGCGCCCCGTCAATGGGACGAGTCCTCCGCCTCGGGCATCAGTGTCTCCATCTCCGAACGCACAGCTACCACATCGACCTCGACAGCCACCACAGCATACCGCCGAACACCACCACTGGAACCAAACGACAACGGACCACGACCTACGAGGAATGTCAACCGCTGGGAGGTCGAGTCCGAGACTGTCCCCTCCTACGTCCACGCCGGCAGGCCACATGCCGACGACACAGCTACCTCGCGCGACTACATGTCCGATGCCTCCAGCCTACGCCGTCGCCAGTCCAGCTCGACACTTAAATCGTGGTACGACAAGTCGAAGATGCCCCTGTCCATCTCCCAGCAGACCTCTTCCTCCGCCATGGCGAAGGGCCTGCCGTCAAAAGCCAGCGCCCTCCTCGACGTCGACGGAACTTCGGGATCCCCCTCGGACGCCGCCTCGACAATATCAGCATCCACCGCCCGCGCCGCCAAGAGGCCGAGCAGACTGAACCTCGCCCACCTCTTCTCCTCCTCTTCCTCCACAGGAAGACTGCGTGACTCGGCATTTGTACGCCCCTCGCCTAGCTCCTCCAGCCTGCGAAGCACGTTCTCCTCGACCGCCCCCACAGCCTCCCCAGACACTGCATACTCGACGCCCCCTTCACCCCTGACACCTCGTCGCTTGTTGAGAAAACCCACGAAGGAGCGCCTTGCTGAAGTCGCGGCCGCAGCAGCTGCTGCAAACGTCCACCGCCCGAGATCCAGCAGCAGCAACGGCGCACACGGCGCAAAGTCTACCGGCACCAGCACCACCATCCACTGTCCACGCGATCTATACGACCACTACGAGCGCACCGCCTTCCGCAACGTGCTTGAGTCTCCCGCCGAAGAGGAGCTCGAAGACGATACAGAAGGCGACCTCCTCGACGACGATGCCGCTGCCACCCGTCTCCTCATCTCCGACTTCCCCGCCGCCCCTGTCGGTCCCACGGCGCTGAAGTCACCGCCGCAACAGCAGCACAACCCGCCACAACATCAACTACCACCGCATCCCCTCCACCCGCGGCACAGCACAGCCTCGAGCAGCTTCACGACCAACAGCTCCAACCCCGTCATCCGCGAGCCAATCCGTCGCACGACAGCAGCTAGCAGCACCCGCTCTCGCCAGTCAACCGCCGAGACCCTCCCCAGCCTCGACCACGACTACCCCTCGAGTCTCGCCAGTGTCTCCAGCAGACACACCAAGACATCCAGGCACACCACTACCAGCACAGGCGACTCAGATCGTCAAGGCCGCAGCGTTCTCTCGCTCTCGTCAGACTCGGAGGGCGATTCAGACGTTGACAACAGCTACGATGCCTCGTCCAGACGCTCCGTACCGTCCATTGCTTCCCAGCAGCAGCAGCCGCCGCTACCTCACTACCGCGAAACCCCTTCCAGCCCAGCTTCCAGACGCTCCGTCTGCTCCCGCAGCGCAGACTCAGATTCAGCCAGCAGACGCTCTGGCGGCAAGCGCACCAGTCTCGCCACAACCGCCGGGTCAACATATCTTACCGTCCCCGGCGGAGGGTCGCCAAGCAGCCTCAAGCCTACGGCCTTCAGCCCGCGGTCAAGCTCAGTCAACAAGACTCAGCCTCAACAACCCCCTTCCTATGGCGTTCACGAAGCCCGCGCCGTCACTGTCCGCCCTGTCGCTTCAACCGCGCGCTCCCTCTCCAGCGTCGATGTCGATGTGACAGTAGATGACCTCGATGTCACCACCGCTCCCGCCTCCCTCCGTGCCGGCGATCAGCCCACTCCCCCTCTGAGCCCTTCGTCCGTCGAGTTCTGCCTCCAGCCAGACATGACCTTCGACGCCGCCAGCCACACCGCCGCTGGCACCTCGAGCAACCCGCGCCTCATGGCCGTGACCCGCCAGGAGCAGATGCTCCTCGCCGCCCTGCGCAACAAGCGAGCCATGATGCGTGAGACCATGCTCGCCGAGGCTGAGGGTGATCTCCAGAAGCAGCAACAGCGCCAGCTTCGCGGCCATAGGCACACGAGCTCCCAGGCTACCATCCGTGGCTCTGACGAGACGCAGCAGCAGCACCGCGTTCTCCGCCACCAAGGCTCCGCAACATCGACGAGCAGCACCGTCAAGTCTGCACCTCGTCTGACCTCGCCTCCTCGCAGGCAGCTGCCCCCCAAGCCAGTGGCCTACGTCGAGCCCAGCCCGGACCTGAGCGACTTTATGGACTTTGACGACTCCATGTCCGTATCCGGCTCTGACGACGACCGCCGGCGGCCGTTCTACAGCAGCTCCGGCAGTGGCAGTGGCGGCAGCAGCACGGGAGACATGCTTGCACCCCCAGCGGGTAGCATGACGCGCAAGAAGGCCGTCCGCCTCAGCGCTGTCGGTACCGCAGGCCCAGAGGTCGACTGCTGGGGCGATGACGGCTGAACACCCCTTCACCCCATATCATACACAGACGAGGGCCGGACCCTCGTCTACACGCATAATCAGCAGCAGCCAAGGCTGCATGTTTTCCTAGAACACACACTCACACTTACACTACCCTCACGACACTTTGCTTTGTATTTTAGCTGGTTTACGTACGCTCCTCACATGTGGCGAGGCGCTCGGGCGGGACGAAAGGGTCCCTCCCCATATGACACAAGGGAATTTCCCCTGGATGGTGTAACAATAAGAAACGGGATACCCCTCATCGGGGCGTTTTTCTCTTTCCTACAGGTTATCATGGGCGGTAATATCATGGCGAAACGGCGAGATGTGCCGAGGGCCGCCGGTTGGATAAGGGCCGTTGGATGGTCGTGAGTAGAGGATAATAGAATCCGAGTCTACGTCATGCTCTTTTTTGACTTGAGTAACCGTCACACACACATCTTCTGCGCTCATGGCCGTGTGATGCCGGGTTTATGCCCCTTGGATGAGTTGTGGTAATGGTACCTATTTTACAGTAGTATGCACAATGCCTGCGTGGCATGCGTCCTCCAAGCAAACGCCTTTTCCCAGACCAAATCCCCTCCTCTAGTCCTTGCCGGCCGTCCGGTCAAAGGTCTCCAGAACTGTGTCCTTGAGGTCCTTGCCGCCCTCCTCCTCTTCGGCCTGCTCAGACTCAACGACGCGGGCAGCAACGGCACGCGCCTGCGTCTCGTTGACCTTGCCGAACACGCTGAGACCAGTGGCAATCATGCTACCAATATCGCCGACGTTACCGGGTACTACGATCGCCGTGCTCTCCTTGGCGAGCTTGCCAAAGGCATCGACGTACTTCTCAGCAACGCTCAGGCTGACGGCGCTGCGGGCGGCGTCGTCACCCTCGGCGATGCTGCGGGCCACGGCCTCAATACCAGCGGCCGTAGCCTTGGACTTGAGAAGAATGGCCTCGGCCTCACCGCTAGCACGGTTGATCTGCTCGGCCTTAAGAGCCTCAGAGGCCAGGATGACCGACTGCTTCTTTCCCTCGGCAATGTTGATAGCGCTCTGGCGCTGACCCTCGGATTCGAGAATCTCAGCACGCTTGGACCTCTCGGCAGTCACTTGGCGGTGCATGGCCTCGACAACGCCGGCGGGCGCGTGGATGTCGCGGATCTCGTAACGCAGGCAGGTAACACCCCACGCCTGCGCGGCCTCGTTGATGGCCGCGGTGATGTTAATGTTGAGGGCGGCGCGCTCCTTGAGCACGTGGTCGAGGGAGAGCTGGCCAATCTCGGAGCGCATCGTGGTCTGGGCGAGCTGAGAAATGGCGTATTCGGCATCTTCGACTCCGTAGCTGTGGGAGACGACGTGTTAGCTGGAGGCTTCTTCTAGAGGGTTATGAAGGCCAGCACGTACCTCGCCTTGTAGGCGTCAAAGACGCGCGTGTACAAAACACCGTCGAGCTCGAGCGTCACATTGTCGGCGGTGATGGCGCTCTGGCTGGGAATCTCAATGGCCGCCTCCTTGAGCGACTTGACGTAGGCGATGCGGTCGAGGAAGGGCACGAGGATAGCCAGACCGGGCTCGAGTATCCGGTTGTACTTGCCCATGCGCTCTACGATCCATGCCGTCTGCTGCGGCACGAAGCGCACCACCGTGTTGGCCGGCAGCGACGGCTTCTGGAAGTAGGCGGGCACGCCGCCCTGGCCTGAGGATAGGCTGCCGAAGCCGGTGGGCAGGCGGGCGGCCGCTGTGGTTGTGAAGGCGCGGAGAGCATGGGCACTGGAGGATTGCGCAACGGCGCATCGCAGAGGCCGCGACAGGGCTGATCTTGTTATTGCCGAAGCCATGGCGGGATGGGGGGATGTGGTTGATGGTGGCGGGATGTGTCGGAGGCTTCAAGCTGTCGAACGGTCGCCGAGCTCTGACGGTCATGACTGCCGAAGGCTGAGCCGAAGTTTAGCCGGGCGCGCTCAGCTCTCGCCCGGTGTGACGCAAACACTCCAGATTTGAATGGCCAGCAGGTAAGTCACAAATAGAGCAACTGAGAGCACATGTTGGGTCTAATCCGAAAAGACAGGCAGCATGTTCTGCACCAGGGGCTAGAACAGGTCGGTCCATGTGGTGGCCATGACAGCACTACATCCCGATGGGCAGTCATCTTGGCACCGAGCACCAGACGCCTGACACCAGACACCCCGGGTCCTTCGTTATCATGCATTCATAGAAGCTACCTGCCAAGCGGCGGTCCCTGTCTACCCCATAGTCTCCTTGTTGTCCCTTGACTCCATCCCATACGTCCTGGTCTGTACCCCTCCTTCATCCTCCACCTATTGGTAGGTCGCGCCCTCGGGAGGCTGGGGGATCTTCTTGTTGTTCGGCGCGGCCATGTACCTGTCACTTGTCAGCTTCCCATCTTTGAAAACCCGATCCACATGTCCTACCTCCGGAGCTCAATAAGAACCGTCTCCATCGTGTTGTCACGCTTCCACTGCGCCAGGCACGGGAGCTGGCTGGGATCGACCACGCCGTTGCGCGGGTTTACGCAGGGAAGGTTGACTTGGCTGACAAACTGGATCGTGGGAGGCGAATCGGGGTAGTTGGGTCCGCAGTGCATTGTGACCGAGTAGATGCGGTTCTCGTGGACGCTCTGCGGGGGAGCTGGTCAGCACGGTGCCTCAGGACAGGGGAACAGGGAAGGTGCTCACATGGGGAGGTCCTAGAATAGTGCCATTCCAGTCGGACATCATCAGGTCCTCAGGGTCGTTGAGTCCGTAGGAGCATGCCTCTGCGCGACAGCGTGTCAGTCACATGTCCAGCTGGGGCACAGGGAGACAAGAGACGTGCGGCTACCTGCTCCAAGGCCCTTCTCGCCCTTCTCGAGCTCCTCGAGCAGGCGGAAGTTCCTCGGCACCTTGGCGGTCATGGTGTATTGGTTGTGTGTGGCCGGGTGGGAGATTGGTGGTTGGGCTGGTGACTTGACTGCAAGGCTGGAAGGGAACAAGATTGAGGGGCAGGTCAACGACGGAAGGCGTCCGCCGCCTGAAGCAATGAGCCACGGGGGGTTGACGCTGAGTGGCGCAACTGAGGCGGGCAGGAGGGGCAGGTTCGTAGGTACGACACCGGCCGGTGGGGCGCTGGGGGAGGCGTTCCTGGCAGGAGCTTAGTCATCACACCGCGTGGACAGCTCTCAACATCCACACCAGCTCTCATCACCATGAGGCATCACACTCCAAGCCGTCCATCTCATCCAGCTATCCTTTCGCTACCGCCTTGTCCCTAGACATCGGACCTGCCGGTTCTTTCGCGACTAAATTCCTCAGCTTCAGCCCTAAGATGGGCCCGCATCCGAGCCGCCATATGCCACGATGACCACGCAACTGCTCGCGTCCGAGCTGACGAACCTCATCCAGGAGAGCAAGAGGAAACACAACGACCTGCGTCTAGTACGTTCAAACCGGCCCCACTCTTCATGATTTCATACTGACTAGCTGGAAGGCCGCTGAGAAGTCCCTGGAGGAACTCAAAACCATCAAGGCCTCCAACGAGGCTCAGGCTGCTGCTGGTAGGATGCCCTCCCTTCAAACCACCGACCCCATGCTGAACCCCCCGCAGAGCTCTCCCAGCGGCCCAACTTTGTCAACCCTTTCATCATCGCCTGCGGCACCAAGAATGTAAAGTTCACCGGCATCGCCATCGTCTGCCTTCAGCGCCTTATCGTCTCCCGCGCTCTCCCCCGGACAAAGCTCGACCCGGCCCTTGAGGCCCTGAGGGAGGCTACCTCGGCCGGTCTCGACGTTCAACTCAAGATCCTCCAGGCCCTACCCTCGCTGCTACAGAACTACGCCTCCGACCTGCGCGGGGACCTTCTCATCACTACCCTCAACATCTGCTTTGTTCTCCAGACCAGCAAGAATGCCATTGTCAACAACACTTCGGCCGCAACGCTGCAGCAGCTCGTTGTCTCAGTCTTTGACAAGGTCGTCGCCGAGGACAGTATGTGGTCCGCTCGCCGCTTCGAGGACTATGCTGACATGGAACAGAGGCTGGCAATGTCCCTCCCGCTGGGGAAGCCCCGACGTCGGACGGCACTGTCGAGCTGCGGCCTGCTGCGCTTGACGCCTACAGGGTATGTTACACGCCGCCATCGCGATTCTTCCCACTCTAACACTGCATAGGTCTTCAACGACCTCTGTCTCATGACAGAGAACCAGCGACCAGAGTTCCTCCGATTCTCAGGTTTACCACAGACGTTTGGTCTGGAACTGATAGAATCCGTTCTGACCAACCACACCTCCATCTTCCTGAATCACCCCGAGCAGACCCATGTTCTCCGCGTCCGGGTCATGCCTTTCATCATCGGTGCCCTCCGTGGAAAGCCAAATTTCGCCACTACCGTCCGTCTGGTGCGCATCCTGTACACGCTTCTCCGCCGACACCTCAACGTCCTCACGGCCGAGGGTGGGGACGCTCTCGACATTCTCACCCATCTGCTCGACCAAGACACGGCCTTGTGGAAGCGTGCCCTCTGCATGGAGGTTTTCCGTGGTGTCTTCTCCGAACATGCTCTCGTCAGACGCATCTTTGCCCTCTATGATGCCCAGGAGGGTGAGATTCCCATCCTGAAGAATCTTACGGCGACATTTGTTCGCCTTAGCACTGAGAGGCCTGCCGTTATTGGCCTTGGCCACCAGTCCTCCATCCCTGTCAGCAACCCCTATGGAAACGCCGGCGTCTCATCAGACCACGTTATGCTTGATTCGAGTGGCGTCACGGGCATTATCTCCACCGGATCGTCCGAGAGCTCCAACACTGGTATCAGCGCGCAATGGAGCCACATGCGCGTCCCCTGCATCGATCAGCTGGACAAGACTGAGGCGCCCCCTATTCCCGAGTCCTACATCTACAGCCTCGCCCTCTCCTGCGTATCTTCCTTCTCAGAGGGCTTGGCCAAGTTCATTCTGCCCCTGACCGTCCCCGCCGAGGGCCGGAATCGCAAGCGAAACACAAAGCTTGAGGGCGGTCGGGACTCGCCCGCCCCGTCTGAGGGATCACCTCACCCCCTCGGACCCAGAGGGCAACTCGAGCGGGCAGGGTCTTTTAAGAAGAACCCAGTGCCCCGCAACCCTCTCTCACTCGAGGACCACCCCTTGTACAGCGAGGTCAAGATTTGCGCCGCCATCGTTGATGAATGTTGGCCGGCCTTTCTGGCCACTTGCTCCACCTTCCTGTACGCCGCGCTAGACTCTGAGTACTATCACGGCCTGGTCCGCGCTTTCCAGCGATTTGCGCACGTCGCCGGTCTGTTGCAACTCACCACTCCCCGGGACGCCTTCCTTACTACCCTCGGAAAGGTAGCCGTTCCGCCCAACGTCATCACGGCCTGTCTGAACGTGAGCACAGGCCGCACGCCGAGCGCTGAGCCCCCAAGCAGCTCGAATAGCATCCTGAGCAACGCCAAAGGGCTTCTTAGCGTGGACAGCTTGGTCGCACCCGGTTCATCAGCCTCGGATCGGGGTCGCCAGGCTTCCTTCGATGCGAGCGGCGCAACCCTCACGACCCGCAACCTGCTGTGTCTGAGGGCTCTGCTGAACCTTGGAATAGCCCTGGGCCCAACCTTGCACTCGTCATGGCGCATCATCCTTGAGACCCTTCAGCAAGCCGACTTTGTGCTATTCACGACGCATAAGACACCCGGCAGAACACCAACTGTGAGCCGATCGACCGATCAGTTTGCCGAAAACGAAGCAAACACCCTCCTCTCCAACTTTTCGTCCGAGACTCGCGCCGTGGAGACGGCAGCGTCTAGACTGATTGAGAGCACTGTCGACTTCCCCAACGATGCCTTTGTTCAGGTCGTGGACGCGCTGTGCGAGTTGCTTGGCCGTAAGAGAGATACCAAGGAAGACAAGCCGGACGATGCGCAGTCACCGCCGAGCACAGGCGCGCTCAAGGCGCCCACGAACCAGCACGCCAGGTCCGGCAGCGTGTCCACGTCCGCTACGGCCCCGAACCAGGAGAATCAGTTTGCGCTTGCCAAGCTGGGAGACCTAGCAACCATCAACATCGAGCGTCTTCTTTCGTACGACCCGGCGGAGTCAGGTTGGGACGTACTCACCACCGAGCTCATCCGCACGCTCAACTCTCAGTCTGCCAACGCGTCGGTCAGGCTACGGGCTGCAGACATCCTCGTCAGGCTCGCCTTGGAATCTGCAAATGTCGCAAGCACCCTCGAGGAAGAGGAGCGCGGGGCCGTGCAGCTGCAGGTCCTCCAGGCGCTACGGGATGCTCTGTTGCCTCTACAGTCGGAGGACCGCGAGGTCTCGGTCGCCGCACACACCACAGACGTCGATATCCACAAGGCAATCCTCGACGGCGTCAAGAATCTCTTGGAGAACTGCGGCGAGACTCTCGTCAGTGGATGGGATGTGACCTTCCAGATCATCGGCTCCATTTTCCTGCAGAAGCATCTCGCTGGTGAAGACCGCAAGGACAGCGACGTGCAGTCAACAGCCCTCGTCACCAGATCGGCCAAGCTTGTCCGGTCATCCTTCAGCTCGCTGCAGCTCATCTGCTCCGACTTTCTGGCGTCGCTCCCCAACTCGTGTTTCCTCATTCTCGTTGATACCCTTTACAAGTTCTGCTCGCAAGATGACGATTTGAACATTGCCTTGACGGTAAGATAGCCTTGCATTCGAGAATGGACCTTGCTGACAGCCTACAGACAGTTACATTCTTCTGGGTGCTGTCGGACTTCTTGTCAGGACAGAACAAGACCATGTCCATCACAGCAGACCTGATGAAGGGCACAGGCGTGGCCGACCTCGTGGCCAAGGCATCACAGTCTGGCGGCTCCGGGGCAAACGCGGCCCTGTGGATGTTACTGTTGCTGCGCCTGACCACAGTGACCAACGACGACCGGCTTGAACTGCGCAACAGTGAGTCTCTGTGACGCCATGAAACACAGCAACCTGCTAACACCTGATAGGCGCCATTCAGACGCTGCTTAGAATCTTTGATGCATACGGCGACAACCTCAACCCGGAGGCGTGGTACACCTGCGTGAAGCATGTCATCTTCCGGTTGCTCTCATCCATCGAGGAGGAACTCGAGGCGGTCGACGATGACCCAACCGACGAAGACCGGAAGGAGTGGCACGATACGTCGGTGATTGTGCTGAACGGCATCTCGGAGTTGCTGGCGACCTACCTCGACGTCCTTTCGAAGCACCCGTCATTCAACGAGCTGTGGCGTGAGCTGCTGCAGCACTTTACAACGCTCCTCAACTTCAAAGCTTTGGAGATCAACACGGCACTCTTCAAGGCCCTCGGTAAGGTGGTCAGCCCTGAGCACCACGCCAATCGGTCCATCTTCGATCAAGAGACAGTGGAGGCTGCGTGGCAACTCTGGTCCAGCGGCATCCCCGTGTCCAAGGATGGTGGCGAGAGCGAGGACAACCAAAATTGTTTGATCGCCTACGTTGGGGCATTTGACGACGTCTACCAGCTGGTCCGGGCCGATCTGACTGTCGACAAGGTGCGGCAAATCCTGACGCTGTTCAGGGAGGCGCTGCAGACGGCCACCATCGGAAACTATGTCAACGACTCGGAGTACGCCACGCCGCTGCAGACGCGGGTGCTCGAAGCCATTAAGAAGATCCGCACAGACCTCGACGGCGTGCCTGCGGTCATGATCACGCAGGTAGCCGAGTTTGTGCAGCTGCCGTTCCCCGAGACACCCCTCCCGACGCAGGGTCCGCCCCCGAAGCGGACATTCGTGGCGCTGTCCAAGGGAAGCATGGCAATCCTGCAGGAGCTCGTCCTGGCCCACGCCTCGGACACGGACGTGTACGCGAGCTCGGCCCTTGCGGCTGCCCTGTCATCACTGGCACGGCCGATCAAACTCAAGTACCGGTTCCCGATTGTGACCAAGACATCGCCGTGGCAGCTGGCGACCAACACGGCACTGGCAATCCTCGACGCGACGCTGCCGCATCTGCACGGACCCGAGGTGCCCCGGGCGACGATTCAGCGCATCTGGGAGCTCATCGTGGAGATTGCCGACGGCATCATCACGGCCGAGTGGGAGGCGGCGCCTGCCGTGGCCAACGTGGCTAACGACCAGGCTTTTGACATCAACGCGTTCCGCCGACTCCGAGATCTGATCATGCCGGGCTTGGGGTCCGAGGTGATCCCGGATACAACACGTAAGGCGTACGCCGAAAGCCTGTTCAGGACTTCCATCATCCACCGGCCATCCCCAGGGGAGATGTCACTCATCTACGGTACCGGCGGAAGCGGCGATGGGGCCGGCCTCTCGGCGCTGTACAAGAAGCGACCAGGCAGGACGATCGACCCCGAGCCGACGGCCCGCGACAAGATGAGCTACGTGTGCTTGGATGAGCTCTTCTCACTGGTAGCGGCGTACGACGAGCCGAGCGGGCCGACGATCGTGGTGCAGCCGCCGACGCCGCGATTCCCGCCACCTGGGCGGTTTGGAGGGCAACAGGCTTCAGAGAACCCACAGGCGCTACACGTGCGAACGGCGAGGACGGCGGCGCCATTCCTCATCTTCAGGGCGGCGCTGCCGCTGAGGTCGTTTGTGGCGGATCAGCCTCTACGAGGGCGCATGCCGCAGCCTCTGGGGCAACGGCGGGAGCTTCTGCGGGTACTCCAGAACCTCGTAGACCTGCGCAGCCAGCCAGAGGCGATTCCGGACACGCCCAACGTTGATTGTGAAGGACGCAAGCACCTCCTGAGGCTGTACCCGCTGCTCGTGGGCACGGTTCGCGTGGCGGGCGCAGCGGGGGATGATGGGGTGCTGGGTATCGCGAGCGAGGCGCTCGAGGTTGTGGGCGGAGAGCTGGGCGTGTAGGAGACGTACAATAATACATGGCATTACTAGGTTATTTCGGCATGTTGAAGCCGGTGCAGGGTGATGCTTGTCGGTGACGAGTAGTGCGGCGCGGTGAGAGGCCCATTGCGGGGACCGTGAGGTAAATCCGGGGGATGGTCAATGGGGAAGGCAATAGGGGCAGGGGGAAGATGCTGCGATGGCGACGGCCACCAACAAGGACTTGCACGAGCCAGACACTGGTAGAACTGAGATGATGGGGATCGGCAGCGTTCTAGGCATCGTTAGGCCTCGGGATCGGCATTGTTGGACGGGAGAAGCGGGAGGATGAGGAGCCGGCGGTGTGGTTCGTCCGTTGCCGTTGGGCGTGCCGCGTGCGACGCGAAAGGGGCATTTCCAGGCAGACGCGGACGGGAGGGGAAGAAATGCCCCGATTGGGGGAGGTACAGAAGAGGGTTGCGGTGTGTGTGTGTGTGTATGTGCGTGCCTGAAGCTTGGAGACATCGAGCAGTGGATGTACGTAAATGTTTGCTGGGAAGGACGGGCATGTGACGGCATGATGACTTGAGGCAAAGCGGCCGAGGCATTGATATAGCGGGGAATGTCAAGTGC
Source organism: Plectosphaerella plurivora (assembly GCA_020726575.1). Taxonomy (NCBI): domain Eukaryota; kingdom Fungi; phylum Ascomycota; class Sordariomycetes; order Glomerellales; family Plectosphaerellaceae; genus Plectosphaerella; species Plectosphaerella plurivora. Next base: position 1,570,319 of record JAGSXJ010000002.1, on the reverse strand, counting down.
AAAAGAAATATGGTCCTTCTTGGTGTTTTTCTTCATTGCAAAAAGTAAACATGTGTGATCGATCATCGAGTTTGGCACTTGCCAAACCAGACCGGCGACCTGCCAGGAAGAGGATCCGAATCATCGCCCGATGAAGGAGCGCTGTCTGTCTTGGCTCCTGAATTAGGCCGTACCATTGCGAGCGCTGACGTAACCGGACCATGTCTCCGTCCTTGGGTTCCTGTGCCTGGCCTGGCCTGCCCAGTCCCAGACAAGGATCCATCAGGCGGGCTGGCAGCCGGCTGCCGTCGGGTCGCGCATCTGGGCACGGAGAGTGGGGCCCAGTCGCTCGATCTGTTCGTCAGGGGCAAGGAGATGCAGATTCTCGAATGCCAATTGGGCAGAGTGCCTGTTTGGGATCATGCCAGCAACCTGTCGCCGCCCTGCCAGGAGAGGGAAAGCGCGTTGGAGGGCGCTGTGGACACTGTACCAACACACCCACAAGGCGGGCGAACTGCCTGACCTGACACTCCACGTCTCTGGTCTCTCCATGCTTGTGCTGGCTGGTGCATCGAGCATTTCCATCTTCTCCCTCCTCCTCCTTCTCTCTCTCTCCCTCTTCTCTCCTTTTTCCTCTCCTCCCCTCTTTGAACTCAATCCCCCAGGCCAGTCCGGCTGGGCTGTTCCGCGTCTTCTCGCCGCTTATTTCCTTCCACTCGTCCTTTTTTTCTTCGTCCCTCCAGCTCTTATCGACGGCTCTTGCACTTCCAGACCTGGCCACTTGGCAATCTGCGAATACCCTCGGACAAATCAACCGACAACCTCACCTACCCACGAAACTCTATCTTTGCCTGCGCACCACCCAATGGGCGCAGAGTCCGACCCAGACGCACATTCCGATCGCGACGTTTAGGGGTACCTTAGCCAGCCCGCCCACGGCAGAGAAAACGGCCGCCGCATTCTTCAGACGAAACCTCGACGAAGAGTGCCCCGAGTTGCAACCCGACCGACCCTGCGGCCCCCTTTTTCGCCCGCTTCGTCCCCCCCGAACCCGACGAACACCCTCGTGACACCGCCGATCAACACACACCACGCTGCTGCTCGCGTGCGCTCCTTTTGCGACCCGGCAGAACACAACCCACCTTCCCAGAAACCGCGTTGACGCCCGACTTCTACCTCCCCTGCTTCACCAACACCCACCATGGCCCTCGGCGGCTCCAAGGCGGGCGGGCCCACGCTCTTTGGCCTGCCCGCAAAACATGTCTCTCTCGTTTCTGTACGGCAATCCTTCCGTCTCCTTGCGCCGCGCTGCGCTTCTCTGCGGGGACATGGCTTCTGACCCGTCATTGTGTAGCTGTGCTTCCAAAACTCGGCCCTCATCCTCGTACGTCCTCCTCCACTCAACACCAGTCGCACCCCAGAACTAACAGCTCCTCTTCCAGGTCATGCATTATTCGCGGATCATGCCCCAGGAGGGCGACCACCGGTACTTTGCGTCGACCGCCGTCCTCCTCAGCGAGGTCCTCAAGGGCTCCCTCTGTCTGGCCTGCTGTGTCGCCGAAACATCACAGACTCTGGCGCCCTCCACCCCCACCTCGGTTATCTTTGAACAAATCTACAATTCCGTCTTCTCTGGCGACGGCTGGAAGCTCATCGTACCTGCCGTGCTCTACACTCTGCAAAACACCCTGCAGTACGTCGCAGTCGGCAATCTCGACGCCGTCCACTTCCAGGTCTTGTCGCAGTTCAAGGTGCGCAACACTCAGCCCCTCTCTTGCCGTGGACTTCCAGCTGACTTCCCTCCCTAGATCCTCGCCGCTGCCGTCTTCTCCGTCATGATCCTCCGCCGAACCATTGGCCCCAAGCGCTGGCTCGCTCTGCTCGTTTTGACCCTCGGCGTCTCCGTCGTCTGCCTGCCCCACGAGGACGCACCCTCGACGACGAACATCTTCCACCACAGCTCCGACCACTTCTTCCCCCGCTCCGTCAACGAGCTCGGTCAGTCCGCCGCAAAGCGCGCCGCCAGGGTCGCCCAGCACCTGACCAAGCGCGCTGCCATTGGCTTCGATCACGCCCTGGGCAAGCGCGCCACCCCCTTTCCCGAACTCCACGAAGAGATCCCCGCCGCCTCAGAGAACAACTACACTGTCGGCCTCATCGCTGCCCTCGTAGCCGCCGCCAGCTCAGGCCTCGCCGGTGTCTACTTTGAGAAGATGCTCAAGGAGTCCGCCTCGGTTTCCATCTGGACCCGCAACGTTCAGCTATCCTTCTACTCGCTCTTTCCTGCCCTCTTCCTCGGCGTCTTCGTCAAGGATGGCGCCGAGATGCGCGAGCACGGCTTCTTCGACGGCTACAACTGGGTCGTCTGGGTCGCCATTATCCTTCAAGCCATGGGCGGTGTTCTCTCGTCTCTCTGCATCAACTACGCCGACAACATTGCAAAGAACTTTGCCGCCAGCATCAGCATCGTCGTGAGCTTTGTCTTTAGCGTCATCTTCTTCCACTTTGTTTTTGGTCCCACGGTAAGCTTCGCGCTCCTCTCCCAGCCCATTGATCACCGCTGACCCCGCGCCTCCAGTTCGTTGTAGGCACCGGCCTGGTCATGTTCGCTACGTACCTCTACAGCCGCCCTGACAGGAAGAGCCGCCCGCCACCCATCTCCATTGCGAAATACGAGAAGCCAATGATCGACCCGGCATACACACCCCGCACCGCCAGTTACAGCAGACTGACCCTCGACCCTCTGGACGCTATTCGCGGCCTTCAGGGCCTGTCGACGTCACGCCCTGCCTCGCCCATGCTACACCATCACCGGATACCCTCAGAACGAACAAAAGATCGCGGCGACTGAGTAGGAGAGCGAGGAGTTATTGGAGGTGGAAGTTGTTAGAAGATGATTTTGCTGCAAAGTAGCTTTGTACAAACGAGTCGGCCCGCTGGACATAATCTGGCTCCGACACGGGGTGAGAATCATCCCGTTGACGGCCAGGGGCGTATGATGATGGCTACATATAGACACTCAATGTAATTGCTCATGAGTACTACATATCTCGACTGCTTTTGTGTTGAGCTTGTATTGCATGTTGGATTCCACCAAAATCACAGCCCGGCACACATTGCTCCTCTCACTCCGTTGGAGCCGTAACGACCTTCTCGATGAGCGTCCCAACAACCTCCTCACAGCTCATCCACAAGAAGAACGCCTCCCCTGGCGCCAGTGCCGTAGCAAAAAGAATCGTCCGGCCTTCCCCAACCATGGTCTTGGTGCTGCACCGCCAGAAGAAGAGAAGCTCCCCCACCCCGTCCGGGTTCGCCGACATGGTGCTCTGCTGCGCCCCGCGCCGGGCCGATGCGACATGATGTCCGGCGCCGGCCGGCCGCATCCCCCGCTCCGCCGCCACACACACCCACGGCGTCTGATCCCGCCAACGCGGCGCTTTGTGATTGTCGACCCAGACTTGGACCTTGACGATGGCGAGCTTCCTCCCGTCCTCGGCGACAGGAGACACACATCCATCGATCTTGCGCGCCGCCTCTTCGTCCTCGGGTGTTGCCCAACGCTCCACACATACGCGCATTCCCGTCATCGGGAACCCTTCAAGCGTGACGACCAAGCTCTGTCCGAACGGTGGATTCCGCTTCAGGATCCTTTCGATGTGGTAAAACTCCATGGCTGCGAGTTTCTTCACCGTCGTGACGCCCGCTTTGGCAAGTGCTTCCATCTTCTTCTGTCCCACGCCCGAAACCTGGAGCAGTTCTCTGCCCTCAGAACCCTCCCACGCACCGCCGGCAATGCAACGAGCGAGTTCAAGAGCTCTTCGTAGACCAATAGCATCGCGTGCAAGACCCATGATATCCGCTGCGCAGCGAAGCACATGTACGACGGTCATGACAATGCGACGACGCTCACCGAGAAGCACGGCGCGAGCAGGGGCGGCGATACGCGGCGCGTAGGCCCATTCTTCGCCGGTAGCTGTAGCCTGGGCGATGAGGAAGGCTTTCTCCCAGGTTCGAGTTGGGTGGGCGACGGCGAGGGGCCAGAGGGTCGAGCTGTTCATGTGGCTCATGAGGGCGCGCTCGCCGGGGCGGAGGGGGTAGGAGGTGAGTTCGGTGGCGTGGCAGGCGGCGGCGAGGATCTCGTCGGGGGGCGAGGCGGGAGGGAGGGCGACGAGGAGGGCGACGGTGGGTTGGGAGAGGCGGTGGCGGAGGAGAATGGCTCTGTGGGCGGGTAAGAGCGGTTGAGAGGGCTTTGGTGGCTGCTGTGTGGGGGGAGGACGAGAGCCCGGAGGGGGAGGGGGAAGGGCCGTAGGTGGAGGTGGCATCGTGAGTTTTCGAGATTGGAATAAGACGGTGAGGATTCCAAGTTGTGTGCGAGGTTCTGGAGGTGTCAGTGTGCGCTCATGGGGAAGAAATGGAACATCAGAGGCAATGTTTGGAAGGTGTCCTGGGAGGAAGGAGCTAAGGATCGCGACTTCCCTCCTCGGTCACAGAGGTGCCCACAAGTAATGGTCAAACCAAGTTGATGTCTAGGTGGGATGCATAGAAACAACGGGACGCTTTTGCCATACCCCAAATGCATGCCCTCCTACAATTATCCCCGTCTCGCAGGGTCGTATTCTGCACCGTTCTGATATCCATCCCCTCACATGATGACCTCGTTGGACACGTCCTGAAAGTTGTTAGCGGATACTCCATACACCCCGGGCAACGGCTACTCACCCTCTTCAGCTCCTTGTACGGCAGGCAGACGCAGTTCTGGACGCGAACCTCGTCGCCGACGCCGCAGTCCTTGCCAAGGATGGTAACGCTCTGGACCTTGACGCCGTTCTTGATGATGCTCGTGGTGTGGCTGGTGATGGGGGTCGGGGTGCCCTCGACACGGGCCCAGGCGCCCACGCGGCTGCCCCAGCCGATGATGGAGTAGAGCACGCAGGCGTCGTGCTTGATCTCCGAGTCCTCGAGGACGACCGACTCCTTGACGCGGACGCCGGGGCCGATTGTGACGCGGGGACCGATGGAGACATTGGGGCCGAGCTTGGCCGTGGGGTCGACGTTGGCGGTGGGGTGGATGAAGACGGGAGGGATGATATTGGCGCTGGGCTTGGCCAGCTCGTCGGAGCCCTGCTGCCAAGCCTTGAGCAGGTAGAGGGCGTTGGCGGGGACGGCAGAGCCAGCGGTCTTGATCTGGCGCCAGAAGTCCTTGGTCTCGTACACGAAGAAGTGCTTGGTGTCGGCCATGTCGGAGAGGATATCCTGCTCGAGGCGGATGACCTGCTTGTTGGTATCGTCGTCATCGGCATCATCATTGGTGAAGATGTAGCTGTTCTCGAGGTTCTCGGACGAGGGGTACGAGGCGAGACGGCTGGGACGGTCGGCGCGGCGCTTGATGGCCGTCTTGATGGAGGGGAAGATGGCGTCGGTGGAGAAGAGGTAGACGCCGCAGTTGATCAGGTTGGAGATGTGGCTCTCGGGCTTCTCGACGTAGTGCAGCACGCGACGGGTGTGGGCGTCGCTGACGATGCAGCCAAAGTTTTTGGCCGCGTCGTCAGACACGCGGGTGCCGAGAATGACGGCCTCGGCGTCCTTCTCGATGAAGAGGCGCAGCATCTCGCCCAGCGGGAAGGAGCAGCAGACATCGGCGTTGAGGACGAAGAGGCGCTCGGGGCGGCCCTTGAGGATGGCGTCGCGGAAGTGGTAGAGACCGCCGGCGGTGCCCAGCGCCTCGTACTCGCGCAGGTACTTGATGGACAGGCCGGGGAACTCCTTGGTCGAGTCCTTGATGAAGTCGCGGAACACGGTCTCATCGTAGTAGCCGATGATGAGGACCTCGGAGATTTGCTTGTTGGGGATGCGGTCGAGGGCGGCGAGGCAGTGCCAGATGATGGGGTGGCCGGCGACTTCGAAAAGGGGCTTAGGGACATCGAGACTGAGGGGGCGGAAGCGAGTGCCGCGCGAGGGGCCACCGACCTGGTGGGGGGTTGTTAGTACAAGATCTTGCGAGGATGAAGCTTGGGGGAGGTTTGGTGTATCTGTACCAGAATGACGGCCTTGGTGGTGGCCTCCTTGGCCTTGCCGCCGCGGATAGGGACCTGCAGGGACATTGCGATAGCTGTCGACAGGTGGGACGAGGGGTTGAGCTTGGGGAAAGTCTTCGGGGGCTTCCTTTGCGAAAAGGCTCGATATGGCTTCTGATAGACTTGAGACGATGCCGGGGAGATTCTCGCGAGACGTAGGGCTGGATTGATGCAGAAAGGTCAAAGGGGAAACGGCGGTGGCAGCAGCAGCATGCAAGCTTGGCCCCTCGAACTGCTACGAAAGGACCTTTGGATCAACGGGCAGGTCGGTGGGACGCAAGGTATCTCTTTATTGGCTGGGAGAAGCCACGAGGGGCGCTAGCCAACGGGCGTTGGCGGGACAGGAACGCGGTGACATTGGCGGGGTGTTGTTCACCGAGAGCTCTCGGTGTGCTCCAAGGGCGGGTGGTGCTTCAGAGTTGGACGCAGGGGGGGGGTCACGGCGCTTGGACTCCGTGGGGTCAGCGCCAGGGGCCCAGGGGCAAATCCCAGCCACTCGATTTCTGGCCGTTGAGTCGGACCCCTGCTCCAGAAGAAACACCAAGCTTCACCTTGACTTCTCCGAGTTGCATTATTCTGTGATAAGGAGTACAGCTGGGTGGGATGGGCAAGTGGTGCAGCACATTCAATGAATATCTTTGAGCATCAAGATATGTGTTTTCAAGGACTCTTACAATTTGAGGATAATTCAGAGCTGCCAGAATCTTATCCATCTTCAGATTGTCGCTATCATCCCAAGCCAAACAGACCCCCTGGTGTACCCTTCAACAGTAATGAACATTTGGCGAGGCAACTTGGAGGTTCACGTCCTCCCTGAGGGCGCCTTGTCTGGGCTGCCTGCCTGCGAAAGCTCTTTCTGCTGCCCTCCGGCACTTCCTCCTTCATCCTCTTGACCTCCTCTTCCGGCCAAACAACACCCACTTCCTCCCCTTGTGCTGCACGGCGACAGACACCTGCCTCTCATACCCTGATTGAGTTGCCTCCTTTTTGGCCTGCCTGCACCACATCCAAATAACCCTCGGTGCCGTTTGACCCCGGATTTCCCAGGCTCCACCACCACGACTCCGGCACCTTCCAACATTCATCTTGCCCGTCACGGGCTTCCAGCCAAAACCACCACCATGGCTGCCGCTGTTGTGAAGCAGGAATGGCACCCTTCTCCATCACCCTCCCACTCCTCCTCTGCAACTGATCCGACCATCATTCCCCCTCGTCCACCTCGCATTCGGCCTCCCCCTTCCCACACCATCACCAACGCTGACATTGCCCACTCCGCAACCTGGGCTGCGCCATCGTCGACCGAGTCCTTCATTAGGTCTGAAGGTCGTAAGTATCTTCCTACTCATCCCACCTCAACACATCACTGACAATCCCAGCTCCACCGACGCAAAGCCGCCCACCCCCCTCTCGGGTCACCCAAACCGTCAGGACTGCAGAAGACAGCGAGCCTGTCTTTCTCGAGCTACGCAATCGCACCATGGCGCCTCCTCCCATCAACGGCGTCAACGGTCACGTCGTCAACAGCCAAAGTGACTCCTTCTTCGATGGCTCATTCCGCGACATCGGCGCAAAGCTCAAGGCCTGCAACGACACCCTGGGAGAACTCCAGCAGCTCGGCGTCGAGCACATCGTCTCCTTACCGAGTCTCGTTCTCGTGGGTGACCAATCCGCAGGAAAGTCCAGCCTCATGTCCGGTCTGGCCGGCCTGAACCTTCCAAGGAGTGAGGGCGTCTGCACCAGATGCCCGATCCATATCCGCGTCTCCCGCCACGATGAGTGGTCTTGCCGTGTGTCTCTCCAACTGGACTACTCCTTTCAGCCACCTGAACATCGCTTCATTACCCGCGACGATGTCACCCCGAACAACCCCTTTCCTCCCTGGGTTCCCCAGAATCGCGAGGTGAAGGACTTCAAGACAATCTACGACAGCAACAAGGATGACATCGAGACCGTTCTGCGCTGGGCACAGGTCGCCATTCTCAACCACGGCCAGAATCCCGATCACTTCGTCCCTGGCACCGGCCACATCGCCCGCACACGCGATCTTACCGAAGCTGCTGAGGATACCGCCGCCAAGTTCAGTCCGAACACCGTCGCGCTGGAGATCAAGGGTCCTGATCTGCCAGACCTGTCGTTCTACGATCTGCCTGGCATCTTCCGAAACTCGGCTCAGGAGGAAGACGAGTACCTGGTCCAGGTTGTCGAGAACCTCGCCCGTCAGCACATCAGCCGTGCAGACGCCCTGATCATCTGGGCGGTGCCGATGAACGCAGATCCCGAGACCTCATCGACGCTCTCCATCATCCGTGAGGTCAACGCGAAGCAGCGCACGATTGGTGTGATGACCAAGGCAGACCTGCTCCCTGTCGAGGGAACCCATTCACAATGGTTGGCTATGCTTCGCGGCGAGCGTCACGCAATCGGCCACGGCTACTTCATCACCTCTCGACCAACAGACCAAGCCCTTGAGGACCAACAGCGCTGGGAGGAGGCCCTGTTCGGCGATGGAGGGCACGAAAAATGGCCAGCCGAGTTCCTGCAGTTCCAGGTTCGGTGCGGTGTCGAGAGGCTCAAGGCTGCCTTGTCTGAAAAGCTGGGCGAGGCCTTTGCCACAAAGTAAGTGTTCACCAGCCATTTCCCGAACATACCTTAGCTGACATACCCTACAGCCTTCCGAAGATCAAGACCAAGGTCCAGTCATCCCTCCGAGACGTCCAGAAGAAACTCAGCAACCTCCCCGAGCTCCCAGACAACGTCGAGTACGAGGTGCGCAAGAGCCTCCGCGACTTTACCACCATCGTCAAGGACAAGCTCCGAGGCAACGAGTTCTCCTCCGAGTTCAACCAGCTGGCCGACGGATTCCAAAAGTGTCTCGTCGAAACCAAGCCAAAATTCACCCTCAGAGATGCCAGCGACAGCGTCATCGAGATCTCGGACGATGATAATGACTCGACCGCGTCTACGCCCACAAACCGCAAGCGCTCCTTCATGCAGGAACAGATGTCCTCCGCAGCCAAAAGGTCGCGCCCTAACGGCGGTCCAGTCGGTCGGAATGGGAATGGAAGTCTCCCTGTGACTCCGGCGCACAACAACAACGTCAAGAGGGAGGAGAGCGTTCAGCCCATCCCAATGGCCACGCCCAGGCTTACGTCCCAGACGCCGCGCAAGTCCCGCCTCCCACCCCCCTTTGACCAATTCCAGTCCCTCGGCAGCGGTTTCCGCACCATCGGCCAGATCCGCGACGACATCAAATTCAAAACCAAGCCCGGCACGGCCGGCATCGTCCCCGAAGAAGTCTACCGCGATCTTTGCAAAGAATCCGTCGCCCACTGGAACCGTCCCATGGACGTCTTCCTCAAAGCAACCACCCTCCTCCTCCACCGCATCATCAACGCCGCTCTCGAGGATGCTTTCAGTAAGATGAAGCGTCGGCTTGTCTTCAAGCAGGCCAAGTCCAACATGAAGCTCTTCCTCGACGAGTACCGCGACAGCGCCTCGACTTTCCTGCGGGAGATTTACGAAATGGAGGCTTACCAGCTGTACACGATGAACTTGGAGTCTCTGGATGAGTATCGCAAGGTGGAGAGTCGACTCATGTCGCGCTACAGGCACTACATGCGTTGGCGAGCGTTCACCGGCGCTGAAGCTCCGCCCTTCAAAGACTGGGCTGGTATGACTCCGGAGGAGCGCAAGGCTGAGGAGAACAGTCTTCCAGCACAGACTGCCAAGCTTGGCCCTGATTCTTTCGAGGAGGAAATCAAGGTGGCGGCTTGTCAGTCATCCCCTTTCCCCTTCCTCCATCCGACGCTTTCACTAACTCCTGACAACAGACGTCCGTGGCTACTACCGCCTCGCCGCCCTCCGATTCTCCGACACTGCATCTCTCTCTATCATCTCCAGGATGTTCCCCCGCATCGTCGACAATCTCGACTGCTACCTCGAGGACAAGCTCGGCCTCATAGGAGAGGGCGCTTCCGTCGCGTGTCGCAGTCTGATGGACGAAGATGCCGCCACAGCCACGCGCAGAGAGTCGCTCAAGGTCATGGCCGACAAGCTTCGCAAGGCCGAGGCTTCCATCCAGGAGCTGGAGATGGAGGCCGGCGACGCTGAGCCCGTGCCTATGCCTCAGTATCAGGCCCCGACGGCTGAGAGCGTCGCCGACAGTGCCATGGATGAGTTTTAGTCGGCAGGATAGGATTCGAGGAACGCCTTTTTCTGCCATAAGGAACTGTCGAGAAGATGTATGGGTTTACTGTGATTGAGCGGTTGTTGGTGTTTTGTTCTTCGGTATCGGCGCATGGCTATGTCGCATTAGCTGCCTTATTATGAACAGGCTCAGATTATCATATTACTGGAACGATGTGTGCTCAGGATGAATTTGACGCTGGCTTTGGCTTTTCCGCTGTTCATGTGCAAAGAATTTTCAGAGAAAGACATATTCGAGAAATCGAGTCTAAAGACACATTTCAAGGTGCCTCACTTGTAGCTGCTGCTGTCATCTGTCCACCTTCGAGACACCAAAATATCAACTGCTTTTTCGAGTATTCATTCAATCGTGCACTCCTCGTCTAATCGCTCTCTATATATCTTAGTCCCTCCCAGCAGACAGGCCCCTTCAAAGCTCGTCTTCAGTCACCTTCCACCGCAATGGCCGACTCTCAACACGTCCAACACTGCTGCCATCCTCAAACTCAGGGTGAATATCGGGTGATCTCAGTAAACACCCGCAGCAACCAGTAGGAATACTCCGTAGGCCGCACCGACGGTGCGCATGTCCTTGTTGTACTCTTCAACAAAGGGGTAAAACGGGCAGGGAGTGCTGGTTACTCTGTAAACGCCGAACTCGAGGCCGATTCCGTGGACCTTCTTCTTCTTCTTATCCAGAATATGGCGGTCATAGACGCTGTCAATGGAACATCCGGTCGATTGCTGGAACGATATGATGGGCAGCTCGACGCCTATGTAGGTCGTGTCATCGTCCTCGTTGGACTCGCCCATGGCGGCCGCCATACGGGTGGCAGCGTAGGACACGACTTTGAGGTCCGCACTGTCCATATACTCCTTGTAGTACTTGTCCTCGGAAATCAAGTCGGGCACGATGCCGCGTACATTGTCGTAGGCGGGGTTGCGCCAGTTCATCGACTTGTCGGTGGTCTGGACAGAGTCGGTACAGCGACCGAAACCGACCACCCGGCCATTAGTATGGGTATCGGAGTACCATCCAACGTCGGGGAAGTTGTCGAGAGTCCAGCCGACACTCTTGGTTTCGGGCTCAGAGGCAGGGCCACTCCCATACCAAGTCGGCCACGAAGGGTCGATCGATCCGGGGTAGATAGCCTGTTCGGCAATGTATTTCGTCGTGTTCCAAGCGCTTTCGAAGTTTCGGTTGGGATCAACGCCGACAGAGGTGAAGACGGCAGGGTCGGCGTCGGCAGGGTTGCGATTCTTGCGCCAGCACGTGTTGGTCTGCTGGTCGAAGACTGCGCCATCGGGGTTGAGAGCAGGAAGGACAACCAAGCCAAGGTCAATGGCAGCCTGGACCTCCTTGGCGGTGAACTTGATGCCGCCATAGACCAAGCCCTTCTTCTCCCTGCTAGCCCAAAGGAGATCGGCGATGAAGTAGATGAGATGGTCGGTGGTACCACGTTCGCGGGGGTGGACGCCGCCTTGGAGGAGGACTTCGTACCCCTTGTTCTTCTTGGGGTTGGACTTCTTCCCGGCTATCTTGAGGCCACGGATGGTGCGGTTCTCGTACGTCTTGTAGGGGCTGTCGAAGACCTCAACATTCTTGAACTCCTTGGCGAGGGCGCGCATGGCCGATTCGACTTCGGCGTAGCTGAGGAAGGTCTCGTAGTAGGCATTGCTCTGGCTGCCAACGCCGCGAGGGGCGATGTTCCCATTGTTGAAGCGGTCGCCCTGGCCGATGGGAATCTTGCCTTCGTTCTGGTCGCCAGGGTCGCCGGTCTCAAGCTGACGGGCTTGAAGGCCCGGGGTCATTGCACGCCTCTCGAGCTCAGTGAGGCAGGCGAGGGCTGTAGACGAGGCTCCGAGGAGCGTGAGGATCATGGAAGCCTTCATGGTGACGGTTGGAAGAGTCGGGGGAGGCTTGGGAGAGATGTGGGAGGACAGTCGAGAGATCAGAAGATGCTGAGCTGCTGATGTCGAGCTTCTCTGTCCTTCCGAGGCGGCGAAGACGCCTCTTTATGAAGACCATCGGAAGCAATCATGGAAGTGATACAAGTGTCGTCCGTCATCCACGTTCAGTCGTTCCCGCCTCCGATGTCGACAACATGCTCTGCCTCCTACCCCTTTCGGAGCACGGGCGACCTTGGCAACGAAGCCACATCTGCAGGAAGGTCAGCTCGCGCCTTCCCGCACGCAACGCAAGGGAGCTACCCCTGTTCCGACAGTTGGGACACACCAGACCCTCCAGTTCTCCAGGGTTCGCCACCGAGAACCTTTCAGTTGGGAGCACCCTTCACTCACCGACATGACCAGCAAACGGTCGATGGGCGGGCCCAGCACTGCGGGCCAAGGCGACGGCCATATTGTCTGTGACATTGTGACACGACGCCTGCTCCGCATGTCGCTGCCATGCGTATGCAGAACGCATGCACGAAGCAGGCGGTTGGTCTCCCTTGCGCGGTCGACGCGCCGAATCGGGGTCGACATGCCCCGCTCATTAGCATTGTTCCCCGGAGAACAATGTCAACGGCCGACGCGCCCTCCGCACGCCGTCCTCGGCCAGATCCGCCGGGATGGGCTTCTGGAAGCTTTCTAGCACGTCATCCGGAGGAACAGACGAAAAACATGGCGCCCTTGGCGATCCCAACGCTGCGGGCCTTGGAAGGGTCTCATTGGAGCCAGCCTCTCATCATTCCTGCAGCTGCGCGTGCTTGCGGCGGGCGCATGTCTGGCGCCTTGGGCCCTGATTCCCTGAAGATCATGGCGCCTGAGACCTTTCTGTCTCGGGTCTCCGGAGGTCATGTGCTCCAAGGTGTGGTGCGGGCGATGCATGATAGCCACTCGTCTGCACGCTGACGCTGGCGCTGGAAGTTGGCCGACGTCTCCTGCAGCGATTCCAGAGTTGCCCGATGCCATGCAGGACGAACCCGCAACCAGCCTGCATGTCCGCATGGCAACACCATCGCGATAGTAGCACTCAGATGGGCGTCTCCAGGACCATCGGGCGGGCGACGGGGACTCCGACGCGATAATGCGATGAGACAAACCCCGCCTCTGCTTCTCGTTTGTGCGACCCCCTGCTCCGACATGCTGTCGTGTCAAAGGAGTCAATCCAAGTTTGCCGACAACAATCGGGGAAGAAACCCACATGGGCAAACACGTCGTCTGCGCCGGCCATGTTAGAGCTCACATTCCGGCTGCGTATCCACATGTTGTCATGGAAGGTTCGCCCAGCAGCCACCACCTCCAACCGAGGTGTCCCTGACTTGAGGACCAGGGCATGACAAGGCCACCTCGTCATCGACCTTGAACCATGAGGCGTTGCATGCTTCGGGCAATATGTCGTTGTCCTTCGAGACACATGGAGATCGGCTGGTGAAGGAGGTGGCCCAGTGGATGTCCTAGAGAATCGACGGTCGGGCAGAGTCAAGACGGCCGGCCTGTGATCAGCAAAGCACCCATGATCTGACGGTGAAGAATTTCAAGGACCAAGGACTCCTGATGGAGTTTCCCGGTACCGGTCAGTGGCCTGGGTTGTCGAAGGTCTGCGCACCTCAAGGCTGAACCAAGGTTGACGGCCAAAAGGTCATGCCACCTTGATGAATTCTGTCTCGTCTTCCATCTTCATCGGAAATCAAGCCGGCTGCTTCTCCTGAGTCCCTAAATACTTGACTGATATCATGATGTATTGACCTGCGTAGGAGCACTGTTCGATTCTCCTGGGTTGAAGAGTCTCCACCATGGTGTATTTTCTGTTGCGGCCGCCTTCTTTGTGCGTAGATAGCATGAAATTGCTTTCAAAGTGAGTCTATTTGTGAACCAAGCTCTCGAAAGTCGGTGACTTTGCTTTCTCTGCGAATTGCCTAAAAGAAGATTGAGATGTCTCTCCTACTAGACATGAAGGATTGTCATTTTCAAAGGAGTATCCTTCTCGAAGCTCTTGAACGCTTACTATTTAACGCACCGAGGCATTTTAGAGCTTAAGAATACTTGATACAGAAATAATCCGACTAAGCCTGGTAGGAAATTCTTTTGTCCTTCCTGAAAATACTCTTCAGGTACGACCAAGATGATGTTCCGTCCTTTAAAGTCTACTTATCTTGATGTCTAGTAATCGCCTCTTACGTGGAGATAAGTATTCTCTTATTCTTATATCTGTCTTTTGAAAATAACTACGACTGTGTACGATTCTCGGTTGTCTTCCGTGATAAAGATAGTTTGGTGTTCCCGAACAGGCGACACGGTTGAGACATCCAGGAAGTTTTGGCTGGGGGGCTTAGGGCAGATCGAGGCTCAAGTCAAGTCTGAGGGCAGGTCAAGTTCAAGGCAGGTGGATATTCATCAGCCGAGGCGATCTGGCTCATCTCTGTGCGGCCGAAGGGGGTGGTCGTATGGACTTTTCTTCTTCGCAACCGGCTTCAAGTTGGCATTTTCCTGCTGCGTGGGCGCGACGGTGGACGTGGCGGTTGGCAGGACGCGACTTGACTGAGAACAGTCCTTGACGGGCAGATCGAGTCCCAAGGCAAGCCGAGTCCCACTTATCGCCTCTGGAAATTCACTTGCTGAAGCGCCTGCTCCTGCCCAAGTCTGAACAGAAGGAACGCGTGCAGCTGCCTATTTTCATCAGACGGAGCGCTCTTGAAATGGAAATTCTGGCACGCTCCCCGTGACCACGTCCCACGCCTGCCCTTCCTACGAAGTTTCTTGTTGTCTTCCCACGCCCTCGACGCGTTCGCTTGCCAGGCTGTCTCCCACAACAACCACCAGAGGCAAACGACCTCTCCCCTCTCTTCTCTCCCACCCCCAAACCAACTCCCGCGCAGCGACGCAGTACGTCTCTCATCCTCAACGCGCGAGTCCACCTTGTTTGTGATCAGAAAGCTGACTATTTCTTCAAGCAACAGCAAAATGCCGCGCCATCTGTCCGTCAAGATTCTGTTCACCATGAGGGGCTTTTACCTCGGTGAAGGCCCCATCTTCGCCTCAGAGGACCGCCTCAAGCCTCGTCGACTCCTTCACATCATCATCGGCGTGCAGCTGACCGACGGTCGCATCACCGCCGCCAAGAACGCCATCGCAGCTGCGTTCTGCAAGCTCTTCGAGCTTGCCTCCGAGCTCAAGGAGCTCTTCATCGCTCTCCGAGGCCATCGCAGCTTCTTTGAGACCCTCGCGCCGCACTGGAACGAGCAAATCCACGACAAGGTCTCGGTCGATGATCTCATCATGCTCGTCAACTTCTGGACTATGGCGCGTCGCAACCACCGCGGAGCCGCAAGTGCTCGCTTCAAGATGTCCGACCTTGTCGATGAGTGGATTGAGGTTGTCGACACCATGGAGGGTCTCGAGCCTCTCACCACCGCCACCGTTGTTGTGGCCGGACAGCCCAACAGTACGTCAAGACTGAGCCCCCCTATTTTGAACAAAGACATTGACAAATACTTCTAGCCGTCGCCGGTGTCACCGCGGAGCTTGAGAGCGTCGCATTCGGTGACCGCGCCAACACCGCCAACGAGCTCTCGGAGCCCTGGCCTCCTGCCCATTTCCAAGGCAGTGACAAGGCGTATCTCATCGACAACAAGGTCAAGCACAAGCTTCAAGGCATCAACGCAGTATTCTTCGGCGCCTCCGGCCCTCCCGAGCTGCCGAACAAGCGAACTGCTCTGGTCAAAATCAAGCTCTTTGTCGCATACTGGGCCCTTCGCAACACCAAGCCCGACAATCTCTGGTCGCTCTTCGTCGTCCCTGTTGGCCCTTTCTGGTCCGCCACGGACAGGGATCAGTGGAACAGTTTGACCGGCAACTGTTCCAAGGACCTGTCGACACTGAACGGACTCGTCAGGCGCACCAAGATTGCGTTCGGTGGAGGAAAGTCTACCATGATCGCCCTTCTCGCCCTCTGGATGGGCTCCGTTGAGCAAGTCGAGGCCGCCGCTAGCGCCTCAAACATCGTCGACAACCCGACCAAGATCTGGTCTCAGAAGTGTCCCCGCCAGGGCATCGCCATCGCTCTCCGCAAGATCACTGTGGATGGAGAGCAGAAGATGGACTGGCGCCGCGATGGATTTGTCGAAATGAACTGAGTTTGTCATGTCATTGAGCTGAGACGATGAAGGAGGAATGTTTTTGTTTTCGAGATTCAGCGAGCATCGCATAGCAACCGGCGTCAAGGAAAGAATGGCAGTGTCATGACTATGGTTCTCAGCTTGTGTTTAAGACAGGAGATACGGATCAACAACAAGAGAGCCACGCAGCTTAAGCAACACGTCTACGAAATTCTTGTGCATGCAGCTTGAACCATGACTCCTCGAGTTTCAATATCATGCATGACGCCAGGGTTTTGGTGTGGATATCTTTTGTAATCATAACATTGATGAAGTCTAGTGATGATGCGTTCATGTCCCACGCGTATTTCCAAGCAGCGGCCAAGTACAAGATCAACAAGAAAAGTATCATCCCGAGCCAAGAAGAGCGACATACACGAGGATCTGGGCTGAAAGCTTGCATCAGCAAGAGCATCACAGATTGAGACAGTGTTTTTAAGAAGAAGGCTTCAAGCGGGTGGGACATTGCCCATTTTGCAGCTCCTGCAGGGGCAGGGGAAAAAACACCAAGCACCACTGATGCGAGGCTGGCTCGAACCGCGGGGTGTTGCGCAGGGTTCGGGCGTGAAGATCTTCCGAGGGGCTACATAAGAACCGAGGCTCTACCAACTGCACCACTGGGCATTGCCCGCTGGAGGACATCCATCTGTCGCTGTATGTGTAGGTTGTGGTGCAAGTGCCTGTAGTTCGGGGGATATGCCCCGCGGCCAGGCTCGCTGTGGTGGGTGACCCGGCAACCGTGCTGCAGCAGCACGTGACTGGCTGGAAATTTGGCAACCACGAGCTGCGAGCTGAGAAATCGACACTTTCAGGGTGAATGAAGGACTGATATCATTGCACCGGCGCCCATGAGGTGCAGGCGCTTTGCAGGCGGGCAAGCCAACTTGCGGCTGGAGATGACGTCGAGTTTGACTTGATGATGCCATGAAACCCCAAATCGCAGCCTGCATGTAGAGGCACCCTTAATCTAGACTTTGAATCAGACGGCCTAGCCAAAGAAACCAGATATCCTGCAAGACTAGAAGCTGTCGAGGAACATTGCATCAGCTGCATTGTTTCCGCCACGCTGCAGCCCTTGACACGACCGACGACTGTTCAGACGGGCCCACCACACAAACGACCAGCAAACAAGAATCGATACATCAACATCAAAGCACGGAAACCAAAAGACAAGACGCATCATCAACAAATGCAACATGGCCAGAATGGATGAAGGTTGAAGTCGATGGATCTGTCAGGGGTCGTGAGGCGGGGCTGCATGATCGGCGCCACGTCCGTGCCAAGACGGGTATCGGCGGGGGTGGGTTCTGTGAGCTTGTCCCTACGCTGGCGACCAGGATGACGACGCACGCCAAAAAACCTGACCCTTGACAACACCTTGCACGCGACCTTGTCCTCGTCCTCATCCAGATCGACCGCCCAAGATGGCCTCAACGACGAAATGGCCGGAAACGGAAACCATCTACACGATAGCTCCGGGACGCGCAACTGTCTCCAGCCACGGAGAAATGGCAAAAACCTGCCAACCTCCCGTCTGATCACTTTACCTCGGGCGCCGGTCGGAGGACCACTTGTGAAGATCTGCTGATCTCGCCCACCCACCAAGAGTCATCCCGCTCCACCCCATTCAAAATCGCGAGCGGCCTCCCAGGCCGTCTGAAGCAGAAGAAAAGGCGCCGGCTCGACACGCCAGTCGAATACGAGACGGACTACCCAAAGTCTCTCCCGCCGCCGCATCAAACAAAGCGCCGCCAGGCCCCATGTGGGAACAATGGCATCATCGGGCTTCCCAGAGCTGTCTTCCCCTCTCCTCACAGCTCCGGTCCCGCCAGGTTCCCGTCGCCCCACGCTCCCTCTCCGTCTCCTCCGCCCGCGCCGACGTTTCAACTCTCCCGGCTGGGCAAGCTACAGCTCCCCCCTCCGCCCTGGCCGACAGCTCCGGCTTGGCTGCGCTATTCCCGACATGGCCTTCGGCAAGCAGCAATGACGGGTCCGTGACAGGTCTTTTACGGCGGGGAAAACAACCGCAACCGATGAAAGGGAAGAAAAGAAGGAGAGGAAGAACAGTCCCAAGTATGCTTACTTGTCCGTCTGCCCCCTTCTTCGGGTCATGCTCTCCAGCCAAAGACTGCCAGAACGTCAGTCCAGGCGTCGTCCCCCCATCAAGCTCATCTATTTTTTCAGCCGCCTACTGCACGCGAGGACGCGCCAGCTCCCGTCTGGTAGCACGGCGCCGATTCATCCTAATGGATGTGCGGATAAACGCGATCCACGGCGCTAGCCGCCCACCCATGACCATCTTGTCACAAGCAATCCGACCAGAGAGCTCTCCCAAGGGTGGTTGGGAAAGGCATGAGCTCCGGTGCCAATCAACGACATGCTGTGATGCGACGATGGCGACAACTTCTCCCTCAACCGCAATGCCAGTCTTGAAAATCCTCGCCACAGAAGCGCTAGACGCCTTGATTTCTTCCGAATCACCTCAGACGGCCTCGCCGGACCGCCGGTTAAGCTCACCTCCGGAGCAGGTTCAGGACGAACTCGTCCGCGCGCCCCGTTCCCCAGTCTTATTGTGTGGTGTCCACTCCTCCTCACCATTCTGGCCCTTCAGCACACTCTCAACTCGAGTCTCTCTCTAGCTCTTCTGACATCAGCTCCACGTCCGGACTCGCGCCGCCGGTCCACCCTCCCCAACCACTCCTGAGATCCTGGGGCCATCTGCAAGTGCCAGCTTCCTCCGAATTAGCGCTCTCTAGCTGCCCCCTCTAACTGCTCCAGCAAACCCACGTCTTCCGCCAACCGGAGGATGCCCATGACGGTACGATCGAACCCAATTGCTACCTGGATCGTCTGTCTGCGTCAAGCTCCATGGAGATACCCACCTTAGGGCCCCAGCCCCTCCGTCAACCCCGAGCTCCGGATGTCGTGAGGTCCCCAGATATATATTGAGCAGCAGCTCTGCTTTCTGCTACCCGGGCTTGTCCAACCTCCCAAATACATCGTTCAACCTCTGGAGATATTCTCAGCATCGTCTTTCGCTACGTGCTGACACAAACCATTCGCTGCCAACACATCCCCATTCGTTGAACCTACGCCAGCCACATCACACCTCCACCCAACGCCTTTCACCATGAAGCATACGAACGCCGTCATGGCTGCCGCCCTTATGGGCGCCGCCGTCGCCGCCCCCCAGGGCAGTTCCGATTCCTCGGGATGCGAGAGCTCCTACGACGGTGAATTCACGATTACCATCATTGCCCCGCCCTCCAGCAAGGTGGTGAGTCTTCTCTTTCAATCAGCCGTATCGTTTCCGCCACTGACAACCGTTATAGAAGAGGCAACAAGAGGGCGCCGGACCTCTCACCCTCACCCTCAAGGATGGTATCCTGAAAGACCAGGACGGCAGGACTGGATCCATCGTGGCCAACCACCAGTTCCAGTTCGATAACCCAGTCCAGGAGGACGCCATCTACACCAGTGGCTTCTCTGTCTGCCAGGACAACCTGCTCGCCATCAATGACAACAAGAAGTTCTACAAGTGCGCGTCCGGCGACTTCTCCAACCTCTACGACGAGAGTCTTGGAGAGCACTGCTTCGAGATTGCGTTTACCGTCAGCGCCGCCAACGGCTCCCCCGGAAACGGTGGCGGCAGCAGCGGCGGTGACCAGCCCAGTGTCATCTCGGATGGACAGCCACAAGGCCCGACCGGCACGCCTTCTGAGGGCGAGGCCGTTACCCAAATCCCTGATGGCCAACCACAAGCCCCTACTGGCGAGCCTATCTCCCAGATTCCTGATGGCCAACCCCAAGCGCCCAATGGCCAGCCTGTCTCCCAGATTCCTGATGGTCAACCCCAAGCGCCCAACGGCGAGCCTGTCTCTCAAATCCCTGACGGCCAACCGCAAGCCCCAACCGGCGAGCCCGTTTCCCAGATTCCTGACGGGCAGCCTCAGGCACCTACGGGCGAGCCCGTCTCTCAAATCCCTGACGGACAACCGCAGGCTCCCACTGGCGAGCCCGTTTCCCAGATCCCTGATGGTCAACCTCAGGCCCCTACTGGCGAGCCCGTCTCCCAGATTCCTGACGGGCAGCCGCAGGCTCCCACAGGCGAGCCTATTGGCCAGATTTCCGACGGCCAGCCTCAGGCCCCAACGGGCGCTCCCCCACAGCCCACAGGCGAGGCTGTTTCGCAGATTCCTGATGGCCAGCCCCAGGCGCCCTCCGGTAGCCCGGCCCCGGCGGCGAACACGACCATTCCTCTTGTCTCGGACAACATTGGTGGCAGAATCTTCCCCGGCTCGGTTGTCGCTCTTGGCCTCGGCCTTGCCGGTGTGTTCTTCTTGCTTTAAGTGGAAGAACGATGACAATATTGTATTCGAGGAGTTATTGCTCCAAGGAAGTAATGGCAGGAGATACGGAACATCTAGGCACTGGCTGGAAAGCGACCTGCACTTGCAGTGAGCTCATAATTCGTGTAGAAACTTGGAATAGTCGTAATGGCAGAGTCTTGTACACACAGCTCGAATCTTGGTGAGGCAAATTGGAACATGTTCCAGGAGGACATAGAGGAAAAGGGGCGGCTTGCTGACCTAATCGATTCGCCGTGGCAGGCGGTCTGGCGGGTGACGCTGGGAAATATTCTGCCGCGGGCAGGCAGCTGGCCGGCCGTCACTGTCGCGAAGTCAAACAGTAGTCTTCCATTTCGCGACTTTCCCATCTCCAGCTCTGCACTACCGACACTCTCTACACTCCCCATCCGAATCATCAGAAATGTCTGAACACTGGAAGTCGACACCGAAGTACTGGTGCAAATACTGCAGCATTTTCGTCCGCGATACCAAGCTCGAGCGCCAGAACCACGATGCGACCGGCAGGCACCAAGGCGCGCTGAAGCGCTTCCTGCGCGACCTCCACCGCGGCCACGAGCGCGAAGAGCAAGACAAAGAGCGCGCGAAACGAGAAATTGAACGGCTCAACGGCGTCGTGGGCACGTCCTCCTCTGGCGCGGCGTCCTCCAGCAGCAGCCGGCCAGCACAAGACACATCGGCCAAGGCGACGGCAGCACAGCTCGCGAAACAGAGGGAACAGCTGGCGGCAATGGGAATTGCGATGCCTAGCGAAGTGCGCTCCGAGATGGCCATTGCGGGCGAGTGGACCGTCACAGCAACAAGAGTCATCGACGAAGTCGACGCCGAGCGCAAGCGGAACGATGTCGGTGCCCGCGCATCGGGCGTGCGAAAACGAGAAATCCCCGAGGAGGAGAGAGAAGAGGAGGAGGCGCTGAAGGGTCTTTTCAAGAAACAAAAGCAGTGGGGCGGAACGCGAGCCATGCCTGGCGACGATGGCGAGCTGGACGCGCTGCTCAGCGGGGATATTCTGCGTGCGCCGCCGAAGAAGGAGGAGGAACAAGAGGATGAGAGGGTTGCTGTCAAGGCGGAAGAGAGTACAGAGCCGGCCGAGGCGCAGGCCGAGTCAACGGGCGTTAAGCAGGAGCCTGTTGATGAGGTGAGCGGGGTTGATGCGCCGGAGAAGGACGAGGCGCCGACGATAACGGACGCGAATGTCAAGGCGGAGGAGGGGGGTGGTGATATGCCGCCTGCTGTGGTCTTCAAGAAGCGGAAACCGAAGAATCTGCGACAGAAGTGAAGCATAGGGATCAGCAATGAATAATGACTGCATCGTTGCCTTGTGGCAGTCGACTCTGGTGTTCACGTTTCCCCGCCGTGATGATATTGTGAAAAGGCAGTTGAAATTCTATGTTCTTGGGGCTAGATCATGTTGCCCATTTCATCACTTCCGCCACCCAGCTACCCTGTTCCCTAATCTCAGACCGAAACCAAATTAATCCTAGCTATCAGTTGATCCTGACCATTGAAGCCCTAGTATTGGCCCCTTAGGTCGCCGTCTTGTCAACCTGCGAAGCTTTGGTGTTGATGGCATCCTCTTGCCCGTTGACATGCATTTCCACCTCCAGCTTCTTAGGGTCAGTGTATGTCAGGGCAGCATCGCCATTAAAGGTGCGCTTAAGCACCCCAAGTATAGGTCTCTTCGTATGCGATGGTTGACGAACAGTAGGCGGGAGGAACCAACACAGGAGGGTGATATCACAAAGGTATGTCGACAATCCAAGTAGAGAAGAGGAGCCTTTCCATTCCAGCTCAACAGTCACATCACACCATCCACCAGACAACATGAGTTCAAGTGCAGCTAAAGGTGAATGTATTTCGGCCTCTCGCAGCCGCGGGATATCATCAGGCCCACAAGCCCGGGGACACATGCGGGGCTCCTCTATCTAAAACGGGAATCTCATGTCGTTCAGTCATTAACTTTTACGCTCCTCACTCCTGTACCGTCCGTCCATCTCGTCATCGTCATCCCACCCGGTGGACCTTTACAGGGCCTGGGCGAGCTTCTGCACCAGAGCACGGGTCTCGGGCTCGAGCTGCTCCTCGGGCGGGCTGAGGACCTGCTGGAGGACGGGCACGATCTTGGAGGTGAGCTGCTGAACGGCAGGGTTCTGCTGATCGTCTGCAAAAGATGTTAGCAAGGGTGCAAGGAGGAGGGTGTTAGGAAGGCACATACAGAGCTTGAAGATGCACTGGTAGATGGGCTCGTTCTCCTCAAAGTCCTCCTTGAGAGGCAGGACGTCGATGACGGCGGGCAGGACCTTCTGGACGAGCTCGGGCGAGGGGTTGGCCGAGATCATGCGGCAGATGCAGCCAGCAACGTTGTCGGTAATGCGCGACTCCTGGACGGCCAGGAGGGGCTCGAGCTTGTTGAGGATGTCACCGTAGCGGGGGAAGGTGGCGGCGGTGTCGGTGGAGTTGAGGATCAGCTGGCCCATGGCGTAGGCAGCGTTGGACTTAGCGAGGGGGTCCTCGTCCGACAGGCGGTGGAAGAGGATGGGGAGGAGAGAGCCGGTGAAGGGGGTAACGGCGGAGCCCATGAACTTGACAGCCTCGGCGATGGCACCGACGGCGGTGGAGCGCTCGAGGGCCTCCTGGGAGCTGGCGAACTTGAGGGTGGGCTTCTCGAAGACCTTCCAGAGCTCGGCGAAGTCGGGGCCAAGAGCGGTGGCGAGGCCGAGGACAACGTCAAGGGCGGTATCGATGACGAGCCAGTCAAACTCGGACGAGCCGCCCTCGGCATCCTGCTCCTCCTCCTCGTCGCCGAGGTCCTGCTGGCAGGGGTGCGAGCGGGTAAGGAGGCTGGCGATGACGGTGACGGTGTGCTCGAGCATGTTCTCCTGTGTGAGGATGGCGGGGCCGCAGGTCTTGAGGGCGGCGGCGGCGCTGCGGTTGATCTCGGTGATGACCTCGCTACATTCATCGTCAGCAAATGTTGCCAGAAAGTATGTGGCGACAAGACAAGAAGAATGGGAAAAGCCAGATTCAGAAGAGATATTAGACGCGTTGTCAGCAACGACAACATTGTTGTCTCTGAGTGAGCTGGGTATAACGTGCAGTTATTCATCATTTTGGCTGGTGATGGTAGAAAAAGAAGAAAAGTGTAGACATACCGCTCGCTGTCGTCAGCCCACAGCAGGAGAGTGGCCTTGGCGACGAGGTTGCCGAGGCCGGTGAGGGAAGCGTCGGGGGCCTGCTTCAGGGGGATGCCGGCCTGCCACTTGGTGCCGGTGGCCTCCTCCATAAGCTGCCAGACGCGGGCGTACGAGCGCCAGAGGGTAGAGAGAGCGGCCTTGCGGCTGCCGTCGTAGGCGCTCTCGCAGAGGGGCAGGATCTTCTCCATAGCGGGCTCGAGGTACTGCTTGACAGCCTCGAGGTTGCAGCTGTGGGTGACGAGGTCGCCAACGACCTCAAGAGCGATCTCCTGCTCCATGTCGACGGCGGTGACGCCAGTGAAGTCGTCGAGCCAGGCCTCATCGTCATCCTCGTCGTCGCCCTCGGCAATGATGGCGTCGATCTCGTCCTCGGTGGCCTTGACCTTGATCTTGCGGCCGCCGACGGTGATGACACCGTCGGGGGCATCCTCGGGGTTGAGGCCGGGGACCTCGAGCTCCTCCTCCTCGGTCTCGAGGCACTTGAGGAGACCCTGGAAGACACCGGGGAGGAAGTGGCTGAAGTCCTGGCCGTAGACCTTCGAGAGCGAAGACCACAGGATGAAGCTAGTCTCGCGGAGCCTGGCGCTCTCGAGGGACAGGCCCTCCTCGCTGGCCTTCATGAGGTCGACGACGTAAGGCTGGAAGGCCTCGGGTCCGACGGCACCGGCGATGCGGCCCATGGCGTCGCAGACGGAGGAGCGCAGGGAGAGGACCTCGTCATCACCCTTGATGGAGGCGTACTGACCAAGAGCGGTCATGACGTCCTTGAAGTAGGGGCCGAAGGCCTCGCCGCCCATGGAAGAGGCAATAGCACCGATGGCACCGGCGGAAGCGGCCTTGATGGTGTTGTCCTCGTGGTTGAGGAGCTTGCCCATGGGGAGGATGAGCTTGGGGCCGTAGTTCTTCATGATGTCGGCCTCAAGACCGTCGCCGACAAGGGAGTCGAGGGCGCTGCAGACGGAGCGGATGACACCAACGTTCTTCTTGGAAGTGTCCTGGGTGGCAGCCTCGAGGTTCTTGAGCAGGGCGGAGATGAGCTCCTCGTGCTTGGAGGCGAGCTCGTCGGCCATCTCGTCGGCAAGGTGGATGAGACCGATGAGGGCGGCGAAGCGGACGTTGTCGTCCTGGTCGTTGAGGAGGGAGATGATGATGGGGAGGAGGCTGGGGAGCTGGGTGGCGATGAAGTCGGGGGCACCCTCGGCGGCGTGGCCAAGAGCCAGGATGGCAGCCTTGCGGAAGCCGGGGTTGGCGTTCTGGGCGAACTGGGCGAAGTTCTCGAGGAGGGGCACGATGACCTGGCGAGGGGGCAGGTCGCTGGCGAGCTGGTCAATCAGGGCCAGGGCAGTGCGGGCAGGCGAGGTCTCATCAGGGTCGGCCTCGTCCTCGAGCTCAGTGAGGATCTGCATGCTCTTGTTCATGAGCTGGGCACCCATGTCCTTCATGGACTGGATCTTCATCCGGCGGTAGCGGGCGCACTGGCCGAGGAAGGACAGGGCCTGGGAGCGGGCCTCATCCTCGGCCTCGGTGTTGGCAGCGAGGTCGATGAAGAACTGAATGAGGTCCTTGAGGTGGGGGGCAAGGAAGGCTGAGTCGTAGGCCAGGAAGTTTTGGAAGATCTCGAAGATGGCCTTGTACTGGTCCTCCTCCTCGGCCTCGATGGCGGCCTTGAGGATCTGAACCATGGGCTGGACGAAGCCGTGGATGGTGGTGACAGTCTCGTTGTCATCCTCGGGGTCGACAAGCATCAGCAGGGAGCCGACGGCCTTGACCGAGTTGAGGCGGACCTCAGCGCTGGAGGGGTCCTGGATGGTGGCCTTCAGAACGTTGAGGAGCTGGGGCACCTGCTCAGCAAAGTTTGTGGGGTCCTCCTCCAGGATGGCGTAGAGGGTGTAGGAGCCAACCTCGCGGGCGGCAGTGTTGTCCTGGGAGACCAGGGACAGCAGGCTGGAGACGACGGTGCGACCAGCGTCAGCCTCTTCCTCGGAGTCGAGGTCGAGCGACGTGGCGCGCGCCAGGAGGCGGCACTTGGAGTGGCGGCCATTGACGGAGGGGTCGCTGACGGCGCTCTCAAGCAGGTGCTTGCGGGCAATATCCTTCTGGGCAGCTGGGGTCTTGGACCAGTGCTTCAGGACGCGACCGCCCTGGATGCAGGCGAGCTGCCTGATGCCGGCATCATTGTGGGAGACTGCGATCTCGATGAGGAGGAGCAGAGACTCGGGATGGGAGTAGTAGTTCTTCTGAAGCTCGGCGGTGACGGCCTTGACCTTTTCGGTGTCGGCTGCAAGGTGCGGTCAGCGGGTGAAGATGCAGAGGAGAGGAAAGGAAGAGAAAAGGGAGAGAAGAGAAGATGATGGCGGGAGGAAAAGCAAGCGGAGCGGCAGCCTGAGGAAAGAAAAAAATCCAGGTGGCTGGTGTGTCTCGCTTCGCTCCCGGTCGCTCATCTCTCTCTGACCCTCGCTCCTCGTCCGGGGTGGCACGTACGAATCTGGCTCGCCTGGAGCAGCTGGGCCAAGTTGTCCTTGTCCATGGTGGCTGTTGGGATTATGCTATGCGGTCGTAACAAAAAGAGACAACAGGCTGGCCAAGGGAAAAGAAAAGGACGACAAGGAGAGAGGAAGAAGTAGGCCCGGTAGTGTCTGGGGGGGTATTGGGCCGCGGAGGGGTTTTGTGGTGTTGTTATTTTTTTTTCTTCCTTCGACGTCAGGCACCGCCCAGGGACCAATTTTTGGTGGCGGCGGGGTTCGTCTGGCAAAAAGCTCTGCACCAGTGTGCTGGGACCCTTGGAAACGAACGCGGGACACTGGAAAAAATTTGAGATGAGAGCCCCGCTGCCAGGGATGATGATAAGATAAGGCGCGGGGTTGACACGTACTGTGTGGGTAGGCATGTGATGAGGGCAGGACTGTGGTTCATGCACTGTGCCTGCTGGCTACTCTGCCAACATTCCCACCAGTCGAAGCATCGCGACCGCCTCATTACTGTGACAACTAGCTTCCAGTCTCCACCTCATCTCCATCTTGGCCAATTCAGTGTCCCATTTACTTCGAGTTCCTCTCCCCCGCCAACACCCTGAAGATTGGGTACTCATCCCCCGTTGCCACTTGCAGGAGCCCCATTGCAGCAAACGACTCGGGGACTTCTGGCTCGAGACTGATAAACGCCAACGCCGCGTTCTTCTGTCGCGTGCTCACCCTGAAACTGCCGGCGCGAAGCCTCAACTCTTTCTCGATCGGCTCCGTGGTGATCTGGTTGCGAACTCTTCCCTCGTACCAAGAACTTCCCAGACGAGAGGAGGTCACGTTCAGCGCCTGCACCGTTCCTCGGTACTCGAACTGCAGGACCTCCACGTCCAGGCCTTGGACGACAAGCTTCTCAGCCAAGTCAGCCCTGTTCCGCGGGATGAGGTATGCCTCGGGTCTCTCGCGCGTCAGGTTTGCCGTGGCGGGAGATGAGGAGAGGAACTCGACGGGCACCTGGACGATGGACCCGTTGCGAGTGTCAACCATGGTGAAGGACCGGCGGGTACTCTCCTGATAGTCTGTCAGGACAATGTCCTCGTCGCTCTGGATGAAGTCCGCAATGCTGGCCTCGACTGTCTCCAGGACATAGTCCGCGTTATCCCGCGCAGTTTCCAGGATCGACTCGAGCATGGCAAGCGCCGTCGCAACACGACGGTGGAAATTTTGGTCGGCGAGACGGATTCCACGCAGCTCGCACAAGATGGCCACGGCCTGCGTCAGTCCGTACGCGTTGCGCCCCGAGGTGGCACTCGTCACGGCCTCCTCAAAGACAATCGGCGACCCGAGTGTCTCGTTTGTCGCTCCAGTGACATATGGCTCCCAGCGGAAGCCGTCGCCGTCGAGACGCTCTCCGATGTTCGCCGAGAAAAGCTCCTCTGTCAGATTCCGAATGTCCTTGTGCGTATTCAGGTTGCGGCCCGAGGCGATGAGGGCGTCCTGTCCATGGCGGTACACGCCTCCGTAGACGCGGCTGGCCGTGTACTCGTGCATGTCCACAACCACATGGGGATGCCAGGAGTTGATGAGCTTCTTGATGTCGCGAGACTGCTGCCTCTCAAGCTTGATGCCCTCTCGGTTGGGGTCAATGTTGGTCGCGAACTCCCTCTGGAAGCTGGCAAGGTCAGTATTCTGAGGGTTTTCGATGTGTGAGGGACGCTTACTAGGCTATACCGTCGGGGTTGTACCGCGGCAGGATCAGAATGTCCAGCCTCTCCAGGAGAGACGCAGTGTACGTCTGGTTGGCATCCAGCTTGCCGAGCAACGCCAGGATACCCTGGTCACCAGCAGGCTCGTTGCCATGGATGCCGCCCTGGATGTAAACCCTCAGCTTTGATGAGGCGTTGGCAGCGACTATCCCCTGAGAGTCTTCGGTCAGGAAGACATATGGGAATGATCGGCCCTCCTCTGAATGGAAGTCGGCGACATGGTAACTCAGCCAGTCGTTCCGGTTGGCTAGGGTGCGGATGAAGTAATCTGCCACATCAGCCGCCTTTTCTTGACGAGATTTGGGGTTTTTGACGTACCGAGAGTCGCATCATCCGTCGGCCCTGAAGTCCCGTTCGCGAAGCCCTCGGGCACGCTGTCGGGGTTCGTAAAGGCCGGCGACAGCAGCTCCACGTCCACCTCAGGGTAGTTCCTGGAAACGGCGGCGTTGTCCTTTTCGACAGGGGCATGGTTCCAGCCCAGCTGCTTTTGGGCGACGGTGCCCGAAGCCAGGGTCAAGGCAGTCAAGAGTGTCGAATGCATGATACAGGCTCTGTCGTGTTTGACTGACTTCTTCTCCAGACATACCTGAGCGACGTCTACTTATACTACCCCTCCACCCCTCCCGAGCAAGACGCCCATTTCTCCGACACCCCGCAACAGCATCACGACTTGCAATTACCTCCGGATCCTTTCAGATAAGATCGTCATCATGCAGCTTGGCAACTGATGGCGTCACAGAAGCAGCAGGAAGATGTCCGATGTCGCCCGGCGCGATCCTCGTGGATTACAACTTCAACCTCAACATCGTCTTATCGCCTGGGCAGTGCAACTCTCGCCATCAGCGCCATCCTCAGTGAGGCAGGTAGCAGCCAGAAATGGGGACCGTCTGGCGGGGGAGATGAGGGGGAGCTCATCCTTCGTTGGCTCCCTTGGGACTTGCGTCTTGATCTGCACGAGTGCCAAGTCCGACCGGCCTCTAGATGTCTGCCCGGACCGACCTTCAACGGACTTGTCCCCGGCATCATGCAGGCCAAGAATCACCCACAGGCATCGGCGAGGAAGTACATCGTAACGTTGTTTCCTCTCAGATCCAGTACTTCTATCGACTACGCTTCCTCGTACTTGATCCTCTCCAGCCTCACCCAGGCATGCTTCGGAATCCTCGTCAGGAACACAGCCTCCTCCTCCGTCTCACACTCCTTCGGCACAGGTCGCAGCTCAAAGTGCCAGAGCACCAACACCCAGAAGATACGCATCTCCAGCATCGCCAGCCTCTTTCCGAAGCACATGCGCGGCCCCTCGCCAAACGTCAGGAACGGCGCCGCCGCAGCATCAAACTCCTCCCCGCTGCCATCGGCCGCCTCCCGAATCCACCGCTCTGGCAAAAAGTCGCCCAGCGTTGTCGGGTCCGGCGTCCCGGTCTTGTCCTTGGCCGCGCGCGCCGACTCGTGGCGCTTCTCCTCGTCGACATCCAGCGGCGGCGAGAGGTATCCCGGCCCGTTCGAGGTGAAGTTGACAGTGGTGCCGCGCGGGACCGGTACACCAAACAACGTCGTGTCGACGGTGGTCTCGCGTGAC
Source organism: Plectosphaerella plurivora (assembly GCA_020726575.1). Classification (NCBI taxonomy): domain Eukaryota; kingdom Fungi; phylum Ascomycota; class Sordariomycetes; order Glomerellales; family Plectosphaerellaceae; genus Plectosphaerella; species Plectosphaerella plurivora. The sequence continues at coordinate 1,540,615 of JAGSXJ010000002.1, read as the reverse complement.
ATGATTGACAGGGGACGCGCGTGTCGCACAATCTCCTGCATGCAGGCTTCGAGGTAGGGCACGTGTGCCTGAGGGGCCATGATCTCCTCCATTGTCGGCAGACGTCCCTCGGCCTTTGCTGTGGGGAAGGCGTCGTAAAGTGCCGCACGGAGCTTGGACTGGACGCGCTGGTCCGTCGTGAGATACTTGAGACCCCATTGCAGCGCGGACGACGTCGTTTCATGGCCGCCGACGATGTAGCTGAAGAGCTGTACAATGACATGTCAGAAGCCTCCACCTGGGTTGCATCAACAATAGCGGAGAGAGTCTTACCTCGTCCTTGATCGGCTCACGGTAGTAGTCGGGCTGCCGGCCCTCCTTCTTGGCCAGCACCTCCTCGCGTGCCAGCAGTTGGTCCATGGCGCAGCGTTGCGGGTGGCCGGAATGCAGCCGCTCAACACTCTTGCCAATCTCCCGTCGCGCCATGCGGTCGAACACCCCCAGCGCCTTGACCATGCTGGGGACCAGGTTACGGACAACCAGAGCGTTCAGCCATGGCACTGGCGACTTGATGGCGGCTCCGATTTGGTCAGCGACCACCTTGCACGCCGCCAGCTCATCTAGAAGCTCGGGTTCCTCAAAGCTGGCCACCGTGTCTGAGTCCGCGGCAGCTGCCACGGCGCCGTTGGTGCGCCCCAGGTGATCCAGCTTCAACTGAAGCATGGACTGAGACTTGTCGATGCCAAATGACGCAGCCATGATCATGTCGAGGGCGGCATGGTGCACGTCGTTGGTGGAGTCGTACGGCCTGCCCTTGGATATGTCGGCCTTCTTATCCCACAGCTGCAGCAGCCAGGTAACCTTTTCGTAGATATGCGGGCCCGAAACCTCGCGGAGGAACGTGGGTGTCATAAGTTCTCGGATGAGCGACATGTTGCTCTTGTACTCTGGTGAAGATGTCCGCATGCAGAGGATTCCATGGGGCACGCCGGTGCGGAAGATATCGGCTGTCAGCTTGCTGCGATCAAATTCCTTGAGGCGACGCATGGAGAGGTTCTGGGCTTCGCGGTGGTCGAAGATGAAGATGATTGGGCCGCGAAAGGGGCTGACGAAGAACTGGAACATGGGCTCCTGGTGCTTCTTCGCCTGGTCGATGAACCATGCCCGACGGTTGGGGTGCCGCAGGATGTCTGGGTAGTCGCCGAGGATTCGGCGCGCAGAGTGCTTGTTGTACGGGATGCCGGGGATAGGCCGGGGCAGCATGATCTGGCGGAGGAGCATGAGGGATGCCACCACCGCGGCGGCGGCTCCAGCGAGGAACACGCCGCCATCGACCGTGAAGCCGGCGAACGTGACGGGATCAAGAGATGGCCACATTGTGAATGCTTGGGTGGCTCTTGGGGTGAGTGAGGTGCCAGAATCGAGACGAGTGACGGCAGAGACGGGGAGAGGAGGCGGTGCCCAGGATATACACCGGCCGGTAGTCAGGCTGTTGCCAGGATAGTCGGCCGAAATGATCCCTGCGGCTGGCGGATCCTCGAAGCTTAAGACAAAGGGGGGTGAGAAGATTACGCTCCGCGCGATGATACCCAGCCGCAGCGATTGGACACAGCCCCCGACAGCAGGTTGAACGTACTGCTGCGTCTGACGTGAGACCGTTAGGGCGGACGTGGACCCTCTTCGATGACCGGGTTGGTCGGAGAAACGGTGACCGGAATGAGGAGATTGACGTTGCACGGCTGGGAGATCTGGGGCGTTACGCGGATTCGCGACCTATGGTCGACGGCGACTTTTGATCACTAGCTTCAAGATAGTGGCCGACTCTGAAGACTTGCTGATGAAAGAATCCTCTGACGATAAGCACGAGCGACGAGAGAGCTTATGCCGCTAGATGCTGGCCTGAGGAGTATCATCCCTGGAATGTAAGACACGTCGAGGCGGAGATCCCTGTCTGTCGGTAAGCGGCGGTGGCGACCCCTGAAGCGAGACGTACCGATAGCCAGGAAGCAGGATGCGAGCAAAAGCAAAGGGTGTTCGGGATTGGTCTATCTTTGCGAGGGCCAGCAAAATCACAGATGCAGGATCCAAGCCTTGCATGACGATCACATGTCGTCACTCGCATGTGGTCTACCTGCGCATTCCCAGGGTATTGATCTGGCGCATCGAAATGCGAGCGAACCAATCAAGCGGCATTCGAGTTCAACTTGCGCTGACTCGCACGAACTAATGTACTATACATTCTAGCACTTCTGGAGATATTTGAAATCCAGAGTGGTAAGCTCAGGATAAGTATAGCCCACTGCGGTGGCCAGTGTGTGAAGAGGCACTGCTTCGCCATGAGCAGGTTGCCAGCTGTGATGCAGTGTAAGCAGATATTCGAAACTGGAGGAAAGCTCCGACAGAACTTACATAGCATTCTTAGGAACACCATCTTGAGCCATGGCATGTAGCGCCTGCGTCAATTCAAAGTGCTCGCCGGACGCGAGACCAACGATAGGATTGTAGTCATCGGCATCGAAAAGAACGACGGTGCTGTTCGCCGTGGGGCACTTTGTCGTAGCAAAAGCGTAAGAGTAGCCGGAAGCGTGGACAGAACGCTCCATGTGAACGAAGGACAACTGCATATTTCCCTCCTGGGTCTGGAAGGGGCGCTTTGTGCTGGAAAGTCTCATGCGTCAGAGCCAGAAGAAGATAGGGGGATTAGAGGAGATTAGACCTACCTGTAAGTGACAAATTTGTTCTGGGGGGCAGCGCCATAGTATTCTCGAGCAAAGTCAAGCGTCAAGACCTTGGCTCCAGCTTGGACGTAGTCCGTGATGCCCCAAGTATGGTCATGGTGGTGATGCGAGGGCTTGAAGATCGTTAGCATCTTGGTACAACGGAAAGACAGGGGTCGAAGGCTTACCCATATGTACTTGATGCGCTTCCGAAGCTTCTCCTTCACCCACCGAGTCACCAGCAAGCTTTGGTGCGGCGGGCAGTCCATGACGATAACATGATTCTTGAACTCGTACACGATTTGTCGATAGTTGTCGTAATCCTGGAACACCAGCACCCAGAGGCCCGGAAGATCGGGAGATGGGTTGAAGGCCCGGATTTGCTCGAAGGTTCCGCGGTATCGGCCGAGCCAGAGAGCGCTCTCATAGTATTCCCCGACTTCGGTGGAGGTGTAGAGTGAGCTGGTGGCCGGGGAGTTCTCAAGCTTGCGATCTCCGGGTGCGTCAAAGGTGGCGTTGGCGACGGTGTTGAGAAGGATGTCTCTGACAGTGTACTCCATGATGACCATGTGGTCGTTGTATACTGACTTGAAACGGGTGGGAAACTTGACGCCGCTGACAGTGGTGTAATTTTGAAGGACTAAGTTCAGGGTGGAATTGCCAAGGATCCCATGACCCTCGTGCGAACGAATGATGTAGGGTAAGTCAGTCAGGGGATCGAAGATAACCGAAAGACCGAGACGATCATCGTAAATTTGAAGTAGAATTAGCATCTTGCCTACGGACACTCTGAGAATGATTCATACCTGCAGGTAGCGAGGTGTGAGAACCAATCATCTCCTGTCTCACCGATGATTTGTTGTTTGACATGATCTATTCTCTTGAGCTTCGGAAGGAAAAGGGGAGGAGGGAAATTGAGAGTCCGCAGCCTTACCTCCAACAGCAGAAGAGGTGACATTCTGTTTGCTTCTCTGATGAGGTATGACGCAAGAAAACCTGTCGTTCACATATCAGTACGGAATAGCATCAATCTTGTAATGTGGCTTGGGAGCCTGACCGTCGGTGAAGCCCGAGGGCGGAGCACCGGGAGCGAAGACGACAGTGCTGCCCCTGACAACAGAAGCAAAACCCTCATCACCTCCGTGAACCACTACGGAAAAGTCCATAGCAGGGAGAGTGGGACGAGCAAAGCTCCAGTAGGCTAAGAGGTCAGTCAAATCCGTGCAGATTCACAGAGCTTGAACGTACAGCCAAGTTGGTGAGACCTGTCGATCCTTTGCTTGACGAACGAGTCCTCGAAAGAGAAGGAGATGTTTTGGCTGCCAGCGGAAGAGAAGGCAATGTCAACTCCGACTAGACCAAAGGTTTCGAGCATGGATTTCGATCGGTAGATGCTGCGCGATGAGTGAGCCCGGGCTAAAGAAGACGATCCATGGGGATTCTTATTCTCCTCCCACGTATGTCATCGTGGTGATGTTGGCCATGTTCTCCAAGCCTCCAAGCGCGAGGACTCCTCGGTCGATGAGGGATTGCGCCGCAGCCGAGGTCGAAGCCGAGTCTCCATTGTCGCGTTTAGCTGTGCAGCATTCGTGAGCATTGGTCAGGGACGCCAAGGCGAGCCCATAAAACCACCGCATAGCTTCTGAGAGAAAGATTGCGACTTGGGACGATCGACAGTTCGGATGATGTACGTGCTGGCTGTGAGTATGGCCGAATAATAAGCCTGTGCCCAACGATGGAGGCAGTCTTATATGTGACTTGAACTGATCCTCACGAGGCTCACTCAATCTTAGATTGCGATTGCTTTCATTGCACTGGGCCATCATCCTTGCCCTGGATGATTTAGAAGCACAGCGGACGCTATCAAGATACAACTGCCGCTCACGTAACACTCGTGATGTGATTACGAATATCAGAGGAGAGTACCTTCTGCCATGGGTGCGCGGACAGTTAGACGTACCATTGCCGGATGCCCGGTCCTGGTAGTCGGGCTGGGGACGGGATGCTTTTCCATGTCAAGATGGCACGTTGAAACTTGATTGCACACAGGGAAAGCAAAAGCCGAAAGCAAGCTACTATGCTCGAGATGGAGAATTTGTATGCTTGTCCCTGTCAGATTCGTATCTCGATCGGCGAGTCATCTTGCATGGCAGGCGCCGACCATAATCACTAGATCATCGCTTTGGCACGAGGTCTATTAGCCTCCGGCAGCTGTCGGAGTGAAGTTCAATGAAGCTTGGATCACGTAAACGCTGTTAGGTTCGTCGCCTGACAGGTGGGTGTTCGGCTCGAACTGGCTGGAGCGGAGCAAACAAGGGTGCGATTATGACCTACATCAAATAATGTACCTAGATTTGAGTGCACTTACCATCGGTGATCCTGACAAATGCTTACCGCCGACACTTTTCGGACGTTGTTTGCATTTATAAGCTGGACTTGGGAGACACCTGGGATATGAGTAATGTGGCGGCATGGAGAAGTGAGGCGCATCTCCGGGCTTGATCTACCCCGCATGCCACGGCTTTTGTAGCCAGATTAGGGTTGAGCACGTTTGTACCTGCATTAACCTCCCGCTTACAGATCGAGAACGAGTACAGATCATTTCTTGGCTTTGGATTCGGGGACAGGAAAAAAAGATTGAGTCGATGCCTGGCCCCTTTGCATGTTCGCTCCGCCCACGACATCTTGGGGCCTACTTCTACCATATGCTCCGGAGAGCTTTGAAAAGTACCTCCTACGAGTAGACCTTTCTCCTCGTGCTTCAAGGCTCCTCTCATAAGAAATCACAATAGGGCACTCGACTGGTTGAACATGGGTGTGCTGAAGCCCCAAAGCAGCTCGTATATCCGCGGATGAAACCGCCGAAGATGTGACTGCTCGAGCGCAAGTTCCGCCTGACGCTTTCTGTCGTGGTCATCTTTGTTGCTTCGACCATTCAGATCATCGCTGTCAACATCAGAATGTTCTAAACCGGAGTCCCGACCATTCACGTTGGTAGATGTAGCCAGCCTGAGAGAATTGGGTCTATGGATTGCTGAGTCACACCGACATCGCTGGCGGGTCAAGCTGCTGTGACTGCGATCAATTCCCACCAAAATGTCGCTCCACGAACCTCGATCTTCATTTTTGGCGATACACCACAACCACCACCCACTCGATCGTCCATCTCAGCGGGCATGTCTCTCTCAGTCGAAAACTCACTACCAGGCCTCCCGCCACCACGGGACTTCTTCGGCCTGCTCCCAACCGAGGTCATCGAGCTCATCATCGATGCCAATGCAACCGACCCGATTACTCAGTTCAACATGGCACTCACATGCAAACGCCTTCTCCGGTGCGCTCGATACGCCCTCGCCCCTCAGAAAGTCCTGGCCAAGAGGTTCAGCGTGGCGACCGATCTGGACGGCTACATGCTGCGCGACCTCCTCCGCAGCGTGGCGGGCATTGGCGATCCCCTCCAGGCGTGGCATGTCCGCACAATGGAAATATGGGAGGAGAACTCGACTTGGAGCCCTTCAATTTCGAGCAGCAGAACAAATTGGATATGGCCGTGGCCTCTGATACAGGGCGAGAAGGAGGCTTACATGACCCTGTTCGAAACATACTTCAACGACCGATTTTTCGAGGAGTGCACCAGAAAATCCACAGCGCAGTTCAAGGCTATCATGAAGATGGCCCTCATCTGCATTCTACCCCGAATCAGAACGCTCAAGTTTGTGGCGCCAGCTCGACACCAGTTTTACGAGTGCTTATATTACCTTTCCCACGCTCCAAAGGGCTACTTGCGGGACGGCCATCCACCGGTGCTGCAGAGTCTCGATAGCATTTCCGTCGGCCTCACAGATGCGTTCAGAGGCCACAGGAGTGACACGGTAGACATGGGCACTCTCTTGAGGACCATGTGCCTACCCATCCGGTCATTGTATGTCTCTGGACTCGAGTACCTGGAAGGGTTTTCCACGGAAGCATGGGCAAAAGACCAGTGGGGGAACCAGCTGCTTCCATCTTGTGGGCGTTCCTGTCTTGAGCACCTTGTTTTGGACCGTGTACGCACAACGCCGAGCAGAATCGCAATCAACATAATGGCACAGCTCCCTGTCGCGCTCCGAACTTTCGCAATTTATAGCACCAGCGGCAACGAGCTGGGCGTCGAGGAAATCGCCGAGGCCATATGGTACAACCGGGAAAATTCGCTCGAGAGCTGCATGGTACACAATGCGAGGTTCCCTCTCTATGGAAGGCCGACACTCATTTGCCCAGGCTGGGCAGAATTTGATCGGGGTGGATTCTTCATGCGCCATACATTTGGTGGCCCGAGTGAACCAGATCTTGACCATTCCGACGGCGATTGGGGCACGGATCTGAACGACCTCTTTCTCTCCAATGATGAGATCGGATATACCAAGATCGATCTATCCTTTTTCGTTGTTTACGGGAATGACCCTGCTTTGATCATTCAGCCTGCCGCTGGCTCGGAGGATTCTCTTGAGGACGCCATCATACGCATGATCAGACACCGGCGCGAAACAAGCAACCAGCCGCTGAAGACTGTCTATCTCTGCGGGTTTGAGGAAGGCGAATTCTGGGGTGGCAAACAACGATCCAGGGTCCGCTTCCAGAGGGCAATCCTGGAAGGCATCAAGTCCTCCGTCGACGTCTACACCGGCACGACGCCACTACCTCTGCGGCACGACTGGCAGCACCAGCTCCCTGGTATCATCGAGCGGCCCGTTCAGCCTACCGATCCGGTCGATCCTCTCAGGTACAACTTTTCCGCCAACGGTACCGAAGGTGGAATCCTCGGGAAAATTCCGACGCCGCGGGCCTTCAACCCAATGACGGGCAAATGGGACGACCCTCTTTGCAACAGGTGCGGAGAGTGCAAGATGTGTTTGCAGATCTACCCTCGGGAGATATGGAAAAAGGCGCAGCAGCAGCGAGATGTCGTTCGACGCCAGCAACGTGGCGAGGCGGTTGACCACCTTACCCGGTTTGTTTGTGAACCCGAACGGTGATATTGCCTGATGTCTACTTAAGGACGGCATGTTAAGTCTACAGCGGAAGCACCAGGAGATAGGACCTAATAGACCTTACCCGTAGTCTGGGAAAAGTTGGGCAACCCTTCGGTAGTCGACTAGGACCGCCCCACGTCATAAAGGTGGACTACAAGGATGAAGTGTAGCATGTTTCTATCAAATATGAAGATTGCATTTAGTCAAACAAGAAAACAACGTGCATCAAGCAGCCGACCATTACCACCCTCCATCATCTTCATACTCGTCGCCCCCTCCATCGTAGTCATAGTCCTGTCCGCCATAGTACCCGCCGTGCTCCTGTGACATGTGCCGATAGATATCATCCTGAGAGCAAGCCTTGCCACACTGGTAGCACCAGTGCGTCCCGCATGGGCATGTGATGTGGTCACAGCCGCTCGCCTTCTCCGTCATCGTAGAACACCCTGGGCACTCGCGCATGATACTCTCGCGTGCGACAGTCTCGCCCACGACACCCCCTTCCAAGGGGAGCAGCCGGGGTGGCTGGCACGCCTCGCAAGTCCAATTCTCGACCTCCTGCGGGGCGCCGTTGGCGCAGACTCGTTCCATGTGGCGCCTAGCGAAGCCGCATCTGCTGCACCAAGCGTAGATCCAAGCCGTATCTGCCACGGCCTCGCTCAGTCCCCCGAGGTGGACGAGCTCTCGAGGCGCTGATCGTGGGGTTGGACGTCGGCGACAGAACGGGCAGCAAAGCGCTGCTGCGTTAATGATCTTGCCCCGAGCATTGAGGCCGTACCAGCCTTCGCGACAAGTGTTGCATATCAGGGAGAGGCAGCCCTTGCGGTTGCATGCGGACCGGAGATCGGTCTTGCGGCTGTCCGAGAAGCAAAGCGAACAGGTCCCTGACTCGACCTGACGGCGCGACACCCAGTTCGCCAGGGACGCCAGAACATCTGCCGAATTCTGGACGAGCTTGCCACGGATGGCAAGCTGTGGGGTGTCCTGGCGGGAAAGCACCGTGACTTTGGAGGCGAGGGTCTCCACGTCCGCGGACTGGATGAGGTTGAAGATGGACTGCCCGGTGAAGAGTGTCTTGTTGAATACATTGCCATCGTCGCGGACGAGCCACTCCTGCCCATTCTCTGCGGCGAGCTCCCTTGCTGAGGTGTCGCAATCGACAATCGTCGCCCGGCCGGAGACGCAACCGGTGCAGCGGTATTCTTCTAGCTCCATGCCTTCGGGCCTGTACTCGACTGGCCAGATGACGCGGCTCAGACACTGCGAGCATTCGACAAAGGGGGTCTTGGCGCCCTTCGATCCATGACGACAGTAGAAGCACTTTGGGCGCACTCGGAGGGCATTGAAGTTGTACACGACGTACTGCGACCGGCAGGCTCTGTCGCTGCATTCCACCCATGTCATCTCGGTGAGTTCATTGTCGGAAACGGAAACGTTGGTTCGAACCCGTAGCTCTTGGTCGGGAATCGGCTGACAGCTTTCGCAGGCGCAGCCACGTCTCTGCTCACACAGGCCACAAATGCCGTCGACGCCCATGATAGTGACGGAGCGCGGCAGACGGCACTTGATGCAAGTGACCAGGGGCCCGACGGCCACCTTGGACGTGGAGGGGTCCCATCCGACTCTGGCAGTGAGTGTTGTGTCGAGATTGAACTCCAACATCTTGTAGTCGACAAGCGTCTGGAAAAGCCGACGATCTTGACTCTGCAAGACACAAGCGTCGGGTGCGGGCCTGGTAGTCGTGCCTTCACTGACTCGCCTCTCGTAATCCTGGTCGGCGTCGAGGAGCAGCGACAAACAGCTTACACTCCAAGTCTCCGGAACATCTCGGGAACCCCAGTGCTTTCTGAACGAAAGTAGTTCTTCATCGGCAGCGGCTCTGAGCGGCAGCATTCCCATTCGGTTCGAGAGAGCTGCGAGCAGGGCTGCTGGGCGCAGCGTGATTTTGGTACCGGGGAGAATCAGGTGGAGCAGCACCTTCCACAGATTGCGGCCGTGCTTCTCAAGTGCCAGGGCCATGGGCATCCGAGGGACGTCCGTCACTGAAGCCTCCCGAATGTGTACTGGCAGGCTCTCCTCGTCAGAGGCAAAGGACAGGCGTGTCAGCACCTTTCCAAGGCGACGGAGGATCTTGGGATCACAAGAGCGGCCGATATCGAGGAGCTCACTGCGGGTGAACTTGGTCGGGTCCCGGTTGTCGGAGTTGTCGTCGTCCACGCCGCCTGAGATGCCTGAGAAGTCCTGGGTAGGGTCGAGGTACACACAGGGAAACCTTTCCGCTTCTGGCACAGCCTTGATGATGTCCGCGATGGCCTCACGGTAGTTGTATGACTCCTCGAGCCATGCCGTCATCCGCGCACGACTGACAGGGTCTGCAAGACTCTGGACACGGAAGCCAAAGTTGGTAAGAAGGCCGTCGCGCTCTGGATTGCCTCTGTCGCGTGAGACGGCTCGCCAGAGCGTTCCAAACACGGGATTGGTGGTGACTGCGTTGATGTCGGCGCCGATAATCTGATTGAGCTGGGCGATGGCAAAACTGCGGTAAGCCGGGTCCGAGTCGTACCTCTTGGAGAGATCCTGCAATGAAGGTCGTCCGGGGGGAATGTGGAGGGAGACCTGGTCGAGCGAGGTGATGCCCGTTCCTTGGTACATGAGGGGCGTGGAAGGATCCTGTTTGAGGAGGAGATTGAACAGGCTACTGGATTCGTCTGGTATGGTGGAGGCCATCACGGGATCCGCCCAATCGTACTTCGTCGCGATGGTCTCAAAGCTGAGTCTTGAGTTATCCAGATCGGGGGCTCCGCTCTTCGACAGACCCATCCACGACAGCAAAATGGCCAGGACCATCTCCGAGGTTCCGATCCCGTAGTTCCAGCCCTGGCGGCGGATACAACAACCGCCAGTCGCGTCACAGAGATAGAGGAAGGAGGTAATGGTCTCTGTGTCGTATTCGGCATCGATGTAGGCGAAGACGCGAGCTTTGCGGTCGCCGGTTGAGAGGGTACGAGCCGCCGAGACCCAGTCGAGGAACAGGGGACCGCTGCCGCCATAGGTGTCGGGCTTGCTGAGGTGCTCAATCTCGATACGACGATCCGAGGAGGTGTCCCATGGCAGATGGGGAGGCTGGTCGGCAAATAAGATGATGATGGTCGTGGCCTCCGGACGCATGACAGAGTGCGCCTTTGCGAGACCGGTCTTGGCCGCCTCGGCGCCGCCGCCTAGATCTGCTCGGATTCCGCCAGCAAAGGTGATGAGGTCAGGTTGGGAGACTTCAGAGAGAGCCGAGTTACCAGGGGCATGCCAGCCTGACCATTGGGTGAGCTGGTTGTTGTAGTCTGTGCATCGCATGTAGTCTCGGTAAGCCAGCACGCCGATGCGAGAGAAGCAGTCGGTCAACGCGGACATGCGGATGATGTCGGGGAGAGACCGGTTGAGGGCGGCGAGGAAGGAGGCCATGGAGCCAGTTGCATCGGTGAGGAGGAGCAAGTCGTAGAGACCTCCCTCGGTAGCAGCGTCCACCACGGGAGCCTCTGCCATGAAGAGAGTCTCTGTCATGGGAGCGTCGGCCGTGGAAGCGTCGGCCATGAGAGCTTCTGCCGTGGGAGCGTCGGCCATGGGAGTGTCGGCCATGATTGATCAAAGCTGATGAACAAGTTGTCAGCGTCGGGGTTCTGAGTACTGATGGGATTGGGCTTCATACAGCTCCTGAAGATGCGTATGATCAAACAACAGCCATGCTCTTCAGAGGGAGGTCGTGATCCAGTTCATATATAGCCAGACATGTGGTCTGAGGTGAGCGACGCCGAATGACTCAACACCACTGTTGGTTGACGAGGCCAAATGCGGCGGGAGTGCAAGGCGGCACACCGGGCCACATGCTGGGGTAGGCAACTCGTAACAGGGGCCTGCAGGTGTTGGTTGTGTCTCTCGCCGGTAGAGTCAGCCGCACAACTGGGGTTTGGCCTCACTCCTCAAGTCGGCTGCCTCGTGGGGAGGCCAATTTGGAGAGGCTGCCATCAAGCACGATGATATCGTATTCGAGCAATTGAAAGCCATGCGCCAGCGACAAGGTCGGAGCGACATGTTTGTATTGATTGAGGAAGAAGAAGACCGTGGTAGGGAGCCTGAAGCTGGGTAGACCTGAGAGGGAAGTCGAGGGGGAGATGAGGTGAAAGATAAGATAAGGTATGGTGGGGAGATAAGATACCAAACTGATGATGACTCATTCAGCACCTCAAGCAGACCGAGGCCACAGACTCGAAGCTCACCAGTCAGAGCGACTCTGTCGACAATTCCCAGCCCGCCAACCGGTTCTTGAATTGACGCTTCTTGCGTTGTTCGCATCATTCTGGTCTCGAGAAATCTCCTATGGAATCTCGACTGCCCGATGCGCAACTGCGAATGACTTTACCGCGTCATCGCTTCTCTGTTACGCAGCATTCATCCAAGCTTCTTCTTGCCTCGTCCCCTCCACGCAAATCAATATCATCAGCCTGCTAGAAGGAAGCTTGCGAAGATCTGTCGATTCGATAGCCAGGCCTGATCTGGTTATTTCGGCATCATGTCTTCTTCGCCGACTGGGCAACTGGCGTTGAACCACGGAAAACCACAAGACGGATAAGTCGCGCGTCGGAGAAGCTCCTCAGGGTGGACGCCGGAGACTCTCCGTCGCTCGCACGGAAGCCGCCCGGCATTTTCACCACAGCACGTCGTCGTCCCCACCGCCGATCACGACAGACCCCAAACGCATGCAGTGCAACCGGTGCGGCCTCTCCCCGCATCGAAATGCCCGTCCAATCCGTCTCTCGGGATATGTCATTTCATGCCGAACGGCCGTCACGTCTTTAAAACACACGGGCATCCCCTCTGTGGTGTTGTCAATTATCCATCCAAGAGCTTGGCTTGATTCCAGTGTCCCGAGACCATGAGCGACAAGACGAAGACAGAAGAGGGGGCTCCGCCCCGTGTCACCGGCGACTACGACCTGTCGACACCCATCCCACCCGATGCCACCGGCCTGCGTCAGAGTCTCACCTCCTACGGCGATGCGCACTTCTCGCTGTTCCTTCGCAAGGTCTTCATCAAGGCCCTCGGATACAGCGAGGATGCCCTATCCCGCCCCATCATCGGCATCGTCAACACCTACTCGAGCTTCAACCCCTGCCATGCCAACATTCCCCAGCTCATCGAGGCCGTCAAGCGGGGTGTCCAGCTCAATGGCGGCCTGGCCATCGACTTCCCCACCATCAGCGTCCACGAGTCCTTTGCCTCGCCCACGAGCATGTATCTCCGAAATCTTATGAGCATGGACACGGAGGAGATGATCCAGGCCCAGCCCTGCGACGCTGTTGTCCTTATTGGCGGGTGCGACAAGACCGTGCCGGCACAGCTCATGGGCGGCATCTCCGCCAACAAGCCCATTCTCCACCTCGTCACAGGCCCCATGATGCCGGGCAGCCACCGCGGCGTGCGCATCGGCGCCTGCACCGACTGCCGGAACAACTGGGCAAGCTACCGTGCCGGCACCATCGACATTGAGGACATTTCAGCCATCAACGAGGAGCTGGCCCCAACGGCCGGCACATGCGGTGTCATGGGTACGGCGAGCACCATGGCGTGCATCCTCGTCGGCCTTGGTATGATGCCCTTCAAAGGCGCCTCCGCTCCGGCCGTCTCATCAGCCCGCCTGCGCATCGCAGAGGAGACTGGCGCAAATGCCGTCGCGGCTTTCAAGAAGAAGCTGAAACCACAGGATATTCTCTCACGCAAGTCCTTCCTCAACGCCATCACTGTTCTGCAAGCCATCGGAGGTTCGACCAATGCCGTCGTCCATTTGCTCGCCATCGCCAACCGCCACCCCGAAGTTGCTGGCACCATCACACTCGACACGATTGACGAGATTGGGCGTAAGACGCCGCTTCTTGTCGATTTGAAACCGAGCGGTGAGAACTACATGACCGACTTCCACAACTCGGGAGGCATGCTGGCACTCTTGCGCGAGTTGAAGCCTCTTCTCCACCTCGATACTCTGACCTTTTCCGGCAAGACGCTGGGTGAGGAGATTGACCAGGCACCATTCATCCCGGTCCCACGAAACAGCCCCGTCAACTGCCTCCAGGCTTTCGACGATCCCCTGTACCCTGCATCTTCCCTCGTCGTTTTGAGGGGCAATCTTGCCCCCGGCGGCGCAGTCATGAAGGCCAGCGCATCAAAGTATCGCCATCTGCTGAAGCACACAGGTCGAGCCGTTGTCTTTGCCGGCTCAGCGGACCTTGCTAAGCGCATTGACGACCCAAACCTGGATGTCACGGCCGACAGTGTGCTGGTTCTCCAGAACATTGGCCCCGTCGGCAATCCAGGCATGCCCGAGGCAGGCATGATCCCCATCCCGCGCAAGCTGGCTTCGCAGGGCGTCCAAGACATGTTGCGCCTCTCAGACGGCAGGATGAGCGGGACCGCAGGCGGCACCATCGTATTGCATGTGTCGCCCGAGGCAGCCGACCCAGCCTCGGTGCTGGGCATCATACGCAACGGGGACGTCATCATCTGCGACATTGAGGAGCGGGTAATTCGTGTGGACATTACGGATGACGAGATCAAACAGCGGGTGGAAGAAAGAAAGAGACTTTTCGACGAGCAGAGTAACGCAAAGGGGTCAGCCAGGCCACCATGGGTAGCTCGAAAGACCATCAGAGGGTACAGGGGGCTGTACATGCGGTCCGTCAACCAGGCCGAACTCGGCGCTGACTTTGACTTTTTGACAGCAGCCGGGCCATCGGAGGAGGTCTAGGGGGTCAAAAGGTTCCGTTGAACAAACTCAACTCGTTCCGTTCACGTCCCTACACCGTCAGCACCGCCACAGTGATCGTGCCTCGGTACCTCGGTTTCCTTCTGTCGTCACGAGTCTCTTGAATGGTCCCATCAGTTGGCTTGCCCATGTGGACGCCACGGCTTCGTCCCCCGCAAACGTCAAGCTCAAGCCTCCCAGGCCCAGACCAGTCCATTCTGCCGTTGCGCATGCGCGGGGTACCACCACATCCTCGAGCTTATCAGTCATGGGAATTTGGGTTAAGTAGTCGAATGCCATGGGAAATGCACTTTTGTAGCTTTGGCGCAACATGAGACTTGCCATGCTGCCACGACCCAGGTCCCTGGGACGCATCAACACACCTTGATAGCTCCACAGTAGCTCTGCCGAAGGAAGCCAAATTTCGAGGCGTACACACCTTTCACTGTTGGATAAGTGATGCTGGGCACCTCGGCAACACCTCGCCGCGCCACCCCGAGAGGTGGAAAGTCTGCTGGAGGCTGCACCCGGCTACCAGTACACATGGACGGCAACGGGCAGCACACAAATCCAGGTATCCAGCCACTTGCACTTTCTTATTTTGGCTCACGACCACGTTCACCTTTTGACTCGGTGCCAGCCATATGGCGGTTCTGACGGGCTGCTCTGAGAGGCAGCCCTTCCGCCGCGTTGGATTCTCGATGATGATGATATGGAAGCTCGAAGCGATCGTGGGCATGGACGTCTTACGATTTTAAAAGTGTGGTGATGCCATCGATGAAATGCGACAATCTCATCTTCAACTTCAATTATTATCAGTACCTCAAACATCATGACTCTCACCAGCTTTGTTGGCTCGCTCAAGCCCAAGAATAAGAAGCGGCCTGGGCCTTCGCTCACACTCAACACGTCATTTGCATCGCAACATCTCGGGACCATCCGCTCAGGAGAGAGCCTGGATATCAAATCCCTCGATATCAGCAATAGTAGTGTGGCAACATCGTCAACATGGGTGCCACCCTCGCCGACGAGTACCGAATTCAGTTTGTCGACGTCGTCGGTCGAGTCAATGACAAGCTTCGATACCCAGGACACGGATCCTGATGACTTGGTCACGTGGGTGCATAGGCCTGCCAGTCCCACGACCTCGGACAACGGCGAGCCTTCCCGTCCCAGTTCGCCTTCCAGCGTGGAGACAGTCAACGGCAAGGGTTGTGGGACAGAGACACCCATCGTGCCTGATGCATCGGATGCCAAGAAGAAGCGTCGAGTGGCTAGCAGCAGGAAGGAAAGAGGCAGCCATACCTCCTTCCTCCCCTCAACCACCCCGCCAACACCTCACGACCATGGATCTTCGCGTGCCGGAGGAGAACCAGACGTCATCTCCCCATTACCATCAATAACCTCGACGCTCATCAGTCAAAAGTACTATTCTTCATCACGTATTTCCAAACCCCGATCCAGCACAGCAACCATGAAGGGCAAAGGGAAATCCACCAACGTCCCCGCTGAGCTCGACCCGCGCAGCCCCGGCAGCGGCATCGTCTTCCTCCAAACATTTCTCCAAGAACATTGGGAACCCCAATCCGAGGAGTGCCGCGTTAATGAAGCGACCACACTCGCCAGCCTCCTGGCCATTGGCAAGCAGTCGAACCACGAGGGCATCTCCAATTGTCGCAACCTGATCCAATGCCCCGGCCTCAACGACGAGATTGCCGTCTCTCTCTGGACGGTTCTCTCCGGCTCCATCCCCACCCCCGAAGACCTCCTCCTCCAAGACGACACCTGCTCGGTGCTGAGCATCGAATCTGTCGAGCGCTTCATGGTCCCGCGGAAAAAGTCCAACGACGAATCAACCATCGCCAGCCTCCAGCTCGTCGAGAGGTGCATCCTCCCGCAGCCTCCTGCCAAGCCGAGGAGGTCATCCTGGATCATCGGCAGATCGAATGATATATCCGAATCATCCACATCGTCCAGTACCACAAGTTCGATTCCACGTAGCAGGTCGATGGCCAGCCTGAGGGAGTGGGGTCGTCGCCAGGCCAGCATGTTCAACGAGGTTGGGGTGATGCTTGGACGGGGCTACGGCAGCCAACCGTACGACGACGAGAGGGAGCTGCGGATCTTTATCCTCAAAGCGATGAATGGTGTTGGCATGTCGGCGCAGGATGGGCTTGCTGCGATGCAGAGGTACAGCGTGGATGGCATGAAGTAGGCGACGTGAATGGTGGCGTACAGCGAATGTTTCTCTCTTTTGGGGTGCTGGATGCCAGTAGACCCAGCGGTATGTCTTTGCTGCCGGACAGCTCTTTTCAATACCAGTATTGTTTCCTGCGTGGCGACAGCGAGTACAGGCGACAGCTCACTTCCGGAACATAAAGTCAATGAGTTCTCCAACTTGTTCCAGAGTCGCGTTGGCAGGCAACCACCTCTTTTCCCTGATCGACTGTGATTTCTCCCAGAGTGGTTTTGCTTCGTTCACAATCCTCGTGATGCCTGGGCTCGCAAGGACGATAATGCCACCTCGCGTCTCGAAGAGGTTCTCAACCCAGGATGAACCGACTTGACTGCCTCCGAACATGTTTCGACTTTCCTCTCGGTTTAACGACCGACCAACCGGGTTTCCAGGATCAAAAGTGACCAGCCCGTGGTAGTCGATGCTCTCGTCCTCAAGCTCAAGCAGTCGGCGCCGGGAATTGGCCGCCGGGATATTGCCAGCTTTGACCATAGTCTGCAGGAGACCCACGCATACGTTGAGGGGAAGTTTCGGCAAGTCGTCCTCGTCATCGCAAACCACGATGTCAGACTGCACTTTAAGGGCAGCTGAGAAGGCGTGGTAAGCGTCCCAAAATCCTGACTTTGCAATGTTGTCTTTGTGCAAAAGCCTCTCGAGAATGCAGGCCGTCGAGATTGCGGCGTCGACGCAGGCTTTGACGATGGCGCGGACAATGCTTGAATACGGGATGAGGCAGAATACTGGCTGGGCACCCAAAAACTTCTGTGCTCTGAAGTAGTAGTGGTGTAACGGACGAATCGTAAGAATGATGCAGTGGTTGTACAAGAGATCAAGGTTGGCAACCCCGCGTGATGTGGACACTTTCTCGAAGCTGAGGGACTTGGGCAGAGCGTCGTGCCATTGGCGAAGGCGCTGAAGAATCTGTTGGAGGACAACCAGATGTGTGCCCTTAGTGTCTTCCGGGATGCCGTAGAAATCGTTGATGATGGCACCTGCGACCTTCGCAAGGCTAATATGGGCAATGAAAGGCAAGGCGTCTTGGAAACTGGCCAGTGCCCGGCGCTCATGAACATCGATACTTGGCATCCTGATGTCGATATCGTTGTCTCTTATTTCGATCGCTCTTCCGTACATGGTAGCCGAGTAACGGTCCGTGACGTAGAGTTGCCACCATGTTCTGCGGCGGGCTTCCCGCTCAACTTCGTCGAATTCTGTTTACACAGAAGCTTCCAGATGCATATTCAGATTGAGGGCGATCTGCATGGCACGCATACAGTAGCTGGAAGCGGCATCAATGCGGCCGAAGTCTTCACAGGCCCATGTCAGCATAACGTGCGCTTCCACAAGCAAGACACATGGTGTCTCGATCGTCGAAGGCATCAAGCCACGAGCCTGGGCAAAGTGGCGAGTTTGAAGGGCGGCTCCATACTTTCTAGTCGACCAGATGTCGCCTAGAGCAAGCAGCGAGTAGAACTTGCACTTCCACATGTCCGAAGGGTGGACGAGGCCATTGTAGAAGTCTTCAACTTCCTTGCCAAAGGCCTCCTCTCGGTGCATTGGGTAGTAGCCCTCCATGTAACTCCGCGCGGCGCTGATAAGCGTCCTGGCGTCCGTGAGAACTGTTAGAACGTCCTCATCGTGAAGACATTGATATCTAAAGAGAGGGGGGGAGACAGGCCGGGCCGTGTAGCCCTTCATGATGCAGCGCATGAGACGATTGTGGTAAACGATCGAGGATGTCTCGCCGGGGAAGGTGTGCGTCGGATACTGCACATGAGTCACCTTGGGTTCTGGTCTAGTCATGTCAGAACAATCTAGTCGCAGTGAGATGCTGCCAGCATCCTCACATCTTTTGAACTGTAGGCAACGGCTTCTGGCACAGTATCCCCGCCTTCATTTTCCTCAAGCTTTGCATTTGCGCTGGGCATTCGCTGACCAGCGTAACAGTTCCTGCATACGATGCACCAACATAGGGCCTACCTGTTGCGGCGGCTTTCCATCGGGACTTGCTCCCAGGCTACTTCCAACAACGCCTAGGTATCCAGTCACTTACTCCGGGTTGGTCTGTCTGCTCGCCGGACCTCGGATTGGTAGCATCTCGATGAAAGGTGCTGGAGCCAGTAAGGCTGGCCCTGCCTTGTGATGAAATCGGCGAACGAGCTGATCTGAGTCAACGAGGAAGATTTGGTCTGGTTGTTTGACGAAGGTCCTGGTGCCGTGCCCGTTGCCTGGCCAAGGGAAGTGAGACCGTGTCGTGACATGGATGAAGATTAGTCATGTCTGCCTGGGAGGCGGCAGGACGCCCCCTTTTGGCAAGTCGATGCCCCCTGACTCTTGTCGTGACACCGCCCACCGAGTTGGATGGCTCGCATCTCGTGGCATTGCTTATTGAGTTCACCAGACCAAGAATAATGGGCACTGGCTACACTGTCCCAGCTTGACAAAAAGACCGGCAAAGCTAGACCGCAGCACCAAAAAGTGGTGCCAAAAAGTGGTACCCACGAAGGATGCAAAAGATCAATGTGGTCACTACCAGGATCGAACTGGCGACTTTCGCATTTCAGAACGCCGAAGCGAGATATTAGTACGACACTCTAACCAACTGAGTTAAGCGACCATTAGATGTCGATTCAAGCGAGGGCTGGTCTTATACAACGCAAGAACAGCATGCTTCAGGGCCTTTCAGGGGCAAAATGAACCCGACTAAAGGCAAGTCTGCTGTAACATGAATTGAGAGTAGCAGATAGCATGTTTGAGGCTGAGTCGAGTTCAACTTCGGTATGAGTTGACGAGGAGCGGTGTACAGAGTGGGAGCGGGTGTCGATCGGGTGGCCGCTCATCAAGCCCGACGGCAGCCTGGGGCCGACGGCAGCATTCCTGAATTTCAGGAGGGTGTCGACATATCCAGCGCAAAGTGTTTGATCTGAGGGCTTTCAAAAGTCAACAAGCAAGTCTTTTCACCAGGTACCATCAACTACCTCAGGGGAGGAGACAACGAGTTCCACGTAGCCTCAGAGGCAAAGAGGTCAACGGAAGAGAGTCCGACCCAATACATGGTTCATATGGCTCCAATCCGATTGCCGGGCAGTGTTCTTGGCTCGCGCATGTTGGACCCCTTCCGGGCACCTTCAAACCCACCACCCCAGCACAACCCCTGCAGAAGGAGCAATACAATCTTGTGAATGCTATCATCACCAGTGATTCGTCCAATAACTTCGCCGCCTCGAAGAAGCGCGCGGGACATGTTGGGGGCCAGAAGAATAACCTTGTCTCGGAGCCCCGACGAGCCAGTCGTGTCGGGCGTTGGACGTGACTTGGCTTGCCTGGGCAGGATCGCAGGGGTGCCTGAGAGATGTTCATGATCGGTCGGGTGGTCCCCTTAAACTGCGGGTGTCCCATTCTCGCCCCGAAGGAATTTCCTCGTTGCCCGCCACGGCCATCGTCGCATCGCAGCAGCCAGTCACCCGCCATGGCCGCACCAAAGCACTGGAGCGACCTCCCAGAGGTCGTCCCGAACGAATACACAGCGGAGCGCAAGTGCAGTACGGCAATGACAAGGAGCAGTGGAACCAGTACTTGAACACATACCCAGATGGCATCCGACAGCAACATGCGGCCAATGGGGGGAACACGCCACCCCCGCCGTTTGCACAGCATGCCGCCAGCGCGTCGGTCCCGTGGTGGAAGCGCAAAAAGTTCATTTGGATTGGAGCGATTGCGATTTTGGTAGTGGTTGTCGTTGCTGTTGTCGTGGGAGTCGTGGTTGGGAAGAAGAACGGAGGGTATGTTCCTTTTTCGGTTGCACAATACAGGCCGCTAACCCCCCGAAGCGATGGTCAACCATCATTATCATTTGAGTCAGATTCCTCTTCGACCTCTGTACCCTCAAGTCCAACATCCAGCCCAACGCAATCGTCAGACCCGACCTCGTCCACGGTCGAACATCCCTTCGGCAAGCCGACATCTCTCTCCAGCTCACTGCCACCCTCTTCCTGCCAGCAGGCAATGTGCCCCAATATGCTCGCATCTGCAACCCTCGGCAGCTCACAGGACAGATACATCTTCGCCCGCGGCGCAAAGGGGGCGATGTGGTACCGGCGGGCCGACGCTGACGGTTGGGCGACCGAGTGGGAGGATCTTGGGGGTTGGTTTGACAGCGCCCCGATGGTGTGGCCGCCGACGGAACAGGACGAGGCGTTGCATGTATTTGGGCTGGGGCCAAAAGGGGTTATCATCCACGGGACATTCTCCGTGGGTGGCGAGTATGAGTTTGGAGAGGGTAGCTGGTTTGATGATGGGGGAGAGCTGACGCCGACGCCGTATCGGGTGGAAAATTAGCATAAAACGCATGAAGTTGGAGCAATCCTTTGGTGGTGATGATATACTGGTGGTGATGACGGATGGAGTTGAAGGACGAAAGCTTCATGCCGGTCTGTCAGCCACCATCAGGGCTGATGACAGTACGGCCCAAGCTTCCTCAACATCATCGGGGATGTCGACGTGCGGAATGAAACCCATTCCTCGAGGGCCATATCCTCTTTCGTCATCCCTCATGCGCGGAATCTCCCCGATGAGAAGGTCGAGGAAACGTTGAATGTCCCAGAGCCCGTGGTCCCTCTTCCCAGTCGGCCCTTGACTGGAGAACTCCAGGCCATCGGCTACGTCCAAACCCGGCCCCGGTGGTCTCGCCTCGACGACTGGCACGAACGTCGGCCAGGCACTGATGTTCGGTTTCGCCTCATTTCCAGCGTAAGCCTGCTCAAAGGAAGCGGTGGTGCGGCGGCTCATGGTGGGATCCTGG
Organism: Plectosphaerella plurivora; assembly: GCA_020726575.1. Classification (NCBI taxonomy): domain Eukaryota; kingdom Fungi; phylum Ascomycota; class Sordariomycetes; order Glomerellales; family Plectosphaerellaceae; genus Plectosphaerella; species Plectosphaerella plurivora. The sequence continues at coordinate 1,519,083 of JAGSXJ010000002.1, read as the reverse complement.
ACAACGACGATGGACCGTGGCGAGAGAATCCCTCGGCCGTGGAGGACCTTTTTGGTTTCTTGGGCGTTGGCGCCGCAGTTTGTCGATCGGTCCTCAATGATCAAGGAAGGGTGCTCCTGTGACTCGGAAGACAAGCAGTACCATCGCCTGGCAATCATCTCAAAGACACGCGCCTCAGGCTTCCCTTGGATCTCGTCGGCGAGGACGTGGTACTTGTGGTGTCGTTTGACCGCATCGTACATGAACGACGTAGAGTGACCGATGCCGCCGCAGATAACAAGCATGATGTTTCGGTCCTTGGTGAAGAATGGCGACGAAATCAGAGAGAAGACGTCGTCGCCGAGGGAGAGGATGGCCGAGCCGCAGAGGACGATGACGTCGGGGCCCTGGCCGGCAGGGAGCCCATCGAAGAAGTGAGCGACGCCATCGGCACTCTCAATTTGCGCGTGCGAGACGAATAGGGAGAGGGTGTTGACGGCTTTGATGAGATCCATGGCGCGATGGAAGATGCAGTGGTTGTGGTTGTTGTGTCGGGGTGAAGAAGTCGTCCATGTCAACTGAAGCACTTCACTCACCAACTCTGGTCGGGAATTCCGAAAGGGGATCGCCGCAACCTAACTGTTTCTGGACATCCCGGTCACCTCTCCCCACCATTTTTCCCATCTCAACCGCTGCAGAAATTTGGAAGGTGAACAGGATTCAAAAGAGTGGCTAAGCTATGGCAACTGAAAACAAGCATTACTCGGATCTTCTCCCGTATCATGAATTAAGCGGCCCTCACTGGCCCGACGGTCCCCTCGCCATCGTCGCCTCCGGTACCCGCGGCGTAGACTCGGGCGACACGGTGCCTGCGGGCGTCACGTCAATGTTCGCCTTGGGTTCCGGCGACAGCATCCTCGTCTCCTGTACCCGGATCTCCTCCGAACCAGGAACATGTGCCGGCACCGGTCTCCGGGGCACGGGGCCTGCAGCTGCCGTGCTTATCGCCGGCAGTGGAGGAGGTGCCCCGGGCTGGAAGAAGACACCACCTGCTGGGCCCGGTGCCTGCATCATTGGTGTGGCATCGGCAGCCTCAGCTCTGGCCTTGCGGATGCGTCGACAGCGGAGGACGGCCCAGATGGTGAGACCGACGATGAGGAGGAAGAGAACGCCAAAAACGGTTCCCAAGATGATGGCCGCGGTGCGACGCGCCCGTTGCGTTTCGTCAACATAGTCGCCATAGTAGTCGCCATAGTAGTCGCCGCCGTAGTTTCCATTGCTGCCACTGTCGTCGCCGTAGTTGTTGTCCGGGCAAGAACCGCGGAAACACTCTTGGTAACCCGCGGCCTCAGAGTCAGGGATCGCGCCGCCCGAGGTTGAAAATGCCTCCTGGTCCGATGAGCCGCTCAGGTCGTCGCGCAGCGGGGCCAGGGCGACCTCCATGTTGTCGGCGTCGAAGGCCATGTACGTCTTCTTCAGGGCCATATTGCCAATGACCCAGGGCTCGACGCTATCGTGGTTGAATGTGTATGTTTGGTCCACGGACTGCACGCCAAACATGCACATGGTGATGGGCTCATCCTCGCCGTAGTTCCAAATGTCCGTGTCGGTCCATATCTCAGGCGGAACCACGAGGTCGCGCAAGTTGACTTCGAGACTGTAGCCGCCTTCACCGCCGAGCTCGAGGGTGAAGCTGCCAGAGATGCTATCCGTGTGGTTGCAGTCAACGACGTACATTTCGTAGAGACTCTCGTAAGTCGCGTTGGCCATGTTCAGGATGGGCAAGGCCACGTTGCGAGGCAGGTTGGTGATCATGGTGGTCGGGCTAATGGAGGCGTAGAAGTTCTCGAATTGAGAAATCTGTTCCGTGTCGTTGGACGTTTCAGCGGCCGACACGTTGACGGCATAACCCGGTGCGCTGGACAACTCCTTCCAGGCCGATGCTTGCAGCCGGGAGAGAGGTCCGACGTACTTGCTCTTGTCGACGGCGCCGAAGAGAATGTGGCCCGTGGTGTTGTCACTGCTGTCCTCCTGCGCCCAGAGGCTAAATCCTTCCGAAGCAATGTCGCCGTGGTTGACCAGCTGTTCGAGGAGACTGAACTCGTTGGAAGAGTCCGTGTATCCGAGTCCGAGGAATCCCGTATCGACTGTCGTGGAGTTGGCCAGCAGCAAGCCCATGGAAGAGACCGTGGCGCCTCCGACCTCGACGGTTTCAGTCATGAGGGTGCCATCAACCGACCTCGAGCCGTAGACACGGCTAAAGGTGTCATAATATCTGCTGACAGCTGAAAAGCCGTCGTAAACCTTGTACGTGTCGGACTTTGAGGGGTCGTAGGCGCCGCTGCGGCAGTTGGAGTAGTAGTAGTACTCGCCAGTCCGCTCCTCGCCATTCTCGCTGCACACCGAACGCTCCAGGAGGACCGACTCGGGGTAGGCGAAGGTCAAGGCAAGGGACTGCGACTGTCCTGGCGTTCCAACGGTGAGGTTGACGGCGTATGGGTAGAACCAGTTGTAGATGTCAAAGGGCAGGTGCATGCCCGTTTCGACCTGTCGTTTGCGCGCGGCGACATGGTTGCTTCGCGCCGGTGACGAGAGAGAGAGCTGCAGCTGGGCGACCGCGCCGGCCGCCAGAAGGAGTGATGTGAAGAAGCGAGAGGACGCCATCTGAAGAGATGGCAAGTTGAAAGAAGAGGGCTGATGCCCGGTCGACGCTCGAGGCTGGATGCCGTGAATGACTCGGCGAGCAATCGTGGATGTGCTTGGCCTCGAAAAAGTGAAGGTGAGAAGGAGAAGATCGCCCAGACCGTGAGGGACCCCCCGAAAAGCGCCGACAGGCAGCGACATGGATGGGCCTGCTTTAGCGATATTAAATGGTGGGCCGAAATCAGGCCGGAGCTGCAGAAGGGCTGCGGAACTGCACCAAAGTTCCCGCGCCGTTGGCTCGTGGTGCTTTGGCCTTCGCCCTGCCAGGCTGTGATGGATGCCTGGATCCGCTCAGGGGTTCAGGGGGCCCCGGTCGGTTGGCGATGCGTCAGCCAGCTCTTCCAGTCAGAAGCAATCATAGTATGACCCACGCATCCTTCTCTTCATCAAATGGTCGCTTAACTCAGTTGGTTAGAGTGTCGTACTAATATCTCGCTTCGGCGTTCTGAAATGCGAAAGTCGCCAGTTCGATCCTGGTAGTGACCAAACTAAACTTTTGCCATTCTTGGCCACGAGCCTCCATTTGGACTCGAGGACACATGCAGCGCGCTGGTGGCAGTCAGAGTGGTGAGCTTCAGATGCTTCGTGTTACATCTGGTCATTCATGAAGTCCTTCGGAGAGGACTCACCTGTTAAGATCACAGTAGGAGGTGTCTCTAGGACGGACAAGGACGCTGTTCATGGGCGAGAGAGCAAGGTTGAGACGCATGACCGTCAAATTTCGGGCACTGAAACGAATCCAGTTGTTAAGCTCAAATTGTTCATGAAGAACACGGATCAGCAGACAATGTCGTCCATAAGTCATAATTGGAACAGGTAAATGCCAGAATGGACTTGATGCAATATGTACACTATTTAATCTATGTATTTGGATGTGCAGTATGTATTCTGGCTCTACCATTTCCCCTTCCCTATGTTCGGAAGCCCAAGCGCAAAATATGTTCAGGAGCTCAAGCGTCATTCTCGTCTTCGTCATCGCTGTCAGCAACCTGGAAAGTTCCAAAGTCCAGCTCGGCAAGGACACCAGTGTCATCCCTCTCAAAGAGCTCGAAAGCCTCCTCGTCCCTCTGGGCGACCTCGAAGGCGGCGGCGCCGGTGTAGTCGTCGACCTCGTCCATGTTGAGCCTCTTGTGGAGCTGCTGGACATTGGCGGCGTTGTTCTTGCCGTTGTTCGGGGTCTGATTCTGCTTCCCCTGGTTGTTGCCGTTGTTGTTCTGCTGGTTCTTCCCCTGGTTCCCAGCCTGATTCTTGCCGGCCTGATTTTTGCCAGCTTGGTTCTTCCCGGCCTGGTTCTTGCCCTGGTTCTTCTTGCCCCTGTTATTCTTCTTGCCCCTGTTGTTCTTCTTGCCGCGGTTCTTGCCACGCTTGCCACGCTTTCCCTTGCCGCGGTTCCTCTTGCCACGGTTCTTGCCACGCTTACCGCGCTTGCCCTTGCCGCGCTTGCCCTTGCCACGCTTTCCTTTGCCTTTACCGCGGTTCTTGCCGTTATTCTTCTTCCCGGCCGTGTTGTTCTTCTTGCCGACTTGGTTATTCTTCTTGCCAGCGACGTTGGTGGGCCTCGCGGTAGTTGTCGAGGTCACGAGTGTCGTGGTGCCGTTCAGAGCCGCACCCAAGTTGGGGGCAGGTGTCGTCTGGAGAAGGGTTGGAGTCGGGGATGCGGCGCCGGCATCGGCGGCAAAAGCCCCTTCAGGGGCTATGGCAGCGGCAGCGAGCGAGTCGCCCTGAGGTTGATCGCCTGGATAGGTGACATGTCAGTGAAAGCCGTGTTGTTGATAGTGTTGGAGGACGTACGCTTGATTAAATCCGATTCTTCTTGCTCATTGCTGGTGACCTCGACGTGTCGGGCCTCAGCCTGATGCGGGGGCTGTTCGCCGGGAGGGGCGATAAGACGGGCCGGGCTGGCGTTGCCCCCGGTGAGGAGGTTGAGTGCAAGCATGGCCATAGCGGCGCGGCGCCAAGCAGCTTTGGTTGAAGGCATGATGATGTTGGAAAATGAGAAGTGGACTTGGGGGATGGAATTGCTGTAGAATCGCAGATGCTACTTTGCTCGATATGTTCCGGATGATTTAAAAATTGTAGAGGCAAAGCGATCTGGCCAGCAGACCGTGATGTTGAAGAGGACGGTGATGGAGAAGAAAGTGATGCTGAGTGATGAGAGAAACCCAGAGGAAGACGGCCCTCCACCCTTATCTTATACCCAAGATATCACGAGAAGATCACAATGCGTCTTTCAGGCTTCACTTTACTGCACCCCTGGTCCGTTCTTTTTCTGGTCTGATATCGACATGTCCCAAATTCTGACTCCGCGAAGGTCACAGACGCTTCGTCGGAAGCCTCTCCAACCGTATCCGAGAAGCATCTAAATTGATCTCGTCCCTTTTCTCCTGGACCTTGAGACTCTCATCCCGTTGCCTGCTGTCAGGCGCCCATCATTCGGGTCAGTCTGAGCTAGATATGCGACGGGCAGACCAGACCGGATGACGTGCATAGCGGGAGGCCTAGCCAACCTTCGACACCTGCCACGCTACTGTCCATTGGGAATGGATCGTATCGGTGCGGGATGGTCTCGGCGGGCGCATTCCGTGCAAAGGAGATCGAATAAGCATGGGTCCCGGCACCGATGAGCACAAGGCAACAGGTAAACATAGTTCGGACGACGGGGATCGCCGGTCAATGAGCACCGGTGACCCACGGTGCCGGGCCTCGCGCCGGCTTGTGCGTGTACCGGATCACGGCGAGCCGTGGTAAGGCTTCCAATCACGGTTTCAAGAGCTCAAAAGAAGACTCCAGGAATCCCAGTGTCGACGGCTGGCAAAGAACGACAGGGGGAACAGATCAATTTGAGGTGCGGGCTGTCGCACTGTTGACGTTTCCCGGCCCCAGGCAGCAGAAGAAGCAATCGCCCAAGTTGGACAGATGCCCTGACTCGTGATGATGGGGGAGCAGGTCTAGGCCTAGGCTCTGTTTCCAGTGACCTGGCCCGCCAGCAAAAGTCTGCCTGGGTCTCAAGTATGTCCACATCGGGGCCTTCGTCACGAACAGCACGGCGGCCCGGGGACTGGGCTGGCCAGAGCAGACCACAGGGCTGACTCTATGCCCATCCCCAGGCCCCAATTGAGCCTCGACCACGGTCCACAGGCGAGGCCGATGCCAAGGTTACAGGCGACTAGGCACGCCGTCCCAAGCCGGGCCGGACCAGCAGCTGTCACGCGCTCCATCGGGCTGGATCGCGGGCGGAAGGGCCATGTCACATCCGTTGGCGGGCTTGGTTGGTTCCCCCACAGGCGCCAGTGGTGCCGAAACTGTCAGACTGCTGGTGCCTACCGGCTGGCAGGAGGGGAGAGTCCGGAGAGTACGACTGTGAAGAGCATGTTTCTGGCCCGTCATGCACGCACGGCGGGCCGGCGTGGAGGCTGGTGTTGGCCCTGCCCGCCGAGCCGCCTGGTCCGTCCACGGCGCGGAGGATCTCGGTGGCCGGGCTACGCCGTTGGCTGCCGCCTTACGCGGGATGAAACGAATGAGGTTGTACTGTGCTGAAGATGTGAGATTGCAGATGTCATGACCCAGATGTCAGGATCGCAGATGTCAAGGGTGACAGGAGTACCGAGGTAGGATCAGGACGACGGGCCGGGTTGGGGATCGCCTCATACCTGGAACGGTGAGACCAATGTAGAACAAAGTCGGCTCGGAGGTGTGAGCCGTGGAGATGCCAGACTTGACCACTTCGCCTACGAGTTCCAGATTCTGTGGTGGCGACGGGGAACTTTGGGCGCTTGGCACTTTGGGAAAGAATCCAGCCAGCAACGGCGAGGAATGGGCGGGCCGGCGCAACGTGAACGAACGAGTCAGGCGGCGGGCGGATGAGAGACAATGGCTACCCACGGGGAAGCGCCGTTCCTGGTGAAGGCTGGGGAACAGGTGGACGACAGTGACAGGGCCGCGGCAAAGATGGCCCGAGACAGTTTGCAAGGCTTTTTTCACCGAGACTCGCCGCCGCCGTCCGGTCCGTCAACACATGAGAGCCTCAGCTTAGGCCATGTTGGGCCAGATCAGGCCAGGCCAGGTCAGGCTTCAGCGGGAGCGGCCTTTCGATGCGGATCGTGAATGCGACGATGGACCCATCCATCTTTCGACCGGCCGATCTCGAGATGCATGCCCAATGGGCACGTCGACACCTGCCAGCTGACTTGCCCCCTCATCGATCCGAAACTCATTCGAAGCGATGGTGACCCTTGATTCGAGACCTGTGTGTTGCTCGCCGGGCCGTCTTTCCACGAGGGAGACGTGACAGGACGTGCCGTGAGTGGTCAGATGGCAGCCATGTGCTGGGGACGTATTTTCTTTTAGAGATGGGGGGAGCCTTGCTTCTTCCGGCCATGGAACGCGCGCGTGGCCGGGCTTCCTCCCTTTGGACGCGGGGGAGAGACAGAGAATGGGGAGGATTCGATACCTGGGGCTGACATGGGACTCGGTGTGGTGCTGGGAGCGAGTGGACGAACGAAACGAATGCTTACTCTGTCTGCTTGGCGGGCCGTGTTCCTGGGGCTAGAGAAAGGCCTCGAATGGGGTTGATGCCCGTCATGGGGAATTTGTAGGGGGGAACAGGGGTTGTGATCCAGTGATTTCCGGGGGAATACAGTGTGAGTCGTGGTGTTCTGACTGGGGGCACTTGCAGCCCATCGCGACGGGACCGGACCCTGCAGCGCCCGAGAAGGAGGCAGAGATGGGAAATTCAAAGAGGCTCACGTGCATATGGAGGGGGACATGGCATGGAGCACATGGGGATTTTGTCCCGGGCCGCGTGCGTCGCCCTATGCAGCGGTGGCGTGGCCCCCCGCCGATGGGAGAGGAAACCCAGGCTTGCGGGATTCCGCTACAGCTGTTCCGGCGACGGTGGGTGCTGTCAAGTGATGGTGAGGATCTAATGGTGGTCTTTAGGGAGGCAAATAGGGGCCGAGGGGCATGGCAAGGCAAGGCGTCGGCGATTTTGATTTTGCCCTTCCACGACGACTTGACCACTCTGACAAATTCGACGTGATGATAAGCAAACTTGCCCAGCGCTGGGCAGAACGACAAGACGTTCCATTCTCGAGTCTCAGTGCCGCCGGTTGCGTCCTTGGGCTTGTGGCGGCCATGGCACAGGCGCCACCCCGGACATCTTCGCCGCCTCTCGTTGGTCAGGCGTGCGTCCGTGGCTCTCGTTTAATCGGACACTCGTTTACGTTTACCGGCATTGCGGTGTGTGTGCCCATCGCACCGTCGTTTAGGACGGCTACATTGCCGGGGTTGGCGGCGGTCCTTTCGCTTGGCGGCGCCTCATTTAGACCAGCATGAAGGAGGAGGACCCTGTGGCGGAGATGCATCTTGTGAAGTTGAGTTGCAAGATGCGGCGCAGCTTTTGTCTTCATGACTCTGCTTCTGTAGTACGAATAGACCAGACGTTGGTGGTGAGGTGCCTAGTCCGGCGGAGAGGCTCCTCTGAAATGTGTACCACGCCAGCGGACTTCCAGGAACCCCGAGCCTCAGTTCGCCCAGGCGGGACAAGGACTCGGCGTGGTAGATCTAGCAGCCAATAGGCCTGGGCGAGCCCCGGCCCAAGCTCTCGATGCAGCAGTCGGCCCTTCTGCAGCCCTCCAGTTGGAGCCTCGACTGGTGCCGGGGTAGCCGTGGGATGTCTGGGCGAACATGGAGCCACTACAGCCCAAAGACAAGGCCTGAGATTCAGCGGGCTCAAGCCACCGTTTTGTGTGCTTGCCACTTGTCGACCACGTTGTGTTCAATGTCTCTCAGCCCTGGTCCATCCTCCATCCCCCGTTCCCCATGCTCCCTCCTCCGCGGCCACCTCCGTGGATCCTCCTTACCTCCTCGCCTCCCTCCCCTCGATCCATCCTCAGGCCGTCTCCCCATCCTCGTCTCCGGGCCGCTTAACCCCAGATCGCACTTCCAGCTCCTCAGCCCTGGGCCAATCATTCTCCCTCCTCTCCTCGTCGGCTCCCCGGCCCACGACAGCGGGATCCGAAAGCTCCCCTGACCCCTTTGGGCCATCTTTGGGGTCTCCGCGCGCCGCTGCCCCTGATACCCATTCGAGATCATGCCTTTCTCACATTCGTCGACGCGTGCAGGGGTTCGGCGGCAGCGTAGGAACATGAAGCCGTGAGCACAGAGAAAGCAAAAAAAATTACACCCCAAGGTTTACCACGCACAAACACGCGACCACCACCACCGGTCGATCGATCCCTTCGACAGACATATAAGCCCAGGGCCCTCCCACCCTCCATCCCATCACTTTTTTCCTCCCCAGACCACGCCTCAAGCACCTCCGTCTCCGCCGCAAAGAGACGCCTTCGACAACAACAGCCCCTCCCCGGCATCAACCCCCCCAGACATCCGCCCGCAATGGCGACCCGCGTGTCTGACGAAAAGCACGAGGTCCATGAGGACCTCAAGGCCGTCGTGGCCACCAAGACGGTGATGGGTGATGAGGCCTACCAGGCCGCCCAGCTCAAGGAGCCCGCTCCCGCCATTGGCCCCATCGCCCTCATCATTGCCTGCGCCGTTGCCTTCTGCTGCTCCACCACCAACGGCTTCGACGGCTCGCTCTTCAGCACCCTGCTCTCCAACACGGCCTTCAAGGAGTTCTTCGGCATTGACAACAAGGGAACCAACGTCGGTGAGTGAAAACACCCTTCTTCCGCCTCCATCATCGCTTCGTTCGACATGGCTGACATTTGCTCCTCCCAGGTGTCGTCACTGCCATGTACCAGATCGGCCAGGTTGTTGCCCTTCCCTTCATCGGACCCGCTATCGACACCTGGGGACGCCGCGCTGGTATGTTCATCGGCGGCCTGATCATCTTCATCGGAGTCGTCATCCAGATCACCTGCGCTCAGTCCCACAGCCTGGGCCAGTTCATGGGTGGCCGTTTCCTGCTCGGCTTCGGTGTCGGTATCATCGGTGCTGCTGGCCCCATCTACGTCGTCGAGATCTGCCACCCCGCCCGTCGTGGTATCGTCACCGGTCTCTACAACGTCATGTGGCCCGTTGGTGCCTTCGTTGCCTCTGGAGCTGCCCGCGGCGGTGTTGACATTGGTGGCAACACCTCCTGGATGATCCCCGTCGGTCTGCAGGCCATGTTCCCCGGTATCGTCGTTCTCGGCGCCTTCTTCCTGCCCGAGTCCCCTCGCTGGAACTACACCCGCAACAAGAAGGAGGCCGCTACCGCGACCCTCATCCAGCTTCACGGAAACGGAAACCCTGAGAGCGAGTGGGTCAAGCTTCAGCTCCGCGAGTACGAGGAGTTCCTCGAGATGGACGGTAGCGATAAGCGCTGGTGGGACTACTCGGCGCTGTTCAGGAACCGCGCCTCCGTCTACCGTCTCATGTGCAACTGCCTCGTCGCTCTCTTCGGCCAGTGGGCTGGAAACGGTATGTCTTTGTGCAATCAAATCCATCACGAGAAACCAACTGACCCTCTCCCCAGGTATCGTCTCATACTACCTGTCTGCCTTCCTTGACACCGCTGGTATCAAGGGTGAGAAGCCTCAGATGAACGTCCAGCTCGGCATGAACGCTGTCCAGATCGTCTTCGCCGGTCTCGGTGCCTCCATCGTCGACAAGGTCGGCCGTCGCCCCATGCTGCTCACCGTCAACATTGTGTGCGGTCTCTGCTGGGTCGGCATCATCGTCCCCGCCTCCATCGCCAACGTCAAGGACGGCAAGGACAAGGAGGCTGCCGCCAACGTCGCCCCCTCTGTCTCTCAGGCCATGCTCGCCTGGGTCTACCTCTTCCAGATTGCCTACTCCGTCGGTTGGACTCCTCTCCAGGCTCTCCTGCCCGTCGAGGTTCTCAGCTACGAGATGCGCGCCAAGGGCATGGCCTTCTCCTCGCTCTTCATGAGCTGCGGTAAGTACCCCTTAGCCTCACACTCTTGTCCATTTCATCGTACTGACTTGCGCAGCCCTCATGGCCAACCAGTTCGGTGTCCCCGTCGCCCTCGAGAGGATCCGGTGGATGACGTACATCGTCTTCTGTGTTTGGTGCTTCGTCCAGACCGCCATCCTCTACTTCCTCGTCCCCGAGACCAAGAACCGCACCCTCGAGGAGCTCGACCACATCTTCGCCTCCAAGAACCCCGTCAGGGCTTCGCGCCAGAAGAAGCAGTACGATCTCGATGCCAGCGGCACCGTCCTCCACGTCGACCCCGTCTCCAAGGCTTGAGGGCACCATGCCCTTCACTCGTTTCCGCGGGCCGGAGCCCGCACAGCACGGCATATGCACTCAACAGCCGGGACAATGGTGGTTCGTTAATGGATGAGAGAGTAGCTGTTTTAATTCGTGGTTTGCGGACGATGTCCGCCCAAAATAATATATCCTTGTCCTGCACTTTGAAGAGCCGTGATGAGAGGCGTGAATCATGAAGAGTTGATTGATGACCTAATCCACGCTGTCCCCGCTCCGAAAGACCAGTGACGTCTCTTCACGCACTTCCGGGACGTTGCAGTATGTATACCGCCAGGCCGGGCGCTCAAAGGCGGCCAGGACATAAAAATATCGTGAGTTCGATGACTCGACTTTCGCTCGACGTGGGGGTCGAACCCACAGCCTTGAGGTAGCTATAAAAGCCTCACGCTCTGCCATTGAGCTAGCCGAGCGAATTCTGCTTTGCTGGACGACGCTGGTTCCACCGGTGCCGATATTCCAAAATTGGCGGTGACTCATAATGTGGCAGCTAAGATACCCCAGTGACCAGGGCGGCAGCACATGTATCGATGTGTATCGAGCGACTCCGTCCATGTCCTATAGTAGTTGCTGTCGCCAGGTGAAAGACCTTAGCCTGGATTGCCATTAGATGGCCGCAACATTTGGAGATGTCGAGTGGTCGCTCATTTGGACCAGACCCCACTGGCACCACACCCCTTCAGCATCATTGACACTTGCAACAGCACTCGGTAATAGGTTTCAAACCACGTTCTCTTGGAGCATTTGTACACGATAGTAAAATATCTACAACAAAGGTTGCGAGAAGAGAAGTTGGGATCCCATCCTGAAGACCCAACCACCAGAAAAAGACCACCCGCCGCCAGACTTACTCGCACTGAGAGAGGTACGATTGATTGGAGGCGATGCAGGTGCTGACAGACTGGCAGCACTTAGTGCTTGCGAGCACGGCGCTTCCCTAGACTGGGTGTTAGTTTATCTTCCAAAGACAGGACAACGCATTCTCTGCACTTACTGGACTTAGCGGAGCAGCTGCCAACGGAGGCAGGGGGGGTGACGGGCTCGCTGGCAGCTGAGGTAGCGGCCGCGGGAGGGTCAGCAACAACAGCGGACGAGGTGGCGACGGCGACGGGGCTGGTCACGAGGGTGGAGGCGACGACGGCCGAGGGCTCGGCGGGAGCCTCAGAACCAGAGTCGGAGCCGGAGCCCGAGTCGGTGCTGGCGGCGCCGTTCCAGACAGCGGGGCCGGGCATGGGGTAGGGCTTGTAGCCGCCGTAGAGGCTGAAGTTGAACGAGGGATCGGTCTTCTTGTAGCCGCCGGGGAGCTTGAAGGTAGGACCGGGGGTGCCGCTGGCGGCGCCGCCGGTAACCTTGATCTGGGCGCAGCTGGGTGTCCATGTTAGTAGGCATTCGAGGGGGAAAGTGTGGTGCTGGGCATACGCAGGGTAGAACTCGGCCTGTCCGACGTGGGCACCGTGAACACCTAAAAAGGAGTGTCAGCATGGAGAAGGTTAAAAAGACTGCGGTGGTGGTGGACATACCAATGTGCTCAACCCTCAGGAGGTACTCGCCATCGGGCGTGTTCTTGGGAATGTCAAACTCAATGACGTTCTTGTCCCACGTGCACCAAGCCTCCTTGGTGAAGTCCTTGGAGGTATCGCAGACGCCCGTCTCGTAGATCTTGAACCAGTCGCCGTCGCCAGCGTAAGCCTGGGCAGTGGTGGGAGCCTTAGAGAGGTAGGCGAGGCCAGGGCCGGGGTGCTGCATGGTGGCGCCGACGGCGAGCTTGAAGCCGACCTTGGTTCCGGCGGCAATCTCGGCCGTCTTGGTGCGACCGGCGCTGTCAAAGGCGCCCTGGTTGCAACGGATGTCGGCGAGGTCGGGGGTCGAGTCGTCGCGGACGTTCTCCCACTTGATGGGGTTGTACTTGGTCTGGCGGGAGCTGGTGCGGACATACTCGCCACTGGCGGTCTCCTTGCCGTCGATGATGAGCTTGTCGAAGAAGTAGTGGCCGTGGACAGAGGTAGCCAGGGCGGCGAGGACGACGGAGCTGGTGAGCTTCATTTTGTTCTTGTGACCGGACAAGTGGGTGAAGTTTGTAAAAGAGGGGTTGTTGGTAGATAGGTGGGTGTTGAGAAACGAATGTGTGTACGTGGCTGAACAAAAAAAGAGCGTCGAAAAGAAGGAAGTCGAATGAGTGATGACTGGAGAGCAAAAGGCGTGGTAAGAGAGGAGGTGTCGGAGGATTATATAGGGCTTAAACTCGACCATGGCGCTGGGCGATGATCACGAACGGTCTGGAGCCGCTGACCGTCGCTGACCCGCCCCCTGACCTCTCAGCCAACTCCCGCGCCATCACACCCCATATGAGAATCCTTAATCTAAGCGCCGGGGCCTTCGGGGCACGTCAAAGGGGTAGCAAAGCGGTGGGCTGTTCCAGATTGAGGGCGGGTGGCGCAGAAAGCAGTGAAGCTAGCGGCGGAATGCAGTGCATCGGAAACGGCCCCTGGACAAGCCACCATTCAGAAAGCAGGAAGACCTGGTCTGATCTGGGACGCCGAGCCTTCTGCTCGTTCATCGGGGGCTGGCCCGAGTGGTGACTCTGGCGGGTGGTTCTTGGGGAGACCCTGAGAGCGCTAAAATTGCAGTGAAGCGTGCCCACCAGCTGGGGTCGCTCAATTTACCCCCTCCTGCGCCAAGCCTGATCCATGGTTGCTGTCGGCTCATCGGCCAACACGGGGGGAAACGAGGCATCGTGGCATGACGGCCGGTCGATCTCTGGGTGTTCATCTCTCCTCTGAAGAGGCACCGGACTGTATTTGTTCCTCGGGCTCTTCTTGAAGCCCGTCCCAGCAGCCGGGCTGGTCCACCATGGATGCTCCCCACTCATGAACCATGCATCAAATCGGGTCATTGGTCTAGGGGTATGATATTCGCTTCGCATTGCTCCTCTTTGAGAGTATATGACTGTGAAAGGTCATGGGTTCAATTCCCATATGATCCATCCTTAACTTTTTGCCCCTTCGTTGTCCAAATGCTTTGGCGAACTCAAGCGCTACAGATGTCGTGGGAACATCCATGGAGAGTGACGCGGTGGTGTAGCCCCATATCCGCCTCGTCAGAGCTGCACAGCGGGGTCGCTGGGTGTCATTTTGCTTCACATTGATCGCTACCCAAGAGACTCATCTTCTCGAAACAAGCCAACTCATCAACCATAAAGAAAGCATGCAGTTAAAGGTCCACCGCGGCTTTAAGCTTGATCCGCCACCTTAAGAGCAGTGGTTTGCGGGAAAAAGCCCAGAACAGCAAAGCTCCATGAAGCACGGCCGCCATCATGGCATACCCCTGCGGCCACCAACTCCCCCAGGTAAAACATGCGCCATACATGGGTCGACATGACGTGCCGGACGAACCAACGCGATAATTCTTATGACTGATATGTGATCGTGAACCCTCACTTCAGTTGGCGAAACAGAAGTCTTTCCTAATGCTACTCTCGCCCTTGGCCTCCAGCAGATAGGCCACTGCCTGTTGGCAGTTGTGGCGTCCCACTCCTCACGCCGCTTAATGAGGATGTGCATATAGAAGTACTGAAAGCTAGCGTAGGATCAAATCGAATGCATCATATTCAAGCAGGATCGTGCTGACAACTTGTACAGAGAGTAACCTCTACCTACGGTAGAAGTCGGTCCAAGTCCCGTGATGGCGCCCAGGTACCCGCTCATGATGTTATAAGTCGTAGAGACGACCTGACCGCGGATAGAGCTGGAGTGAAGCCCCCTGAAAATGGATGCGATTGAACGGATGGGATGGGTGGATTGCTAATCCGGATTGAACGGACGGTGGCGCTGACTATGGGACGCGAAAACATAACTCACGGTGGGAATTATCTTGTTAGGTCAGTTGGACACCGTCTTAATCAGAGGGAATATGCGTGGTGAAGGTGACAGCTTAAGTGGCGTGGTGTTTTCAATATATACACGGGCATCTGCCCAGGCGGGCAGTAAAAGTGGCGCCGCTGGCGCGCAAGTTGAGATAGAGAGCATTTTTCATCGGAATCAGTGTGTGGCCATGCCGTGAACGAATTATTATCAGCCATTGCTATGATTTGTATATCTGCCTGGGCTACATTATATTAGGTAGGTAACTCAAAAGCGGTGTCATTGGGCACACAACCTACTCTCAATGTACCTAGGTATCGCTCTACCATAGAATGTTGTCTAATATGTGTTCCCTCTCATCCTTCGATGTGATGCATTAGTCAATGACATGAATTCTCATACCCAATCCATTCGGGGCACGAGATATGGGGCAAGCATACCTTGGTAAGATCTCTTGGTATTAGTAGTTCATAACTGCCGCCGTCCACCCTGTCTACCTATGGTCCGATTAGTAAACAGAGCAGCAATTTTCAGAGATGAAAGAATGGGGATAAGGGTCTGTATACTGACAGTGATCTCAGTCCCCTGGAAACAGTTCTTCGAGGTACGTGTGAAGAGACTCTCGTCGTAGGTGATAAGCGAGGAAACTAGTCACTACCCAGCTCAATTTGGCTGAATCGATGTGCTCGGCCACATCCTCCTCAAACTCATCATCATTGTTGATCAGTTCTGACATAAGCTGATGACCCAACACAGCTTTCGCGGCCTTTCCCGGGTTTTCCTGGAGTCTTGAGAGCGCCTCGTCGGGGAGAATGTGGAAGTCCGCTCTGTGCCGCTTTCCCTGCTGAAATTTTCGTCTGGATGTGGAAACTGATGTCGTAACAAAGTCGCTGAACGTGACAGAACCAAGCGAGGTCAGATCTGCAGTGCGCGGAACTCGCGCCTTTTTCGGAGGGCCCAGGTTGAATAAGTCCATGGTCTGAGTTGTGATGATGTTGAACGGCAAACTGTTCCTCATCGAGGCAGTCATCGTTTTTCTTGTGCTGTGATCACTCCCTGGCTGCACCCATAGCCTCTGGCTGAATAAGCTGTCTGCTTTGATATCGATTGAATACCGTTGGTCTTGAGGTGCCAGTTGGGTTTCTCGATCGTCGGCGGGTTTGTCTTGTGTTTCTCCGAGAATCACCAGATTTTCAATGTACCGGGGCAACGCATCGAGGGCCAGCTCTTGCTGATGTCTTCCGACATGGCGGCAGAGGTCCAACACTAGGTTCAGGTCACCTTCTGGTGCTTTCCAATCATCGCAAAATGCGCATGAGGTTTCGGAAAGCTGTTCGAGTGGCCGAGACGCGTGTTTAGCCACTGCCTCTCTGAGATGCTGAGATGTACAAGCCTCTCCGATGTGTGTATGCCGAAGATGGGCCTCGAAGAGGGACTTGTTGTTGTACTTGGCGTTGCAGAGACGGCATAGCCACTGTCTTCGATGGAACTCCAACTCATGCCCGAACCATTCGTGCCGTCGGGAGAAAAGCTCAAAGTTGCAATCCTGAAACGTGCATGTGTACGGCATGAGATCTCGGAGCACATGTGCACTTGACCAGCGATTTGACATGTCAGTGTTGAACAGGAAAGAGTGATAGAGACTTAGGTGCTTCACTTACATCCACTATTTTTTTTGATCGGATCGACTGTCGCTCTCGGCAATACGGGCAGTCAAAGTCGTCGTCATAACCCAGATTAACACCATGGTACACCATCCTGTCCAGGGCTGGAACAAGGAGTTCGCCGTCCAGACCTTCGCCGAAGGTGCTCGCAAGGGAAGTTGTTTGACTGACAGCGCTGCTCGCATACCTTTCCAGATGTGAAGTTCCCTGTTGAGACTTGTCGTCGTAGGTAATCGCCAGGAATGAAGGGCCTGTGTCGTATTTCTGGTCGCTGTCCTCGTCGCGCTGTTCCTCGCCGTGGCGAGTGAGAATTCCATTCCTGCGCACGCTGAAACCCGGGCCGAGCCGATTTTGCAGCCAAGTGTTTGATCTCAATTTCCTGTGCTTGTCCTTGAGGTGCCTGATGTGGAATGCCAGGCTTGTGTCGTTCTCGGCTCCTTCGGCGCTGTTCGCGAAGCGTTGGCTTGATTTGATAATGGCGTCTCGGCGAATCAGCTCAAGAAGTTTGTACAGGCGGTCTACCTGGGATTCAAGCGTTTTCAGGCACTCTCCCAAGTTTGGTGTCGCGGAAGATAAGAAGTCGATTAATTCGGCCTCTTCTGGCTTGTTGGGATCCAGACTGTCTATCAGGAGTTGGAAGCTTTCTTTTGAGGCCGTGTCAATTTCTCCAGTGCATTTTGACTGCGCTAGAAGATCGTAAGCCCTTGACTGCTTGTATATTCTGGCGACCAAGACCCTACCTCGTGATGTTGCTTCGCCAAGTCTTTCCAGTGACCGATAGACCAACTTCCTCATTTTGGGGGCTTTTCTGAGCCGGTAGTCAAGAGACGAACTTGAACCTGTGCCTTTGAAAGCACCCAAGCTGCTTCCCCAGACTTTGAGGCGGCCAAATGTGTTTTGCATCGAGATTGTTCCTGAAGTATCCTCGGATGCTTTTTCCAGAAACGCGCTCAAACTCTCAAGTTTCTCCCTGCAATCTCTTGCGAGATCCGTCAAATTGGACATGCTCATCATGACAACGCTTGGAAGTCGAATTTTCTAGTTGCATACGGGTTTTCCTAGGACAGGTGGTCCGGACTGCTTGTGAATGTTCGGGTGATGAGAAGAGAGCGAGGGTTGGGGCATCCGGTACAGATAGACACACAGGAAACATCTCCAGAGATCGCTCCTTCGACTTGTACGTCATATTTACCTCAATCCTTTTTGGCAAGATGCAATGTTCCAAGAAACCAATCAGAATTAAATCCTGAGGTGCATGTGCCTTGTCGTTGGCAATCTGGTCCAATGCAGCGTCGCAGGAAGCGGGGTTTGCAGCATTGCTGACCATGCAGCTGACGTCGTCTGGACACGTTGGTTTCTTGTTTCAGGCGGCCCAAGACCGCTTCATCGTGTCAACCTTTCACGACTAAAAATCAGCCGAAGCCTAATTTCATTTTGATATACCTCGAAATATCCTCCTCTGGCGCTGTTTCGACTGCCGCCGGACATGCGCAGCTCCAGTTACAGGACAGACCGCTCACACCATCGCTTTCTACGGAGGTCTGAAACTTGTATCGAGTACGTCACAATCCCGTCGAATTAAGCCCCATGGAGGTGGTAAGCTTGGTCCTGGGGGTGATACCACTTGTTGTGATAGGAGCCCAGAGGCTTGAGACATTTGACCATCTGCTCAAGACAGTACCACGAATGCGCAAGTTCCATGCAGAACTTCCTGAGATGATTGGCGACATGGACACTCAGGTCTTGAAGTTCGAATTCAACATGAAGATCGTCATTGCTGCGCTGCAAATCAACCCCGAGCAACAGCACAAATTACGCATTGTGCTCAGCAGTAGTCAAAAGGTCCGCGCCGTCGAGTGGTGCGACCCGGACCTGGAAGCCAAATTACAAGAATGGATCAGCCCTGAACACCTGCGATGGTTCGAACGTATGGTGCAGGACGCGGAAGATGTTGTCAAGAAGTTGATCAGCATTCTCCCCGACAAAGACGAATGTGTGAGTCTTGTACCCCAGCCTCCTCTCCACTTCACCGCGACAACATGAACCTGATCGCTCACGGGTTTCATCAGAGCGCTATCCAGGCCAAAGGTGTCTTATGCAAGGAAACAATTCGTCTGGCGTACGATTTTAGACAACAAGATCAACTGGTAAAATCCCTTACCAAGCTGAACAAGGACATAAAGGAACACCTCGACACGTCCTTGAAACTCAATGGAGAACCGTTGCTTACTTCGAATGTTGCGGCCAAGACAAAACACGACACGTACGTCAAGACTGCCGCGCCTTTTCTTCGACTCCACGACCAAGCAGCAACACTCCAGAGGATTTTTGCTCCAGACTGCTGGACATGCGATTGCCGATGTGAACATCCTTAGGGGATCACAGTTCAGCACGAACACAAAGTCAGAAATCTTGCACTTTCTCTCGGAATGCTTCTAGGACCACTGGACAATCGCAGGCATGCCACGATCAGCTTCCATAACCCCAGACAACAGGAAAAAGACATCGAACTCGGGCTTACTACGTCAGTCAAACAATACCTGGAAATCTCCAACCAGATTCATTCGCCTGAACCCATTGCCCCAGACCCATCAAGCACGCTCATTAAAGAGCAACAAATTCGATCCGCAGCCTTGGAAAAGAAATCAAGTGTTATGAAGCAATCCAAACATCTACACAGAAAGTTTCGGGCTGTGACAGAAGTCAGTCATAGCCAGGCAACGAAGAAACACCGTGTTCGGGTTCATTTCGAAAAGTCGCTTAAAGCGCCTGCCAGCGGTTTGGCGGTACTTTCCAAGCTGGACGATGTCGGATGTGCGTTTTTCGATCAAATTCCGACATCAAAATCTCGATCTCTGATGATCGAGGGGAAAACCTTTGCATTCAATGTATCTGATCGGGCTGGAACGGCATACTCTGAGCTGGCCAGTTTCTACAGATCCAGCGATCTCATCGACTCGAGGGTCCGACTGGCGATTGCCATGACATACACTCTGCCCGCTCTGGGATCATCTTGTTGGATCCCTAGGAATTGGGAAGAAACTCACATTGGCGTCAAGCAGACCACACCTGCCGTCCCAATTTTTTGTCCACAAAGACATCCGTCAAGCACTCAAAGACACCGTATCGGACGACGGAAGTCATTCACGATTGGCCATTTCCTCATTTGGTCAGGTGTTGATTCAATTTTTGCTTGGGCGGAAACTAGAAGACAGTATTCCTCGGGAAAATCACTCCACAAGCCCGGATGAGACGCCTATCTGGAGAGATGAGATTGAAGAAAAGTACATTAAAGATGTTGCTGATGTGGTGGATCGGTGTAAAAGGGTCGAGTTCGTGGCGGCCGTAAACTTCAAAAGTGTGGAGTTCATACACGAGATGAAGGTCACGGTCATCCAACCCTTGGAGGCGTACATCAAGGACTTCAACTCTTGAAGCTGGCAGCTAGGTTGCAATCTGGAGGACGAAACTTGTGTTGAAGAACCTTCATGTGTTTCAATAGGACGATATCACTCCCAAACTGTGATCAGACCTTCATCAGGCTTCATGTAGAAGCAGCTTCCAAATCTGAAAGCAACAAGGGGTGGGAAAGATGACAAGCCCTTGCTGTATAGAGCTACTAAATCAGCTTCAAAAACTGACACTCGTCTCTCGCACAGACTCTCTTTGTCGAAAAGACGGATAGGGGTACGTGAATGGCTTCGACGAGGGTGAGGATATGTCCAGGCACCCGTGCGAGAACGACACGTCGATCTGCTAGATTGTGTTCGTTCTGTCCAATCCTCATCGGCACTTTGACCTCGTCGCCGTACCGGCAAATGAGTTTGCCGACGATCGACATGTGCCCACGGACGTGGCACGAGACATCAACACACTCAAATTTTCAAGTCCATCGCAGGGGCAAGATGACCACTCTTGGCCACCTTAGGCCTGGCACGATGCTACCCCACGAGAAACAGTCCAATCGGCCAATTTGGAAGCGCGGTTCGACACCATGCATGTAGGAACGTGGCTTCCGAAGCCCACCAGGGGCTGCCCCTTGAGACGTGTCGGCGTTCAGACGGTGGTTCGCCCGGCACATCCCCTATTGGCCAAACCGCCCCTCCATCGAATCCGTCTTCCGTGCTAAGCATCCTTTTCTCCAGAGAACTTGACGAAAACGACGGGGACAAGTGGCCGTTGAAAGGGGCTTCATGAGTCGCGGACGCTGACAGGATCTGACATCCTGGCCTGCCAAGAAGACCGAGTTGGCCGTTTGCCACGGCACCGAACCTAGCTTGCTAGCTCAGGTCGAGTCTTGTTTAGTACAACACTATCGCCAGTCCGCGCGCCGCCAAGATCGGCATGGAGGGGCACGGGTGTGGTGACATTCTGCCCGCGCTTGTTTGGATTCAGGAACCCATTCGCCGACGACGAGACCCTCCCTCAGCCACAAAGTCCACCCACACCCGCCATTACTTCGCCGTGACGTCCGAGCGGGAGGAGCATTGCAATGCCACCAGACCCCTTATATCCGCCTCCTGGGAGCTTTCGGACATAGATTTCAGATCAGACGACCCCTTTTCCAGACAAACATTCGACATGACTTGAACGGCAATTGACTGCTCTTCTCCTTCAGCAGAAGCACAGCTCACGGTACCACCATGATGCGACTACTCGGACGGCCTGGCACCTGGCTTGCACTTCTGGCCCTTCAGACATGGGTCTCTCTGGCTGTAAGCCAGTCAGTGGCAGGGGATCTGCCGTCCTGCGCAGTACGTTACGTCCGTCCACGCGACACCCATGCATGATCTGACATTGGCACGCTCCAGGTTTCTTGCCTCAAGCCATCCGTTCCCCAGAATCCCGAGTCTGAGGCGTGCGATTTCCGATCCAATGACGATTTTGAAGCAAAGCTCTCGCCCTGCTTCTTCTCGGCTTGTTCCCCCGAAGACGCCTACGTCGCCCTTAACATCACGTCCATCATTTGCGATCTTCCCGTCCGCAACATCTCGCTGCCCATCCGCGTCTATGTCATTGTCGCGACAGTCTTTGCGTCAGTCATCATCTCGCTTCGAGTTCTGATCAAGGCCCGAGGTCTTGCTGGTGGCGTTGGCTGGGACGACTGGTCTATCGTCATTGCTGTGGTCAGTCCTTCCACCCAAAGGCTTCAAGAAAGATCGAAACTCATCCTCCTAGGTTGTAACATTGGTCGCATCGGTCGGCCAATACATGGGCGGCCACAATGGCTTAGGAAGAGATGCCTGGAAGCTGACGCCAGGAGCACGAGAATGGGTGTACAAGGTACACCAACGAAGCCAATTCCGCTGTCTCGACCCAAGTAGCTAACACTTGACCGCAGAGCTTCTATATCGCTGCAATCGGCTACAAGCTCGGTAACGCATGGGCACGAACTTCGATCCTCTGCTTCTACCTGCGCATCTTCGGAACCACCCATTTCCGCGTCGCGGTTCTCGTCCTCATTGCGCTCAACTTGGCGGTGGGCTTCACATTCGCCATGGCCGATGCATTACAGTGCCGACCTCCGTCGTTCTTCTGGAAGGGCTGGGATGGTGTCCACAACGGCGAATGCGTCAGCCTCAGCGCCATCTCTTGGTCCCACTCCGTGCTCAACGTGGTCCTCGACCTGGCCGCCCTCGGGCTTGCCGTCTGGATCGTCAAAGGCCTGGGAATGCGGTGGATGAGGAAGCTCACCGTCATCGGCATGTTTGTCCTTGGATCTGCGTACGACACTTCTCCCTTCCCATGGTTGCGCGAAGCATGGACATTGACTGACTTTGCATCACAGCATCACCATTGTTTCCATCTGCCGTCTCCAGTCGCTCCCTCAGCTGTCAAACGTCCGCAACCGGACCTGGAACCTCGCCCCAGTCTCGTACTGGTCTGGCATTGAGATGCTGGCCGGTCTTGTCTGCGCGTGCTTGCCAGCACTCAAGTCACTCAAGACACTGATCACCGGCAAGCCAGGTACTGAGAGCGGAAGTAGCGCGGCGGGATACGTGCATCGCTCTTCGTTTTCGAACCGGCGAGCGACACCTGCCAGAGAATTGGACGACATTTTTGCGGATGAGCATGCGGTCGCCAGCGATGGCGATGATAGGATGTACAGGGGGAACAGTCTGACGGAGCTCGTCGAGATTCCACAGAAGCATAACTAATGTGGTTTGATGATAGCGAGAATTGAGCACCGTAGCCGAGCGAATACACACACTCTGTTCAGATGGAAGCCGAATCAGCATGACTGGGCCTTGCGAAGACTTTTTTCCCCCTTTGTCTGCAACACTAAATAGTATGGCATGTTTGTCGCGGGCGATACGCAACGTCTTCTCGTTGTGCTGGGCTAGACATCAGTCGTCAAACCCTGGCAGGCGAGGTCGAGCTGATCGAGCACCTCCATGTGCCAACGAAACTCTCTGACGCTACCACTGAATCGCTTCAGATTGCGCTTGCCGGTAGATATGACGTCTTCGATCTCACCGGGCATTGCTGCTTGTAGGGGCGGACAGACGGAGGCGACCCTCAGGATGATCACCATGGTGAAAGTGCTTCGGCCGGGGTCAGTCTTGGGCCCATGCTCGTGGGAGATGGGGTACTCACACCAGCCCTGATGCAAACAGGCTCGTTATACTGTTTGCTGGATCTCTATCGAAGACGTTGATGAACCCCTTGCATCCTTGGAGACACAGCCTGCACCGCCGCTGGATGTCCTCTCGGCATGGATGAGTCTCGAAATGATCCAGATTGAGCAGGACGTACTCAATGAACGGGCGATGAATTATGTACTGCGCGGCGTAGTATCGCCCCTCGAGCCGAAGGACATTCCACGGATTATTAGCGAGCTCCGGAATTGCCTGGATCCCAGGGGTGTCGGGCGATGAGGCCTGATCAAAGTGTGGTACGGCCGGCTGGCTTTTGAGCAAAAAGTCAGGGAGGTTGCGATAGATGGCGCTGTGATGCGACCACAGGTCCTCGGCGATGCGGAGGAGCCAGTTGGCGTAGTTGGCACGGGTCATGCGGGAGCGGTAGTCTTTGCTGTCATAGACGACGTTCTGGATGCGGTTGAGGAACCTCCTAATGGCGGCGTTGGTGCTGATCTGGAATGGGACGAGTTCCTCTGTGCGGTCAAATGTTGAAGTGCCTGGCACAGTGACCTCTGAGCCAGGGGTGCCGCCCATGTGGGCGGTGCTGGGCTGGGCTCTGGTCGGATAGGGGACTGATTCCTCGTAGCGAGAGATGCCGGATGGCAGAGGCATGGGGATCTCGGCGACAAAGTCGCCTTCGTAGATGTACGCCACCCAGAAGAGGCGTCGAAAGGCTTCTGGGAAGGCGTCAGAGTCTCGTCTTTCCATCAGATATCTGCTCCCTGTCAGTGTGCCAGACTCATCGACGACAGGGCTTGACAATTGACGCTGTACTTCTTTGCTAATGCCTCGCATTTCACAGCGGTGGCATGTGCCCATTGGGAAGCGTCCGAGACTCGACCACGAGCGCCCATGTAGAGGCTTTTGCATGGTCAGCTTTGAATGAAGACCAAATGAAGAGCCGGGAATGTCTCTGACCTTGCCAACATGGAACATTGTGCCGCTTCGAGTGTCGTCTTGGAGGACACAAACCCCAATAGAAGCCTTGCCTTCTCCCATAGTCGGGAATGAGGAGCCCACGGATCTTCGTCCTGTGGCGAGAAACTTGAAGCTTCTGA
This sequence comes from Plectosphaerella plurivora, assembly GCA_020726575.1. Lineage (NCBI taxonomy): Eukaryota > Fungi > Ascomycota > Sordariomycetes > Glomerellales > Plectosphaerellaceae > Plectosphaerella > Plectosphaerella plurivora. Next base: position 1,494,939 of record JAGSXJ010000002.1, on the reverse strand, counting down.
CGGCAGATGGATAGTTGAACCCCCGCTTCTCACAAACTGGCCCAGGCAGAGAACCAGCAGTAGCAGAGCGTAATCCTCAGCGACGAGAGGCACTCCAAGTTCCTGATTCTCTGGACCTTTCTGCATCTCCAAGAGAATGACTCGATCGAGGAGAGCATTCATGGCGTCCAAGGAGAGCAAAGGGAAGAAGACGTTGACTTGCTCAAAGTATGTGTGAATGCAGTCCCTCAGGCGGTCAGGCGTCTCCGGCGGACCTTGACTGTGGTGATGCTGAAAGAGCCTCCATGACTCTGGGGGTACTTCGTTTGTCTTATAATCGTTGGAGCGGAAAAATATGTCGGTAGCTGCTGTCGAAGGCATGTCCCCTAGCGGTTGTGATGGGGTGGCTAGGATGCCAGAATCTCTCAGCAGCTGCCTCACGATGGGCCAGTTGAGGACATGATTGCCATTGGCCGTGTGTGAGATTGGGATCTCAATCTGTGTGTCGCCATCCGGGGCTTCGTCCATGGCGTTTTGCTGGTCGCCACCGAACGATGAGGGGTCGTGTTCGGCGTCATTCCGAGGTTGAGCTGTCCGGTCCTGAGTCTGCGCCTGTGCCGGCTGCACCACAACACCGGAGGAGAAGATGCGGTCCTCAAGCGCCTGGATCCTCTCGAGCATGATGCGGGTATTGTGCTCTATTCTCGGCTGCTGGCTGTCCTTGTAGATGCAGTCGGTGTCCATGGTGGTGCACAGGCTGCATCGTGGCTTGGCTGCGTCGCACCGTGTCTTGCGGTTGCGGCAGTTGGTGCATGCTTGCCATACGCGGCGACGACTCGGAAAGTATCGTGTGGAAGTAAATTCATTTGAATCAGGTGGATTCTCCATGGACGGCACTCGGGGTTACGCGGTGTTGACGAAGGTTGTTCGGCAGGTGATGTGTTGAGGAGAAGTTGTTCGGCTCCGGGCGTGCAGTAGATGGACCCAGCAGCCCCGCCCCCGCTCTCAGGTGTGTCATCAGCGCTAGTGGCCCTGAAGAAGGATCCTTGAGGCCTGTATCGAGAAAATCGAGTCACTGTAAATTCTGCCACTTCATTTCATCTTCCGTCATCGCTCAATTCATCGATCGTGATCTTTCGCCTCAAATGGGCATCTCCTTTCAATTCGATCATCGTATAAAATCATGAGACAACAGCGACCGGCTGCACCTCGACAACATCGACCTTGGCCGTGCGCTTCCTCTGCTCCTCGGGCGACAGCTCAAACACCCCAACCCCCGACACCGACTCATTCGCCTTGAGCCCGCCCTCGGCAGTCTGCTCCGCCGGAATGACCTTGCCCTCCAACCTCTTGTCATCCGCCTTCATCGGCGCATACAGCGACAGAAGCTCATTCAGCCTCTCGCGCTGCACGCAGTTCTCAATTTTCCAGCTCGCTGCGAGCGCATCCAGCTCCTCAAAGGTCTTGCCCTCAAAGTAGTCCGCCCACTCCTGCACCATGTACTCGGACATTGTGATGCCGCGAATCCCACGGAACACGTGCATGTGCATGCGCCACTGCCAGGGGTACTTCTTGCTGTACTTGGTCGGCACGTTTTCCTCGAACCACTTGTGGAGGGGCCCGAAGAGGCCTTCTTGCAGGTGGGCGTCGTCGTAGGCCCAGGAGTCGACGGCCAGGTCGCGCTTCTTGCGGATGATGGGGTCGAGGAGCTTGAGGTAGGGGGAGTCGGGGGAGACGTAGGCGAGGCCCATCACGTTGATGTCCTTGTAGCACCAGATGCTCCAGGCTGGAAACGATCACGTTAGAGGGTGTCATGCACGGCAGGGGTATTCAAGGCAGGCTTACCGATGCTCTCGGACGTGTAGATGGCCATCTGCTTGTCCAACATGTTGTATCTCTCGTTGTTGTGCTCCTCAAAGTCTGGGTTGTAGTCCTTCTTCTCGTAGATCGGGCCGAACTCGCCTGGAGACACAGGGTTGTCAGTCAAGAATGCTGCCACGATTGCTGAAGACTTTACTCACCGTTCCAGATGGGAACATTGTGCTCCTTCATGAAAGCAGTCTTTCGGTCATACATCCTCCGGATGTACTCGTCCTGCTCCTTCTGGCCCTGGTACCGTCCGATTCTGTTCGGGAAGCCGAAGCCACAGTAGTCGTGGATGGCGTAGACCGAGTTCGGGAATGTGGAGGTGAAGCCGGTGAAGTCCATGCTGAACGTGTTGCCCTCAAGGAAGAGGATATGATCGGAGTCGACCTCGCGGATGGCGGGCACGATCCTGTCGTAGAAGCTGAGGAGGCGAGTCCACTGCTCGTCGGCCGGCTCGTTGAGGGGGTTGTAACCGGCGACCCAGGGGTTGCCCTTGTAGCGCGCGGCAAGGACCTTCCACAGGTTGATCACCCGGTCTTGGAAGTGCTTATGGTCCCAGAACGCGGCGTATCCTGTCGGGTTATCGCAGTGCCAGTCCTGGTTCTGGCCACCGGGGGCGGCGTGGAGGTCGAGGATGGCGTAGATGCCGTGTCTGGCGCACTATTCTCCTCGTCAGCAATCTTGAAAAGAAGACGCGCTTCAAGACAACCTACAATGTCAATGGCCTTGTCGAGACGCTTGAAACCCTCCTCCTTCATGGCAAAGGGGTTCATGTCATCCTCAAAGTGGCGGTAGTTGAAGGACAGCCTCAGACAGTTGAAGCCGAGGGACGCCAGGAACTCGCCATCCTTATCCGTGAAGAAGTAGTCGAGGTACTTGTCGAAGAAGAATTCGTACTTCTCTTGTCCGAGGACCTTGAGAAGAGCAGCTCGTATCTGGCATTCGCGGCCAGGGAAGCCGCTGATGAAATTCTCCATCATCATCCAGCCTCCGAGGGTGGTCTGTTGGCGGGGTTGTCAGCTGAGCCTCGACTTCATAAGGGGGAGGTCACTTACTCCGCGGAGGAGGACTGGCTCACCATTGGCATCGACGATGCTGGTGCCCGATGTTCTAAGAATTCCTGAAGCCATGATTGCGAGAGCTACTCCAGAAGAACTGTGAGGTGGGAGGGGTTGCGTGCTGGACCATGACCCCCTCGGTTTCCGGCGGCACTTGGGCCTCTTATACCGTCGACACGACATGCCGAGGACGACAGAGTCGGGATCGGCATAGTGACAAACGAGAATCCGCAAGTCACACAACAGAACAAGACGTGTCGACTCCGCAACGACATGTCGCTGTCTGGAAAGTTGAGCAAGTCGCGCCATCGGGGCAGCATCTGGATATCCCCGAGCATGACATCCCCACATCAAAATGACGCTAGGGGGAAGCATTTAGATGCCCCGACGCGGTTGCGGTTACCGACATGACGGGGCAGTCTTTTAGCTCCCCCGATGACATCCCATTGGACAATGAACCAAGATCGAGTCAAAACTTCCGGGTCTGCTGCCGTCTCCGAGCCGCCGACACGACTCGGACGAGGGAATCGGACTGGGGATCTTGGGAAAAACGACGAGGGCTCCCCACGGGGTGGCGTCCGAAGTTGCTCGTCTCCTGATCATCATCCCCAGGTCGCCGGGAAGCCTCCACACCACGTTTGCCCCCCCCATGCAGTATTCCCGGAGTCATGCGAGCACTTCTCGGAGCTCCCCTCGTCACCTTTCATCCCCGGCTCTCTAGACCCGCACTACTTCCCAGTAGTCTGGTTGAACCGCACGAGCAGCCAACTTCCAGCTTGACGGACCAGTCTGAGCCAACTGCTCCCCGGTCAAGTCTACCCCAAACAAGCCAACACCTCTCAGGATCGTGTATACACTGCTACCATCTATAAAGAGAGCGGCACCCTTCTCCATCATTATCTCTTTCTCCAGGATCCCCAGCGAAGTCGCACTCTCGACACCCTCGCCTGACCCATCTCCTCCCTCTCGTCAACCCTATTCTTGCCCATCATGAACGCCATCCGTCAGAGACTTCCCGCTCCTCGCCAGAGTCAGGCCGCCCGTCTGGCTCGCAAGCAAGGAGGCGAAGTAGGCGGTGCGGACACGACCCAGCCCTCTCGCATGACCCAGCTCGCCGACAAGGCCCCCGTCTGGTACAAGTCCGCCGCTCGCCGCCGTCTCTATTTCCTCCTGTTCCCTGCCGCCATCATGTCCTATGCCACATCAGGATACGATGGCAGCATGCTCAACGGGCTGCAGACGGTCTCGTACTGGGACGACTTTTTCGGAAACCCCCGCGGTGCCCAGCTGGGACTGATGGGAGCCATCATGTCTCTGGGCAGCATCTGCTCCACGCCCATCGCCCCTTGGGTTGCGGACAAGTACGGCCGTCGGTGGGGAATCACCGTGGGAAGCATCATCATGATCATTGGAGCCATCATCCAGTGTAAGTTTTGAAATCCATGCGCTGGTCGATTCTTAGAAACGTCACACTGATACTTTGACTTCCAGGCGAGAGTGTCAACTTTGCCATGTTTGTCGTCAGCAGATTCATCCTCGGATTCGGCCTCTCCTTCGCCACTACCGCTGCTCCCTCCCTTGTCAGCGAACTCTCGCACCCGAAGGACCGTGTCACCGTCACCGCCATCTGCAACACTTGGTAAGATTACGCTACCCCTTCTCTGCTGCTAGCTCATCTGACATATTGTCTCCCAGCTGGTTCGTCGGATCGATTGCCGCCGCCTGGATCACCTATGGCACCCGCCGTATTCCGAGCACCTGGTCGTGGCGAATCCCTTCCCTTCTCCAAATGCTTCCGAGCATCCTCCAACTGGCCACCATCTGGTTCCTTCCAGAGTCGCCCCGCTGGCTGGTCTCGAAGGACCGTGGTGACGAAGCCATGGCGGCTCTCAGTCGCTACCATGGTGAAGGAGAGGCAACGGAGCTCGTTAAGTTCGAGTATGAAGAGATTTGCAACGCCATTGACAACGAGAAGAGTAAGTCTTGTTCTAGGAAGCCTTCCAAGAAAGTACACATGGCTGACGCAGAATAGTGGCTGGCACAACCACCTGGAAGTCCATGATCAGCACCAAAGGAAACAGGTACCGCGTGTTCCTGGTACTCTGCATGGGCTTCATGAGCCAATGGAGCGGCAATGGTCTTGTTTCTTACTGTAAGTCAGCCCAAGACACCGTTACCATGAAGCCAGCTGACACGGACTCTAACAGACCTCTCCCGCATTCTGGATTCCGTCGGTGTCACCAACAAGGATACGCAGGCCCTGATCAACGGCATCATCAACATCTGGAACTTTGGTCTGGCCCTTACAACTGCATTCTTCGTCGAGAGGATCGGTCGTCGACCCTTGTTCCGCGTCTCAACCCTCGGCATGTTGACCATCTTCACCGCCTGGACAATCGCCTCGGCCCAGTTCGCCCTTCACGAGGCCAAATCAGCCGGTATTGCTGTGATCGCCCTGATCTTCGTGTTCCAGTTCTTCTACTGCATCGCCTTTTCGCCTCTCCCGGTCGCCTACTCTGTCGAGGTCCTGCCCTTCTCCATCCGCGCCAAGGGCATGGCGACGTACGTCTTCTCGACAAAGTGTGCCGTCTTCGTCAACCAATACGTCAACGTAAGTACCACCAGGCCCATCTTCACTTATTGGACTCGTGACTGACTGCTGGTGAACAGCCCATCGGACTTCAAAGGGCCGGTTGGAAGTACTACATCGTTTACGTTGTCATCTTGGCGGTGGAGAGCTTCATCGCCTACGGCTGGTTCTTGGAGACCAAGGGCAAGGCTCTGGAGGAGATTGCTGTCATCTTTGACGGAGAATCGGCGGATGTCAGGGTCCCTGAGAGCAAGCTGGTTGTCGAGGAGTCGGAGAATGTTGAGCGAAAGGTATGAACGACGAAGACTTGAACACGAAGGCAAAGGTGCCTAGAGAGGGTTGGATTTCTTCAGGGCCATCTTTACATGTCGTGAGCTGGCCGAGGCATGTATGGCAGAAATGCCCATTGTGAATACACCCTTCATCTTTTGAATCGGAGCCGTCCACATGAAGAGAGCAGCAAGTTATCCGTCTATGGTAAGGGGATCTGAGTCACAGTCAAGGGCTGTCGAAGCGCTGTTCACCCAGGACTGTGGCAAGGGACCCCGATGCCAGGGGTTGCTGGAGGATGCCTGGATTGACGCGCGGGGGTGGCAGTAACTGCTTTGAGTACACCGCGAGAACATCAAAAATGTTTTCCAGACGACGCCGATGTTGCTCAATGATCGAGGAGCTTGAGTCTACCCCAGCATTGAAGGGGTGGGCGCAGACCAACCCGCGATACCCTCACCTACAGCTCCGACCGTACACCTCCCACATCACCTCCCACCTCACTTCACAATCACGACCAAACTCGCACTCTGCATCAATTACTTCAATTCACCCATCATCCCACCCCTCTCCGCATTTGGCACATTGGTATCAAGTTGAGTTGCCCCAGTCAGCTAATACAAAAGTCGAACAACCACACACCAAAAGTGCGCGCTCGCGGGGGCATGTCCGCAGACAGTCCCCCGAAAAAAAAAGGGGGTGTATAAGAAGAAAGTGGAATAGAAAATGAAAGTAACCGCCGGGAAAAAACACAAGCTAAAGGAAAAAAGCAAAAACAAGCTGTGAGGTCGTAAAGCTCGGGGCATCATATGGGGTAGGATATACTGCCAGTGTCATGCGCCGTGCCGCTCATCATGCAAAAGGGGGGAAGCAATCACCAACCATCTCGTGCCCACTCACTCAGTCTTCCTTGAGCGGCGACGACCTCTTCCTTAGGCCTCGTCGCTCTCGCTCCTCCGATCCCCACCGACCTCGCCAACAGCACGCCTAGAAGCAGTTGAGCGAGCCCTTCTTCTTTTTCTGCTTGTTGATGGCGTTCATCCGCTCCTCGAGGTGCGCCCGCGCCGCTTCGGCCGCCTGCCTCTTCTTGCGCTCCTCTTCCACGGCGTGCACGCTCCAGCGGTTGTCCTGCTGGGGCGCCGGCGCCGGCCGCTCCTTGAGCTCCTTGACTTCGGCCTCGAGCTGCTGCGACCGCTTCCGCCATGCGTCGCAGTCGGCCTTGACCTTGTTCGACTGCTTCTCGAGGTCTGTGAGCGCCTCCTCCAGCGTCTGTGTGAGCTGACGCTCAGCATCCAGGTGCTTCTCAATCGTGCGGATCCGGGCCTCTTGGTCCTCTTGGATCTGGTTGAGGCTGCCCATATTGTCCTGCTTGCTGCCTGGCCGGGCTCCTGTGGGTGTGCTGGGCACCGATGGGCTGACGGGTCCGTTGGAAACGCCCGCCATCGAACCGGGTGGCAGAGGCGGCAGAGGGATCGCCGGCGGCGGTGTCGGGAGCGATGCCACCGATGAGCTCTTGCGCAGGTTGCCCGTGAGCGAGTTGGACCGGTGGTGCTGGTGTTGCGGGGGCTGGCTGGTTGATGAGGCGATCTCTTCGAACTTGGCCTGGGCAACACGGTTAGCACGATTTGGATGAGTCAATGGCTCTTCTCTTCTTACCTGCAGGCTGGCGTACTCCGCCCGGAGACCCTCGATCTCCGACTCGACGCGCACCTTGGCCGTAGTGGCATCCTCCAGCTGCTGGTTACGCTCCGTCTGAAGCGTCGACAGGCGGTTGTTGGTGATCTGCGCCTGGTCGAAGTTGGTCTGAAGCTGGTCCTCGAGCTCTTCCACGAGCCTCGAGTTCTTCTTGCTCTTCGACTCGAGATCCATCATGCGCTTCCGGATTTGCGACAGCTGCTCCGACACGGGGCCGGGGCTGCGCAGTGGCTCGCCCTGGACAGCGAGGAGATCTGCCAGCGTCGACTTGACCTGCTCCAGGTCCTTGAGGACAGTGTCGTTGATGGACGTAAGCTCCGCCACATGCTTCTCCGTCTCGGCGTTCTTCTCCTGCGCCTGGGTGAGCGCCTTTTGGTCGGCAATGAGGTCGTCGATGCGCTCGGTGATCTTGTCCACGCTGACGTCGAGCCCCAGAGCAAAGGCAACCTGCGTAGCCACCTTCATGAGGTCCTCGCGCGCGTCGTTGAGCTCGCACTCAAGAATGCGCGTGTTTTCCGCGTGCTCGTTCATCAGCACCGCCACCTGCTCTTCGTACTCCTTCTGCTCCGACATGCGCATCTCGCGCAGCTCCCTCGCGTGGTTCTCCTGAAGGAGCTTGAGGCCGTCCTGGTGAGTCTTGAGTGCTTGCTCGTGAGCAGCAATCTGATTCTCCAGGTTGTTGAGGAGTTGACCCTGGGTCTTGGCCTGGTTCTCGTGCAAGTCGCGCGCCTTGACGGCGTCCTCGAGCTGGCTCTTGGCCGAAGCGTGCGCCAACTCGAGCTCCGCCACCTTGGCAGCATTGCTGCTGATTACGGCCTTGTACTCGTCCACCTCGCTCTGGAGTGCCTTGATCTGACCGTCATGCTGAGCGGAAGTCTCCTTCGCCTCGTCGCTGGCCGCTTCAGTCTGCTCGGCTTGCTTCGCGTTGAACGCGGTGATCTGCGCCTCGAGCTCGGCAATTGTTGTCTTCATCTGCGACTCGGTCGCCTGCATGCCATCCAGGGCCGCCTTGTGCTTGGACTCCCAGCTGGCGAGCTCCTTCTCGAGCTTCGCCATCTTCTCCTCGGCACCGGCGGCGTCCTCGGAGCCAGAAGCATCGACCTGCCTGGACACCTCCTCGGGCTTGGCGTCGACCGCGTCGATGGTGGTCTCAGAAGTCGTCGTGGCGGGGGCCACAGTCGCTGTCGCTGCCGCAGCCTGCACGGCGGCACGGAGATTCTCAATCTCGGTGGTGAGCTGCTTCTCGGTGGCCTGGTGGGTCTCGCGCATCTCCATCATCTGCTGCTCGTTCCTCTCCAGCTGGTTCTTGAGTGTCGACACCACCGACATGTCCATCGGCGAGGCCTTCAGACTGGACCGCTCGCGGGTGAGACCGCTGATAATGGTCATCTTCATGTCCATTTCGCGCTTGGCAGCGGTAACACCAGCTTCAAGCTCCTGGATCCTCTCGGAACGGGCATGAAGCTCGTGCATGGCGGCGTTGAGGTTGAGCTCGAATCCTTGCATCATGTCCGGCGAGTTCTCAAAGTTCTCGGCAGCAATGTTGCGGAGGGCAGCGAAGGAGCGGTGCGCGCGGTCGATGATCATGACGTTCTGGCTCGACTTGCGGCGGATGACAGGCTGGCTTGTGCGCGGTGATGTCGCCTCAAAGGCCTTGGCTTGCGCAATCTCCGTCTTGAGCTCCTCGACCATATCAAGTGTCTCCTGGTGCTTCATCTCCAGCTCGGCGTACTTGGCAGCAAGCTCCTTCTCGGCGAGCTCCTTCTCAGCCGAGAGGGTGCGCAGGTGTTCGACCTCGGTGGAGAGCTCCGAGTTGGCGTGCTCGATCGGGGGAGAAGCGCGGGGCGTTTCGGTGTCGACGGGTGTCTCGACGTCAACCAGGGCCTCCTTGGGAGCCTCCTCAGCCGTGGGCTCGGTCTGGACGTGTGTCACGCCGTTGCGGCCCTCGGGAAGCTCGGGCACATTGTCATTGTCGACCTCAAGGTGAGTCTCCGACTTAGGCTTCAAAGTGGCCGTCTCGGCATCGGATGTCTCGGCGGTGATGGGCGACTCAAGAGCAGACGACAACTCCGAGGACAGAGAGCGCGACGAATCGTGGCGAGCACCCTTGCTGTCGGTGGTCCGCGACTCGGACATGAAGGAAGGCGGCCGTGTGTCAGTGGGCGACAGCATGGACAGCATCGAGTCGCGAACGGGGCGTTGCGGGTGACGGGACTCGTCGATGGTGTCCTGGAGCTCGCGAAGGTGGCGCATGGCCTCCTCGTACCTGGAGTGCAGAGTAGCGTACTCGTTGACAGTCGATTCGTGCTCCACACGCAGATCGAAGAGCTCCTGCGTGACGTTCTCCAGCTTGTCCGCCACAAACTTGGTCTGCGCCGGGCTCGGGGGCGTGTAGTCATCCTGGTCGGGCTTGAGGTTGCTAGAAGGTGCGGTCACTTCCTGGATGGTCTCGGGCAGGTCGTTCCTCGAGTGGTGGTCCTCCATCTCTTCGTCTGCTTCCATAATGGGCTCTTGATGGCTGGTACGGCTGACGTGAGACTGGCTTCGGGAGTGCTCGATGACAGGACGGCGATGGGCGATGCCGTTGGTCTCGGGCTCGGGCTCGGCAGGCTTTGTCTCGCCCTGGATGTGGTCGAGCTCGTAGAGAAGCGAGTCGAGCTTGCCGAGGCTGCGCTGGCGCTCAATGACCTGCTCCAAGCGGTCAATCTCGCGCTGCATCAGCTCAGCATCCTGGTCAGCCTCAGCCAGACGCTCTTCGAGGGTCGAGATGTAGTCCTCGCATGACGCCTCGTTCTCCCGCACGCGTGCAATCTCCTTGCGGAGCTCGATGATGATGGTCGCGTTCTTCTCCTCACCAGATGTGTGACCGTCCAGCTTGGCCTCGAGATCGTGCAGGTAATGTTCGGTGCTGGTTTCGCGGTCCATCAGCTTCTGGAGGCGAGACTGAAGCTGAGTGTTGATGGTCTCGACGTAAGCGCACTTGGTCTCCCTCTCGAGGAGGCTGGTTTCCGTGTTGGAGAGAGTGCTGCGAGTACTGGAGAGGGACTGCTCGAGGGACTGGATAGTCTTTTCGTATTCGAGAACAACCTGTTCGACGGCCTGGGCGAAAGAGTTGGACCTATTAAGGCGTTCGGTTGCGCTGTCTCCCATGGCGTCTTCGTCCAAGTCCTGCTCGTTCTGTTCGGCATCGCGAGCCTTGGCCATCTCGGCGATGAGCTTGGCATGGCGTTGGCTCAGGGTGGTGTAGTTCTCCTGAATGTCGAGAAGCTGGTTCTGCATCTCCGACTCCCTCTCGCTCTGCCTGTCGGAGCGTCCGTCAACTTGGGGGGCGCGGCGGTCGACGTTCGTGCGCTCGGCGCTGCGAACCTGGTCACGGAGGAAGGCCACCTCGGCCTTCAATCGTTCGATGATGGCCTGCTTGTCGCCCTCCTCCACCTGCTGGATCCTCGGCTTGCTCTGAATGGCGCGTGCCCGCTGGGCGTACTGGACTGTGTTGAGGGTCTCGCTGAGGTGGAATTCGGCGGGTGTGACACAGGCAATCATGTAGGTGACGGCGTTGCCCCCGAGGGAGTCTTGCAACAGACGGGTGAGTTTCGAGTCGCGGTAGGAGACGTGCGAGCCGGCGCTGCGGGACGACAGTTGGGAGATGACCTTGCCCAGGGCAGCGAGACCGGCGTTAATGGAGATTCCCTCCTTAGCCCTCTCGCCCTGCGCGCCGGTGTTCTTGAGACGTTCGCTACCGGCCAAGTCGACAAAATGCAGCTTGCTGTCGGTGGTGACCCAGCTCTCGTTACCGGTCATGGCCTCGAGTGGGACGGAGAAGCGCTTCTCGGAGGCGCCAGTCGGGCTCTGGAGTCCACTTTTGCGCTGCACGAGGTTGAGGGAGAAGACGGCGTGGGATCGCGAAGACCTAGCGTTGATAGCCGTTGCGTCTGTTTGTCGCAGGGACGAACCAAAGTTGAGGGCGTTCATCAGATCTTCTACCGAGTTGATCTCGACCTGACGCAGGCCTGTCAGCAGAATATTGCCCTTGGTATCCTCGCGAATTGTGACGTTTGTCCTCTCGTGAGCCGGCACGTGGTCGGGGATGAGCAGATCGCGCAGGTGCTCGTTGTAGATTTCGACATATGTCGCCTTGAGCTTCCACGGCTTCTCGCTGGCGAAGCTTCCGCTGCCATGGCCTGAGTATCGGGAGGGTGTCCGCAGCTGTGACATGGAGCCGCGGTTGGCTTGTTTCCGAGTGCCATCGAGCTTCTCGAAGAGAGCTGTGGCGGCACGAGGAATGACACCCATGACATCCTGGTCATCCTGATCGAGAGGGCCGGATGTGCCCATGGTGTAGGACTTGCCGGCGCCCGACTGGCCGTAGGCGAGGAGAGAAACATTGTAGCCCTGGACGAAGGCGTTGACACAGTCGTGCAGGTACTCCCAAACGCCCTCTTGCGTCACGTCTGAGCTGAAGACGCGGTCGAAGACGAAGAGCTTCTTGCCCTGGGGCGAGTCGATGGCGAGATTAGTGTTGGAGGTGACTTGCACCATGGACCGTTGGAATCGTTGGGGGATGAGATCGTAGCCAGGATCGTTGGGGTTCAGGGGCGGCCTAATTCGCACAGCTATTCCAGCGCAGTGGTTAGAACGGTTGTTGGCGGAATGGCGGACGGGGAACACAGGCACAGCGGCGCGTAGCCGAGGTGCGGTGCTGCAGGAACACAAATGGGGGAAAAAATACGTACCAACTCGAACAGCGGTCCTCGCGTCCTCGTCAGAGGCTCTGCTGCCAGCGCCAGCACCGCCAACCTTGCTGGACATGCTCAGGCGGCTGTTGCTCCTTGGGGATGGTTTGACCATGGCGCTTGTTGGTCGGGTGGGAAAAGACCCCGTCGAGGGCGAGCCGGGCGGCGAGCCAGCAGCCATGGTGTTTGGCATGCGAGGCGTGAACCTCTTGTATCTCGCGGTGCGCCGGGCCCTGTGAGGGGGGAGGGGGGTATCGGGTTCGTGGCTGACAGTTGTCGCAGTCTGTGGTATGTGAATGTCTCAATCCAGAGAAGGGAGAGGTATGTGTCGTGACGTTTCGGCGAGCGTCGTGGGACCGTTGTCAGGTCGTATGGTTTTTTGGTTCGGGGTTTGTTTGTCTTGTCCTGTCCAAGGAAGGGTCGGGCGTCTGAGACGAACAGGCGGAGTCCCAGCAAAGGCGAGTCGCACCAGGGCTGCTGATCAGGCAGTGGTCAAGGATTGAGTGGGCTGCCTCGAGTCGAGTCGCGAGGGAGGCAAGATGTCTCTCTCTGTGTCGACTGTCTTGTGTTTCTGGCGCGGTGTGACCGACCAGGCAAGGAAGGTGTGGAAGAAGTGAAGCCTGTGCTGGCTGGGGGGGATGGGGGTATCGCCAGTGAGGACCCGAAAATTAAAGGAGACGGACGGATCGAGCGAGGTCTTGTCTCTGGGACGGACGAGACGGGAGCGAGCGGTCGGGTCTGCAGGAAGGGGCAGCAGGCCAGGCAAGGACGGGACGGACAGGGGGGAGAAGAAGGACCAGGCCCCAGGGCAGGGCTCAGGCCAGGGCAAAGCAAAGGCGATAGGGGATCAAAGTGTGAATGGATCGACCGGGCTGTTTGGTTGGTTGGATGGGGCCTGGGACAAGCAACAAGCGCGCCCCCCAGGGGTTGTGAATCGTCCGTCCAGGCGGTTGTACTCGTGTACATGCGCTGGGTCAGCGGTCGAGTGGCAGTTGAGTAACTGTTTATTCGGCCGGGCGGGCGACCGGGGTTGGGCGGTTTTGGCAAATTAAAGACGCGTCGGTGGACGGACGGTGATTGGGGAGGCGAAGCGGAGCTGGGATGGCCTGGTCTGTTCCCCTTTTTGTTCGGGGGCCTGCCAAACGGCGTGGTCCGGTCGTCACGAAACAGGAAGAGCTCGGGGGGTCCTTGGGTCCGTCCTGACTCCTTGGGGGTCCCTGACTTTCCTGGGGGGCGGGCCACTTGGGGGGGGCGTGAGCTGGCTGGCTCGCACGGTCGCACGTTTTTGCTAGAGGTGATGTGATGATGGGCCAGCTTGGGCGTCGGATCGTCCTGTCGGTTGCCGGGCTGCGTTGCGTTGCCCCCCTACAGCTAGTAAGTTAGGGGCCAAAAAGAGTGGCCGTGTCTCACTGTTAGGTACCCGGCGCGAGAGGGTATCTGTACCAGCTTGGTCAGTTCCAAGCCAGGGTCGAGAAAAAGTCTTCAGGTGCACCGGATGATGCCGCTCGACTTTTTCCTTCCAAGGGTTTCGTTGCAGATACGGCGGGATGGCGACGAGGACAGTGTCCAAACAAGGTAACGAAAAAGAAAAGAAAGGTAATTCGAGTGCTCGCTATGAAACCATCTCGAGGGGAATTGGGAGAGGGAGCCAGCGCGGACCTATACAGTACCAAGTACGAGGACTCGCGGAAACGGTTGTGCGTCCAGACTCTGCCCATCGAAAGAAGAAAAAGAGCGGGGACTCGAGACCCTTTTCGGCTCCTATTGGGCCCGGCGTATGGTGGTCTGTGCGACAGGAAAGGGAAGGCGCAAGGTACACCCAGCGGAAGCTGCAGGGGGCAAGCACGGATACAATGGAGGGGGGGGCGGAACGAGGGAGGGAAGGGACATCCCGGCACGAACGCGCTCGGTACCAGAGCAAGCGATGAGCCGTTCAAGCACGCTCGAGGGAACATGGTGGCAGTCCGTCGCCAACTCACATCAATTGCCACCCTGAAGTCACTCTGTCTATGCTTCTGACGTCGCTGAATCCATTCCGAACGGCCAACAATACCTAGAGAAGTATTCCCCTGTCCATGTGTATAACAACTTTCGAATGTAACCTCTTGGCGCGTGTATGCCGGGGGTGCTGCGCGCACGCACTGCAGGGACCAATGGCATCAGTGTGCCGCCCGGGGAACTTCACCCGCCCGCTTGGAAGCCCACCACACTCATTGCCAGTTCCCCTCTCTGCCTCGAAACATCCATCCTCCCATTTTCATCTCATCGCGCGGGAGGGCGGCACGACAAGACAAGCAAAAAAGACAGGAGTCGAGACTCCCATCTGATGTTCAGTACTTGTACACAGGTACTTACCCAAGACAGGTAGTCCTCCCCGCTCGGCCAGTGTGCCGAGAAGCCAGCCCCGACGTGGTTCGCTGCGCCGACGGAGGGCGTTCGCCATCCACGTCCCGCCCGTGGTCCGTTTCGTCCGATGTCAAGAAAGTCCGGTCCCCAGTTTGACTCGCGATGGACCTTTCCATGATCGACGGGTTCGCTGCGCGCCTGCCGAATTTTAAATAATTCTCCGCGCCTTGCGATCCCGCACGATGGGCCTTTCGATCTCTTGTGTTCTTTTTTTGGGAGCGGCTTCGATGACCGCCACAATTTGTTCGACTCCAACCTAGAGTATCTCTAGGTCCGAGGTTGGGAGAATTTTCTTCCTTCTCAGGGGCACACACACACATACTGCCGGCCGTGGCCAAGATGCACTCGACAGGAGAACTCATGCAGTGTGCCACACCCATCCACACCGCTGCCGCCGCCACAGACCAAAAGTGCGGATGGCTTCAGGGCAGAAAATGGCTCCCATGGCCAATCAGGCGCTTCTTCGAATCGGGAATCCCAGGGGCGGGTTTTCTGACGAAGCAAACACCTCCCAGCAGGGGGCAAAGTCCGCACGCCGAGCTCCATCACCCGCCATCGCAAACTTGAACCCACACCAGTTGGCATGTCTACCTACAATCCGTATGGGCAAAAAACGCGGATGTACATCCTCATTGGGGATAATCTAACCGCACACGCGATGATGCCGTTGCGACTAAGACCACCGTCGCATCTCACCACGCCGTCAAGGGCCGGCCCCCGCCATGTTCCCGTGATAGCCATCTCATTCACTCGAGATGGCACTTCGGGACTTCTCTGGGCCCCCCCCCCCCCCCATATGAATAGCAGCAAGAGATCACATTGGACGAACGGCGGTCTAAATTCTCGACGTGACTCGAGGAAAAGGAGAAATCCTCCTGCTCTCGAAAACACGGTGGCTGGGAGGATGACACGGCGGTTCCGAGCCCATGCCCATCCGCGGTTTTCAACCTCTTGGATGAACCAGGTCCGTTGAACTTTGCCATCTTTTACCTTCCCGCTCTGCCGCTGCCTGGTCCTAATCAGGGAATGCGCGGGAAACGTCCATCGCTCGGCAGCGGGGCAAATCGCCTTGTCCTTCAATGCGAACACATGCCCGCTGCTGTCTCAGCCCTACTTGGCCATGGATCTCAACGGTGTTCGCATTCAGATCCTCCACGAGGCGTCACCAGTGTTATGATACCGACGCCCGTTGATGTCCCCGGCGAGCGGGGGTTATATCACAGATAGTATCACTGGAGCCGCCCAGGTTGTCGGCATACTACCCAGTACCGCGCAAACAAGTCACGTCAACCGGCCGGACGTCGCCCCTCGACGGTACCCCAGTGTCAGTTGACACTGACAGCGCGCGCCAGCCTCCTCTGTAGTTGGTCTGCGTTACACTGCAGGGCGCCTGCGGCATCGCACTCTCCTGTGCATCCAAGATGGGCCACGACGTCCGGTCGCTAGGCTCGATGCGTGTTGCTGTATTTTCGCATTTGCCGCGTATACCCCGTGCCCGCCACGGTAGTTCCCTTACGAAGGGGGCGAACACTGCCGGTCATGACAGAGGTGTCACGACGATGCCCTGTTTCAGAGAGCCGGCCCTCAACTTTGAGAGTCACGATGGACGTCGGGGTGTCGATCTGGGGGCCGCCCGCCTTTACTGGCTTCGATCTGACTCGGGAACCATATCTCTCTGCCGGAGAGAAGGGCGACTTCAGGGCATCCACCCGCCGGCAACAGCGCTGTACCGACATACTTCTGCCCGCTGTCATCTCAACAGGGCCATGTCCAACCCGCGAGGGGGGACCAGACGGACGTCCGTGGTCGCCTGATGTGTCGCCCGTCGTCGCGCAGATCCCCCCTTCACGCGACGCAAGACCCAACCGGAACCCAGCCATGGCTCGGTGGGAAGACCCTGAACCGTCCAAAAGGCTCGCCACGGACGATCGCGGCCTCGTGCCAATCATGGATGAAGGCGCGCCACGCCATTTTTTCCCCCACTGCCAAAGCGCAACGCTAAAAGATACTGGTCGCTGTCTTGACCTCGCCGCCACGCCGCGCCGTCGCGCGACGGACTCGTGCTCGGGGGAGGCTTCGTTGAAACGCTGGCACAAAGGATGGGGCTTCTCGCTGGTTGATTCGGCTGGTTGAATTTGCAAGAAGGATAAAGGGGGGCAGACCATTTCGGGGACTTCTCCGTTCCGAGTACCGTGGCGGCCACCCCTTTCGCCCCCTGAACGAACCGTCCGTCACATGGCAAGTTGCAAGTGATGGGCGCAAACCACAGACCAGTTCGCGACGCCGCAGAGCCGGCCAGAACACGTTGATCGACCCCGCGATCTTCGGAGACAAATGCAGATTCGGGAAAGAGGCGCATCATGCAGCAACGGGTTTCGGGCCAGAGACGTGTTCTATCTCCGTCGGCTTGGTGTTATGCACCCGCTGGTGGTGATTTTCGGATCGCCGTTGAGCTTCTCCCACGTGGCGTAGGCCGGACAAATTTCTTCGATTCTCCATCTCCCCCGCCGCAACAAAGGGCAACAAAGAATGCAGGGCGCTCCTCTCCATCGGCCGTCCGGTAGCGAAACTGGAGGCTGAAACATAGCCCCGGAAGATGGAGGGGCGACAGACTGGACAGTGTTTTCCGTTTCGGCGAGCGACTGACCGTCGAGGAAGCCGTCATGAACCATGGACGAGGAGCACACACTTCAAGGCGATGACGTTGACGGATGCAACCCTCCCGTCGGCTGTGCAATTTGGTGGCTCAGAAACAATCATGCCTCGGTACCAGACGATGGCACCATCTCCAGTGATGCGAACCGGCATTTGGTGTTCGGAAGGTCGACGCTGAGACGGCCGAGAAGCGCTCGAGAACATGCGGTCGTTTGAGGCGGATGGATCTTATTGGAATGCCGGTTCATAGTTGTGGTTTGGCAAATCTAGTGTCACGTGATGACGCGAGTCGACGATTCGCGGTGGGTGCAGTGATGATGCTGTTTTGACGCGACCCCACCAACGAGGGAGTCCGAGTCCACCACGTCGAGAATTGTGATCGCAGGCTCGGCGCGCTGCCACCAGCACGGCACCACGAGACAGTGCAAGCCCGGCAATGGGCCCTCCCATCTTTCACAATGGTCGCTGAAGTCATTGATCTACTTTCTAGCTCCTCCCCGCCTCCAGCCCGACGGCCATCAACGCCCCCCAGACGTACTCCGAAATGGCCAACCTCTTCGAAGCCATTCGTCCTGTCTGACGATGTACTCGACCTGACACAGCTCTCTCCCGAGGCCGACACTTCTCGAAACAACGATCCGCCCATACCATCGCAACAACTGCCCCCACCGAGACGACCCGACAATGGCAACGTCAACCAGGTCGTCTACCAGTCGGACGACTTTGACACGACCGGCGATTTGGATAAGAGCCTGAATCTTGAACATTCGCTGTCGAACTGGACTGAGAACAACAAAAGACGACGCCTGTCGCCGGCTGTTTCGTCCAAACAGACGTCCTTGTCGCGCTCGCAGTCGGCTGTCGTCCCGTCCAGCTTCCTGGCAGCGCACCATTACTCCGGCACGTTGACCAGGGCGCAAGCTCTGATTGACCCCATTGAGTTCACCAGCTCGCCGTTCGTGCCCCCCTCGGCGCAGCCTCCCCGAGTTGATAAGTTCGATGCTTTCGATGGCACGCCCCCGACACGCTCACAGCCCGACACGAGGACGTACATCCCACCGAGTTCGTTCGACCCTTTTGCAAGCGACACTGCCCCCATACCAGCTCAAACACCCGCTCCTGCGCCAATTGCCGCGCCCGCACTTGCTCCGCCGAGCTCATACGATCCCTTCGCAAGCGACGTTGAAGTAGTAGCCGCGCCAACTCCCGCCCTGCCAAAGAAACGAACCTCCCCGCCGGTCATAGAGTTGGACGACGATGAAGATTCCGACCCCTTTGCAAGCTCGCCACGAGCGGCCCTCAAGAAAGCAACTTTCATTCCTCAACAATCTATACCAAGCACGAAGCCGAAACCGCCCAAAGGTCCGGTCGAATGGGATCCAATATCGAGCTCGGCGCCACAACTTCGCCAGGCCATAGAGATACTCGACGATTCGCCCCTGCGTCGCCCACCTCCCAAGGCCCCAAAGAACAATGGCCCTGCCATCATCAGTCTGAGCGACTCGGAGGTCTCTACGCACGGCCGCGACCCTCTTGGGGATGATGATGACGAGGATGAATTCCCTGATCTCGCCAACATCGACATGTCAAAGTACCGCCCTCGGTTCAGGTCGTCGTCGCCAATCGTTCGACCTGCCGCCCGAAAAAAGGCGGCGGCACCCCGTCCGAAGGCCGCTGCTACCACCACCAAGAAAACGCCAGAAGAACGGGCCCGGGAGAAGGATGCAAAGGCCGCTGCCAGAGATGCAGAGAAGGAGCGCAAACGACTGGAGAAGGAGGCGGCCAAGGAGCAGAAGGCCAAAGACAAACAGCGTGCTGCTGCCCTGGCCGAAGTCAACAAGGTCCGGACCGACAAAAAGGTGTCAACCCCCGAGATGATTGTCGACCTGCCCATGTCGCTACCGACCCCTCTCGCCATCCAGGCTCAGGAACTCCTCAAAGACCTCAACGTCGAGTACAAGACGTGCCCGACCCCCGTCGATAATGTCGTCAAATGGCGTCGAAAGGTCCAGAGCCATTACAACGATGATCTCGGCATGTGGGAGCCCAGCCCTCTACGCATCGAAGACGAGACTTATGCCATGGTCGTCGTGACCGCCGATGACTTTGTCACAATGGCTCTCGCTCCCGAAGGGGAAGACCTCGACGCCCACGTCGCCAAGATGCGACAACACTACCCGACCGAGCAGATCATCTACCTCATCGACAGCCTCAACGTCTGGATGCGCAAGAACCGCAACGTCCGCAACAGGCAGTTCGTATCTGCCGTCCGAGGCCAGGAAGACGATGCCCCGAGTTCCAGTACCGCTAGAAAACGGAAGACGCCGACTCAGCGGGCCTATGTCGAAGAAGACATGATCGAGGACGCCCTGCTACAGCTCCAGGTCGTGCACAGCGTCCAAATCCACCACACATCCGCGCCTGTCGAGACGGCGCAGTGGATCGCCGTCTTCACGCAGCACATATCGACGGTGCCGTACCGCAAGCAGAAGGAAGCAGCCAACGCCGCTGGCGCTGGTTTCTGCATGGAGAGCGGCCAGGTCCGCACGGGCGAGGACGTCCGCGACACGTACACGAAGATGCTCCAGGAGATAGTGAGGGTCACGGCGCCAATCGCGTACGGTATTGCCAATGAGTTTGACACCGTCACTAAGCTTGTTCGCGGGCTCGAAGAGGGCGGTCCTCTCGTGCTCGAGGCATGCAGGAAGAGCGCCAACAAGGATGGAGCACTTTCTGACCGCGCTGTTGGACAGGCAGTCAGTCGCAGGCTTCACAAGGTATTCACGGGACAGGACGAGACAAGCACAGATGTATAAGACGATGGAATCATTGGGAATCATTGTATTCTAGTCTGGAGAACAAGTCTACGCTTGAATCATGGCTATTTGGTTGTGGCAAGGCGCACCCTAAGTGATCTGGGATCTTGAGACATCGTTAGCCGGGGCTTCAAGAGAGAAGGCAATGATATCAAAGTGAGGGGATGTGCTTGTATCAGATAGCGGTTGAACATTGATCCACATGTAAACTTTCGGTACAGGTCTGTGAAGTTGGTTCCTCATCACGCAAGCAGGGTGGGTGTTGGGTTGAAGAAAGTGTGCAACGTACCATTTGGGAAGATGCCTCTGGGTCCAGGTGCGTGTTGACATGAGTGCTGCTTCAATCAAGCTGCTCCTCGGCCTTGCGCTTCTTGGATGGTCCAGAGGCGAAGAAGGACGTGACAGTCCTTTGCCGAGCGTCGTGCTGGGCACTGCCGATGCCGCCGCGGGTCTTCTTCAGGCCGGCGAGGTGCGCGACGCTGTTGACGGTTGCGACGGCGAGGCGACAGTGTGGCCAGCGCGGATGCGCCTCCGAAGAGGTAGGGGCCTCGACGAAGGACACTTCGAGGCGTGTGAAGCCGGTGTTGCTCCAGCGCGCTGGGACGTCGGCGTTCAACGACGAGACCAGTGATGGATGGAAGCAATCCGGTCCGCGGACGACTGCGAGCAGCGAAGCAAGCATCATGCCGTGCGACACAATCGCGATGTTCGTGTCATCTTCGCCATCGGCGGAAGACACGACAATCGGCGACAGGTGCTCGTCAATGAACCTCGCCGAACGCTGTCGCATCGACTGCTTCGTCTCGGCATCCTGGGCAGCAGCCACCTGCTTATCCCAACGCCGACCCTCATCGGAACCGAAATCCTTTTCACGCAGGTCAGGAACCTGCACCAAGGTCGGCTTCGTTTCGGTCTGCGCGTCGCGGACAGCTTCGGCGGTTGAAACAGCTCGCTGGAGGTTGGAGACGAAGATCCAATCGAAACGGGTCGATGTCAAGTGTGCGCCAAGGCGGCGAGCTTGGATCGCACCGTGCGATGTCAATGGAGAGTCGCGAACTCCAGCGCTGTGACGGTAAGCAAGACGCGGCGACTCGTGCGCGACCGAGGGCCGTACAGGAGGCCGGCGACATTGTCGACCGACTCGCCGTGGCGGATGAGGAAGATTGTGATTTTGCCCATGGTGGGAGGGGGGAGGTTCGAGGGAGGACAGCTACATGGTGCTGCGGCGCCGCAGGAGTTGAGAGCGTGGAAGCGAGGCTCGGAACTGCTCTGGGCTGCTGCTTGGAGGATTGGAAGAAAGCTGGGAGGAGGAGAAGTTTTCGGGCCTTTTATGTGGTTCGCTGCCCTTATCGGGTTGGAAGTCTAATCGCCGGATGATGAGTCATCGAAGGCTGGGGCCCACTTCAAGTTGGGCCATCGGCCACCGCCCTCACGACAGACCTCTGGCCCGTCACGTCTGTCCAGCGAGTCTTCCACAAGGTCTAGGGATGCGACCGATCAATTATTGCGTCTCTCGTCTTGTGCTAAAACCTGTCACAGTCCACAGACTTGATCTCTCCCCGAGTCATCTCCTTCGCCAACGCAGCGCACCTCCCGCTTGTCGTGAACAGAACCTTCATCTTGCTTGATCGCAAGACGGCAATCAGGTTCCGCAGTTGCGCCTCTGTCCCGCGATTATCCAGCCAATGCAACGCGTCAATCAAACACAAAGTCCCTGCCGGCATCACCTTCACCACCGCGTCTAGCACCTCCATGCCGCGTTCCCACGTGTGCATGCTTCCATCGAGGCCTAGGATGTTCTCAGGCGTGAGACCAAGGGCATCCTCGAACCGCACATCAGCATCCAATGCCGAGATCTGGCGCATGATCTCGAAGAGCTGCGCAATAATCGCATAGAGAAGCGATACTGCTGCCTGCGCTTCCTTCGTTGCATTCCCTTCGCGAAGCTGCTCTTTCCGCTGCAGGCGGCAGAAGTATGACGCATAGTAGAGCTTCCCGCCACCTGGGAGACTCACTTCTGCGACTACGTCCATGACTTTCGCGGCGATCATGGTCATGGGGTTCTCTTGGTCCTGCGAAGATATCGCTTGGTCTGCACAGAGCCAGAGGAAAGAGGACGTGGACGAAGATGTCTTGAGCCAGTTGCTCAAACCCAGGACAACGTCTGGCGGAATGATACTCGCCTCGGCGCCGACGGACTTGAGGCGGAAGCGATCTCGTTCATAGTACGCCTGGAGAGCTTGCGAGCTGTCGAGAAGCGCTTGCAGCTCGTCGTTGTCGTTTGTGACTAGGCGGTCAGTCAGAAAGCTGCGCAGGTAATGATCCCTCTCATATGGTCGATGTCTTACCATCTTCGACAGAGAAAATCGATGGGGATATACTCCTCGAGATCATCTTGTGAGCCTCTCGCATCTCTCTTTTGTTCTCCTCCAGATGTTGGACGGACTGCCCTTTAAGCAGCTTACTGAGAAGGTTTCCCACATGCATCAAGCTTTGAGCTTGTGTTTGCTCCAACCGAGCCTGTCTTTTCTCGAATCGAGCCAGCCGAGCATCGATGGCTCCGGTGTGTTTGAAGGTGGTGTCGAACCCCACCTTGAGCGCTTTCTGAGTACCTTGAATAGCACGCGTTTTGATACGATCCGCCTTGTTCTTGACTGCCTCCAGCTCTCCCTTGTAGCTCTCCCTGAGGTTTTCATTGAAAGATGATCCGAAGCGCTTCAGCTTTTTCTGGGTAAGCCATTTTGATACGCTACCGAGGTACTGAAAAACGGCAGAGTACAGCTCAGCTACTCGCCTGCGCATCTCGTCTGTGCTGAAAAGCTCCAGGTCATGGCAGCAATCTGCGATTATCTCGTCGATCTGGCACAAAGCCTCGGCGATGTCTTCGGCCACACCCTGATGCGTTACGCTTGCCTGGCCATCTGATGTCAGTGACCCCGCTCGGGTCGCTCATTGACTACCAGGAGCTCCCAGATGGCGCATAACGTACTTGAATGATTGCCGTGATAGTTCCTGCAAATATCGAAACGTACTCGCTGGACTGTGGTAAGGTATTGAGGAGAGACTTGTGCGAGTCGAGGGCGCCGCAGACGCGATGAAAGCGGCTTTTCGTCTTCCCCCACCCCCCTTGATGCCCTTGGGCGTCTCGCGCTGCAAGAGCATTGCTGATCAGTCTTGAAATTCCCTCCGCGGTGGGATCAATGTTGTCTAGATCGAGCCTTTCGTCTTTGTTGCTGCGGTTCTGGTAGTTTCTCCAAATATTTTGAAGGTGTTGGGCATCCTTGGCTATGAGCTTGTCAAGAGGATGTCTGAGAACTGTCAGTCACAGAACCCTTCAGCAGGGAATCTTATCAGACTTACTGCCTTCCACCGATGAAGTCAGTCGATCCAAACAAGGCGCGCCATGGCTCGGCCAAAACCTCCAAGTTCGACTGCTCTCTCGCTAAAGCATGTGCCAAATCATGCTCACTCGGCCTTGCTTCAGAGATGCGCTGCTCAACCTCGTAGCTGTAAGACCTAACTAGGGCAAACGCCTGCCGGTCTTCGCTCATTGACATGCTGGTATTGACGATGATTGTTGATGTCGCCGTGGACGACATCGGCAAGCAACATGGGTGGCTGGGAGGTGACTGTAGAAAAAGGGCGGACGCGTGCAAGGTGACCACCCTGGAAATGGCCCCCAACTGGCGACTGCACCACGGTGGCCGGTCGCCTGAGATGCATACCTCCAGCCAACGATACCGACAGGCTCGTCGTAGGATGTCAGTCTGCATAAAACTTGCATGCAATCTGTCGAGGCTCAGGCCTAACATTGGCCGAAATACCCTGCGTCACTGATGGATGCCGGCTGTGCTTCCTCAGCTTGCCACGTGGTAACCAATCTACGAAATCCCGCACACCCCCGCACCCCCGTCCCTCCGTTATACAAGGTCCTCTCGTTCATCTTCATCCTGATGTGTAAATTTCTCCCAATTCCGTACATCTGCGTCTGAGCCGATTCAAGAAAGTCACCTGTGTTCTTCTTACATCCATGCCATGTCTTCAGCCGAGATGACCATGGCCGAGGAAAACGCAGCAACGGCTGAGAGTGGCACACCCGGAACCACCATCCCAGTGCCCTCCAACTCATGTCCAGTACCAGACAACTCGCCAAGAGTCAGGTGGTGTGTCAACTATCGCAACGTCGAAACCGGTGATCTCATCTATGAGGCCTTTGGAGACGAGGAATCCGATCTCGATATCCAGAACAGCCTCCCACGCGGAGAACCATCATTTGAGATCATCAAACTCTTACAAACAAAGCAAGAGAAGGCAGAATCCGACTCGACAACTTCTTCCCCCAAGGGGCCGCCGGCAGCCATTCAACAGGAGCCTCCCGTTTACTCCATCAGGATTCACTCCGAGGAAATTATCAACGCACTGCAATCCGTCGTGAAATACTACCCCCAGGTCAAGCTCGAAGAAAGCCCTCTCAATCTGAGCTACCCATACCCAATCCTCTGCCATCACTATGACGAGCTCAAAGAGTTCGCCATAACATGCCGGGACAGGGATCCATCCACAGCCTGCGACTTGGAGAAGAATGCCCACGGCCACATCTCCCTGCTTCTGAAGTATCTGGATGATTGCATCATGCCACAAGTACGAGCGGAGCAGGATCGCAACCGCTGCGGAAGTTACACATGGCGATGGATGTGGGTTGGTCGCAGGCCAGGCCGCACAGTCTTCACTGTCATGAGAGAGGATGAGGAGTGGCATGCCTCAGTCATACACGACATGTCTGGTGGACCATGGTCTGGCTCTAACACGTGGTACATCCGAAGTTGGACCCTTAAATTCGATGGCGAATACCTTGGTCGCGTCATGAAGCACACCGAGAACGGTTCGTGGGCTGGAGAAAGCCAACTCGAGTCGGATATTATGTTGCTCAACATGGCAGGTGACGACACTGAACCGACTGAGCCTATCGCGCAAGAAGCCATACGTCTGGGCAAACTGTACTGGAAGTTAGCCGAGGGACAATGCCAATGGCATGCCGGCAAAGTGGTTGATTTCCCACAAAACGAAGTAAGCACGCATTCCGAGGTCCCTTGTTCCCAGGTTCTGTCCACAAATCTAATAATATGTCATAGATCAATGGTCTCGTCATGGTAGATCCGAATACGTACCTGTCAAGCCCCGACGCATCGGTTCCGACCCTCATGGGCCGATCTGATGAAGTGGACTGGGTGACACACTGCAATTGCGGCGTTTGCCAGAAACGAAAAGAAACCGACACAATATGGAATGGGAAGCGGAAAGGGCCTCCCTTTTTTGGTTACAACAAGATCACTCCTGCCATGACGAAGGAATTCGATCACCAATTGGACTGGCGGCATTACCTCCTGTGCCCCCAGTCTATTCATGCCTTCTTTTTCAGGTCCAGGCACTGGCGTACGAACCACTTCTCATTCTGGAATTGCCGAAATTTCTAACAGTGTTACAACTCAGAGGAGGTCCACTTGAAGAATCTTGAAGACCCCAAGTTTGAGCGGGACATGATCGAGTTCCTTGAGATGGAGCCGAAACAGCTCGGAAGGCTAAAGGCCCTTGCTACAGCCTATTGCCGCAAAGACAAGAATGGGAAGAAGATTGATCGTCAGTCCTGGAGCGCGGACTTTGTGCAAGGAAAAGGAAAGGGGCTCACATTCCTGCTGCATGGAAAGCCGGGTGTTGGCAAAACGTTGACCGCTGGTAATAAGCTCACCCTCATTCCCCCCAGTCAGTACTGGTCTGGAATAGAATACTGACTTGACATGTCCAGAATGCATTGCGGAATTCACAGAGAGTCCTTTGATGATCCTCAACACCAGCGACATCGGGACTGATGCAGTCACCGTCGAGGGCAACCTGACGAAACACTTCCAGCAGGCTAAAAGCTGGGGGGCGGTTCTTCTTATTGACGAAGCAGATATCTTCATGGAACGACGGTCTACCAGGAATCTCGAGAGGAACGCGCTTGTCGCTGGTGAGACTATTCGAACCACCAAACCACCCTTGCTGCATATGATGCCGACTGACATACCTGGTAGGCTTCCTCAGGGCGCTGGAGTTCTACGATGGTATACTCTTTCTTACGACAAATCGCGTCGGTGCGTTTGATGACGCCTTCATCTCCCGAATCCACGTACAGCTGTACTACAAGGACTTCACGGACGAGCAGCGACAAAAGATCTGGCACAACTTTGCGCATAAGCTTACACGGGAGAGGGGTGACTTCATCCGACTCAACCTTGAAGCTCGGGAGTATTTGTCGAGTTCCGCATTGCGTTCGCTGAAGTGGAACGGTCGTGAGATCCGAAATGGTATGTTCGATTTGAACGTGACTGGTGAGAGAAGCCAGGGAAGCATCCCTCAGCTAACCTTATCCCAGCCTTTCAGACAGCGGTTTCGCTCGCGGAATATGATGCGAAACCCTATCCGGGCATGGAAGACACGATTCAAGTGACAGAAGATCATTTCAAAGCCGTCATTGAGCTTTCGAAGGACTTTAAGGAGTACTTGGATGAGCTCCATCTGAAGAATGAAGAAGGCAGAGCGGCGGCCAGGCATGAGAGATTGGACAGTTTCCACGGTGTCTGAGCTATCAATCAGTAGCTCCTGTTTTGCAGCAACTTTTCTTCCTATCAGTTGTAACATCTTTAGTCTAATCTTCTTCTACCTAGATTGAGGAGACTCGTGTTGTTTGTTCCGTCTCAATAAATTGAATGTCCATTATGAAGACGCATTTCGTTGCGCTTACTCATCCAAGGCCGGTTGCCCGGCTAGCTCAATCGGTAGAGCGTGAGACTCTTAAGCAAGAGATCACATCTCAAGGTTGTGGGTTCGACCCCCACGTCGGGCTCAATTCCTGACGTCTCCTTCCAGGAGTCAGACGATTCTTTTTTGGCTTTTGGTTCTGCAGGTCTGAAACATCTTCGTGGGGACCTACAGCTGCCATGAGAAGTGTTAAGGTGAGCCGGAAGCACTTCTCGTTTGAGTTTGTTGTAATATGAGACCTGAATGCTATGAGGAACATGAGTGTGCAATAACGATGAGTGTACCGAACCCACGACCCCTGTACTTATAGTCTATGGCGAACTGTAAAACAATCATGTGGATGGAGTATGCATATTTCAAGACGATGGCTTTGTTTCTTCTACTTCTTTGCATCACCAAGCTCCCGACCAAAAGTCTCAACGGCCTCGACCATCCGACCAAGACCCAGCTTAAGGTAGTCCTGATCGTGGGCGAATACAATTCGGAACCAGCCGGGAATATCACTACCAAAGGCCGCGCCGCTCGCAAGGAAGATTCTGTTCTTCAGCAAGGCTTCCTGGAGCTTCGCTTCAAGACGTCTCGAGGCTGTTTCAGAGGACTCAAGCCCAAGGTCGTTCAGCACCGCAGTGTTGACCTGCTCCCGAATGGGTTCAAAAAGATCAACCCAGACGAAGAAGCCTGCGTTGGCTCCCTTCTCGTACGGAATCTTTTGATCCTTGAGGAATCTGACAGTGAGGGTGTAGTTCTCCGCCAGGCGTTTGCGGTTAGTTTGAGTGTACGTTTCGACAAAGGCGTCGTCAGAGAGGATACGTGAGGTGGCAAGGTCAGCAAGGGCTGAAGGACAGGCAAAGTATGAGTTTGACTCGAGGGAGCGGAGGAAGGGAGCGTTGTTCTGGCTGACAACACAGCCGAGCCTGATGCCATTCGAGCCAAAGTCCTAGCACGTGTCAGTGAATCTTCCAGTAGCGAAAACGGTTCGACGGCCATACCTTGCTCATCCCCCAGAGAACATGCACCAGGCTTGGGTCAATGAGGTCGGCAGTGTCAATTGACAGGACAGAGGTGAAGCCGGGTGCGTCAGGGGCATCAGGATTCTCCCAGATGGAGAGGGCGTAGATCTCGTCACTGATGAGATGAAGGGAATGTTTCTGACAGAATCGCATGTATGCTTCTAGCAATTCACGGGTATAGCAGCGGCCTTGAATCTGTTAGCAATGGAACGGTTTGTGAAGTTTCTCTCCACCTACCCAGTGGGTTGTGAGGGTTGCAGAGAAGAAGAGCTCTGACTCGGATGCCCTTGCATCTGGCTTCCTCAAGCGCAGCCTCGTATGCTTGCACAGTTTCGAGGCCCATGGGGTCGCTCGTCCCAAAAGAGACGCCGATGATCTGTGCCCTTTGGATGCATGTCAGCTGGTGTGTCGCTGACTCTGACCCCATGGCGGACTCACTCGGCACGGTAACCCATGTCGACTGGGAAACTACCGTAGTACGGACGGGCCAGCAAAACTCCGTCGCCCTTATCACACAGAGAGAAGCCGCAAAGCTCAATGGCGGGGCCCAAGCCAGACGTGACCAAAACATGGCTTTTGGCGACTGGAGTAACAGGGAAGAACCGGGCGTTGATGAATCTCGCGATGGTTTTTCGGAGGCGATGCGAGCCGGAGAAACCGTCCCCGTAGGTGAGCGAGCGGCTATCGATGCTGAACTGTAGATTGTGAGCATTGGTACTCTGGGGCGCCAGAAGAAGAAAGGGAGGTGGCACGTTGACCTGATGCCCACACAGCGTGAACTCACAGTCTTGGTCATGTACTCGATGATTTCCGTGTGCATCAAGGTCTGCAAGTGTGATCAGTCTTGAGGCCCATGACAGGTTTAATTTCTGCTGAACTCACATTTTCGGCGACGCCGAGGCTCACGTAGCCCCCTGGGTTGGTTTCTGGATGCCACAGATCACATACGACGTCCAACATCGGCACCTTGCTCCCTGGGGCGGCAAACACCTCTCCTCTGGCGGAGAGATTCGTCTTTGGAGCTGCCATGGTCGTGCAGGTCGAATACAAGTAGGGAATGGACCGGTGAAGAACGTTGTATTGGGCGGGGGAGCTTTCAACAAGTCAGGCGGCGTGACTCGAATGTGGAGCAAAAGGGCGTGACACCAATGCCGAGATACGTAATCATGTCCACTTAGGGGCAGTGCCGCTATCAGATGAGGGCTTTAGGGCGGGGTTCCCCGGTCCGATCCCGGCTCTGGGGAAAAGGGGCTAGCGCTGTCAAATGACGGCGGGTCATGTCAACGAAGCAGACCGCGATGCTAGTTGAGAGTGAGAGGGATGCGTCTGTTTCCGAAATCTAGTTTCGTATATTGTTACTCTTGAAAGATACTGTATCTATAACTATGCTTCTCATCCTTGCTCCCGCTGTCCTTGAAATTCCGTGCCTTCTCCGACTCTGATGGCGGTGGTGATTGGGCTTCGAGGCCTCCAAACAGGGGTGAACATCTGGCCCGTGAAATAATAGTCATGATCCAGGCAATTCTGAGGAATGGTCGAGAACCAGGTGTCTGCTGGTTGTGAGCGTGTTTTCTAGGCTTTGGATTTGGAATATCCTCGGATTCTTGAGAGACTTACCCATGTTGTGCTGCTTGAGGGACCTGGACAAGTCATCCATCAGGAAGATCTGCTCATCAGACAGCTTCGCAATCATTCTGTAAGATTTCGGCTCTTTCCAATTGATTTTAGTGAATGGTTTCCCCTTGATTGTGACATGGAAATACGACAGCAGAAGCTGGCTTCCACTCTGCAGATCGGTCATCAGACTCATCAAGGGGAACCGGACCTGGGATCAAATCAATTAGTCTTTGAAAAGCAGGGAAACATGAGACGGGAGTGTAGTTACCTTCAAACCACGACTTCGAGCGAACCGAGCCTGCTGCTTGGCCAGCTGACCATACGAATGCAGGAGGATGTACGTGACAAGGAAGAGGGTGTACCAGAGTTCGGGGTTGCGTTCGCGGGCAAGCTTCTCCAACCTTCTAAGCAAGCCTCGTTTCATCGGCTCGAGGATACCGACGAGGATTGCGGACATTTGGTAGTCGATGAAGGGGGCGGAAGTGAGCGGGGCGGGACTCTCACGAGACCCGTCTGGGTAAAACATCTGGTCTTGTGAGAGCGTCCAACCACCTTCCATGGTTCGAGATGCAGACCAGAAATGAAGAGCGTCTGCCACCAAGCTGCGGTAGTTTTCCGGCTATTGTGTACCCAGGCTATCAGTGATTGCAAACGTCAATCAAGTGCCAAGGGGGGGGCTACTTACCACGTGTTTCCGGGGTTGTTTGACCTCGCAAGCAGCAGCTTTGAAAATGGTGAGATCCAACCAACAATTCTGCTCATGCAGGTAGTGGTTCATGTACACGGCGAAGTTTTTCCGGATGAACTCTCTCACGGCAACTTTGGCGTCAGATACCAGAGCATAAGCGTGGGTGTAGAGACGATCTTGTCCTTCGCGGGCTGACTCGAGGGCCTTTTCTCGGTTGAATGGCTTGGCAGTCAGGAAGAGATCAGCAGGGCCTTGCGAGAGCCGAAATCTGATTCTCAGTCCTGTCAATGTATCGATGTTGCTGAGAGCTGGTTTCAAGATGGCGTCGTCACGAGCCAGCTCTCGATACGGCCTCCATCCTGATAGGTCTGTCGTCTTGCGGTTGAGAATGATGTACTCGAGTCTTTCGTGGACGCATGGAATTCTGCACTGCGGGTTGTTGATGGCTGCGCATGTCTCACAGCCAGAGCCTGCTTCGCCTGGCCGACACTGGCAGTGTTACATGTCAGTTGCCGCCGTTTCGAATGGGTAGAACCATTATCAAAGGCGTGTCATACCTTTTTCCGCTGCATGGAGCACTGCAGACAAGTGAAGGTAGGGTCAACCTCAACCTTGCTTTCCTTCGTGGTGGTCTTCTTGGGCTTCGCCACCCTTCCTCCTGCAACCACAGAGGTCTGCGACTTTTTCCGAGGACGGGTTGGCAATGGAACAGTCCTATGAACGGTCGGCACAGCATTGTAGGCTGATGCGACGTGCGAGGCCCGAAAGTCGCTCACATCAGTCTGAACCGCGGCGTTTCGCATGACCGGTACCTCTGGTGTCTGGCCCGTCCCAATGCCGAGGGTGATGACCTCGAAGTCCTGAGGCGACACGGCTCCCAGACGTGGCGGATACGAGCCGCCCCGGTGGCCTGAGAGCCCAGCTGGAGATCCTTGGGAGCTGTGATAGGGGGTAAACTGCGGCAGGTGACTGGTGCCACTGTCTGATGAGGGTGTCCGTGTATTGGATGACGGGTGCGGGCTCTGAAGATGGCTTTGTGATATGTCGGCGGTGTTCCACGGGTCAACCTGGGGATTCTCAATATGGGATACGGGCGGCCAAACAGGACCTTCACCGAAATGAGTGGTGTGATTCTGCAACGAATACATCGGTTGGCGGCTCCAAGATGAGTCCGATTCGATAGTGTCGCCGTCGAAAGACGGAACGCCGACACTGACCCAGGGGTCGTCGTCTGGTGCCAAGTCATCGCCCGGGAAGCCGTACCGCTCCGAGTTCAAGATGGTGTGTCCGCTGGAGGATACCGTCTGAACATGAGAAGGCCGCTGTGCTATGGCTTCGGCATACTGCATCAGCCGAGAAAACGGCATGCCCATCGCCAGAGCCGTGTGCTCCAGGGTGGCCAGCTCACCGGGTGTCCAGGATGGTACGGGCCCTGACTGGGGAGGTGCCGAAAACCCCGAAAAACGGGATGCCGGTGAAGGGTCTCCGGCGAACTGGACGAACCGGGAGAATTGAACGCCCAGTATGCCTGCAGACTGCACCATTAGTGACAAGCGAGCCGCGTCTGAGCTGTCGGATGATGCGTCATGATACTCCATCTGGCACCTAAATGACGCGTCTGGTCGTGGGGGATGAGTCTCAACGGGCGCTCGAATCGAGGTAAGGCTCCAGGCGGCGGAGTGACACGACGGGGAGCGGACACGGTGTACAGACCGAGGTCGTACTTCCAGCCTGTTCCAGATGGGGTTGCCCTCGGATAAAGGCGTCGGCGAAGGTAGGACGAGCCAGTTATTAGATGTTTGTTGAGCGCGTGATCATCTTAAGCAGCCCGACGCGACATGGACGGGTATCATCAGGCTGTGGTGATCGTCGAGAAGATCGAAAGGGTGAGGGGAAAGGCGAACGAGACGGGCGAGGGTCTTGACCGGTGAGAAGAGGAGGTGGATGGAGGAAACATCGGTCAGAGGCGTCCACTCATAAAACAATATCTTGTCTCGGCACAGTGACGGGAAAAGTGCAGGGGGCCTCGAGTCGGTCCAATCAAGCCGTTGCTATGGCGGCTGCAGGCGACCTACCGAGTCCTGCGGTGCGCAGCCTGATCTCCTGTATCCTGCAGACGTGGTACCGGCGGGGGTTGTACACGTGGGCGGGACAGGGGGTCGTTACTCGGTGAGAACTCACCCGACTTTATAGCGCCTGTTCCTTACTGGGCCGAGTCTCAGGGGTATTCGACAAATGACGGGAAAGGCACGAAATAAGTTTGCGCTTGATAGTCGCGAATGTTCCGTTGCGGCAGCAACACCAAGTACGCAGCACAGCCTGATTGCTTTCCGAATATCCCTGATGACTTGGGTAACACAGAAAAAATAGGGGCCGAAGGCCCTGAATAAATGAAGTCTCCGCCGCGGACACTGGAGCCTAAACCGCCCTGAAAACATGCTCCTCGTTATCACTGCTTCATGTCCTCTCCCACCCAATAGGCTCAGACGCAGCCTCACCTTTCCACCGCCCACAGACCCAGAGTTCATGCAGCCCGCGACTGGCTGCAGCAGGCTCTAGTCTCATGTCGACAGTACCCTCGGCAGCCTCCGATGGTGCCCGTGGGCTCAACATCTCCGACAGTTTACGGCCGTACTACGTCTTCCCCTGCGCAGCTGTCACGAACCCCCCCGAGAAGCTCTTGCAGTATGCTAAAGCCGACCACGGAAAATTCACGCCCGATAAGCCCGCTGCGATCATTGAAGGCGTGAGTGGTTTTGAATGGGACGTCGAGAACCTCAGATTCGGCACGACTTGGGCAGCGACGCCCAGGTTCATCAAGGATCTGCCGCCATCCCAAGTCCATGTCATCATCGCCGACCAGAGCGAGTGGCCCGAGGAGTGTCGAAGTATTCTGGATGCTCCAAACAGCGTTCATATCCATGGCTCTCGCTCGGCGGCACTTGCGGTCGCCGCCCATCTGAGGGTAGGCCTCTCGCACTGGTCAGCCGGCAAAGAGGGTTTCGAACAGACATACGTTGACTTGCCGCTTGGATCGGCAATCTTTCTTCGAGAGATGAAGGCAGACCCGACTGCCCTCGAGTTTGACATTTCTCCCAATACTTCGGACGCTGCGTCTTGCAGGTTCCTCACGGCAGCCGAGCTTGCCGACATGTGGGCGAGAGACGAGTCAGAGATGCCGCCATCTGTGCCACACACGAGCCTCAAACTTGTCAGATACCTCGAATCAGACGTCACGCTCGTCAGTGTGGTGGGCGAGGACGGGCAGCCGGAGCTCTTGGCTTTCAAAGCCCGTCGGAAGCCGCACACCATCTATCACGAGCTCAAGATTCTCATGCACCTTCCCAGCCTTGAGACTATCATACCCCCACCGCGATATCTGGTCACTATTCCATCAGGATCTGAGAAGCCACCGCTTGTGTGCGGCTTCCTCACAAAGTTCATCGAAGGCGGGTCTCTAAACGCCAGGCTCCCTGAGCTTCGGCGCGAAGGTCTCCTGACAGCAGCTCGCCAGCTGAGTCTGGCTATCGATGTCACTTCGACGCTCATTCAGGTCTCAAGATCATCTGCAAGCTTCTACTCAGACCTTCGGCTCGACCAAATCATACTTTCAAAAGACGCGGCTGGCAACGAGCGAGCCGTCTTTCTCGACTTTGAGCAGAGCCGTAATCTTTACAACTGGACGGCGCCAGAGATGTACCTCATGGAGTGGCTCGCCGAGATGGGCAGCCCACTCTACTTTCGGATTGATGATATGCCCGAGGAGGTGGAGAAAAAGTATGGAGGCATTCTCAGTCGCGTACTCGAGGCCAGGGGCCAAACGCTCACATCCCAGCCTCGGCGATACAACAACCCCGAGCTGGGGTGGTATTGGCCGTGGCTCACAAGCACTGCGGAAGAGCGAGAGTCTGCCATGGTGTACATGCTCGGCAAGATGCTCTGGTGCATCTTTGAGGGGCGGGGAGACGCGGACATTGTCCTGGGACGGTCTTCGCCCGAAGAAGCTGACCAGCGGTTTCCTGACTTTGTGCGGACGCACCCCCAGATTCGTCGGCTCATCACAAAATGCACGGCGGGAGCCCGGGAGTGGATCAACGGCCCAATCAAGGTATATCGACGAGACGGAAAGGTGTTTCCGCTGGGAAAGACGGGTCTTGGGGGCGAGCCGGAGGCCACTGCCGAGGAGACGCTCGAGGCCATCAAGAGCTTCTGGCAGGGCGAGATGGATAAGGCTGAGGCCTTTGCCGAGGCAAGAATACGTTGGGATGCGGGAAAGCCGGAAGAGGGGGACCGAGAGATGCTCCATTACCTTGACCGGCCCAAGCTACATGACGTCCTTGCCGAGCTCGAGGCATTCGGGGCTCGGGGCAAGAAGACGTGGCCGTGTCTCCTGGTGTGAGCTGGGCTTGAGAATGATGCTCGGTAAACCGAAGAGGCCTAGTTTCTCCCACGCAGGGTTGTATTCTGGGCGTTTGTCTTTTCAAAAGATAATGGAATATTACCAAATTGTTTCCTCATCACCAGGAAGGGGGGTGATGGTGCAGCGGGTAGATGGAAGTCGGGTAACACAGCAGGATACCGGTGAGCACCCCACGGCGTGATGGAGACGGCCACGGAGCCCATGTGATCATCGGAGAAGGGCTCCATTGGGGGATTGCCTGAGGATGAAGGGAGATAAAGTGCGTGAGAGACGGCCTTGACCGGTTGAACGAGGTGATGACTGCGGTGGGAGGCATGCATGAAGGGGGGCCACGACTGGACTATCAGCGGGCGAGTCTACACCACCAAGCTGGCCATCTTGAAAACGGCCCATGTCGGTGAACGAGAAGAGATGAGGCTCTGCTGGAGGTCTTTTGGGGGAGATGGGCATGGTCTGATGGGCGATGGTGGTGTCTCCCCTCCATCTTGCTACATATATCACAACTGACACAAGAGATCGGACCATGATAAAATAGCCCCCCGCCGTGTCCCGGCACACATCCCAGCCCATCTTCCCTCCACATCCTGCACTTCTCACACCGGGCCCGCGACTTTCTAGCTCCATCCCGAGACCACTCGGCCCTCTCCCGTATTCACCGGGCGCCACCCCACATATCCCTGTCCCTGATCCAGCCCCTGAGTGACCATGACCACGACCGACTTTGACCCCAATATTGACTATTACGCCCCAAGTCTGGGATCCCGGTTCAACATCCGGCGCCATCGCTCCTTGGAAGAGCTTGGTGCCTCCCAGCAACCCCTGCCGACGACAGATATCCAGTGGACGCCCAGCCGTGACAAGTTCCGCGAGCGCGCGTCCCTGCTTCTCGCCGCTGGCGGGGACGCCCGCCGCCACCCGGCACGATTGCCGAAGGGCTGGCCCGCGCGGCTGGCACACCCGCTCGCGTGGCACGGCGATGACCTGTCGCCCGGAACTTACACGTACACCCTGAGTGTGGAAGAGTGCGGGGAGCTGCATGCAGCCCTGGGGAAGTTTAAAGGTGCGTCTCCTTGCTTCTCTCTTCTCTCACCTGACTCGCCCGGCTTTCATTGCCCTAGTTCGCCCTCCTTCATGCAGTCCCGGAGCTAACGGATCAACGTCAACAGCCCTCGGTCTCGATCTGAAGGACATTGACAAGGCGTCATTCCCTTTGCATGGCTTGGGCAGGACTCTCGATGCCCTGCGCGGTCGCGTGCTGGACGGCCATGGATTCGTTGTCATCCGTGGACATGATCCCAGCAGTTATTCGAGGGAGGACAATGCCATCTTGTACATGGGCGTGTCGACCTACTTTGGTGAAGAACGTGGTCGACAAGCTCAGGATGGGCAGCTGATGAGTGAGTGATGTTCAAAGTGCAGGTACTCAAGGCTGGGGCTGACCATAGCAGGCCACATTGCCGACGTCAAGTTGGAAGGCATCGCCGATGAGATGCGAAGGCCGCTGTACACCAGCCTGTCACAGGTATTCCCAACGATAGCCCGACCTTCTTCCGATCCCTGACATTTTCAGCCATACCATACCGACCTTCTCTGCGGGATCTTGGCCATGTGCTTCCTAGGCGTGGCCGAACAAGGCGGCCAGGTTCTCCTCTCTTCAGCATGGACAGTCTACAACGAGATTGCCGCCAAGAGGCCAGACATTATCGACGTTCTCTCACGCCCCGACTGGGTGCATGACACGTGAGGCTTGCCCTCCCTAACCGCATGTTTCCCTGATGTCACTAACACAATGTCCTGCACAGCTTCGGCCGCCGCCCTGCCTTCCACAAGCGCGCCCTTCTCCATCGCTGGGGCGACAAAATCGCCCTCGTATTCTCCCGCCGCACCCTCACCGGCTCCGAAGCAACACCGCGATCGTCCTCGATCCCCGGCATGACGGCCGCTCAAGCCGAGGCCCTCGACATGGTGCACTTCACCGCCGATGCTCACCGTGTTGCTATTACCCCGAGCCCTGGAGATATGTTCTTCGTCAACAACCTTGCCGTGCTGCATAGCCGAACGGCGTTCCGCAACGGAGCGAAGGGCAAACGCTATGCCTTGCGTCTGTGGCTCAACGATGCTGCTCGGGGCTGGGGGGTGCCGCCGGGCTTGAAGCTTGCGTGGGAGCGCGTGTTTGGAGATATGCCCGAAGTTGATGACTTTGTTGATATTGATCCGTATGCGCCCAGGGGGCGGTCTGACTCGCCGGACGGGTCGCCGCCCAGGCCGCCGGTGCGGTCGACGTCGTGTGGATGAGAGCGGAGTGGAGGGCGTTGGTTTGTCTGTTCGGTTAGGGGAAGGCGAGGCCAGGATTTGATTGTATTTCCCCAACATTGGTATCAGATTGTTTGGACGCTCACATTCTTATTCAGTCAAAGCTTATCATGTCGTCGTACGGGTGGCCTATCACATTTGGATGTAAGCAAGAGTGTGGCTTATGACAGGCGTGACATCTGCCCCTGAACCCCTGTTCGGCCATATGTTCGTAGATGCGATGGGCCCAATTATTCGGCTCACTGGCGGCAGCCATGCTCGCTTTGATACCCTAGCCATGTTCCTGGATCCGTCGTTCATGCTGACAGCCAACACAACGGCAGCCACTCGAGATCCCCTGCCCGTAAGACCTAGAACCCAAAACGGTCCAGCTCCGGCCGGGGGCCACGGCCTCCGCGTATTTCGAAAATATTCAAAAGCCCGGCATGGCAACAAGAAATGAGTCCCCAAAGACACCTCTAATAATTCATCGTCTTGATCCTCCGCAATGGCACCAAAGATCATCTTCCTTGTAAACCCCGAGTTTGGTCAGCTCAATGTCCACCTCTCAACAGCCTACGCCCTTCTCCAGGTCGCTCCCGACGTCGAGGTGCACCTGGCTTCCCATCGCAATATCGAAAAAGAGGTCATCTCCACATCCACCCTAGCTCTCAAGAACTGCCCTCCCGGCCGCGCCCCCATTTTCTTCCACCATGTCGGCCCCTCGTACCAGGAGTGCATCGAGAGTAAGAACCACTCGGGCGAGCAGACACTTCTTACGAAGCCGGGCTTCTTCGAGATGTGGGGCCGCGCAAATTTCATGGTCGAATATGCGTGCCCCTGGAACACAGAGCAGTACATGGAAACGTACGAGGCCACGGTGCGAGTGCTTGACGAGGTGAAGCCGGACCTTGCAGCGGTCGATGCCATCTTTTGTCCAGGAATGACAGCGGTGAGAGCTCGCAAGGTCAAGTTCCACCTGCTCATGCCCAACAGCCTCAAGGAGGCCTACTACAACCTGGACGCCATGTGGACGTACCCTGGGTGAGTCTGAAGGTTCCTCGCACTCTCTCCCTTGTCAGCGACTGACTCTGTGCAGAATGGCACTCGGTTACTCGTATCCTCTGGCGTGGCATCTCATCCCGGCAAATATTCTGTACCAGCTGCGCCTCGGGTACAGCGCCTTTACCAACCCTGGGTTCACGGCGCTGAGGAAGAGCTTCCAGGCCAAGTACGGCCTGCGACCTGTCACGCTGGCTCCCATGGACCTTGGGATGGACCCCGAGCCTGGTCTCAAGTACATTGTCGCCGCGGCACCTGAGCTAGACTTTCCATTCCCAAAGCTTGGTGACAACGTCATCACCTGCGGGCCGATCATGAAGCCCTTCGCACCGCTGAAGAAGTCAGACCCCGCGCTTCTGTCCTGGCTCGCCCGTGGCCCGACTATTTTCATCAACTTTGGCAGTCATCGAGCTGTTTACGAGGACTTGGCCGTCGAGCTGGCGACAGCGGTACGGCTGGTGCTGGCATCGGCAGCGGACGCGGCGGTGCGACTCGGCAAGCCGGAGCTTGCGAGGCTGCAGGTTCTGTGGAAGCTGAAGCAGACGGGAGGGAACTGGTTCCGCCATTACAAGAAGTATCCAGTCAAGGAGCCTGGATCGCGAATCCATGGGATACTTGGCGCGGAGATGGATGCTGACCGGGTGAGAGTACTGGACTGGGTCGATGCCGAGCCCATCTCGGTGGTGGACTCGGGGCACATCACCTGCTTCGTGCACCATGCAGGCGCGACCTCCGCTCTGGAAGGGCTGTAGTGAGTCGACTCTTCCCTTGGCATGGTTGTGCCCACTGACAAGGAACAGCGCTGGTGTGAGGCATGTCGCGTTGCCTGGCTGGGCCGACTGCTACGACTGGGCGACAAGGCTGGAGTACCTGGGTGTCGGCGTCTGGGCTTCACGCAAGGCGTGTCCAAACTGGACGGCGGAGGAGCTGGGAGAGGCCATGAAGAAGGTCATCTTGGGGGCTGAAGCTGGAGCTTTCCAGCGCAAAGCGGACGAACTGTCGGAGGCGGTCAAGAAGAGCGAGAGCGGGCGGGTTGTCGCGGCCAAAACGCTGCTTTCGGAGTTGGATTTGGCAGTCGGCAGGTGAGGGAATTTTGTGTCCGTTCGAGTGTTGAGAATCGTCTGTCGCGATGTATCGGAGTTTGGGTCGGCGTGACCGATTGGGTCAAATTTGAGGCCCAAAAACCGCTCACGATGGCTTGGTGCGCCGAGACTGCGACGTCGCTTACTGGGCTCGGCGGCCAGGTTCGGGATCCTACGATATCGGCGCGTGACCTCATCAGATATGCACGCGGAGGATGCGAGGACACGTTTTCTCCTGCTCTTTTCGGATGCGATGTGACGGAGGCGTTGTGGAAGGAGGGATTGAAGTGGCAACTTGAACAGATGAATTGGATTAAGCCACCAATCGTCGCCACAAATAAGGCGCAGCAGACGACATGGAAGCCACGACATGAGGGGCAAGGCAGACAGGCTGGACAGGGCTGTCCAGCACGTGCCTGGAGATTTAGGGGCAACACTGCTGTGTTGTGCACCACAGTTGGGTGCTTCAGCCCGCTGCAGCCCACTCAGGCTGGAGACCCACTGGAGAACGCCCGGCTTGTGCCTGTCTTGGCTGTTTTGGGTGCCCTGCAGCCTGCAGCCCACAGCGGATGGGACTTTGAGGCCTCATTCAGGGGACAGACAGGCAGGTGTGACATCTCCGGGCGGGGTCAAGTTTCACGACGCTGGAAATTCTTCATGATCTCATCGCCCCCAAGCACCACCTACCTTTTATCCTTACCTTTCACCTCCCTACAACCCGAGCCTCTTCAACCTCCCTATAACCCCACCTACACGCCATGGAGAAGAAATCCCCTCAAAAGTACTCGAGCCTCCTCGACCCCGTCGACAATGTCTCGGAGAGGCGCCCCCGAACATCGTCAACTGCATCTCAGAAACCCGCCCAGCGCTACGAGAGCATGCTCGCACCCGTCGATGCACCAGGCCCCAGCACAGAATCTCCTCGCTACTCGAGCCTCCTAAGTCCCGAAGATAACCTCATCGCGCCGCCCGGTCACGACGCGCCACCGCCATACCAGCCTTCTGCAACATCACCTTCACCAGCTGCCTCACCCTCGCTCTCACCCGCCGCCTCGCCCTCCCGGTCCCCTAAAACCTCCAAAGCCACCACTCCCGACGATGACATCCACGGCCCCGACAGCGATGAGCTCGTCGCACCAGACATGCTCGTCCTCGCCAACACCGAAATCTACGGCACAAAGACGCCCCACGCCCCGCCCCTCTACAAGCTGAACCTCGCCATCGGCCACCTCCGCGAATCCAACATGACCGTCTCCTTCTCCCGCCTCGACTACCGCGGCCACACCGGCGCCGCCCACGCCCCCCGCGAGCGACACATGTACAACCTCCGTCGCCTCCCGAGGGTGATGATGCCCAAATGGCAATACCACCTCGAAGCCCTCACGCGTAGTACCCTCGGCCACGTCGGCATCCACACGCACATGAGCATCACCGGTTCCGGCTGGCGGGCGTTCAATCTCACCCGTCCTAACAAGGCTGCCGAGTTTGTGCAGGGCGATGCGCTGTTTGATGTCAAAGTGCGCCGTAAGGGACACACGGAATGGCGTTCTGCTGGGGACAAGCAGAAGACAATCCTGGCGTATGAGACGGCGGAAGATGGCATTTATCGTCTTACTGTTGTTGAGACTTTGGATCGCAAGACGCGGGATGCGCTTGTTGCGACTTGGTGTCTGAAGCTGTGGTGGGAGATTGCCGTGTCCAATGTCGAGCCGCTCACGTGGGATGAGGTGAGGCGCATTCTGCAGACGCGGACGACCGAGTTTCCAATTGGCACAGGCGCGGGATATTGATTGCGAGAGAGTGTCTTTGATTTAGCCGGTTCGAAGATACCCAGATAGAGTCGTTGA
Organism: Plectosphaerella plurivora; assembly: GCA_020726575.1. Taxonomy (NCBI): domain Eukaryota; kingdom Fungi; phylum Ascomycota; class Sordariomycetes; order Glomerellales; family Plectosphaerellaceae; genus Plectosphaerella; species Plectosphaerella plurivora. Next base: position 1,454,055 of record JAGSXJ010000002.1, on the reverse strand, counting down.
ATTCATTTGCGCACGCTTCTCATGTCTGCCTGTCCTGCTCTGTCCCAATGTGTCCAATGTCGTCATCAAGGCGTTGTCCGCTGCGAGAGGCGGGTCCAGGCCCTGAACTCCAGCTGAACCCAGCAAAGGCCGATGCCGGGCCTAAAACTCTTCGGCTCCGAGCCTCATTTCTCACTCACCTCACCTCACCTCACCTCGCTCCCCACCACATCCCTCACACCCACCCGACGACATCCCTCCCCAAGGCCTTCCACAGGGCAACCGCCACCATGGACTCCCCCTACACCAAAGAGCTACACACAGCCATCGCCGCTGTCCAGCACGCAGCCGCGTTGACCCGCCGCGTCCTCGCCGCCGCCAACAAGTCCAACGCCTCCGGCGCCGTCGAGAGCGTCTCCAAAACAGACCTCAGTCCCGTCACAGTCGCCGACTTTGCCGCCCAAGCCCTCCTCACAGCCGCCATCCGCGCAGTCTTCCCGGACGACAGCTTCGTTGGGGAGGAGACGGCCGATGACCTCCGCGCTGACCCCGCCCTGCTTGCCAGCGTCTGGGATTACCTCCAGCAAGCCGCCAGCCTTGCGACAACAGAGACAAACCTCACTTTCCCCGACTCCCCAGAGCATGCTTGCGAGTTGATCGATCTGCCTGGACGTGGCGTTCCTGGCCCTGGCAGGATCTGGGTCTTTGACCCTGTTGACGGAACGAAGACCTTCATCCGCGGCGAGATTTACGCCGTGAATGCCTGCCTCATGATCGACGGCGTCCAGACCGTTGCTGTCGTCGGCCTCCCCAACCTCGCCCCAGACGCCATCCCGCCTCTGCGCAACGACACCGTCGACCCAGACCCGAACGGCGGTTCCATCCTCTACGCCGTCCAAGGCCACGGCAGCTTCATCCGCCCCCTGGTCGGCGCCCCCTCCCTCGCTGGCACCCTCATCCCCCAGCACGACCCTCGCCCCTCCGAGCTCCGCCTCGTCACAAGCCTAGACGCCACCTCTGCCGCCCCCGGCGTCCACGAGAAGATCGCCTCCCGTCTCGGTGTCGCCTACCCCGGCAGCGACCTCCTCGGCTGGGTCGCGCGGTGGGCATCCCTGGCACTGGGCCACGCAAACGTCACCTACTGGGTATACAAGCGCCGTCAGCGCCTCGGCAAGATCTGGGACCACGCCGGCGCCATGCTCCTCTTCCAAGAGGCGGGCGGCAAAGTCACTGATCTTGACGGCAAAGAGCCTAACCTCATCGCCGGACGTCAAATGGTGGCAAACTACGGCTGGGTGGCAGCGCCTGCGGGCATTCACGCAGATGTGCTCAAGACGGTGCGCGAGGCCATGGTTGAGGACGGATTGGGTCACTTGTTGCTGTGAGGGAACGGATAGATAGAAAAGTTGCCGGAGCGGCTTCATTACGGATTTTCATGAGCTCATGACCTCCCAAAAGACCAGTCTATAACCTTCTAGACAAACACATGCTGCCATCGCTAATGGCGCGGCTGAATGCTGATCCGTGATAATGCGTAAAACCGAACTTCCTGACGCGCAAATCTACTGGCCACCACCGCGACGACGGCCACCACCACCTCCACCCTGGCTCTGGCCCTGACCCTGGCCACCACGGCCACCGCCGCCACCACGACCGGGCATGGTCTTCTGGGGCGCCGGAACGACCCTCAGGCCCTTGACACCCTTGAGGCCCATCTTGCCGACAGTCGGCTTGAAGAGGGCGGGAGTCTCGGGGGCGCTGAGACCGTCGCGGGCGAAGATATTGCCCTGAGCGACGAGCTCCTCGGCAGTCCACTTGAGGGGCTTCATGAAGTTCTTGTAGTAGCCCAGCCAGGCCTGGTACACGCGAGCCTGCTGCTCCTCGTCCATCTGAGCGGCGATGGCGGCCACTTCGCTGGCGGAAGAGAGATCGGCGTCGCGGGGCTGGAGGTTCATCTCCTTGAGAGACCACTTGGGGAAGAACGACTCGGCCTCGCAAACGACGAAGATGCCGCGGCCCTCGGCCCCGGCACGGGCGGTACGGCCAAGGCGGTGGATGTAGGATTCCTTGTCGGCGGGGAGGCCAACCTGGAGTACGGAAGTGACGCCGGGGAAGTCCATGCCACGGGCGATGATGTCGGTCGTGACGAGGACGGCGGACTGAGCGAGGCGGAACTCGTTGGTGACCTTGGTGCGCTTGTTCTGGGTCATGCGCGAGTGGAGGACGGAGACGGGGGGCATGCCGCCGATGTTGGCGAGCACGAGGCTGTAGTAGTCGGCAAGGGCGGCCGTGGGCGAGAACACAATGCCCTTGAAGGGGGGGTTGCCCTCCGAGGTGGTGACGGCGTGGGCCTCCTCGCGAATGGCGCCAACCATGGCGGCGGCGGTGAGCGAGAAGGTCGGGGCAGTGATGAGAAGCTGGGGGACGCGCTCGTGGGCGTTGACCTCGCCCTCAGGAATGGTAGAGATGCTCTTGTAGCCGGGGGCCAGCACGATGCCGGCAACCTCCTGCACTCGGGGCGGGATGGTGGCAGAGAAGAGCATGCCCTGACGGTTGGTCTGGAGCTTATCGGGCAGGCCCGAAACGATGCGCTTCAGGTCGGGCATGAAGCCCATGTCGAGCAGACGATCAGCCTCGTCAAGGACCAGGGTGTCGAGGTGGCGGAGGATGGGGAGGAACGACTCATCGCTCATGTGGTCAATGAGACGGCCGGGGGTGGCGATGAGAATGTCGCAGCCCTTGAGGATGCGCGAGGCCTCGGCGCGCTTGTCGGTGCCGCCGATGGCGATGCAGACGCGGTACTCGGGCAGACGCTGGAGCAGGCGAGTGGCCTCCTTTGCAATCTGCATGGCGAGCTCGCGGGTCGGGGCGATGACGAGAAGCGAGGCGCCGCGCTGGCGCTGCGGTCGGTTCATGCTGATCATGTTCTGAAGGGCTGGGAGAAGGAAGGCGACCGTCTTGCCGGTGCCGGTCTTGGCCTGGACGAGGCAGTCGGCGCGCGAAGGGGGCAGCAGCTCCTTCAGGGTGGCGGCCTGGACGGGCAGCATGTGATCGAACTGAAGGTCCTCGGTGATGGTCTGGATGATCGTAGGGTGAACGAGGTTCTGTCCGGCGAGCTCGGCGAAGCGCGGTGTGTCGCTGGGGACGGCCATTGTGAGAGGCGGCGCGGCCGTCGCGTCGAGCTGCATAGGATCGTCGCGAACGAAGGCGTCAGTCGTCATCGGGGCCTGGTTCTCGTGCTGCTGGGCCCTGGGCTGGCCGAAACCACCGCGGCCACCGCCGCCGTGTCCTCCACGGCCCCTGCGACGGCCCTGCTGGCGACCGCCGCCGCCCTCCTGGGCAGGGTTCTGACGAATTCTCTGACCCATCTTGGATCTCGGGGTGAATGAACGAAGTCTTGATCGGTCGGGATGGAGGGGAAACAAAGTGCGAAACGACTTTTAAAGCAATGGGTATCTTTCTGAGTTGTTCTGACGTTCCTCGGATCGCTGGGGAGGAGAGTCTGGATGGGTTGTTTTGTGGGTGGCAAGTTTGTGATGTTGCGATTATGGGCAATTGAAGAATGGAAATCTCAGATGAAGTCGACGTGGCCCACTATTCATGCAGGGACTACTAGCGTCTCAGGCAACAAGGGACGTCCGTGTTATCTGGGACGATAAGCCTTGGCCGCGGCCAGGGCAATGGCGCTAACAGCGAGGTTAGCGCCGCAGGCGCTTTCTTTGACAGGTGAAGAAGGAACAGAAGGAAGGCAGCCTCGTATAATGTCTCCTCGTGCTTGCCATCTTTGGGTTTGTATCTGTTCTCACGGAACAGACGAGAAAGGTGTAATCAAGGTTGGGCGACAAGCTGTTCCGAGCTCGTCAAACATCAAACAACGGCAGCGACGTTGACGTCATCCACCTCGGTTTCGTAGAAGCAACTTTAACTCGCTTGATCAATCCTCAAATACAAATCCCAAGTCTTATGTACCTTACCTCAAGATCCTACACAGTGTAGCGGAAGTCAGGGTGGCCACCCAGGACCTTCTCGCCACGGTCGGCCTTGGCATTCTCCCGCTTGAACCACCAGGTGTTGATGCAGATGACGACAAGGGTCAGAACAGCGCAACCGATTGACGCGTACATGCCCGGGCGATACGCGGGGGCGTCCTGCGAGCGGAACATGAGGGATCCTGCGATACCTCCGATGCCACCAGTGCCGATGAGTGTCGCCGAGGAGAATGCGCGCTTCCACTGACCACGGACGTTATTGGCCTGGTACGTCATGCAGCTACGCCATGGCATTAGTATTATGATCAATCGGAGTCGAAGAGGAGAGCTTACGCAGGGATGTTGGTGTTGAAACCACAGCAGATGAGAAACACGCCAAAGTAGGCGACGCCCGCGTTCTTGACGAAGCCCATGAGACAGAGACCGATAATGCCGATGATTGTGTTGACAATCATGACTGGGCCGCGAATGTGGTACTTGTCACAGATCCAGGCGGTTCCGTACATCCACAGCGCAGCCACAAAGTACGGGGGTGCGATGAGGCATCTGATCTTGGAGTTAGTCGGGTGACCTCCTGAAGCACATTTGGAAACCTACTGCGAAGCGGCCAGGGAGAAGCCCATCTGGTTGCGAAGGATGATGGGGAGGAAGTAGGCAATGGCTGTTAAATCGAAGAGTCAGTCGGGATTGTTCCTGCGAGTCTACGTTGATACACTCACCGTATGTAATGGCTGTCAGGCCGAAGAAGATCAAGGCAAACCCCCAGATGATGGGGTCCGCACCGGACGAAATCCACTTCTTAAAGTCCCAGGGCTCCTTGCCGGCGTCGTTCCTGTCGGTGTCGATGGCCTGCATGATCTGCTCACACTCGGCCTTTGTGGGGAACTTGGAGCCCATGTGAGCGCGGTCGGGGAAGTCGAGGATGGTGAAGTAGGAAATTGTAGCGACAACAATGGTGACCTGGGCGTGTCAGCTCGAGGACGCAAGTTTCAGGGGTCTTGGGATACGAACAAGGCCTTCCATGATGAAGATCCATCTCCAGCCACGGACGTTGCCGAGTCCTTCCTGCAGGGTGTTAGCTGTTGCTCAAAGCTGTAGATATTGTGGCACGAACCATCTGGGACAGGCCGTAAGCCAGGATGCCGCCAAAGCCAGAGGCGCAGAATCCGATGGCATAGAAAGTGGTCACGCGCTTCTGCAGATCATATCGGGTGTACCAAGTCGAGATCAAGAACAGACAGCACGGCAAGAAGCCGGCCTCGAGGATACCAAGGATGAAGCGCAGCGCGGCGAGAGTCTGCCAGTTCTGGGGGAAGCCAAAACCGATCTGGAGAGGGGCAAGTCAGCGGGATTAGGCTTGAGAAACGGCTGATAAGGAGACGTACCAGTAGGATGCCCCATGCCAGTGTGATGCCGGGCAGGAAGGTCTTGGCACCGATGTTGCGGCAGATGATAGTGGCGGGTGGCTGGAAGATGATGAAGGAGACGAAAAAGACGAGGGCGATGGTGGACTACTGAGGTGAGCAAGGGGCTGGCCGTTGAATGGTAGTTGGAGTGGACGCACGTATCGGTATCCAACGGTCAGGCCCAGATCGGTGGCCATGCCAGCAATGTTCGCAGAGCCAATGTTGGTGCGGTCGACGAGACTGACGGAGTACATGAAGCCAGTGGTGACGATCAACTAGGGGGGCGTCAGCGGGAAGGTGTGAAGAGCCAGACCGGGGATGCGTACACGCCGGTCGATGCGGTGGACGAGGTCGCGGTAGGACTTGGATGAGACGTCGTTCACAGCTGATTCAGAGTCGATTGTCTCCTCCTTGAGACTGCCGCGGGAGTCGTCCTCCATCTCAGGGAGCTTGGACGGGGTATCGGTGGCCATGATAGGTGGATGTCGAGTGCCGTCACAATGTGAAGATGGGATGGAGCTCAGGGGTGTGGCGAGATGAACACTGCGGCCCTCGAGAACCCGGTCTTGTCGATCGTGCTGGACACCAGTCTCTTATAACGATGCGAGAATGCGCCTGGTCCCTTGATATGCCCGGTGTCGTGTGCCAGGTCTTATCGGTGCTGGGGTGGTGGTGGTCGCCAAGGTGCAAGTTGGAGATTTGAGGATTGGGCGTCGGGGAAACTGAAGAAACGGCCCGCGACTTCGGGGAACCCACTGTGACTCTGACTCGTGTGGAGAATGGGCGGCGCTACAGGGACCTCTTCGGGGCCGATAAGGGCAAAATAACGGTAAACGAGACCGTCGGGGCCCCAGTGGTGCCCCCATCCCCGCAGCGTTTCCCCTGTTCTCACTGACGAATTTGAATCCCGAGGCCGGCGTGTCGGGTCCATCGTGATGAAGGAACTTGCAAGGTCCGGTCCCTCGCCTCGGTTCCCCATGGGGTAGCCATCACGACATTGGCTTCTCCGGTATGAAGAAGTGTTATAATGGTATAATAGTTACGTAAATCGGCAGAAGGTCGAGTGAGAAGGATCGTTGCTAGGGAGCCGACAAAGCCGCTGGGTCGTGTTCGTGATGGTTCTCCCCCGGACTGTGCCACCTCAGGGCCTCATCACCTGTATCGAGGGATCGTTGGATTCCTTCCGAATCAGGAAGGGAATCAATTTGAACAAGTACCGGGTCTAGAACTCCATTCCCACGTTGCAATCATGGTGCATGTACCCCAGAAAACCGGCTTCTGGGGTCAGGGTGCATGCACTGCAACACGATAGACTCATGCCCGGTGACGCTTCGGCCGCATCACCGCCGGAGGGTGCCACCGCCCCCCGACAACCGGCTCCTGCAGCTCCTCTTCAGCGATAAGCCAGTCCTGTTCAGGCAAGGGATCAAATGCCGTACACACCACCCAGCAACCCTCTCCGCAGATATGCCCCGACTGCTACTAAACCCAGAGCTCCCCCAAGGAATTACCAAAAGAAGAAAGGAACCTATTCTTCCTCCATCCCCAGGCTGACGTCGATCCACCCCCTGAACTCCATGTCACCGATAGAATGCCACGAGCCGCGAGGCCCAAGACCACGGACCAGCCCCGGGGAAAGCCCCGCGGTCTACGCCGAGATCGGGACTGTGCGAGCTGTCGCCAGCGCGGCGTCAAGTGCGACCTGAACCGGCCTCGATGTCTGCCATGCGTTCAGGAGGGTCTCCCGTGCGGCGGATACCCCCAGCGCGTCGTCTGGACCGGTTCATCCGGGGTGGTAGCGGCGGGTCCAAGTCCGACTCCAAGGGTCTCAGCTCCAAGGGAGCGGCATGAGCCCGAGGCGATCAAAGCTGGTGAGCCATCTCAAGTCACGTAAATGACACCAGCTAACTCAGGCTAGGATGGCAGGAGACCGATGTCCGAGAGTGTCCCCCTGCCCTGACCACCCTCGAGCCGTATCAAGCAAGTCAAGGTTCCCTCATCGAACGCCTATCTGCCTTTTGTCAGCACCTCCGGAGATCACAACAGATGGACCAGGACGCGGCCAAGGTCCCGCAGCTGGTATCTCAGGTTGATGAGTTCCTCCAAGCCCGTATCAAGACGGGGGCTGTCGAGCCTCCCTCCGCCCGATCTCCGGACGGCGACACTGCCCCGGACCACAGCGACTTTGAGGTCCACCGCCTGGCAACCCTCGCGAGCCTCAATGAGGTCCTCGAAACAGCCGACCCCGTGGCCTTCCTCGCCATTGCCGTGTTTGCCTTCTTCGAGGTGGTATCTGATGGTGCGTTTGGCGAGTGGCAGCGTCATCTGCGCGGTGCCCGGTCGCTACTCGACTATCACTGCCACAGCCCTGCCGAGTTTACTGCCCTCTCATCACGCGTGCCTGGATTATCGGAGATGCTGGCCTACTTCAACTGGTGGGATGTGGTGGGAGGTGTTATCAGACGGCTGCGTCGTACCCCCGGAGGCAGAGAGGAGGGTCTCATCTTCCTCGAGTGGCATCGGGGACTGATGGACGAGGACTTTTTCGTGGCCGTCGGATGTCCTGGAAACACCTTTCAGTTGTTCGTGTCACTGGCTGGGTGGTCGGAGGAGGAGCCGGGTGATCTGCACGAGAGATATGTCCAAGCTATGGGTCAGCTACTGCAGCTGGGGACGGATCAGTCGCAGCAAGGCCAGTGCGGTGATGCGTGGAGGTGCGCCGCTGCCATTGCCGTGCTGACCTGGGACGATACCATTGGCAGCGGGACGAGACAGGCAGCGCTCACATGTGCGGTCGACCGCATCTGCCAGATTGTGGCGGCCGCACCCCCGACCTCGAGATACTATGCCCACATGGCGACGGCCGTGTTTCTGGCCGCTATCAACGCGTCCTCGCCGGATCACTGCGGCGTGGTGGAGACGTACTGGCGGAACTGTCAGACGGGCGAGTTCCCGCGATATCATGGGGTCAGGGCCCAGTGTGAGGAGATTTGGCGGGCCAAGGGGATCTTAGGGGGTATCAATGGATGACAGTTTTCCGTCTTATCTGCCATGTCCTCGTAATGCCCCAGATGCCCTTCTCATCGTTCGTTGGTGGTCGTTCGAATCATGACGCGGGGAGAAACTTGGCCGATGGAGGGTCGTGGAGGTTGGAGATAACGGCCCTCCATCCACTTCAGTGAACCATTCCCTAAAAGGAAACCAATCTATGCGCCTATCACGGCCCTGGATAGCGTCGCCACTGGCCCCGTGCCCCCCGATGCCGCCCTCCTTCAGGGGAGTAAGCTTCACTGACCCGACCCGGGCGTGTTGGGGTCATCCCTCCAGGAGGGGAACCGCCGTCGGCCGGCCCAGCATTGCCGTTTCGTCGATACTAATACTAAAAGCCATGTCTGGCATGAAGGAGGCGCATTCGTGACACGGCCTGGCCCCAACAAACCAACCTTCAATCACATCACTTCATCACAAGATGCATCTCGAAGAAGACCAGATTTACCAGGGCGGCTCTACCCCGCGACCTGAGCCCGTCGTGGCAAAGGATTACCTCGCGCGTGCTGAGGAGAAACGCGCTGAGCAGAGGTCCAGAATTCCCCGGGAATGGGTTCTCTCCCCTGTGCCGTCGGTTGAGTCGGCCCCTGACGCCCTCGACTTCATTCGCACATCAGGTCTTCTCACGACGGAGGAGTTTGACATTACCGAGACGACGGATATTGATGCCCTTGTGGGAAAACTTGCCACGGGGCAGCTATCCTCGTTGCAGGTCGTCGGTGCCTTCTCCAAGCGCACTGCCCTCGCTCATCAGCTGTAGGTTCTCCCCTGAAATCCCCTGCACTCACACTCGGGTACCTAAGTTCTGCGACATGTCTTTCATCCCCTAACGTAGACGCCGCTGACACGATCGACAGCACCAATTGCTGCACCGAGATTTTCTTCGAAGAGGCCCTCGCTGATGCGACGAGGTTGGACGAGCATCTCAAGACGACCGGGAAGCCAGTCGGCCCCCTGCACGGGCTGCCCGTCAGCGTCAAAGATTCTGTCGACGTCACCGGTCAGGACACATCAATAGGTGAGGCCTTCAATTTCTCCCCCGTTGGCCATCACTGACAATTACAGGCTGGGTCGGACTCACCAGAAAACCGGCCACCCGCGATGCCGGCATCACCGCCATGCTCCGCCGCCTGGGCGCCGTCCTCTACGTCAAGACAAACATCCCCCAGTCCCTCATGATGTCGGACTCCTACAACCACCTCTTTGGTCAATGTGTTCACCCAACGAATCGTAACCTTATTTCTGGCGGGAGCAGTGGCGGCGAGTCGAGCATTGTCGGTGCTCGCGGCAGCCCCATTGGCGTCGGCACCGACATTGGTGGCTCGATTCGCATCCCGGCGTCGCTGTGCGGCATCTACGGCCTATCGCCGACCTACGCCCGGCATCCGTATGAGCGCGGCGGGTAAGTCATGTCATGGACCAGGTCCGTGATGGTTGAATCTCAGCTGATTTTTCCAGTCTCAAGCAGAGGATCATTATCGCCAGTGCCGGTCCCATGGCAAGCAGCCTCTCGTCCATCGAATCGTACATGCGCGCCCTGCCCGAGGCGAATCCCCACGAGCTCGACAACCTAGTCGTTCCAATGCCCTGGCGGACCGAGCTATGCACCATCCAACCGCCGGGCCGCAAGCTGAGAATCGGCTACATCCTCGACGACGGCATCGTTAAGCCGCAGCCGCCCATCACACGGGCCGTGCAAAAGGTCGTCGACGCGCTCAAGGCTGCGGGGCACGAAGGCAAGTCCAATCCGTTCAACTTCTTCACGAAATGTATTAACAAGACAAGTCTTCGAGTGGGACTCTTCATCACAGGGATACGCCTACGACTTGTGGAAGAAGGCTGTCATGTCCGACGGCGGCATGGGCTGCAAGAGGCTTTGTGACATGTCGGGCGAGCCTCTCGTCGAAGGCATGCTCGTCGGCACAGATGCGGACCTCCTCACAACAGAAGAGACGCACAAGGTCATGTCCGACATTGATGCTTACAAGGCCGACTACCTCCGCCGATGGAATGACATGGGCGTCGACGCGCTCATCACGCCCGTGACACCCTGGGTCGGCTACAAGCCCTGGACTTGGGTCAAGTCGCATCAGTACGTCGGCTACACGACTCTCAGCAACCTTCTGGACTGGCCTGGTCTGTCGATACCTGTCACGACGGCCACGAGGGAGGTTGATGGCATCGCGCCGGCAGATTGGACGAGCCACCAGCCGCGGAATAAGTCTGACGAGTTCAACAAGGCGCAGTGTACGTGCAGGCACTCTTCTCTCCACGGGAACACCACTGACAGTGCTTTCAGATGATATCGACCTGGTGCACGGCGCACCTGTTGGAGTGCAGATCATGGCCGGCAAGTATGCAGACGAAAAGTGCATCGCCGTCGCAAAGGTCATCGAGGAGCTTCTGAAAGCGTAGGGCATAGCTGTCGCTGCCCATTCTTGTAAACTATGTCCCTTGTACAGCCACTTGCGGGATATCAGACATTCTCCTGCCAAAGGGCCCCTATTTTGCCCACCCATACCCGACCAAGGAGTCAACCTGGGATTGCCCCGTGCCTTGACCCTGTCGCTGTAAGCAACCCTTGACGCCCGCAACCAACCCCAAATCCGATGGAATGCCATGCGCCATGACAAACAAATATGCAACCGGTAAGATCATGACGTTCTATTTCGCAAGTCCAATAACAGCCGCTGGGGTCGTTTGTATCCGGCGTAATGAGCCATATGTTGCCGGGGAGCATGCCGCCGCCGGGCCGGGCATGTAGCACAGGGGAATCTCGTTCGATGCTGCCCGGTTGATAGATCCTTGTTGGTGGTCAAACGACCCAGACAACCCCTCAGAACCTTGCGGCACGCCGCTGTCGTCGAGAACGAACCAGTGATCGTAGCCTCCGCGCTGCACCAGCCGCAGAAGACGGTTGAGGATGACAAACTCCATTTTGAGCTTGATGCTGTAGACAACAGGTTTGTATGTCGTTTGAATTTGGAAGTTGCCAGTGTACTGCGTCACGAGCAGACTGATATCCAGGACGATGACGAAGACGTTGACAAGCAGCAAGTGGTGGACAATCTTGCGTTCCTTAGGTAGTTTGATGGCCAATATGGGGCGAAGGGTTCGTATCGTTGCGACGACGTAGATACCTGAAATGATGCACTCCTGAATCGTAAAGCCAGCGAGCTGGACGCGCTCGTAGACGTCAAAGACGTGGAGAAAACGTTCCGTATGGACCGTGTTGGAGCCGAGAAAGAGAACGGTGACGGGGACGTGGAGGATGAAGAAGTTGCCGATAATGAGATACAAGACCCATCGAATCTTGGAAGCATCGGGAACGACGAGGTGAAGGCGCGAGTAGAGAACAACAGAGAACCCCGTCACCATGCCATACCACCCCACGCAAGTGAGAGCGGCAAGGACAAAGTTGGGGCCGAGGGCGTAATATCGGAGGAGGACGACAATAGAGTGTAACAGTATACCGGCGGTGGTGAGTGTCATGGCCCAAAAGTAGAGGCCATTGCGTCGCTTGAACCGGTCGAGGAGGATGACGGAGATTTCGAGGCAGTTGTACACAGCGATGCCGAAGAAGGCCGCGATCGTCATGTTGATCGGCAGCGGATCGGAGATTGGTCCCGTCTCGCCGGCCATAATGGCCTCCGCCGTTGTCGCGTTCGTTCGGATGTCGTCTCCTGCTGCTCGGGGCGGCGTCCGGGAGCTGCTGGTTCGAGATGGATGGAGGTCATGGTCCGGGGCGCACCCAGGGCTGGAAGATCTTTCGTGTTTGGCGATGCAAAGTGTGTGTGTGTGAGGGGGGAATGCGATGAGCAGAATTTGTTCCGACCGGTTCGGGCGGGCGTTTAGTTGACGACCGGCTGGCTGGGCTGACGTGACGTGTGACAAACGAGAGAAAAGCTGGGAAATACTGCCCTTTTCCGCCCGCGAGTCAGGGCGGAGGTGCGCCCGCGCGGATGAAGAGCCCGAGGGCGCTGGCGGTTGGCTATCGGTGTTTAGTTTCGTGATGCCCCGGGCCGCTTTGCCAAGGAAAACGGGCGGACGATTAGAGTTTCGGTAGCGAGCACTACCGCCGGGGCGGCGCCATGGCCAAGACGGCAAAGCGGGCTGTTAGACCTTGGGATGGGGGAGCTTCTGTGTGGTCGAGCGGGATCGGATGTCGGTCGAAATCCAGCGGAGAGAACCGAAGTGCGCCCTGTCCGTTCGTTGGTGGCTTGATGAGTGATGGGCAGCTGAGATGGCAATGCGGGTTGTCGTACGACAAGGTGCAGAAGCGAGCTGTCAAGAAACCGTAGGGCATCACCTGGGACTTCCAAAACTCCAAGCGAGATCATCATGAGATGTGAAATCTGGGGAGCTTGCTGCTGCCTGCCGTGCCTGCTCTCCCCAGTCTCAGCTACCCTGTCAATGTGCTCGGACAATGTGCGACTCAGTCTGCCCCATGGGGCTGAGGTCATCGCGGACCTGAAACTCTTTCCCGACCATAGACCTCGATTCGATAACAAAGATTCATTCTACGCTACTGACTCGGAGAAACAAACCTGCCCTCGGACTATCGTCCGCGGCAAACATCCAAAGACAAACAGCAAGATCCAGAGCGCCAAACGCCGACCCACGTGGTATCTTCCGGCTCTCCCGCTCTCCGCTCAGTCGAACACGTCCATCACGTACCTCGTGTTGCGCATAGAGTCGAGCCACTCCTGCGTCGCTCCTTCATCAGCAGTCTCTCCCTTGAGCTTCAGCCCCTCCATGCGGATTGTCACGGCCATGTCCCTTGCCGAGTTGGCGACGCCGCGGCTTCCACAGACGTACACCTTGGCATCCTTCCTCCAGAGCGCCACGATGTCCTCGCGGTCCGCCCACATGCGGTCCTGGACGTGCTTGCACCCGTTGCTGTGCTCCGGGGCACGGCTGTAGGCCCGACGCACGTCAACCGCGCCGATGCGCTGCCACTCGTCAAAGTCCTCGCGGTACAAGTCGTCGTGTTCGGGTGAGCGGCAGCCGAAGAAGAGAAGCGCAGGGGCCAGATCCTTGCGGCCGGCGCCGATCATGGCAGCACGCTCCTGGATGAAGGCGCGGAAGGGCGCCACGCCAGTGCCTGCGGCGATGCAAATGATTGGAGTGCGAGAGGCGTCGGTCGGCAGGCGGAAGTGCGCACCCGCGGGAGGGCGGATGGCGACCTGAATGGTATCTCCGGCACCGAGGGAGTTCATGAAGTTGGAGGCGACACCCTTGAAAACCTTGCCCGTGCCAGAGAGGGAAGGCTGTCCGCCGACAATGGAGAAGCTCAGCGTCACATGGTTGGGGTTGGCGAGGGGGCTGGACGAGATCGAGTACTGCCTGACGCGCATGGGGGGCAGGAGGCCTAAGAAGATACCGATAGGGAGATCGATGGACGGGAAGCGCTCCAGAATGTCAAGGACAGAAGCACGCTTCGCAACGATTTCCTCGGTAAAGGCATCGCCAGCAAGACGGTTGAGCTCGGCCTTGGTAGCGTCGTCGCTGTACTCGACAAGCGTGAGAAGGCTCCTCTTGGTGGTCGGCTGCGACAGCTCGACGTACGAGCTTAGGACGTCGTACGCAGTGACGCTCTCAGCCACCGGCAAAGACGTTGGGCCATCGGCAGAGATCTTGAGGTGGGCATCCCTCGCAATGCCGAAGCGGCGGAGGACGCGGTGCACACTCTCGTCGGGGTTGATGGGCAGGATGGCGAGGTAGTCGCCGGACTTGTATGTCGTGTCCTCGGGCAGCTTGATCTCAAGGTGCTTTTTCACACCCTGGGTCTCGTCCACTCCGTGGGTCAACACCTTGGCGTCAACAACAACGGCAGCCTGGACATCCTGTCGCAGAGTCGATGTCCTCGGCGTCGAGACAGTGACGCCGACGCCCTTGATAGCCTGGGTGGTCTCTGGCGAAGCACCAGCAGATCCGTACTTCTTCTTCAGAGAGGGCCACAGGGTCTCGTCTTCCCAGGTCTCGAAGTCGGTGAATACCTCGCCGGTCGAAACATCGCTCAGGCCCATGACGGCAACGCGGTTCGCACCGGCCTTTTCAAGCGAACTGTCGACCAGCTTGGGGATGCGGTGGAAGGTCTGGACCCAGTCACGGTTGCCACAGCCGTAAACCGCGTAGGAAACATCCTTGAGCGGGGAGTTCTGGCCGTCCTTGGCGAGCCCCTCAACCCAAGAGACAAAGTGACCGGCGTTGTCAGGGGGGTGGCCCTCGTACGAAGCCGTGACGATGACGACTGCACCGTCGGTGGGCAGACTTCCGTTCGCGCTGTCGAGGCAGTCGACCTTGGTAGCGTAGAAGCCATGAGCGGGGGCGTCCGAGGCGATGCGCTGGGCGAGAGACTCGCAGGTGCCGCTGTTGCTTCCGTATAGAACCGTCAAAGGCGTTCCCGTAGGGCTGCCATTGGCACCGGTGGGCGCCTTAGCGGCCTTGGCCTCGGACTCATCGACGGCAAGACCGGCGAGACGGCGTTCGAGAGACGTCGGTGTCAGACCCTCCCTCAGGACGGCGCGCATGTACAAGTCCTTGGGCTTGATGGTCAAAGTCTGGTTGACGCCATAGACGTAGTTGGGATCCAGAACAAAGTTGAAGTTCTGAAGCAGCATGGTCATGACGAGCAGTGCCTCCTGCCAGGCGAAGGGGCGACCGATGCAGCCGCGCATTCCGTTGCCGAACGGCTTCCAGCAGTCGGGGAACTCCTTGCCACGGCGCTCAAACTCGGCGTCCAGCATGCGCTCAGGCTTAAATTCGCGGGCGTCTTCGCCGTAGACAAGGGGATCGAGGTGAGACGAGGCGAGAAGGTTGATGATGGTCTCGCCTGCGGCAACCTTGTACTTTCCGTCGAGAAGGGTATCTTCGCGGGCCTCAACGGAAAAGGCCGGGATCGTCGAGTTGAGGCGGAGCGTCTCTCTCAAAACGCCGTTGATGTAGGGAAGCTTTGCGAGATGCTGGACCTTGATCTGGCCCGTACCAACAACGCTGTCGACCTCTTGCTGCGCCTTTCGGTATGCCTCGGGGTGCTTCATGAGCTGGTACATGGCGAAGGAAAGGAGTCCAGACGTTGTTTCGTGGCCGGCGATGAGGAAGGTGATGAGGTTGTCCATGATACTGTCGTCGGACATGTGCTTGCCGGTCTTGGGGTCGGCGCCCTCGAGCATCGCGGTAAGAAGATCCCGTCTGTCGGACTTGCCGGCCTTGCGAGACTCGAGCACCTCCTT
Source organism: Plectosphaerella plurivora (assembly GCA_020726575.1). Lineage (NCBI taxonomy): Eukaryota > Fungi > Ascomycota > Sordariomycetes > Glomerellales > Plectosphaerellaceae > Plectosphaerella > Plectosphaerella plurivora. The sequence goes on along the minus strand of JAGSXJ010000002.1, from coordinate 1,438,398 downwards.
GGCGGTGTCGCGAAGGACCTTGATGTCCTCTTCGTACTTTTTGTCTTGGGAGTGGTAGAAGAGCGATGGGAGAGGAAGTCTGCTACCCATCCTACCGGACTGAACGAGGAAGTTTCCCATGCTTTCGATGAACTTGACAGGTCAGCGTCGACCGGAGAGCAGGAGTCAGGAGAACCTACAGGATGGAGTGTTGGGGAGTAGTAGGAGTTGAAACGATAACCCTGGCAAGGAAATTAGCCAATTTACCACTGGGGATTTCCTGGCGATAGACTAACCATGCTGCACAGCGCCAGTGTGTCGAGAGCCAGACGAGTGAAGTCGTCCGTCACATGAATTTCCTGTTGGGGGCCGTAACGAGCCCATTTCAGGGCCAATTGTGAGGCGATATCGTGCATTTCCTGTCCATGGCCCAGTCAGTAATGTTCCTCATGGGGGGCGCATTCGTGACAGGAGCATTGCAGAGCAGGGCCCCGTTGCGGTGAAGGACGACTCACAGGGAACATGCCCTGAATCGACAGCGGGCCAAAAGCGGGCATCAACACGCGGTGTGCGATGCCCCAGTTCTCCTCGCCTTCCCGTGCGGTGAAGAGGCCGTCGTGGACGCCATTTCTGATTTGCTGGGATACATTAGCGTGGGCTTCGCAATGGAGAACAAGGCGACGGACGGTGAGGGTTGCGTTGATCGACTTCCTGAAGCGCTTCTCGTCGCAGGTCTCGTGGACGAGGGCCTGGGTAGAGACGAAGACGACGCTCCGCCCGGGGAAGGACATGCGGTAGATGTGTCCATACTGCTCCGCGAGCTGCACCATGGAGCCTAATGGGTACTCCTTGTCGAGGCTGCCAATGTTGCCGATGATGGGCAGGCCCGCAGGCTGCGGAATGGGGACCTCTTCGGACTCGGCCATGGTGATGGTCTGGTGGTGTTGCGGGGTATCAGTGGGTGTCGGAGGAGGAATTGCTTCTGAGGATGTGGTGAGGAGGTCGTAGTAAAAGTGTCAAGTCGGTCGTCTGTGGTCAAAGTTGGAGATGTCCCGACCAGCGAGCAGGAATACGTCGTGGTGGTGATGGCTGTATATTAATAGTGACGAGCTCGTTGGCTTGAGACAACCCCCGAACAGGGGAGCTTTTAAAGTAAAAATGGACTCGGCCGGGAAGCCAGGAAGGTCCCTGATCCGGTCCCCAGTCCGGTCGAAGGACAGATAGGAGAGTGCCTCGGTTCGCCCGACGCATCGACGTGGGTTTGGCGGCGTGGAGCATCGCTCGCCTCGCCTCGTGTACCGTACGAAGACATAGCTTGCATGGTGACGTGACGTTTCGGGCTGGCGCGGATCGACGGCGCTGGGAGGGGCCTGGAAGGTGCTTGGAGGGGTCCTGGATGCAAGTCTGGTGTCAACATCGGGGAGGGTAGCCAAGGAGCGGCAAGGAGTGAGGTGGCATGAGAAACCCATCGGCCTGGACGCAAACGGCGACCCACTTGATGCCGACGGCCACACCACACTTGCAGGGAGTCGAGTCGACGACGAGCCGAGGGATACATGGTTCGTGTTCAGGGGTCGAGCGAGTGCCGATTGGATTTCGCCGTTTGTCCGAGGTGGCCAAGGCGATGATGCGGATTCCACTGGGTCGGAGGGGTTCTGGTTGCAATCAATCTGCCGAAGGAATCCTTGGATGATGCTCTCGCAGTAATGAAGCCTCATACGGTTAGTGGACATGGAGACATATTTTTGGGGGCTGAGCCCTCTGGCGTTGTTGGGTTGTTCGCCTGCCAGCCGCTGGACTGGGGCGTTTTTAGCGTGCGTGCCTTGCTGTTTCAAGCCTGGCACCCAAGCCGGTCGCACTTTCCCGCTGTTATTCATGCCGTTCAGCCACTGCGGGACGCGGGACGGGAGGGAAGGACCTGACATGGAGCACTGACTGCCATCACCAGTTGCTCCTGCCTCCTCAGAAATCGATCATCCACCTGCCCTGTCACGGCTCAACAAATGCATTTCAATTCTCATCAAACACCCCCCTTCATCTCCGTCCCTCGTCGACCCGTCCACCCACGTGCCGAGGTTCGTCGCCATCGCAGCAATTGCCGCACGATAAGAACTCCATCTCGGCGACACCGTCAGCACCATCCATCCAGCAGTGGGCCTTCGGCACCCATTCCCGAGTCAAACAGTTGCAGTGCAGCATTCCTCGACAGGGATGTCGCCAAAGATTTGCAATGCAGCATGCCGCTTGACGTCAAGCCCGGACCTTCAGGGCCACTGTTGCCTGGCCCTGACAGAGGGGCGGCATGTGAAGAAGATCCGCTCCGTGTCGGCGTCCAGCAGCCCGTTCGCCGACGTTACAGCGAACAGCATGACGGGAATCTGTCCTGTCGGTGAGGGCCCGATAGTCCGAGGAGCTTTGATCCCAAGAATTGCCACGGAAAATAACCTTAAACTCCGCGACCGCCATCTCTTCCTCACCATCCAATTCTCTCGATGCTGACGCGTCCAGCTCGAAGCCATTGCAACACGGCCATGTTTGCAATGCAAACTTCCGACAGCATGGTCTCTCTTGACCGCATCCGGAGCTTCCCCAGACCGACCCCGCGCTTGGCCAACACCCGACAACCTCGTGGCGTCGGAGCTGCCACGCGCCAGCACGACAGCCGCAACACGCCGTGCCAACGCCACGTTCCTGACGGTTCCTCCCAACGCAAGCGACCATGTTCGAAGTAACACCTCGCAATGGCCAGCTGCGGAATGGGCTGTCCATCGAAAGCGGTCACGGAATGCATCCAGGCGTGCCGGCTGCTCGAAGAACTATCCTGTTCACTGCAGGCTCTCGAACCTCCCTCCTACTCCAAAATCCACCGCATACCCTCGATCAGATCCTCCAGCCATTGCTGCGATACGGGCAAGCCAGGACAAGTCGTCCAGAAGCCATGCGGCAGCCCTTGATATACCTGCATCTTGGTCGACGTGCCTTCCTGCGAAAGCAGCTGCTCCAGTAGCAGTGCCTCGTCGCGGCGGGGATCCCACCCGCAGACGGCGAACAATGCCTTGGGTGCAAGGTCGCCCTGGGAGTCGTATCGCAGCGGCGACAGGCGCTTGTCTTCCGGCGGCGCGCCATATTTTCCTATCACACGGTCAGCCCGGCTCACGAGTTGACATGGACGACGACGACGAACCAGCAAAATAGTCGATGGACTTCCTCGTCAAGCCCGGCGCATCGTTGATCTCGTCGACGCTCAGGATCCGATCCAGGAACTTTGCAGGGCGGGCATCCGGGTGGCAGAAGCTTCCAGCCAGGAAGACCATTCCCGTCAGTCGCGGCGAGAGCCCTTCCGACCTGGCCAAATGGGCTATACCGGCGGTGAAGTTTGCACCTGCTGACGTGCCACCCAGCACGAATCCTTTGGTCAAATCCGTCTTGAGCTGGGACTGGGAAGTCTCAGTCGTGGCCTGGAGACGCGGTGTCAGCAGCAATCATAGTTGACAAACCCCTCTGCAGCAACATACCCAGCGCACGATGTCCATGCAGTCTTCGAAGCCCGTCGGAAATGGGTTCTCCGGGGCAAGGCGATACTCGACGCTCACCACGACGACGGACATCGCCAGTGCGATGGCCCGGCAGGTGGAATCATCAGTCTCGAGGCCACCCGTGACGAAACCGCCTCCATGCATGTAGATGAAGAGTGGGAGCAACTCGTCGGCCGCAGAGACCCTTCGGTACCATCTGGCGCGAATGGCCGCTTCATCACGGACCTTGACATCGAGCTCGGAAATGTCAAGACCTTCCTGCGGGACAACCGGATCCCTTGCCCGGGTCATACCACACCTTTGAGTGCCATCCGGCAGGTTGTTGGGAAACTTTTGCCGTCAGCATCAGCCCACGACCCGATACTCTGGCTCGCCGGTCCAACTGCCCAACGCCCAAGTGCACACTTACATCCACCCATTGAGGGTCAGGGACCGCGTAGTGGCGATACTCGGCCATGCTGTGTGCCTTGCCGATATTGGGTAGAGTTATAGCCGAGGGGAAAGGATGCAATCCCAGAAGAAGGCAACCCCTCCCGAGCGCCGAGGATTTCACTGCGTCTTAAGCTTTGCAGATCCCTTCAAACACCGGTCTTCGACGAGGCGTCCAACATCCGCAGATCCACCATCAACATGGGCAAGACCACCTCCGACACCGCACATGTGCCCGCCGCTCATAACCGGACATGTTCACGCGCTATTCTCTCGTAATACGCCGCTTCGCACCCCATCTAATCTGATGATCTTTCCTCTCAAGCGTGCCGCCCACGCGATCGCCCAGGGGCCAGTCTTGCCAGTATTGGGTCGCGAAAAAGTCTGTCGGCGGAAGTCCGCTGGTCCCCATGCCGATGATGCCCGCTTCGGGGCGCCGGTCTGGCGCCGCGGCACGTCCCTTCACGCGCCGTCCACCAACGAAATCCCCCGTGTGGCGTGATGGCCCGTTTCTTGGGCGGATCAGATTAGATTTGATCAAGCCGTCTCTCCCTCGCCACGCCGGGCATATGCCGCCCCAGCCGGCGGGGTTCCCTCTGCTGTGGATTCTGGAGGCGGAAGAGGAGGGGCTCCGAGATCAACGAGGGCATCTTGACGCGGAGACTGGCTTTTTTCTCGATAGTCCCAGCCGAAGAGGCGGCATCCGTCGAGGTTGGCGTATCCACTCCATGTGCTTCTTTCGATGGTTGGCCTTGTCAGGGAACGACGATCCCAGAATCCTGCGTGGGACGACGACCAGTGGTATGAATGTGGGAGGCAATGGACTGCGTTCAAATAGCTCGTCTGCCCGGCGTGGGATGCCTCCAGGCCCCCCTCTCTCTCCAGTCTCCAGCACCGCCCAGCCTTTTCCCTTCCCTCTGAGCGTCCGTCAAGATGGCTTCCACGCAGCCCCAGGCCGACTTGCCCATCGAAAAGTCCCCCGCGGCAGGGATCACTCCCGCCGCTGCCGCCGGCGAGCCCCCAGAGAAGCCCGCCATCATCTCGGACGTCGGCGATGTCGTCCAGTCTCGTGGTGTGACTCGCATGGAGGCTGTTTACCGCGAGGCCCGCTCGAACCGTGTGTCTTTCTGGCTCATTGGCGCCTCGGTCCTCGTGTGCGCTTGGGCGTACTCGCTCGATAGCTCGACTACGAGCTACTATAGGTACAAGTCTCGTTCAGGGTAGCAGAGTGTATGGTGTTGACTTAGTTAACAGTGTCTACGCGTCCTCGGAGTTTAAGCAGCACAGCGCCGTCTTGTAAGGTCCCTGATGATGCTGAAGGGGTCTGGTGGCTGACACTGTACAGGTCAATGTTGGGCATTGCGACAAACATTATTTCGGCTGTTTCCAAACCTTTCATCGCCAAGATCTCCGATATCGTACGCTGCCCTACCGCTCGACCACCTTCCGCTCCTCCCACACTGACTTGTTCTGCTCAGACATCCCGGCCGTACACGTACATCCTCGTCGTTGGCTTCTACGTCGTAGGCTACATCGTCGCTGCCACATCCCAGACAATCGCCGCCTATGTCATCGGCGAGACCTTTGTTGCCATCGGCGGCGCAGGTCTTGATCTTACCAACGACATCATCGTCGCCGACTTGACTCCCGTTCGTGACACCACCCCCAAAGAACCCTTGTATCACATGCTGACGGACATAGCTCCAACTTCGCGGCTTCGTGTCCTCCCTGCTCTCGTCGCCCTTCATCATCAACACTTGGTTCTCCGGAAAGATTGTTGCCGCTCTGTCCGACGCGGGACAATGGCGATGGGGTCTTGGTATGTTCGCCATCATCATGCCCGTCGTCATCGGCCCTGCCATCGCCGTCCTCCTCTGGCTCGACCGCAAGGCCCGCAAGCATGGCATCGTCAACATGGCCTCTTCGAACGCCGAGCGCCGGGCCGCCCGTGAACTCGCCGAGCAGGGCGGCTACGAGGCCCCTCGCGGCACCATCATCGCACCGGCTGCCGAGACGGATATGCCCTGGCCCAAGAAGGTCCAGCGCGTCATGGACGAGGTCGATGCTGTTGGCCTCATTCTTCTCGGTTTCGGATGGTCCCTTCTGCTGCTGCCCTTCTCTCTCAAGACCTACGCCGACAAGGGCTGGAGGAACCCCTCGCTCATCGCCATGATGTGCGTGGGCGGCGTTCTCCTGATCGCATACGTCGTGTACGAGATCAAGTGGGCCAAGATGCCAAGCGCCCCTCGCCGTCTGGTCTTCAACAAGACGTTCGTCATGGCTATCGTCATCGACAGCTTCTACTTTATCGCCGGAAACATGCGCGGTCTCTACTGGAGCTCCTACGTGCTCATCGCCAAGGACTGGAGCTACCAGAACTGGGTCTACTACGGTAACACCCTCACCCTCGCTCTGTGTGTCTTCGGCCTCTTCACCGGTCTGCTCCAGCGATGGACGCACAGGTACAAGGTCATCCAGATCGTGGGTCTTTGCATCAAGGTCCTCGGTATGGGCATTCTCCTCGACGGCCGTCGCGCTGCCATTAGCGACGGAGCTATAATTGCTTCCATGATCCTCATCGGTATGGGTGGCGCCATGTCCGTCGTCGGCTCCCGTGTCGCCTCGCAGGCCTGCGTCCCCCACCAGGACGTCGCCCTCGCCATCTCCCTGCTCTCGCTCTGGTCCAAGATCGGCAGCGCCATCGGCAGTGCAATTGTCGCCGTCATCTGGGCCGATCAGATGCCCAAGCAGCTCCTCGCCCACCTTCCCGCCGGCGCCACGGCCGCTGACGCCAAGAGCATCTTCAACGACGTCAAATCGGTCCGCACCAAGTATGCGTTTGACAGCCCCATGCGCCAGGGCACTATTGAGGCATACCGCCATGCTCTGTACTACTGCCTGGCGCCTGCCCTGGCCCTTGCCTTCATCCCGCTTGTTGCGGCGTGCTTCCAGACCAACTTCTACCTGGGCAAGCAGCAGAACGCTGTGACTAATGTGGGCAATGACGGTCTTCCTCTGTCGGAGAAGGACCGTAACCCCGAGTCCAAGTAGGTATGCTGTCGAACAGCCATACCAAGTTGGCTTTAGAAGCTGTCGCGTGGTTGCTCGAGTTCTTCGACAGCATCTCAGCCAAGAGGATTTCGTGTTCTAGAAAGATACTACCGCCTTCGCAACCTACGTCGATCGGTGAATACCCATCCACCCTTCATATCAGACCTGTTCCCGTGATCATGATGCGTGTTGCCAGCTTTCAAGTCCCCTCCGGAGGGACTGCTCCTTTGCCGTTGCCGTGTTCATGCCAAGATCCCTGCCCGTCCCACATCCAATTCCAATTGGCTCAATTGGTTCTTCTCCGATCGTATAGTGGCTAGTATGCCAGCTTGTCACGCTGGAGACCGGGGTTCAATTCCCCGTCGGAGAGTACTTTTGGCTCTCGAAAGCTGTTTTGTTGACCGGCGAGGTAGACCATGATTTTTTAGGCCAGTCTCATACCTAGGGGTTGGTCGCGTTGCCTTTCTTCATTTGACAAGGACCCTGCCTGGTACTTTGAAAATCGGGTCTTGAGGAGTCTTCTCGCGAGGTTAGTTTGGGGCACGGCCAGGTACCCGAGGTAACCGAGGTGGCCAGGGTCGCATGGGCAGGGTTCCCGCCTTCGTGCTGCACCATTGATATCACCACCACACAGACGATCGAAGATCAGAAAATTCTGCGAAGGCTTAGGCGGTACCTGCACTTCAACCGCCTCATAACCCCACAGATGTGACCGATGTCGGCTCGGCTTTGCTGTTCGAGACTAGCCTAACGATGAGTATGGCTTCCCCGTGAGCCAACGGAAGATCTGATAAGATTACAAGATCCCTTGGCGCACTATGATTCGCTGTACAGATCTCTGCGGCATCGTGGCTTAGGTTCGCCATCCCTTTTCGAGATCACGCTCCTGCAGGGTATCATCAGCATCAGGTGATCATTTGTCATGACACCTTCCTGAACTGGACATCCGCTCCGCGTGCCGTCGGAGAAGAGGATAAGAATGCCAAGCAGTCCTTTTTGAGTTGTGTCGACCCCACCGATTGACCAGGTTGCTGCATGCTTGAATGCACGTCGGTGACTCGACAAAGTCCGATGCTACAGGACCTCGCAAGGAAGTCCCTCCTGGATCGGAGCCGAGGGAACATAAAATCTCTCGTGCCCTGCCGGAAGTAAACGTATTCCTACCCGACAAGCCCGTACATCCAGGAACACCGCACGTCATGAGGTTCACCGCCCTCTGTCTTGCTGGCCTCTCCCTTGCCAGCGGCAGTGCTGCCCTGCAGCGCCGCCAGAATGGTACTCAAGAAGATGCTGACGGCACCGGACTCGTCAAGAACCGATACATCTTCGAGTACGCCACCACCGCCGACAGTGACGCCGCAACAGATGCGCTGGAGACCCGACTTCAAGGCGCCACGGTCCGCAGGGTGTTCAAGTCGGGCGTCTTCAAGGGCGCCTGCTTAGACACAACCGACGACATTGACGTTCTCGCGGCCCTTGGAGAGCTTGGTGGCGTGGTCAATGTCTGGCCAGCTCACCGGCTGAAGCTCAACATGCCTGAGCAGAAGGCTCTTCCTGAGCTGACCGCCGTCAACACTGAGGGCAACTACAACGTGCACCATATGACGGGTGTTGACAAGCTTCATGAGGCTGGTATCAAAGGGCAGGGTGCTGTCATTGCTATTGTCGACTCGGGCATTGATTACAACCACCCGGCCCTGAGTCTTCGCCTTTTCCGATCTTCAGAGACTTGCTAACGGCAATAAAACAGCTTGGTGGTGGATTTGGCTCTGGTCGCAAGGTATTCGGTGGCTACGACTTTGTCGGCGACGGCTACTGGCCTGAAGCAGGCGAGAAGACTCCCGACGACGATCCGATGGACCAGCAGGGTCATGGAACCCACGTTGCTGGTATCGCCGCCGGCAATGGAGGATGGTTCCAGGGCGTTGCCCCTGAAGCGACAATCTTGGCCTACAAAGCCTTCAGCCAGAGCGGTCTGACAGACGAGGATGTGCTCATCGATGCTTTCATCCGAGCCTACGAGGAAGGCGCCGATGTCATCACGGCAAGCGTCGGATGGGTCTACAACTGGTCCAACGGAGCGTTAGCTGAACCCCCAGGCCTGGGACCCAAGATGAATTGCCGCTGACGAGACATAGCTGGGGCGTTGTCGCGTCCCGCCTGGTCGAGCTGGGTGTCGTCTGCACCGTGTCGGCCGGCAACGACGGCCAGATCGGCCCCTTTTACGGTTCAAGCGGTGCCAGCGGCAAGTACGTGACGGCCGTTGCGTCCGCCGACCCCGATGTCGTCGCTGCCATTCCCTTCAAGGTTACCCTCACCGAGGGCGATTCATCGGAGGACCTCACCTTTGGCTACCGGCCCGCAGCGTACGATGGCCCCATTGACTCGTCGGTTGTGGATCGACCTGTTCACTTCATCCCCGCAGATGCATGGGACACTTGCTCGAGGCTGCCCGACCAGGGCGTCGATCTGACCAACATGGTTGTTCTCACGTCTCGCTCCGTTCCGTGCGACTTTGGTTCTCAATCTTACTACATGCAGCTTCAGGGTGCGAGAAACATCATCTTCCACAATGACGACAGGGAGCTCGGCGACCCCTACCCGGTCGACGGCGTGAAGATTGGTCAGATTGACCGGCCGACTGGTGAGCGTCTTGGAGCGGCTATTCTTGCCGGCACCAACGTCACCTTCAGCTTCCCTCCTTTTGGTGCCTATGCCAAGATTGAGCAGCCCATTGGAGGAGGTCCGAGTGATTACAGCTCCTGGGGACCGACCTTCCAGCTTGAACAGAAGCCTGACATTGCGGCACCGGGCAGGGACATTGTTTCGACATTCCCGAACGGCGGATGGACAATGATGAGCGGCACGTCCATGGCGGCGCCTTACGTCGCAGGTGTTGCTGCCCTGTACGTCAGCAAGCACGGCGGCCGCAAGCAGCATGGCGAAGGCTTCGGCGTCGCTCTTACCGCACGGATTCTGTCCTCGGGTAACACCCTACCCTGGGTCAAGGGCTCGGAGTACCGTGCATCCACTGCCCAAGTCGGATCCGGCTTGATCGACGCCGTCAAGGTGGTCAACTACGACACGTCCCTCAGCTTTGCCAAGTGGCAACTCAACGATACGCGCTATTTCAGCCGCTACCAAGGCGTCGACATTACCAACAGCGGCGACAAGGAGGTCACCTACACATTTGAGCTGCAGCCTGCAGGAGGGTTTGAGGCCTTTGAGCGAGACCGGTCCGTTTATGGTTTTGCCCCGGGCGTACCCGAGGGAGCGCCGTTCCCCATCGACATCACGCCCGAGGTTAGGATGCCAGCGGGCACCTTCCGAGTCAAGCCTGGCCAGACGCGCAAGGCCGAGTGAGTTCAACTCTGCATTACCCAAGAGTGGCTGCTGACTTTCGGTACAGATGGATCTTCAAGCTTCCGACAGGCGACTTTGACAGCACGTCGCTGCCGGTGTACAGCGGCAAGATGCTGATCAAGGGCAGCAATGGTGAGGAGCTTTCGGTGCCGTACATGGGACTTGCTGGCGATCTCAAGAGGTCTCTCAGTGAGTCCAAGGACATATGGTGGCTTGGGCCGCACTTTGTTTCCGGTGTGGACTGGACTCCGATTCAGGAGAAGCCTTAGTAAGACTCACCTCTCCTCAAATCAATCCGTCTATTTACTAACATGTTGCAGCTGGAACTTTGACCTCTCCCTCGAGAAGCAAGACTTCCCCCGTCTGCTGATGACATCCACGTTTGGCACACCCTTGATGCGCTGGGACATTTACGAGGCCAACTGGCGTGAGACAAAGTGGTCGTACCCCCCTGTGGTCGGCGAGAAGGGCTTTGTCGGCACCGCCACGACGTTCCGGTACGCTCAGGACCTTGCACCCTTTGACCCCGATATCTACGACGAAACGGATGTGATCCCCGCAGTAAGGCAGTGGCAAGTTCGTGATCACATGCGCGACTTTTGGTGGTTCGGTCAGCTCGTGAACGGCTCGTACATCAACCCCGGAAACTACACCATGCGTGCCGCGGTGCTACTGCCGTATGGAAACCCAGAGGCCTCGGATAACTGGGTTGTCATTGATACACCTCAGGTGCAGATCCTGCCCAAGGGAAACTAGGGTATTCTTATCTGAGATCATGCACATGGCTGGAGACTGGCGGCGTGCTCTGGGAAGCTGCCTTTGACAATTGAACCATCCGGCTTATCATTGATCACTTCTTGTTGATACATCAAAAAAGCATGAAATCAGTGCGATGTGCCAAGATATCCCCTCCCATCCTACGGGACGGCCCAAGAAGGAAGTTGATGAAGACTCTGGGCACGCGGAGGTGTGTTTACTTTGGGAAGTGCTAGATTAGCAGCTCCAATCAAGGCGAGCTTGATACGGTGGTCATGTCGATCAGCACGTCATGTGTGGTGGATCGAGGAAGCAATACAACCCTCCATGTTCACATGTGCTGCTTCTCCGATGGTGGTGGTCGGTGAGGCGGGGGTATATACCATGAGACCGCCAGACCTTGGCCGAACCCCGGCTGGCAACTTTCCTCGGTCTTCGGATCCTCGGAGCCGGTCACTAATCAAGAACTCACTTGCCCCTCACTGTCTCGAGCAACTAAAGGACAGCCGGCCGGCCGGGCAATTCACTGCCCCCCGGGATCCCTGGTCACACCTTATCACACCGTGACATGACCTGCAGCGGCCCCGCAGCCATGCATCAGCCAGGAAAGCCAGTCTTTACGACCGCTCCCTTCGGACTCCAGCCCCGCCATGGGAATCCTACCTATGCTGCCAAGACTGGACCCTCAATGAGCACGTTTGCGTGGGATAGTGCGCCCATTGCAACTGGCGCAATCACTCGACTGGTTTAGTCCGGCATATGGTCAGGGGTGGTTTGCAGCAGCAACTGGGTGCCAATGCTGCGGCAATGGTCCAATGTCACCTGCTGTTTACGAGATGCGGAGAAGACACCGGAGGGGACGCATTGCTTCGATATGGGGGCAAGGTGTTATAAGACGGCTGGCGAGAGAAGTGATGGAACATGCACGTCTTAATCTGTACCATCAGACCTGGCTTATTCGGTCAGTCATCAACATGTCCTGGCTTCGACGTCTTGCCCTCCCGGTCCTCCTGGCCGGCGCCGCTCTCCCCGTGTTGGCCGACGACACCGTTCCCCAGGGTGTCACCCAAGAGCCTCTGCCTAACACTTACATCGTCGAGCTCGAAGATGGCGAGGTAAGGTTGTCCGCCACCCAGGGCGATTCTCCAACTGACATGATAGACTACCAAAGCCTACCTTGAAGCCCTCCGGGCTGAGCCAGGCGTCGACGAGGTCACGGAGCGCTTCGCCTACAGCCCCAGTCTCTTCAACGCTGTTTCCTTTGAAGTCAAAGGCAGCCTGACCTCCACTCCTGATAGCCTGCGTCGCCGCATGGAGGATCTCCCCGAACTCCGAGTCCGCCACATCTGGCCTGTCGAGGCCGTGCCGGCGCCCACGTACCCTGGCGAGGTCTTCAGCGTGGACTCTTTGGCCCCCAATGCCCGCCGCGCCGCCGCTGAAGCCTTCCCGCCGCATGAGATGATCCAGGTGGACAAGCTCCATGATCTCGGATACGCAGGCAATAGCACGCGTATCGGTGTGGTTGACTCAGGCGTCGACTGGCGTCACCCAGCTCTGGGTGGCTGCTTCGGCCCTGGATGCTTGATCGAGTATGGTTACGATCTGGTGGGCGAGAACTACAACGGCGATCCGACCACGCTGTCTCCTGATGAGGATCCCTATGAGCAGTGCAATGGTCACGGCACCCTTGTCTCGGGTGTCATTGCTGCTCAGCATAACCAGCTGGGTTTCATCGGTGCGGCTCCTGGTGTGCGCCTCGGTGTCTACCGCACCTTCAGCTGTGCAGGTGCCAGCTCAACGGACGTCATGATTGCTGCTATCATTCGTGCGGCCGAGGATGTAGGTCAAGCGGCATCCTTTCTGGAAAAAAACGTTGCTGACCTCAATAGGGCTCCGACATCATCACCATGAGTGTTGGCCACCACAGTGGCTGGGCCGGCACACCCCTTGCCGCGGCCATGTCTCGGGTTTCCAAGCTGACGGGGATTCCCTGTGTTGCAGCGGCCGGTAACACCGACGGCGGTGGCTACGGTGTCTTTTCGGCTGCCGCTCCTTCCAGCGGTGAAGGCGTGCTGTCTATCGGCTCTGTCCAGTCCACTCGCACGCCAACCTTTGGGCCCGACGGCGTCACGTACGTTCCGTCAGATAGCGGTGGTTTTGTTAGCGGCTTCTCTCTTTGGGGTCCTACACACGAAGGCCACTTCAAGCCTCAATTTTGCGCACCGGTTCGTTGCCCCTGCCTGTTACATTGCGCATCATCCACTGACCAGTCGTTTACAGGGAGGCCAAATCCTCACAACGGCCCCTGGTGGCTACACTGTCACTTCTGGCACATCTTTCGCTGCTCCTATCACCGCCGCATCGATTGCCCTCCTCTTCGATGTGCGTGGGAAGATGTCCCCTGCGGAAGTTGAAAACATTCTCGCCATCACCTCCAAGCCAGTCCCCTACGGTGGCGGCGATGGAAATGAGCCTGTCGCTCATCAAGGCGCTGGAATGATCCAAGTTCTTGATGCAGCCTACTCCACTACCCGTATCAGCACATCAGGTCTCTCATTCAATGACACCGAGTTCCTGGTGCCGGAGCACGAGTTCACCATCTCCAACAACGGCGACGCCCCCGTGTTCTATGAGCTGACGCACCTCGAGGCCCTCTCGGCCGAGGCCGTCTGGCCTGCAAATGGCTACCGCCGCAGCGAACCTGAATACCTTCCCCAGGTTTCCAGCCTCAAGATCGAGCCTTCTTCGATTACCATTCAGCCGGGTGCTAAGGCCGCTGTTCGTGTGTCTGTCACCCCACCCGAGGGAGTGAACGCCGCCGGTCTGCCCGTCTATGGCGGTTTTGTCTCTATCAAGGCAACGACCGGTGACGAGGTGGCCGCACTGAGTGTCCCATACCTGGGTGTGGCAGCCGTAATGCGCGAGCACCATGTCCTCGCCATACCAGAGCAGTTCTACTTCTGGAGGGAAGATGACCCTATAATGCTGGCGCTGCCCGACAACGTTGTCTTCCAGCTGCCTGTCCCCGTTGCGCACCCAGACTGGGCAAGGGATCCTGTCCTCGACGCCGACAACTACATCCCTCCAGGAATTCTGCCTGCCTGGAACTTCTGGGTCCGGAGCGGATCGAGAACGGTGAGGTATGAGGTCTTCTCCATCGCTCCTTCGTGCCGGGGTCCGAAGCCCGTGGTGTATGAGAACGTCAACGGGGACGAGACACTGGGAAACTTTGCAGGCTTCCCGCGCCACTTCGAGGATATGAGGGGCAAGTGGTTTACTTGGACCGGACAATTGGCCGATGGTACATATGCGCCGCCGGGCAAGTATGGCGTGCGTCTGTACGCACTGCGTCACTTTGGTGATTACAACAACCCGGCGGACTGGTCTGTAAACGAGCATCCCCAGCACTTTGGGCTGTCCTATGTGGAAGTGTAGGGGAGATGACCACGGAATCCGCAAACGTTCATTTCAGAGAAGATGTATGCCACATACAGTCACAGACGTCATCCGATCTTCACCAATACTGCTAATGTTCGCTGTGTACTTTTCTCGTGAAGCCATCGTGAGTATGACCCGGGAATAGTCGCCCCCGGCCCAAGGTGAAGGTGAAGGTGACGCAAGGGTCCAAGGTACGTACCCTTCCCCTCACGGAGACCCCGCTACGCCACTCCAACTCCAACTCCCTCGGTACCAGACACCTCAGTTGACCTTCCCCACGCCACGACGACATCACCTCCTCTCAACACCATCCCGCCACCCACGATGCAACTCCCGAAGCTGCCGGCCAAGGCCGCCTACATTCATCTACGCAATCCAGCGCGCCGCAATGCCCTGAGTCTCGAAGTGCTCGAAGACCTACGTACCCAGATCACCGCCAAACTCACGTCACCAAAGACCGGCCGACTCCTCATGCTTCCCCCATTCAAACCCAGCATTCTTGCCGACATTGAGAACGCACAGGCTTCAGAGAACCAGCCCGGTTCATCCCGTCACTCATGGCTCGTCAGCGCCCGTGCCTGGCGTCATGAGCGCGAGGGTCTTCCCAATGTTCTGGTCCTTCGCAGCGAGGGGCCCGTCTTCTCCTCCGGCCACGACCTCAAGCAGCTCGCCTCGCTGTCGCACGAAGACGTCAAGAAGACATTCGCCCTCTGCGCTGAGCTCATGTCGCTTATCCGCCACAGCCCGGCCCCCGTCGTGTGTCCAATCCAGGGCCTCGCCACCGCCGCGGGTCTACAGCTCGCCCTCTCGACAGACTACCCGATTGCTCTCGATGGGACAAAGTTCCAGCTGCCAGGTGCTACCATTGGCCTTCCCTGCACGAGTCCTTCGACTGCCGTGTCGCGTCGCATCCCACCGGCGCAGGCGTACCGGATGCTTCTCACGGCAGATGCTGTCACGGCTGCAGACATGAGGGGGGCGGTCGATGTGGTGGAGACACCAGTTCATGCCGAGTCGACCGACACTGCTGCCGCAGCCTTCGAGGCACGGGTTGAGCATGTTGTCGAGCGGCTTGCGGCTTCTGGCGGCCAATCCATGGCGCTTGGAAAGTGGGCGTATTGGACGCAACTGGGCATTCGGGGCGAGGGCGACCGGGGACGTGGTGGTGATGGCTACGAAGATGCTGCCGAGTGGGCGGGGAGGGTCATGGCCGTGCATGCGCGGTGTGAGGATGCCAAGGGGGGCATGGCTGCGTTCTTGGAAAAGCGCAAGCCCGAGTGGAACACTTGAAAACCAGATGTGTCCTGCCGGCAAGAGGCTGGCTGTACGATAATGAAGGCGAAGATCTCTGCTGGTCTGTTATACTGCATGTACACAAATTGAGAAGGCCGTCCTGTCCAAGGTTCCTCACAACATAACCTCGATGACTTCGAGTAGAAACGTGAACTAGGTATTAGGATTATATTTCGAGGTAATTACACCAGGGTCATGTCCCCCACGACAGCCCGGTGGTCGCTGAAGAACATGCCGCTGGCCTCATTACTCCGAATCTCGTACTGTTGTACCGACCACCGGCGATCAGCAGTCGGCCCTAGCCACACAAAGTCGATCCTGCTGGTCGGCAGGCCGGCGGTGAAGCCCGTGTAAGTGTTGCCGTAAGAGCCGATGCGCTGGGCCGGGGTGGCCATGTTGTAGAGGTCCTGGGCATAGCCCGAGTTGACAAGAGCCTGGTATGCGTCACCGCCAGGCTGCGAGTTGAAATCGCCCGTGACGACAACACCCAAGGGACCCCAAGCGAGCTGGGCGGAACGGATGCGGGCTAGGACAACCGCGACACCCTCGGTGCGGGCCTGAGATGTGACGTGGTCGAGATGGGTGTTGGCGTGGATGAAGCGACGACCAGTGGTGACAGACTCAAAGACGGCGAGGGTCACGATACGGCGAGTAGCCGCACCCCAGCCGAAGGAGGGCACATCAGGTGTAGGCGAGAGCCACTTTGTCTCTGAGAATAGGACGCGCAGAGCAGCGGTGCGGTAAAGGATGGGCGCATATTCGCCGGCGGAACGGCCGTCATCGCGGCCGACGCCGACGTGGGCCCAGCCGGAGCCGAGACTGCTCTTGACATCGCCGAGCTGGTTGTCGAGGACCTCCTGGAGACCGAGGACGGTGACCGCGTTGGCGGGCTGCGAAGCGGCGATCTGGGAGAGGTGCGCCGAGACGTGAGGGTGACGGCAGCGCGAGGGCGTGATGAAGCAGAAAATGTCCCACCAGGGCTTCTCGCCAGACTCGCGGGAGCCGGCGTCGTAGCGGATGTTGAAGGAGACTGCGCGGACGGGCTGGGGGGCCTGGGCGGCGGCCAGGGAGGCCAGGAGCACCGTGGTGAAGAGGGCAGGCCAGGAGGACTTCATGGTGGCGGAGGGAAGCTGCCAAGCGGGGCGACCAGAGGAGGAAGTAGGGAGGGAGAGAAGGGGAGGGAGGAAGGTGAGGAAGGGTGAAGGATGGTGGTGATGAGCGGAGGGGATCCGGTACTTGAGCTGCCGCTGAAGATCGAAGGCCATATCGCCGTTTAGATGTGCCGGGGCCGCCCCTGATGCATCATGTGGTGCTGGATCATTTAGGAAGGGGTCGACCCTTACCGTCCATTGGGAGGGGTTCATGGAGGGAAGGTTGCACGGCGACAGGGTCCAAAGCGGGCAATGCGCACCGGGGCACATGCCGGGTCGAGCCGACACACCAGTCATGAAAGGGGGGCCAGCGAGGGTCTGCCGTGGAGGATCAAGAGGGGTTCGTCTTGTCAAGAGGCCGTTCAGAAGCACGTGGTCCCTGGGGAGGAGAACTTCTGCAATCAATGCGTATATTTTCGGCATTACCGTGCCCTGCACTGACTCGAGCCTTCACTGCTTCATGCTGACGCCCCTGCTGCACGCCATGTGCAAGTCATACAATCCATTTCCGACATATTCGTGCCGGTATATCCATAGTTCGCGCGCGACACTTCCTTCTGGTCTTGCTGTGGCAAGTCCTAGGTCGCCGGCGACATCGGAGCGTGCTTGGTGGGCTTCGCACATTTCGCGGAGCACGGCGGCTTCAGAGACGACACCCTCGCTCGGTACGGGGACTTTGTTGGCGAACCAGGCGCCAGCAATCCCTAGGACCAGCAAGCCGCCGCATGTGGCGATGAGGATCAGGTGGATGATGCCGGCGTGTTCCATGTTGAGATGTACGGCGAGGACGGGGGTTGGGCCGTCGACGGCAGCATCGTCCGAGAGGGTCATGGCCGCGACGCCGACGACACCAATGGCAAAACGCGACATGAGGTACTGCATGTCGGGGAGGGAACCGTTCATGGAGGCGCCAAAGACTGATTCGGCGGGATAGACCATGTATTGAGAGGTGAGGTCGACTGTGGACTGACCCTGGCCTGGAGCAGAGGAAGAGTCGCCGGCCGAGGCGGCGGCGTAGCCTTGTAGGGCGATGGCCGAGGAGGCAAGCAGGCGAAGGTCGGCTCCGAGCTCATGAGCGGGCAGCGTGGCATTGGCGACGGTACCGACAGTGGTGTTGCAGGAGTAGTAGTACGCATGAGCGGCATCAGCCTCAAAGGCCTCGATGACACTGCATCCGTCGCCGCAGGAGATGGTGGTGTTTGTGAAAAAGGTGGTCTGGTTGAGACCGCCTCTCGCAGGGAGGAGGATCTTGCCAATCTGCTTGTCGGGCAGCTCAATGGTGATGTTGCGCTCTGACCCGTCACCGCCGAAGACGACGGGAAAGGCTTGGCAGGTCGTCGAGGCAGCGACGGAGCGGCTGGTGTGGGCGGCAACGAAGATGCGCTCGCGCGTACCTTGAGTCTCGTCGTTGACGTCCCGGAAGACGTAGCTGCATGTTGCGTCGTCGCAGAAGAACATGGGGTCGTCCGAGTACCAGAGCATCCCTGGGAGGGGCGTGTCGGCGTGGGTGCCCGTGTCGTAGGCCCATGAGACGGTGCCGAACCTGTTGGCTGTGTATTGGCGAGCGCCCATGGAGGAGGATGACTGTGAGGTGGCGACGGATGAGGTGATGATGGTTGAAAGTTCGGGTAGGGCGACACGACCGGGGACGAGACGGGCATACTTTTCCGCATTCTCGACCGAGTAGCACAACCCGATACTGGCGAGGGCGACCTGAACACCAAGCGCGAGCAGCACCCAGCATAGGGCAACGGCATGCAATGAGATGCGCTTGGACTTGAACGTCATGACAATGACGGACCATAGACTGCGAGCTTGGAGGATGGCCTCAACCTTGGCGAGGGAGCGGTGACGACGGGCGAGTATCCACCAGCGCAAGTCGCCCACAACGCTATTCATGAGGCTTACGACCACCAGGGCCTGGGCAATCAAGAATCCAGTAATGAGAGCATTGAAGATGCGCTTCTCCGCCTTTGAAAGAACCGTCTTGGCCGAGTAGACGTAAAAAACGGAGTAAACGCAGGCGGTGAGGACGGCGGAGAGGAGCCATTTGCTGAGGACTTTGAGGAGGAGCTTGCGGAAGGACTGGCGACGCGCGGGAAGGCCGCGAAAGATGTGGCCGTGGGGAGAGGGTGGTGACGGGGCTGTTCTGGAGTGCATGGAAAAGTCGGACGAGATGCCGCGGGGAAGAGGCGGTGGGCGATGCATCGTTACGGAGTTATCGTCGTCGGCATGTCGTTGGAGAGGTGTGGTGTCTGTCTGGGGCGTGATGAGAGGACGTTCGTGGTCAGCGTCGGTGTCAAGATGGTGGTGATCCGACAGGTCAATGTCTGCGAGGGAAGACCGCTTCTGGCCCATGGCGAGAATTGGGTCACGAGGACGGACGCCTCTGTCTTTTGTAAATACCGAGTGAATATGCGGAAAGGCAAGTCGTCGTACTCCCCAGGCAGCAGAGAGGTTTTGAAAGTGTGACACTTGTCTCGCCCAGCATTCCTCTACACGCAGAAGTGCGTAATCGCCGACGCACAGGCGCAACGGCAGCGGGTCCCTGAGTTCAGGGCAACTGTGGTCCCCCTTTATTGGCTTTCCAGGGGCGAAGCTGGGGTCATTGGTCGCTGGCATCTGCCCCAAGACTCGCCCTCGCCATCACCCTGCAGACCTTGGGTTAAGCCTCCGAGACAACGCCGCGAGGCTCGTCATCCGCCCTGCCTTTACTACTAATGACGAAAACTCTTGGTAATACCAACACGGGAATGCCTTCTTGGGGCCCAGCGTTGGTCACTACGGCAGCCTGGACACGGGACATGACTCGTTGGACCCGGCATCCACTGGCGGCCCGCTGGAGATGGATACGAAGAGGCCTAAATAGGGTTAGGATGGGGACCTGTGCACTGCCCGGATCTCGCCGGTGCCGTGCATTGGTCTGTAGGGCTGCTGGCTTCAGGGGATGGCGTCAGAGTGGCTGTGCTGGGCCTGTCGGAGGCCTTCTGTGCCTGGTCCATTACGATGCTGCCGAGCATGTCTCGGACGGGGTTTCCCGTCCAAGGTCTTGGGGAAAAGGTTGAGGAATGCTGGTAATCTGGGCTTATTTACACATCGGACCTACTTCTTCATCCTCGTTTGTTGGTTCCGATGCTCCTCTTCGACTTCCCGCGCCGACCAGTACCGGGTTTGCAGCTCCCACACGATCCACCACTGAGCTACGCAAATGGCACTGCATCGTCAGCTTCAATACGGTCATCATGAGCAAGGCAAGGCACCTACAAGGCAAGCAGCGCAAAGCCGCCCGATATCGCCGAAAGAACCCGTAGCAATCGCGCTCCCTGGAGCGGTTGTGAGCCAAGTGACCCTCCGCCGCCTTTGCGCAGGCGCTTCTGGAACTGCGACGCAAATACCCCGGTCTCCGTCCCACGCCCGACGAGCGCGAGCATTCCCACGGACACGACTATCCATCCGATCGTGTACACCGTCAGCCGACCGAGGAACCACCTCGTCGGGGTCGGCACCGTCGCGGATCGCATCTTGGGCTGGAAGAGGTGGAAGTGCAGGACGGACTGTGCTGTCAGACGATGATCACAGTAACTTCTTCGTACGGCGAACCCACATGGAAGATGCCATACACGGCGATGCCCATCAGAGGCCCCGTCGGAACCCTGGACACGATGCCCGCACACAGCCCTGCGACCACGACAGCCGATATAAGTCGTGCGCCGCTGAGCATCAGAAGAACCAGATAAAAGTGGTCGAGCATTGTCGTCGAGTACTTTTTCTTGGTGTTTGGCTGGGATGCAGGCACGAGCGGCCGGCCGGCCTCGGCGTCATCGGAGGTCGTGTCGGGCATTGGCGGCGACTGTGCTACGGGATGCATTGGCGTGGGAGACTTGAAGTTTGAATGATCGCGAAAGTGGCAGGATGGCGCATTTAAGCATCAGCTTCCTCCGTCGCTAAACCCCTAGAAGCTGCGCGAGGCATTGTTGGCGTCGTGATGTTGCATTGTGGCTGCTACAGGGTTTACCCGACCGAGGCGGAGAGAAGAGGCACCTGATGATCACTTCTGCTAAAGTCGACAAACCCCAGACACATTCGCCATCCTGACTCTCGATGGCGAGCGGCCACATGGCGACGTTGCAGCTCCGACGCCGGATCCGAGTCTTGGGAGATCCTTAGGATGCGCTATTCCAGCAGAGTGAAGAAGTCCATGATTGTTCCGCACTTGAAGATACCGAGAGCGGGCCTGAAATAGGGGCCGGGACTGCTGGAGGGGGGCAGACCCCAACTCGTCATAGCGCTACGAGTGCTGCCGATGGCCGCCCGGCACCTCGCATCTACAGGCCCCGGGGTCGTTAGGAGTGAGTGCGGGGGCTCTGGCAGCCGGCGATGGAGGAGCGACGGCCTGTACCGGGTACTGGATCGGAGACGAACTTGGAGCAGCTTCTTATCCGAGCAATATGGCTATCTCGAAATGGGCTGGGAGATAGACTCTCATGTTTGTCTGTCAACCATTCCCTGATGCATGTAGTTTTTTTTGGACCAGCTGGCCCGCCGACGGACTTGGTGTTGTAGAGGGTGAGACATCACGGGATGAGCCTTAGCTCAAACTCAGGCGTCCCTGCCAGCTTAATTGCAAAATCTCCAAGATCCAAAACATGTCAAAAAACAGCTCCGCCATCTCCAACAGGTCATAGGCGCTCGGTGACAGGGAGATAAGACCGTGAGCGTGAGCCACAGGGGGCCACCTGCGACAGAACGCCGAGTCGGCACTGACGACAACCAGTCCCAATGTGGGCACATATTCCGTATGGATGAGTTTCACACTCTGCCTTGTCCCATTTCACTCCCAGCACCAATTTGAGAACATCTTTATCCTTGATCTTGGATCTTCCGGTAATCAAGAAGCATTACAAAGATGAGTCGCAAAAGTTGGTAGAGGAGTCTTACCACATCCCACATGATTGCCGATTTTAGATTACCACAAGGCTCATCAAGATGTGACGGACAAGAGCCGCCACTGTGGCAATTGATTATGGCTACCTCTACTCCACGAGCTAGTCACCAAAGGGCAATAATATCCTTGATATTCAAACTCCTACTTACGTTCACTGCGCCTTCAGGTCTAGACCATGGATCGTGTAAGCAATTTAATCTAGCTGACGTATTATTGTGGCTTTAGAGTGTTGCTGCCTGGTGTCGAGACGCTTTGCAGCCCAGCAGAAACACCATGATGATTCTGCTTGCAGGCTCTATTTAAACCCTTCAAAGTCATCGTCTCATCACCTTTCACAATCACATCAAGCATCTACCGACACTCTTTGCATCTGCCCCATCACAACGATGTTGAAATCTCTCATCCAAAACATGGCCCTCGGGTCCCTTGTATACACCCAAGGCATGGCCCTATGCACCAGAAGCGAGCCTCTGCGTGTCGAGAGCTTCGTCAACGTCGGTATCGGGGGGTTCAGAACGGTCTCGTCCCTCATCATCGGTTCACAGTCTGCTGTCCTGATCGACATGCCTCTGACGCTCCCGGCTGCCAATGAGCTGGCAGGTTGGATCAAAAACACTACCGACAAGCCCCTCGTGGCTGCCTTTGCGACTCATCACCACGTGGACCACTACCTTGGCGCTTCTGCAATCCTGGCTGAATTCCCCGAGGCAATCTTCTACGCTTCGCAGAAGAACGTGGATTTAATCGCATTCGAAGTCGGACCTCAGGTATACTGCTCCGATCTGTTGCTAAAATGTGACAAGGCTAACAGTCACGATGTAGTCCGAACGACAGAGACTCAACCTCGGCCCCGGAAACATTTCAGAGGTCCCCGCACAGCCCGTCGCGTACAACGAGACTTTCTTCGCCCTCAGCGGCCATGACGCCGAGCCGATTCAGCTGCTCAGCAACCTGGTCTTCGATACCGTCGACGGGACCATGTTCTGGATCCCATCCATGAAGACCCTCATTGCTGGCGACTCGGTCTACCATCGCTCAATGCACCTCTGGATGGCCGACACGGTTACCAAAGCACTTTCGGATGCCTGGCTACAGACGCTCAACTTTATCTCCACGCTACAACCGACGACTATCGTTCCTGGACACGCTGGATCTCTCGACTTCAACGCGCAGGTGGATATCGAGCATACAAAGAACTACATTTCATTCTTCCAAACTGAGGTATTGGCCAAGGGAGAGAACGCTTTTACCCCCGAGGAAATCGTTGTCCTGTTTGATACCAAGTTCCCACAGGAGGCGGACGAGACTGGTGTTATCTCAGGCATGTTCCTCAACAACACGGCTGGACGGTTCGGAAGGGACTCGACTCGTCTGCCGGATATCATCGATCTCACCGTGTATAACAGTACCGAGGCCCTGAAGCCTTGGCAGATGGGGTCTAAGGCTTGAGCTACTCATAGAACGGGTTCCTTTGCTTTCAAGTCCTCTTCCCTTGTAGTAACAGACTCTCTTTTCATCCCTCTCATTCTACTGCAAAGTGAACTTGACAGGCTCCTCGTCCCCTAATCGACCGACCACAAGTCCCTTCGCGCCCTCCGGCAACAGTACGCAACCACTCAGAGCGCCAGTGGTGATGACAGTCCCAGCCTTCAGCGGGAGACCAGGATGCTGTGCCTTGGCATAAGCCACGACGGACGCCAGAACAGTACCACAGCCGGGAACGGCAGGCTTTCGGTCAATCTCCTTCCCATCAATCTCGAGTGTCACCTTCATCCCCGAGACGTCCCTCCCCTTGGTGTACCTCCCGCCAAAGACATACCCAAGAGCCGAGTTGTGGTCCGCCAGCGACTGCGCGGGACTTGGCTTCTCCCCGTTTGCCGTCGGCGCAAGACGAGTCCCAACGACCTCGATGCCGAGGAAGTAATGGTCTACAGCGGCCTCGATTGCATCTTCGTCCAAGTCGTCGTGTCCTTCAATGTCCTGCGATAGGACGACGCCGACCTCAAACTCAAGACCCTTGACGTCTAGGTGGGCTGGGAAAACGTATTCCGGCCCGCTCTGGCCGACGCGGGACGCCCAGATCGGGCTGGCGACGCCGGGGCTTCCGTCAGTACGGACTGCGGTCTTGTAGAGGGCGACCTTTTCGCCGAACAGATCCTGTTGACCGAGGGAAACGCGATAGGCGGCGTCGAGGTTGAGATGGGCGAGCTTTGCCGGGTCGACGGTGGGTTTGCCGCCGGCGCGCTGTGCATCGGCCAAAAGTTGAATGACTTCGGCCTCACTTGGGTTTGACATTGTGCCGTCTTGATATCTGGCGTTTGGGTGTTTGATAGATCAAGAATATTCCGGCTTCCAGTGACGGAAACCATGCTGGGTTGGGAACATGTAGCGCCGAGTTCGGACTTTTATCCCGCAAACCGGCACGAACGGCCTGGTCCCCGCCAAATGCCGGAGATAGACGCCGGCGCTCCGGACTTGTCTCCGATCATCGTCCAAGAGTACAGGAGAGCGATCGACAGCGACCGGCGAGACCAGTGCGCCCAGGGAGACGTCCCTCCAAAGCTTGGTCAATTTGCAGTGAAGACGGCCTCTCCAATTAACGCCCATTTTCACTGCAAGTTGAAGATGCGACTCGTGATGGTCGCGCTCCGAAACAACGACACGTGGAAGCTACACCGGACGAAACCATTTCACTGTCATAGAAAAGGTTACAGCGCGAAATTCGTGTTCCGATTCCTCCAAAAGCAAATAGGGCCGCCGGGTGATCTCATTGTTGATTCCCGTTCAAGTTTAGGGGTCCTTGACCACGGCCTCCTCTCTTCTAGGAGCTAACAGAATCATAGCAGCCGAGTAAGTGTATGAACTTAATTCCATCCTATCGTCTCTTGTGTGCGCTGGGATAACGTCCCTCACCTACTTCTGGCGCACCCCCCTATTTGGCGCACCCTAAAATCCACCTATTAAAAAACCACTACTATATTTAGCCTTCTTTTTCTACTACCTGCGATCCTATAATAATATAGTCCTCTGCTTCACTAGGTAAATCAGAGTCGCTGGGTTTAGCTGTATTATTAGATCTATTACCTACGTTGACCTACGCCCGGTGGATAGCCTCGATGTCCGTAAACTTGGAATTCGGGCTGATCTGGACCTTCTTCTTTTTCCTCGGTCGTATAGATTTAACCTGCTTCTTAAGAGCTTCTACCCTACGTTATAGGGTAGCTAGTTGATGGTCTTTCTCCTCGAAGCCTTTTTGGACCTTCCGGAAGAGTAGCCGTTGCGTACTACTAGGCTGATCTAGGCGGCTGTACTAACCTAGCTGGTCGCGTAGATCTAGGGCCTTCCTGGGCGTCGATTAGTTAACCGAGGATGAAGCTATATCCTACTATGGGATAGGTATAGACTTAAAGGCTCGATTAAGGATTAGATTAACGGTCGTAGACCTATCCCTGGATTCGTGGAGGAGTAGAGGACTTATAAGGGGCTTAGCTATATTAACCGGTTATAGACCCGTCGATTTCTAGCCCGCTTTTATATTCTACGCCGTAAGGGATGACTAGTAAGCCTTCCGGTAGTAGTTAAGGAACTGTCGTTTCCTTACGACTATTAAATCATTCCACTATACTAGATATCCTAGCTCCTTCCTATAGGCTACCTTTAAGGGTCTAAAGATAGACTGATCGAGCGGCTATAGGACGTAGGACGTATACGGAGGTAGATAGAGTAGGTGGATCTAGTGCGTATAGTAGAGATATATAAAATCCGTGGACTCGTGGCTGCCGTGGCCGTCTAGGATAAGTAACCGGGTCGTAGATAGGTCGGTCGGTTAGGTGGATAGGATGAAGATATCCCGGAGCTAGTGGACTGCTGTCTCGTTGTCGGTCTATTTATTATCTATTACGTGGAATCTCTAGCTAGTATAGGGTTGTAGATCTAAAGGAAACTATTATTATTAGACTGACTTGCCCTTATAAATAATAAGCGGTGGGATCGTAGATCCTATAGTACTGACGTACTCTAATAGAGTGATCTAGGCTCGCGACCCTAGCTGTTTTTTCTATAGATTACGGCTCTCTATAGATCCTAGGACTAGGCCGTTAGACCCTCGACCTTCTAGGATACCGGTCTCGTCTATATTGTATTAATTAGCTGGCTTGATGTCCTTAATCTAGTCGACGGCGAGATATTTAAACTAGGTCCTGATAACGTTAGTCGACGCTTTATTAATACGCTAGGAATCGATTAGCTTAGCGTGCTGGACCTTTATTAAAGGGTTCCGACGGGTAAAAGCTTGGAACTAGTTCTTCCTAAGGGTTAGTAATCCTCCTCGTAGACGTAGGATACGTTTAGTAAAATCCCTAATCTACGCGTGCGTCGGGGGGAGCCCTAGGGAGGCTTAGACCTAGATCCAGCTAGCTAGCTACTATTCCTGGGTCTAGGATAGCTTCTGCTGGCTTGTGAATGTAGTAGCCCTGGACTATGTACCTCGGATCCGGTGTCGTAAAGTAGACTCTAGGACCCCGTACGTCCGCGCGGCTGTTCGGATAGATTAACTATTTATAATCCCTTATAGAGCCTGATTGATCTTATCTTCGGTGTATATAGGTATCTTAAGATAAAGTAGTGATTTTTAAATTATAAGTAAAATCCTATGGAAATTAGTAATAATATCGTGGATTAAAGGTGGGAGGTTAAAGTAGCGGTGAGGGATTTTAGGGTACGCTAAATAGGGGGGTGCGCTAGAAGTAGGTGAGGGACGTTATTTATTCGTAGTTTGGCCGTTAGGTGTTTGATATGTAGAGCTGACAGACTGCTAGTCTTGCTCTGGTCATTTGCCTCCCACTTCCCTCTTTCCTCTTCGCGTTATAGTCTGGAACAGCATCCCACAACCTACTCCAGGAGACAGCATCTTCCAAACCTTCAATATCACCATCTTTACTGCCAAAACATCTCTCTGCGGAAGGTCCTGACCCTCGAATGGGGTGATTCAGCATCCAGAAGATTTCTGCGTCGATCCGAAGACCCAAGCCACACCTTGGAGTCCCAAACACTCGCAGCACATGCCTTGTTGGCTGTTTCTTTTGTCACTATGATGCGCCTTACAACCGTTCACCCATGCTCGGGAATACGGAATAGGAGACTTGCCACAATGCGGCGTGAGTTAATCCATCATGCCTTCTCGTCGCATCATTGCCCCTGGACGTCCGTTGTACATGTGCTGATCAAAGTGGAAATAAGCTTTCTTGCATCTTATACACAACTCCCCTCGCGGGATGCGACTTGACCAACACAACCTGCCAATGTACAAACAAGAAGCTCATCTTGACAACGGCCGACTGCGTACGGGCAAACTGCACCATGCAAGAACAACTCGGTACGTCAAGAAGTGTTTCATGCGATACGAAGCGGCCATCTTAAAGCTTACCCAGCTGACAACTATCTGGAGCAGGCGTCGCCAGGGTGCAAGCATCCGTGTGCAACCTTCCTCACCAAGACTCGGGCCGCGAGGTCCTTGTTATCATCTTTGTGATGGCAGCAGTTGCGTACCTCGCCATAGGGCTCCGTATATTCTCCATGTGGCTGAATAGAGACGTCAACTACGATGACTGTCTAATACTGGTTGCTGCCGTATGCATTCCCCAACACATCATTACGGATTGATCGCCGATGATCGAATCTTGTTAACAGGAATCCAATCCAGGTTGCCAGCGTTCTGCCTTTCGTCTGCGTGGGGCTGAGTAAGTCTTCCCCAACCGCTTCAATGCCTTGATTGAACAAGACACGTGCACTCTCTAACAACGTATTCAGTGGTCAAGGAGGGATTCGGCATCCATTTGTGGGATCTCGAAGACGGCGCCTTGCTCAAGATTTTACGTCTACGTCAGTGTCCAATGCCACACACTCAGAATAACTGACAGTCTGACCCTGATTTTTCACTACAGTTTATCTCACCGAAAGTGTCTACATACTGGTTTTGGGCCTCATCAAACCATCCATCGTGGCACTCTACATTCGGGTCTTCGGGAAAAACGCCACCTTCAAAGCCGTCGCGCTCGTCGTCCAGCTTCTCATCGGCATGCTGACCTTCATTCATACCGCCCTGACGATCTTCACATGCTGGCCGATTCAGAAGTTCTGGGACTTCGACATCAAACAAGGTCGTTGCCTCTCCATCAGCCAGTTGGCTTTGGCTAACTCGGGCATGTCCTGCGGACTGGATCTCATTATCATCCTGCTACCGATCAGCATGCTCTATCGACTGCATATGTCGAGGAGCCGCAAGCTCATCCTTTCCGTTGTATTCTGCATCGGAGGCGTCGGCCTGGTCGCAACCGGGCTGCGGATTCAAAGCCTCGCTGTCTATGGCAATTCCCTTGACCCCACGGTCGACTACATACCGCTTTTTTACTGGACAACGGCGGAACTCGCCGGTGGCGCCCTGTGTGCCTGCCTGCCAGCTATCCGTGTCCTTGTCCTCTCAACCTGGTCCAAAGTAGGGGGTTCAATCTCCCGCAGCCGAAAGGCCAATGTGTCGACGGATCCGCATCTGTCTCCCTCTGGAGCCCCTAACTTTTCAGAGAACAAAGTGTCTCCACTCACTCATCCTGTCAATAAGAACGGAAGCGACAACACCATTGCGCTTGTGACGTCAAACACGGTGGGAAGGGAGAGCAGAACTGTCTCTGCGATTGTTTAGCCGGGAGATCGAGAAGGTCGAGGAGGACTTATCCGCTGGTTCTGATAGGATAGGCCAGCTTCCAAGGACCCACTTCACTGCAAAAAAACTCTCCTTGAAATAGAATTCCAGGGAAATGAGCCAAGTCACGAGCATGATCACGAGGGACCTTGGCATCCAATACCACCTCGCCTCCAGGTACTTTGGCCTGGGGCCTGTTCGTCGCTCGGGGCAATTTTCATTCTCAAGACGACCTTCTTCACCCCCTTTCCTCATATGGATTTTCTCATTTCTCCAACCTTTCATCAATCTGCTCCGGCAGGCATCCGACACTCGCATACGCGTCAAGCCCATGTCTAGATCAAAGGATGGTTGCATAACCTGCAGGTTCGCCTCTCATGCCATGGACCCCGGCGCATTTTCACTCCCAATTTGTAGGAAGCACAAGCTGACGGGGCCACAGAATTCGGCGGGTCAAGTGTGACGAGAAGAAGCCATCTTGTCAAAAATGCCTCACCTCCAAGCGCAAATGCGATGGCTATTTGTCCCCAGACGTCAGGATGTCGCGGCGCGAACTCGCTGCCGCCATCAAGATGACCGGATCGTCAATGACGCGAGCGCTGTCACAGATTCCGTCCCGGTTGGACCTTCAGACCCGGGAATTGTCACCGGGCGACGCAAGATTGTTTGAGTTCTTCCGCCGCGTCATCGTGCCTGACACGACGAACAACCTCCCGAGCAACTTCTGGCAGCGGGACGTCATGCAGCTCGCCCATACCGAGCCGGCCTTCTGGCACGCGACAGTTGCCCTCGGCAGACTACACAAATGCACGTGGACAGAGGTAGAGGCGTCGGGCAATCGAGCAACCCACGAGACCGTTGAAAGACAAGCGACAAAACACTACATTCAGGCAATGTCTCTGGCCAAGCGCCTCGACTCGCTCCCTAAGTACGTCATCCTGTCCATCGTGCTGAGTGCGACGGCAGGCATGCTTGGGCGCTGGAACGACATGCAGGCGCACGTCTTGTCTGGGCTCCGAATTCTCGTGGCTGAAGCCCCCAGGCTAGATCGTGTCAAGATGCTCGGCGCGGCGATTCTCAGGATGGACTTGCAGGCCATGACGGCATACAAGGATGTCTCTCAGCCCTATCCGTACCATACATCGCGCGCACTGTTCGACGTTGAAGCCTTCCTTTTGACGCCGTGCGTTCCTGGCCAAAGCATTGAAAACGTGGGGTCGGATCTGAAAGCCATCGGTCGCGCATTTTTCTTACTCGACGACGGCCTTTTGTCAGGTTTCGTGCCCTACGGCCCGTGGCTCACCAAGGTCGAGGGCGTACGGCGACGACTGGTTGCCTGGGAACGGCGAATGGCTGCGCTTGAGGCTTCACTTTTGCCATCTCAAGCAGATGAACAAGCGATACTATGTCTTCGGCTAGGTCACGTTATGCTTCGCACGCTGTCTACCGCGGGACCACCCGGGCCTGAGTCCCGCTTCGACCGCCTACTGGGTTTTTGGGAGTATGCCGTGAACCTCGCGGCGTCAATCCTCGCTCGCATCAAACAAAGATCACAGAGATCTGCATTTCCTGGCCTCAGCCTCGAGACAGGGATTCTGCTCCCTCTGCAAGTGATCACACACCGCTGCAGACATCACTCCTTGCGGCATGCTGCCCTCAAGATACTTGCCGAGAGCAACACGGTCGAGTCGTTTTGGAGAAGCGATGTTACGTTCAAGATGCAACAAGCCGTCGTGGCTGTGGAGGAGGAGTCGGTAGGCCCCGTCTCGGCACCGCCATTTACACCGACGCTCGTCGACATGTCGACACCAGGAATAGCGTGGGACAACTGGTCTCAAGACGGCTTTTGCCCTGCTACTGCGCTGCACTGGCGTGATCAACCGATGATACCAGAGATGGCACGACTTAAGGATGTTCAGTCGACCACAAGTTTCGAGAAGAGGTGTGTCGATTTGAGTCTGGTCATGTGCGGAGAGAACAAGGAGCCCAACGGCGGTTTGCGCAAAATACGAGTTACATACTGAGGGTCTACCCCCCTACATCCATACAAGAGACATGACTCTTCATGCTGGTGATGGCCAATGTGCTGAGAATAATTGCAAGAGATGTCTTGAGACTGAACACTTTAAGATTATCTCAGACTTCAGGCCCCAATAGCCATCTCCGGCGTGGCATCACGCCTCTTCTTGCACTTGGCCCCAGCAGTATCCAGCACAGCAATGCTGAGCTCGGGCAACTCAAACTCGAACGCGCCCTCCGCATTGGCAGTCACAATCTCCACGTTGGTGTCCACAGCGTTGTTGCCCGCATGAGGGTCGTTGTAAGCCCACGGACTACCAGAGCTGGAGGTCAGCACCGTCAGGGCAGCCCTCGCGCCTTCCTCGACGCCCTCGAACGCGAGAGAGACGGGGACGTTGGCCGAATCGGTCGTGTTGTACACGGCGGCCTTCCAGATGAAGCTGTCCTCATTCTCGTTCTTGCCCGAGACGTAGAAGAGAGGGTCCAGGTCGCCCTCGGCCGGCAGCGTCTGTGTCATGGGGTGCGCGGCGAAGAGCTCCCAGAGGTACCAGCTGGTCGAACGAGTCGTCAGGGCTGGGTCGGCGGCGTGCTGGACCATGGTGATGGCCCATTGCCACTTGTTCATGTTGCGCAGGATGGGTGCGTAGAATGTGGCAGGGATGCGATCTGCGTTGCGCTCGTATCCGATCATGGACACGGCTTCGCCGACGGTGCCGATCCACCACGGGAAAGTGTGCAGGTCGCCGTCCCAGCCGATGCCGCCGTTGACGTGGGTCGCCGCGACTTCACCAACGATGTGACCGATCTCGTTGTCAAACTTGTCAAACTCGTCGACGAGGGCATCGGGCTTGCGGTAGGGGTGGTAGTCTCCAATGCCCGGGGCGGGAATGATGTGGCCATCTGACGTCGCGCCCGAGGCAATGACTTGGATATCGGGGCGAGCCTTGTTGATGGCCTCGAGGAACATGGGGAAGCGGTAGTCCTTGTACGTCTGCCAGCCTACAGGACCACCGGCGAGCCAATCTTCGTTGCCGATCTCGACGTACAGCAGACGGAAGGGCTCGGGATGACCCAGCTCGGCACGGACTTTACCCCATGTCGAATCAGCAGGGCCGCTGATGAACTCAATCTGGTCGAGGGAGTCGTCGATGAAGGGCTGCAGGTCCTCTTTGGGGGTGATGTCGCCGTTCAGAGCGAGACCGGCCCACACGCCAATGACGATCTCAAGGTTCATGTCCTCCGCCCAGTAGAGGTACTCCATGAGTCCGAGGCCGTGTGTCTGCATGTAGCCCCAAGTTCCCGGGAATCCAGGACGCTCATGAAGTGGCTTGAGGGTATCCTTCCAGTCCCAGTAGGTCTTGTTGTCGTTGCCCTCGAGCATGTTGCCTCCTGGGAAGCGAAGAATAGAGGGATGAAGACCAGCGAGGGCCTCGGCAATGTCGACGCGGAGGCCGTTCTTCCGGTTCTTGTAGGTGGGAGGGAACAGACTGATCAGGTTGAAGTCGAGCGAGCCGTCCGTGGTGCCGCTTGGGTCAAAGGTAATGGCGAAGGTGTTGTTGCTGTTGGGAGCATCGCGATCGGGAGTGAGCTCGAACTGATGTTCCACCCAGGCGTCCGCCACGGACTGCGACTTGACGTCGACAGAGCCGAAGACGTCATCAGTCAGGTCCGATTGGAGGGAAGCGGTGAAGACGCCATCGTATGCACCGTGAACCCAGAAAGAGCCAGTGTACGTTTGGACCTTGACGTCCATGCCCCAGTAGCCGTCGTTCAGCAGGCCGATAGCGCCGGAACTGGTGCCCTTCGCGACGTTGACAGAGACGGGAAGGGCATCGGAGAGGGGTTGGTCGAGCCTCGAGAGGGTCAACTCGGCATTGTTGACAGAGTGCCAGGCGTTCAGGTTGACGGGGAACCTGTCGCTATACTGAAAGGCCCGGTTGCGGATGAGCTCGGCGTAGATGCCGCCATCACCCGAGTTATTGATGTCCTCATGGAGGAAGCCGTACTGGTGACCGCTGGTGGCATTGCCTCCTGTGGAAGAGACCTTGATGTCGACGGCAGCGACTGTAGATGCCGCGAAGGCCGTAGCCGCGATAAACTTTGACAAGAAGCCCATGTTCAGAGTCTGGGATCGGATACCTCGTATCGGGAGCATCCTCTTCATTGTGGCAGGCCATTACTTGCCCCCTTTATAGCTTGTATCTCATCCACCTAGCCGCGTGGAAAAGGAGCACTTTCGGAAACCCTGCCGAACAACGCTGCATCGCTACTGGACCGCTTGCTACCGAATGATTCTGTCATCTGTCGTTGCGTGGAGCCAAGGCCACTCTTCCATGCTCATCGACGGATAATTTCAAAATCGTCAGGTACGGACAAACTACCGACGCGGGGAATGGGCGGGGTAGAAATCCGGAGAGCGGAGGCTGGATGATCGGCAGATGCTCATTTGTGCGCATCGTGAGGCGGCTGCGCGGGTAAGTGAGTGCGTTGGTGTATCCACGCGGGATGTTACCCTGATTTAAAGCCGTTGCCGCCCTATCTGCCGGAATAACCAAGGCCGTTGCACCAGCAGTCGTACATTGCGTGCAAGTATTGGCTAAAATGCTTAGTGTGATAGGTCTGCTGCGTGGGTTACACGTCAAGAGGCCTGGCGGAGTTGATTGAAACTTGAACTTATGGTCGAAGTTGTCGCGAGCCTCGGAAAAAGCAACTGAGGCCAAGAGGGTGTCGATGCTCCCTCATCTATGCTTGTCGATGGATTTGGGCCCCGTTTCTTCTCAGACATAACCAAACGCATCGACTTCTCAGATGGTCAAAAATCGAATTGCTCTCCCAACGTATGCGACCATCAGAGCATCAGCTGAGCTTGACTCTCAGATTAAAAACAGTCATGTAGCCAGAGCAGATCATCAACATGAAAAAGAAGTGTCGGGTTGAATCCGCAACATGCAGAAATCTACAGGCTGCTCTCTCCAGACAATTTCTGCCCCTTTCAAATACCAATGATCAACTTCATTTCCATCCCCGACACCGGCATCATATCGATTCCTGCCCCCGCCATCTCCCCGTCACTACCGATAGCTAATTTCCCCCGCTGTTAGAATCGTTCGTGTGAAGGCTGGTGATAACACTGGGAAGGGCCGTTGTTCGGCTGCACCACCGGCTCGGCTGGGGAAGCTCATCAGCTCGCTCGGTTCGGGATGTGGAGGGTTTGCCTCCAACATTCTGGGAGGATGTACGAATTGGCCTCATTAGTTAGGCTAGTAATTACTAGACGGACTTGGGACAGAACTGCCATCTCATCCCATGGGGAACCCCAGGTTCTGGCGTGGGGAACCCCGGGTTTAGGCATGGAGAAAGACGACCTCCATTCTCCGCCTTCCTCAACCGAGAACCGCCAGCTCGGTTGCGCCCAAGTCGAATCTCCGACCGGCTGAGAGTACTCACTGCGCATCATCGATGACATTTTCGCACTCATTTAAGCATAAATACTACATGTAGCCACCATGGCATCCAACACTGAGAGTCTGTCTTCTCCGTCAGCTCACTAGACGTCCAACGAAATGCGGCCCTCTCACCTGCTTCCCATGCTCGCAGCCCAGGTCCTGCCCCAGGAGTGTGACAGCGACTCGCCGACAGCGTTCACCAACCCAATCCTGCCGGGCTGGAACTCTGACCCGACATGCGCTTTTGTGGCCGAGTGGGATGATACCACCTTTTGCTCGACTTCCTCATTCATGACTATTCCTGGAGCACCCGTATACGCGAGCAAAGACCTCGTCAACTGGAAGCTCGCCAGTCATGCTTTCAGCCGCCCCGAGCAGCTACCTCTCCTTGCCAATGAGCCGACGCAGCTCGGCGGCATCTGGGCGAGTTCAATTCGCTTCCACCAAGGTGCCCTCTACTTGATCACCGTTTATCAGTCATGGGAGGACAACAACCCGCCGAATCGCCTGGAAAAGCCGCAGATTGTTCTCTTCAAGACAACCGACCCATACGATGACGACGCGTGGTCAGTCCCGGTCATCATTGAGAACCCTGGCAAGCACATTGACCCCGAGATCTTCTGGGATGGCGAGAAGATCTACATGCTGCTTGCCCATGGGTGGCTTTCCGAGATTGACATTAAGACGGGTGCCTCCACGGAGCCGGTCCAGATCTGGGAAGGCCTGGGTGGCTTCTCGCCTGAAGGCCCTCGTCTGTACCGCAAGGACGACCACTTCTACATCATGCAGGCCGAGGGTGGCACCGGGGCGAATCACTCGGAGGTCATTGCGCGCTCGCGAGACATCTGGGGTCCCTACGAGGCATTCGAAGGCAACGCGATCCTGACGAACCGCGACACGGACGAGTACTTCCAGAACGTCGGGCACGCCGACCTCTTCCAGGACAGTAAGGGTGACTGGTGGGGTGTCGCTCTTACCGTCCGCGGCGGTCCTGCGTCAGACATCTATCCAATGGGTCGCGAGATGGCACTATTTGCGGCCACCTGGGACGAGAGCGAGTGGCCTGTCCTCGAGCAGGTTCGTGGCAACATGACGGGGCCGCTGCCGGCTAGGAACACGGACATCCCGGGGAACGGTCACTTCATCAACAGCCCGGACATTGTCGATTTTGCACCAGGGTCCAAAATTCCGAGCCACTTCCTCTGGTGGAGGAGCCGTGACGATTCCCTGTTCGAGGTCTCGCCTGCCGGCCACCCGAACTCACTGCGCATCTCGCCATCAGCCATTAACCTGACGGGTCCGGTCGCCACCACCGAGTATGACCTGCTCAAGAACCCCCTTGCCTTTGTTGTGCGAAAGCAAGAGACCACGCTCTTCAATTATACCGTCGACGTCTCTTTCACACCATCTGTTGTTGAGGAGGAGGCCGGCATCTCGCTGTTCCTCAACCAGCTGCAGCACCTGGATCTCGGCATCGTCAACCTGCCCGCGTGCGGCGCCAAGACGGCAATCCCCCACCTCCGGTTCCGCGTCGAGGCCAGCGGCAAGCCGGACGCCAGAGTGGCCGAGACAGTCGTTATCCCGGTGCCAAAGACGTGGCTCGATGGTCCCATCAGTCTGCACATCTCGGGCGTCAGCGATAGGGATTACACCTTTGGTGCGAGCCCATCGCTAAAGCCTGAGGAGTATGTGCTGCTGGGGGCTGCGGATGGATCGGTGGTTTCAGGAGGTGGTGGGCTCTTCACGGGGTCGCTCCTCGGGGCATATGCGACGAACAATGGCGGCAAGGGCACGACGCCCGCTTACTTCAGCCGATGGAGGTATTTGCCTGTTGCGCAGCAGATTGGACCTGATGAGTTTGATCCAGCTACCAAGTAGTATGTAGAACTAAACAGCCAAGGGACCTCTGCCACTCCAATTCTGCCTTGTCCGCCCGTCCTGAATGGGTCGCTCCGCTTAATTTCCGCTCCAGAATATGCCCACCGTTGGAGATTCTCAGCCTCGTTGAGTTGCTTCCAGTGATCCAACCATATCATCAGGTCATCCAATGTGGCGGTGCTGACCCCAGTCGTGGTCACCCAACTTGGCAGGTGGATGCTCGTATACTACCACATCAGGCTGGAGGCAAGCATGGGCTTCGGGCAGGGGTTCTTCCCTTTTGAGGCCCCAAATCACCAACTGCCAACCGCCAAAATCTGGCGGGATGGGCCCATAGCTTCCAACCATCAGGCAATTAAAACATCACAACAGCATCACTCCCATGTGGCCCCCAAGTTCAAACTCATCTCATCATTGCCGCCAAGAATACAAGAAGCCCAAGAAACAACAGACAGCTCACAATCCTCAACTCCTTCCGCCTCAAGCAGGTATACTTCTCATACAAACACTTGCCCTATCGTCCTTAACTCCCTATCGGTTGGCGGCCTCCAAGTTCCAGGGCAAGCCACGACGCCAAGGGCTTTCGAACATCCCGTGCCCGCAGCCCAAGCGCGCGAAATGTTCAAGCACCTCCGACGCGGAGTTTCCTACAACTCCAAGAAGACAAGTCCCAAGACGAAAGGAATCAGGGCCGCCATCATCATTGTCTGCATCGCCTTCGGCTTTTTTCTCTGGTGGTTACTCGAAAAACTGGCCCGATATTACTTGGAACGTCGAGACATGGCCAAGTGGACGCCAGAAGACCCCTTGCCCTCTCATCGGGCTGAAGACATCGAACTCGCACAGCCCGCCAGAGATCCGGTCACAGTCAACGCCCCAGCCGCTACCTACCGGCCATTTGAAGACCCCATTCGCAGCTACGAGCCGCCATCAGCGAGGGAGTACAGAGAGACTGCCGAGGCTAGGCTGGCAGAGGAGCGCCGGGGTGATGTGGAGATGCCGCCCCCGTACGCCGGGCTGGTTCCTCCGCCGGTGTACAAGGAGACCTAGCGGAGTCCGCTGTGGCCCCGAGAACGACACTGGCGGTATGGACCGCCGTCGGTGGAGAATGCGCCAGCTCAGTGGCGAGGGTCACTGAAGGCAGAGCATGCGATCAAACACCGCACGTGGCGGCGGGTGTGAGCGGCGACGCAGTAGTGAGAGCTCGATGATGCTGGATCGAGCGGCAGTTGTTTCTTCTTTAAGCCTTTGTAAATAGATTTGATACCCTGAGACATAAGATCAACTAGATTTCACTCATAGCACTTGACAGTGCACAGCTGGCTCCATGTTCTTCCCCAAACCCCTTGATCCGTCACTGCCTCGTTCCGCTGCTGGACCCGAAACACCCGCCACCGATCCCATAGACTGACTTCCGGTCGGGATTCTGAGTGATTGGACAGCTTGGCTGGTTCTCTCGTCCATATGGCCGCGGAATAGCTTTCCGGTAATCACGACAATTTCTTTGCCAGAATGATCTGTCCACGGATGACATGCATGGTGGATGTGTTCGGCCTGGGCCGCTCGGGGCCGGGAACCCGCATGCTGGCGTTCCCCGTGGGGAAGCCGTACAGCACCCCATTCCGCACCGCTTCTCAGGGGCTCCGAGATTCCGAGACGGGGGAAGTCAACGAGAATTTGAAGTCGTTCCCAGACACCAATGCAGACAAGTCCAGGTTGATATCTAAACAGGTCCCCGTGCCTCGTTTTCCGAGATACACCAAGTCGCACAATTTCAGCCCTGTTGCTATCCTCAAGTCATCTCCTCAGCACAATACTCAAAAGTCAATATGGACTCTTCCATCTCCAAAGAGGCGGGCGTCTCGTCCCTAGCGGTCCTGCAAGACGCCGGCGCCGCCGCAACCCACATTGGATCCTTATCAACCGACACACGGGCAGCGCTGGACAAGCGGCTCCGTCGCAAGTTTGACCTCAGGGTCCTCCCATTTCTCACAATGATGCATCTCTGCTCGATGATCGACCGATCCAACATGGGCAACGCCGCCGTTCTTGGTACGAGAGAGGACCTGAACCTCACCGGCAACAGGTTCAACATCGCCCTGACGCTCTTCTTCATTCCCTATGTGTTGTTTGAAACGTAGGTCTTCTCTTCTCGACCTCGTTACAAATCCTTTGCTGACTCTTTTTTTAAAGTCCCGCCAACATGGTGCAGAGACAGATCGGTCCAAGGATCTGGCTCTGTTTCCTTACCGTTTCTTTTGGCCTGGTCACAACATGCATCTCGGTCGTTGGATCTTTCGGGGGCCTCTGTGCAGCCAGAGTCGCTCTTGGACTGTGCGAATCCGGCGTTCTGGCCGGCATAATGTACACCCTGTCGAGTTTCTACCGTCGCAGCGAGCTCACCACACGCATGGGCTATCTCAACGCCATTGTCACTCTGTCCGGCGCCTTTGGAGGCCTGTTGGCCACGGGCTTGACGCGTGTCCCGGCGTTCGGCATGCTGCACACCTGGAGGCACATCTTCTTCTTCGAGGGTCTCATCACGATCCTCGTCGGCCTCTCCGTCATCTTTCTGCCAAATGACCCTGCCTCCGCCGGATTCCTCACGGAGGAGGAAAGAATCTACACCTGCTCCCGACTCGTGGATGAGTCCAAGGCCCTGGCGTCAGAGACAATGAACAAGACGACTTTCAAGCGCGCGCTGTTCCATCTCCCGACACAAATGGTGGCCATCGCTCTCGTCTGCGCTACTTGCTCGATGGGGTCCCTGCAGCTCTTCTCGGTAAGATCTGACAGTCTTTCTCTGTCACCACATCGAAATGCTGACCAAAGACAGCCTACTCTCCTGAGGAACATGGGATACACCGGACAAGAGGCCCAGCTCATGTCCGTCCCGCCCTATGTCTTCGGAGCCATCGTCTGCGTCACCGTCGCAACTCTCTCCGACAGGTTCCGTCGCAGAGGTTTCTTCTTCATGACTCTGCTCGCGCCCTGCATCTTCATCGGATTCACTCTGAACCAGTTCGTGGACGCAGTAGCCGCCCGGTACTTCGGTCTGTTCCTTGCAGTCGGTGGTGCGTTTACGGCCAGCCCTCTTCTGCTGAGTTGGTCGGTGGACAACAACTCCGGGCCCGCGGTCAAGGCCATCGCAGCAGCTTATTCCATCGGGTTTGGCGGGTAAGTTCCAAAGTCATCAGGCCCGCGAATTTTCTCAAGCTAATTTCTTTCTAGATGCGGCCAGCTCTTGTCCACGTGGACCTATCGCGCTGCCGAGGCTCCTGGATATGTGACCGGTCACAGCATCAACATGGCAGCGTCTTCGGTGCTCTTCATTGCAGCCGCGACGCACACGTATTATGCCTTGGCAGAGAACAAGAAGCGAGCAGCCGGTCTTCGGGATGACCGGCTGCGGGATGAGGCACAGGGACTCGACCACAGCCACCCGCTTTTCAGGTTCACTACTTGAATTTTCAACTTGTTGTCAAGACGCACCTACTTTCATGTTTGTATTTGGAACGAAAACGTAGACGGGAAGGAACATGTTCTTGGTATCGTGAAGTTAGAGAGCATGAGATGGTCATCAAAATGAACAGTCGTAATCCCTGCCGCAATCAACTGCGATCCTTGGCCGTCTGCCCACCACACTAAAAAGCCGACCCTGATTGTCTGCCCTCGGACCCCAAGAATGTGCGGGTGCCGCGATGAGGGCACGGAAATCCCCAATTCTGGACAAATGAAGATCTGATGCCAAAGTCGCAAATGCCAAACACACTGAGAAAATGAATGAGCCAGAAACATCAGATTGAACGGGACTTCACATTGAGACTCATTGATACCCTGAACTACGTATCAGTTGGATTCCTACCTGTAGCATGCTGAGAGTCGCATTCGTCCCTCACATTGCCAGTATTGAGTCTCTCTAGTCAGCTCGGAACATCCATAGACAAGGGCTGAGGACAACTTCCATCTCGGAAAATGCCAAAGTGCATGCCCACGTTCCATGGTCAACACGGTACTCCTGCAATCTTGTCCATCAACACCAGATCCCCCGAGTCAGATCCCGCGCGCTGCGTTAACCAGGCTGGGGCAGCAGCCCTGAAAATGGCAGTGAACGGCCAATGGACAGAGCTTCCGACCGGAGGGAGGTTAACCCGGAGCATCCCACAGGGGTGCATGCTCGTCATCGACCAAGCCATGCTGCGGAGTCACTAATTGCCGCCACTATCTGACAAGCTTATACATTCGGCCCGTTTAAAGCTTAATTTCCGGCCGCCGGTGGGATAGGCATGTGGGCATGTGGGCAGGCTCCTTGACGAAGACCAGCCTGTGCCCCTGTTCTCCTGCTGGCATACGGAAGTCATGTCATGCGACTCGTGCCATCCAGGGTTTTGAGCGTACGCAACCACCCGCGCGCGAGGCTGGTGGATCTCACGATGGAGTCAACATCCTAGATGGTAGCATTGATTGTCGGCGCGATACTCGTACCTACGAAGGACATGTCGGAACATCGAAGAAGATCACGAAGAAGAAATTCCGAGCTTCCTCTTTATATACA
Source organism: Plectosphaerella plurivora (assembly GCA_020726575.1). Taxonomy (NCBI): domain Eukaryota; kingdom Fungi; phylum Ascomycota; class Sordariomycetes; order Glomerellales; family Plectosphaerellaceae; genus Plectosphaerella; species Plectosphaerella plurivora. The sequence continues at coordinate 1,397,862 of JAGSXJ010000002.1, read as the reverse complement.
GGCTCTGCATGCGTTCCATAAGGGTACTCGAATCATCTCATCTCATCGGACTCAGTTCCACTCCCTCCTTGCTGTATTCACTCTCACCTCATACCTTCATCATAAGGTTCATTCATCTTCTCGCCGCCGGTGCCGGTGCATTTGCCACCGTCAACGCCAGCACTACGCGGCCTTCTCCTCAGGGGAGCATCCGTCCTAAACAGACCCCCCAGACCGCCGACATTGTCTTCCAGAACGGATCAATGTACACTCTGGATGCCCGTTCTTCGAAGGCCAGCTCTCTCGCCATCAGGAACGGATCCATCCTGTACGTCGGCAACGATGCCAACGCTCGCCGCTTCATCGGCAGGAACACCCGCGTCATCAACCTCGAGGGCCGCATGGCTATGCCCGGTCTCGTCGATGTGCACATGCATATTCTCCAGGCGGGCCAGAACCTCATCAAGTGCAACTTCAACTACCAGCCCCTTAACCCCCAACAGGTCTTGGAGCACCTGCAGACCTGCATCGACGCCGATGGCGGTGACCAAGATGCCTGGCTTGACGCCGTGAACCTCAACTACCTTGCTCTGGCTGCTGGTGGAGAAACTCTGTCCAAACTGGATCTCGACACTCTCAACACGACCCGCCCGATGTCTCTCCGGTCAACCGACTACCACAGCTTCGTCCTCAACACTCGCGCCCTCGAGCTCTCCAACATTACCGGCACAACACCCGCTCGCCCTGGCGGTATCATCGAGCTCCTCCCAGGCACGCAGGAACCTTCGGGCATGCTTCTGGATGGAGCCAACATTCTCATCGCCGGCCCTCCGGCCTACACCAACGAGGAGAACGCTGAGGCCTGCCGGGCTGCAAGCCAAGCCCTTCGCCAGGCTGGCATCACCACCTGGCAAGACGCCCTGGCCACCAATGAGCACTACAGCCCCTGGGAGATCCTCCAGGAGCGCGACGAGCTCAGCGCGCGAGGTTACTTCGACTACCGCGTCCAGCCGACCTCGACTCTCGAGGCAGTCGATGCCGTCGTTGCCGAGACCATCGAGCTGATCACCTCTCGCAACGATAACTCGACCATTGGTCCTCGTCCTGCTTTCAAGTGGCAAGCCATCAAGGCTCTCCTGGACGGTATCCCTATCTACTCCGCCCGCACGGCTGCCCCCGTCGATCCGTACTGGCTCCCCACGACCGATGCCAACGGCACGCAGGTCTGGGCGCCCGCTCCAGAGGAGAACGCCGAGCTATACTGGGACCCGGAGATTCTCGCCAAGACTCTCGAGGGCCTGTTCCTCGCTGGCATCGACGCGCAGCTGCACACGACTGGTGACCGCGCCGTGCATGTCAGCCTGGACGCCGTCGAAGCCTACAAGAACGCCCACCCCAATGCGCCTCCCATCCGGCTTGCGTTGGCTCACGCTGACCTGACGCTCGAGGAGGACTGGCCACGGTTCGCGGAGCTCGGCGTCGATACTGTCTTCAGCTACCAGTGGTCGCAGCTCAGCCCCATGTGGACGGAGACGCTGCAGAGCTTCGGCGAGTATCGTCTCGACAACCTTGCCGCATACGCCCGGATTGAAGAGGCCGGACGTGCTCCGGTCTATGGCAGCGACTGGCCAGTGAGTTCCATGAATGCTTGATGGAGATTGCCTCAAATACTGACATTGAGACCCAGGTTGACCCCCTCGACGTCTGGCTGGCGCTCAAGACCGGCGTGACCCGCCGTGGCGACCCCCTGAACCCCAACTCTGCCGCCTCGGCCAACCCCGCCTTTTACGAAACCGCGTTCCCCGGCGTCGGCATCTCCCGTGAGAGCGCTCTCAGGGCCACCACTGTCAACGGCGCCAGGTGGCTGCGCGCGGACAAGCAGATTGGCTCTCTGGAGGTCGGCAAGGTCGCCGACATCATCGTGCTGGAGCGCAACTACTTCGAAGTGCCTGAGGAGGAGCTCGGTCGGAACAGGGTTCTGCTGACGATGGTTGGCGGCGAGGTCGTCTATCTCGAGGACGGCGCGCAGGCCACCTTTGGTCAGAACGTCACCGCAAAGTTTCCCAACGACAACGGCGTCGCCGTCAAGATGGCCCGCATGGTGGTCGGCGGTATTGACGGCACCGAGCTTGACTTTGAGGCACGGACTGAGGTGGCCAGGCTCAGGAAGCGCCAGAGCGGCTGTGGCCACGAGCACTGATCTGGGTCGGGTCAGTACGACAATATAGGCGCCGAGTATCGGTAGCCTCACCTTTCTTTCCATTCTGATATGTAACAGCCTCTAGGGCGCTTTTGTGGTTCTACCAGATGTTGTCGCAAGTCGCGAAGAATTCACGGCATTTTCCGGCTCAAATGTTTCCCCTGAATGGGAGCTCGGACCAGCCTCCGATAAGATAAGAATCCCTTCAAACAAGAGACGGCTGACCAATAGTAAACACACCCTCATGGGTTAGGGTTTTGACCAAGTTGACCGAAGAGAGGCCCTCCCCCCTGAACCCCTTTCTCTTGGGCTTACCCTCTCTCGCTCCAACTTCACCAGCATCACAACACAGTGCAAGCGTATTTCTAACACCCAAAACTTGACTGTGTGGTATAAAATGGTAGCAAAATGGGGACTCCTCCTGCACCACAGGCATCAACCTCGGCCTTCTTGATGTTCGAGATATTCTCTGAATACATACAAGTTTCCGTTTTCTTGTTATCATCGTTGCAGATTGCATCTACTACTCCGACTAAGATTCATTTCCTCCACCCACGTTCGACAACAGACCACGGGTATGACTGCAAAACCACCACTGTTCAAGGAGGAGATACAGCAGGTAGGCCGTCAGATACAACCGGCTCCTTGATCATGATGCAAACAGTATTCTCAGATGATGTACATCGCTGGCGAGACCCAGGACGTCTCCGAAGAAGTCACGACCCTCATTGAAGACATCATTCACGGGCAGGTAGTCCATATGGTAAGTTCTCTGTTTACCGTTGCACTTCCACCGAGTACTGATGGCATCTTCAGCTCACAACAGCCCGAGACCTTGCATTCCGTCGCGGCTCTCGCATCTTCACCGTCGCAGACCTCGTCTTTCAATTCCGCCACGATGCAGCCCGCGTCGACCGACTCCGGACTTTCCTCGTGTGGAAAGTCATCCGCAAATCCGCCAAGAGCGATGATGACAAGGAAATCCCCGAAGACGAGGAGCCCGATGTCGAGGTAGCTCCAGGCATGAAGGCGGTTCCCTCTGTCAATTTCCCGTGGGAACTCCCCTCGTTCTTCGCCGAACAGGTCCCCGACGCCGACGACGGCGCAGTCGAAGCTCTGACGAGCGCCTCCACCCTGGAAAAGCTGCAACGTAACGACCGGAAGACGCAGGACATGACCGTGGATGAGTACGCCACATGGTGCGAGTGTCGACATGCCTCATTCACTTGGCGGAAAATCAAGCGATTCCGCACCTGGTCGGGCTTGGGCGTCATCGCCGAGCATAGGCTTGGAGATGACGTGCCGGATGTGCTGGGATTCATCACGGCTGAAATGGTCAAAACGCTGACGACCGAAGCCCTGGTTGCACAGATGGAGGAAGGTCGGGGTCTTGACGTGGTCGCGAGGAATGGGCCCGTCAAGGAGGGACTTTTTGGTGGCGTCCAGAGAAGCAGGAATCCAGTCGGAGCGCGTCATGTCAGGATTGCTTTCCAGAGGCTTCAGGCAGTGCCAAAGAAGCAAAAGGCGATCCTTACCTCAACCAGACTGCCGGTGCGACAAGGTCTGAAACTGGTAAGTAACAAAGTCGAACTGGCTTTTGAAGAGACTGCTGACGGAAAATACGTAGATATAACCCCATTACTTCACATTTTTGATGGTGTTTTGGAGGCGAATGAAACAACTACATGTGATTGTGATCATGAGGGACTCAACTGATTTTTACTGTTCATTTGTCCATCCATCTTCACTAGTTCCCAAACAAAGCACAAACATCAGTTTCTCTTCAACATGATCGGGAGACCAATTGCACGGATTAACGGTCCTGGATTATTCCATGTTGTGCCGCAGCATCCATACGTTTTCAAGGTCAAAAAGCAACTACATGTAACCTATCCACGAACGACCGCCCCGTCCACCTACACAAGTTGAAAGATGAAAAGGCACATCAGTGTCCGGCGCTCGTGATGTTCGGGCCATGTCCGCGACCACCGCAACAACAAAGCCTGCCAAGTGCGAGTGCCGAGCCGCTATACGTATCTTGGCGTCCGTTCGCACTGCGTTTACTCTTGAATTAAGCAGACCACAAGCAGTATCGGAGTACGCCCGGGAGCAAGGTTACACTTTCGGACTCTACCCGTGCCAAGGCGGCCTGCCCTCCGGTTGACCAAACCTGCTGTGGACGACCCGGGGCTCGCCAAACCCAGTTCTTGAGTCAAACTTTTCGTGGCTCAGCGATGCCAAGTATGTTTCCGGATTTTGAGCCCCAAAACATCTCCATACTTTCCCCACACTCCGCAATGAACCCACCTTCACCTAGCATCATCTTTGGGATATAAAGACTGGAAAATCCAGCAGGGCAATACAAGTAATCTGTCGAACAACCAGCCTCCTCACCGCAATTTGCCACGATACGTCTATACTCTCTTGCTCCGCACCAGATCGACATGTCCTCTCCCGTTCGCGACGCTGAATCGGCCGGCCCTCAACAAGCGCCAAGGTTCAGCCAGGAGAATGTACCAGCTTCTCTGAAGCACAAGGAGTCCTTCAGCGAAAGCGTGCAAGGCCAGCCGCAAGAAGTTGATCCGATCGCCGTGCTCAACGACCCAGACTTCGATTCCAAAGTCAAGCAGCTTCGCAAGCGACTCGACCTCACCTTTATGCCTGTATTGGCGGTGCTTTACTTCCACAACTATCTGGATCGCAACAATATTGCGTAAGTTTTCCTCCGTATGAAAATACTTCCATATTTGACCCTGAGAACTTCATTACTCACCACCCAACAGCCAAGCCCGCCTGAGCACCTTCGAGGAAGACCTTGGCCTAGAGGGGACGGATTTCAATTCTGCAATCACAGTACTGACCGCTGGGTAAGTAGTTAGTGCCACTCGAATGTTTAAAGACGCCCAGCTGATTCGCGACAGATACATGATTGGTCAAATCCCCTCCAATATGCTGCTCACACGTATCCGCCCAGGTGTATGAATCCCTCCAGCTCAACAAGGTGACCGTAAGAGTGATGGCTGACTTGGAAAATAGGTTTACCTTTCCTGCTGCGCGATGCTATGGTCCATCTTGTCCGCATGCACTGCTGCGGTCAAAAACCATGGTCAACTCTTGGCTGTCAGATTTCTCCTGGGTCTTGCTGAAGCTCCCTTCTTCCCTGGCGCATGTTTCGCTTTAGACTATCTCAAAAAGGAACCGGCTAACAGGGTAAATAGGCCGTCTATGTCTTGTCGTCGTGGTACACCAGGCAAGAGCTTGCCCGCCGCATCACAGGCCTCTACGCCACGCTCTGCATTGCGATGGGCACGTCTGGGCTCATTGCAGCCGGCGTTTACTCCAACTTGGAGGGAACTATGGGTCTTCGCGGATGGCAGTGGCTCTTCATCATTGAAGCTACTACTGGGGCCTTCTTCAGTCTCCTTGGCCCTTTCTTCATCCCGGATATGCCTTCTGACAACACGGGTGGTGGAACGATTTGGTTCACTGACGATTTGCGTAAGGTGGCAGTGGCACGCATTGCTGCCGACCGCGTCTCGGAGCCAAGAGCCAAACAGTCGGTCTGGAACGGCCTCCGTCTTGTCGTGACTGATGTCAAGGCTTGGGTTTTCGTAAGAACTTTCTCCAAAACTGCACATGTGTCATCTGCAAAGTTGAATCCTCGCTAATCTTCTTCCAGTGCTTCCTCGGTGCCAGCATCTCTTGCGCGTATGGGTTCAACAACTTCTACCCCACCATCGTCGCCGGCTTCAACATGGGCAGCAGGATTCAAACAGTCCTCATGACGGCCCCGCCATACTTCATGACGGCTGTCACAGCACTGCTAGTTGCTTGGTCCTCGGACCACAGGAAGGAGCGTGGCTGGCACATGACAGTGCCCATGATCATTACTATGGTTGCATACATCATTTCTGCAGCAACTTTGAACAACGTGGCCCGATACGTTGCCAGCTTCATGTACATTGGAGGAAGCTTCTCCGCCAATCCTCTCCTTGCCACCTGGATCGCCACGACACTTGGTCGCACACCGGAGAAGCGCGCAGCAGGAATCGCATTTTGCAACGTCTTCTCTTTTTTTGGTAACCTGGTCTCGCCGTACTTCTTCCCCCAGAGCGACGGGCCTCGCTACTTGATGGCAATGATCATCATGGGAGCCTTCTCCGCGCTCACCGTGGCCTGCATTCTCTTCATGAAATGGTGGCTCATTCGCGAGAACCGCAAACTCAAGGAAACAGCAGATCGGGATGGAACTGTTTTCGTCCCTTTCACAACTTGACAGCTGGGATTGGTTGTCTGCCACAACATCAGTCGAACACGCCGTCTCAACTCCACCTTTCTCCTCTTCCCTTCTTCACAGTGCCAAGGAGGCCAGAGGCACCCTCATTCCTACCTTGCGCCTAGCACATCTTTCACCATTCGTTTAGTCAAACATGTCTGATTTATCCAAGGGGTCCCTCTTCACATGTCATCAGGTTTGCTCTATATTAAAAGAATCCGTCACAGTTAGTTGTCATCTCTTCAGAATGATAGATATTAAATTCGGCTTGATAAATATGTGTTGCACCGAGAGCTACTTAGGTACAACTGCTAATATGTACCAGTCTATTGAAGGGTTTGTGCCAGAGCTCTGGCTCACTGGCATCCTTTCAAGGCCTGGCAAGACTGTCAGCAATCATGATCGGGGGGCGGCAGTAAGACGAATACTCACATCCTTCTTGTTTTGCTGGTTCTGTTTAATGCCACCCTCAAATTCCTTCTCCAACTGCGCAATAGTGGTCATATCCGCGGCGGTTCCTTTCAACCCCTTGGCCTGCTTGAGCTCAGTAGCCTGTGCTGTAGCGACCTATGTGCGGAGTGGTAAGCAGGACGATCTGAAGGCATGGCAATGCGTCCAGGAGCGGACTTACCTTATCCAGGCCGGCAACGGCGGCGTTACCGTTCGGGGTGATCTTCTGGTTGTTCTCCCGAATCTGGATGCCACTGTTGACGGTGGCGACGAGGGTCTTCTTCGCCTGGTCGAACTGGGCCTTATCGATGTTCTCTGCGCTGACGATCTTCTTGACGGCGGCGACGTCGGCCTGCTCCTGTTTCTGGGCCTTGATGTTCGCGTCGATACCAGAGGCTAGCTTTTTGGCGGCAGCGCAGTCCGGGTTGGTGTTTTGGCGAGTTACCAGTTCGGCATCTGCCGACACGGGCAGCACAAGGGCGACCGCGAGCGAGCTGCCCGCGGGGAGGGTGACGAGAGACTTGAAGCCGTGCATCTTGAATTTAGTAATAGAAATTGTAAAAGGTAAATAATTTGAAAAGGTGAAGCGAAGAAGAGAAGATGGCTAACCAGTAGCGCGATTAATAATGATGCTGGATGCTGGTGATGGTGATGAAGCTGATGATGCCAAGAGATAGGAATAGGGAGGCATCCCACGGCGTTCTTATACATGTCTTTCCCGCGAGTCAATTCGGACACGACTATTTCGCGACAGCTTCACGAGTCGCAACTTGCTGTCGTCATCTGTCTCGACTAAGCCAGGCAGACACTTTGTTGCCCAAGGACAACAACAACAGCCAAACGCCGCTTAGTCGTTGCGGGCGATGCGTTCAGGCGCTGTTCAGATTTCGCGATACTGTCTCATTTGGGCTGGTCCAGCCACCAGTGTACGTACACCACCCACGTCGGCGGTTCCGGGGAAGTTGAGCTGCCTGGTACAGAAACAAACATGTTTGGACTGCTCTCCCCAGCGAGTCGTGATCTGATCATGATGTCGTCACATCATCGTTTCACTCTCCATCGGACCACAACGGTTCCGCCGCGCCCTCCGTGCTTATCAGATAGCGACGATTCATGAAGCCTTTGTATGCGAAAGCGAGGCTGGCTCAACGGCTCTACACAGGCTTGCCTAACAGAGCACCACGTCTGACAACCGCGGGGACACCGGAAGCGAGCCCGACATGGCAGCCAAAAACAACTGTCGCGATGCACTCCTTTCTGCCTACAGTCGTAGTCCATCCCAAGTCGTACTCCATCTCATCCAATAGTTAGGTCGTGGTCCAAATCTCGGCCGCAGTCCAGAGCCATCTTATCGAACAGTCCCGGTCCTTTTGTGGTCGCAGACAGGGTGGATGAGATGGGCACGTTTGGCAGAAGTTCATCGCGACAACGGTTTCTGACTCCCTGGGGGCTCGGCTCTTGGAAGTTGGGCCGGCGGCGGCCAGCGAACCACCAGTGCCGACGATCTGTATTCTTCACGTTTGCCCTTCTCCATCTTCCATAGGGAACATCGTGAGGTGTGGGAGGATGCTGCGGGGTGTGTGGGACAAGGTCAGGGGTGCTGGCCTAGGCCGATAGGGCTGAAAATTAACGGCTGAGACAGGCTGTGGCCCGCCCCAGAGCTGCGATCAGAATCAGTGCACCAGCAACGGCTCCTTCAGGGGGTTCCGCTGCACAGCAACGACCAACCTACGGTGCCCCCCGAAGCTGCACTGCTGGCACTGTGCCGGGTCATCTGATCTGACCAACGGCAGGGCATTCTGCACGAGGGCCCGAGCCGGATGCGAGTGTTAAGCGACAGAGGGGACATGCGGTTCTGCTCATAACTGCGATCTAGGCAACGTGAAGGCCGATTCACCTTGCGTGCGGCCCGGCTCAGAGCTGTGACGGTAACAGGTGTGACGGGGGCTGGCACGCTAATGGCGTGGCTATACGTAACAGATTGCTGGTTGCCTTTGGCAGCCTACAGACCAGAGCTGTTCAGCAGGTGGCTGCAACGCTGTCGTGGCTGCAACGCTGTCGCCAACAGCGCCGGCCAGGGGTATCTCCGGGACCGCTACGTCAGGTCCCGGTGCAATGCCAACACCTCGACGCCGGGGTACTGCTACACCCTCGGTCCGTGTTCGCTTGCCAGGACGTCGATGTCGGATGGTCTCTTGGCCGCTGTCTCTCATCCCCTCACTACGACTGCACCTGGGTGTTACCGCGGAAGTCGTTCCCTCCACCGCCGCCTGCGCAAGTATGCTGCCTTGACTGTCTTGCCATCAGCAGCCAGCTCAGCCGGCTGCCAGACTATGTGTGCGCTAACAACCGTGATGTCCCGTACGGCGGTGGGTCTTCCGGCTTCACGGAGGTCTCGACTGGTACAAGAATGGAGCCGCTGGGGGGTGCGAGCTGTCTTTCTCGAAGATGGCAGCACTTTGTGAACAGGGCGGCCGCTTTCTGCAGTCCCGGTAACTCGTGGTTGTGCCAGAATTCCGCGGGCATTCCTTCCAACTTTGTCGGTGAAGGTTTCATTTGTCTTTCTAGCTCGGGGAGCAGCTGGGTGTGGATGGGGTGGTTGAGAGATGGCTGGGATTGTATCTCCCAGTGCCAATGTGCTCCCTCATGAGCTGAACGGATGACTGCATGTGCACTATGGAAAATGTCCGTCTGTTGGAACAATGCGAGCAACAAGCCGGCCCGATAAACCCAGACCGTGTATAAATAGGAGCACAGCAATAATGATACGCAGGGTAAAATGTCACAGCTTGGGGTCCAACGTGCATGACATGCCACCAGGGTTTGACATCAAAGGATGTCAGCAGCCACGACGTTGCACTCTGCCAAAAAGGAGCTCGTGGCGTTCCCGATGCAAGCTGACACTGCTTGACCACCAATCCACGACCAGCCGTGTTGGCGCACCAGTCTGGTCTACAGGATTCAGAGCTGCAGAAGGGCAGGATGCAGTGAGGGAACATATACATCGACGCATCGGCCTTGCCGGTGTGTCACGAGGTCTGAGCAGGCCCCTTGTCCTGGAGGCATGCCTTGAGAAGATGTTTCTACTTCATCTTCGGTCTGCCTGCCCTGAAAATTAGCCCGGGAACACCCTTCAGTCTTCCACGAAAGACCGCAATATGAAGCTGACGACCCTCATCGCAGCGGTGCTGCTGCTGGCGAAGGGCGATGCCCATTCCCTGCTCAACAGACGCAACAGCTGCAACGCGAATAACTGCCTGCGAGCATTCCAGAAGCCCGAAGGGGCATCGACGGTATCGCAGTTTTTGCACCAACCTCCTGGCGGACCCCGTTCCGACAACGACAACACGAAGTTACCCCAGCTTCCTCGCCAACTGTGGTAGTACTTCACTTGTCGAGAAGTTCAGCAGCGCGTGCAGTTGCATCATTACAGCTGTGCCATCTTCCTCAACAGCAAGTCAGAGCAACACCTCGAAGTCGAACCCACCAAGTTTGACACTGCCATCAATCTCAGCGCCTTCTTCAACACCTACCTTGGTGCTTCCACCCATTACTCTCGATCTACCGAGGACCAGTACGCCAGAGGAACAATCCTCTGCTTCATCCCCTGGAGCTTCATCCACCATCAAAGCCCCTGCGAGCAGCAGCACCTGTTCAGCCCCGTCGACGGTGACCGAGACGGCCTTCGTCACTATCCCTCCGACTGCATCAAGCCACAGCGACGTGCCAACGAACCCATCGACATGCCCAACTGCAGCCTCCGTCAGTGTTTCGACCCTCGTTCAGATATCAACGAGCACCGTCACACAACCTGCCACAACCGTCATCCGGATCGTCACTACAACATCCCAGGTGTGGTGCCCGATCAGCACAAACTTCTTTCTGAACCCCGGCTTCGAATCGCAATCCCTGGAGTCCTGGGAGCACGAGAGGAGCACAGTTGAAGGCGTCTCATCAGGCCTCCGTTGCGATGGACATCCGGACTGGGTCCGAACCGGCACATGTGCCTTCTTCGCAACATTCGGCGCAAACGTCCCAGTCGGCACGCGGGTCGTCCTCCGGCAGAACAACTATATGTGCGGGCGCGCTATCTACAACTTGTTTTTCAATTCCAAGATCACAGCCGAACACGCACTCGACGCCATCATTATGGACTCATAATTTACGCTGCAACCAATTGAGTCTCCAGCCCAGTGGCGACGGCAATCGCAAACTGCCACCTGGCCAGTAGATGCTAAACAGATAGGATACTTTGGCTGGTCGTTCGTGGTACGCAAGGTTGGGGCGGCGGCTTGCGGCGTTAGTCTGGATGACTTTGTATTTTCAGGGCCGGGGCCGTCTTGATGGTCGGCACTTTAGGAACGTCTGTTTTACAGTGCTTCATTGGCTTGAGAGGAGGCTGGGTGAAGCCCGGGGGCAAGCTGCTGTCATGTGCCCCTAAGGGACCCATAAAACGCGCCGACCCATTCTCCCTTCCCCGCATCTAGACTCGCTTTCTCCCCTGTACACACCTCCCTATCAACAGTGCAGTGGTGCTGGCCGTCGTCCAGCCTGCAAGTCGCCAGGTCCATGACCGCCCGGCCCCCGCGACGTGCACCCTTTCGCGTCTGTGATCGGTGCTTTCGCCACGTAAGTGTCTGTAAATTATGAGTCTTGAGACACATTTGGATACTGAGACGACGTGACCTAGAAAACGCAATGCGACTTTGACGACCATGACAGCTGCGCCAGGTGTAACCGTCTCGGGGTTAACTGCGTCACCGAGAGGGCCGTCCGGCAGCGGGGCCGTCCACCCAAGGGTTCAAGCTCGGCGCGTGAGACGGGAGGGCCTCAGCGGAGAACAACCACGTCGAACATCGGCTCGTCAGCTTCTCCTGGGGATGTTCATGAACCGGTACACGTCACTGGGTTACCCCAGAGTGCCCTGGGGTCGAAATTGGATGCGGCTGTCACGACGAGGTTGATTGAGTCGTTCCTGTCACGGACTGGGCGGCTCGGACCTTATCACCTCCTCCAGGATCACCACAGCTTTGCTGACTCGCGAACCACATCGTGCAAGGCTTTTGTCTGCGGTATCCTTGCGATTGCCCTCGAGTTGAGCCCTGGACTGCTTCCCGCGTCTGATGCAGGGCAGACTGATCTGGCCAAGTGGGCACTTCTCGACGACTGCCTGTCCCAGATCCAACCTTCAACGAGAGACTATCAGCCGACCATCCACAATGCCCTGATACTCACTCTCATCAGCTCGGCCTGGTGCTTATCTTCATCAGACCTCATCAGGTCTTCAGGTCGATGGAACTCACTCGCAAAGACCATCATTACCGAACTGCAATCGATTGCGAAATGGCCGTCAGACATTTCTCGGCAGCATGAGTAGGTATCGGAGCACTCGTCCGTGTGACTTCAAGATAAAGCTGACATGTATTGAAGAACAACTGTCGCCGTACATCTGCAGGAGAGGTAAGGTCCCTATCTCGACTTCCTGGTCAAATACTCACCAACCTCTCAGGGTCATCGCGTTGCTTGGCTACACCGCCGAACCCTTCGCTCATCCCTCCGTATCCACAGAACCGGCTATGCTGCTTCCAATTAATACCAGCAAAATGCTTCCAGAAACATATTTTGGCCTTTTCGAGCCGTTCATCCAGCAAGTCAGGGACCCATTACATACTTGCCTCCAAAGCTAACATCATCCAGCATTCTTGATCTCGTTCTTCAGGAACCAGAGCTCAACACCAGGGCTTGGACTGAGGCCTTTGAGGATCTGGAGCTCTACTTCCTCCGGTTCCCGTCGTCACTCCTCAGATTCTGTGATCTCCAGTTCCAGTATCAGGCCGAAGCCATGATCAGCATGCACGGCCTTTTCATCATGCTATGTGAGTCCACGCTCTTTACGAAGCGTACAGGATCTGATTTGGTTAGACACAAAACGAGACCTTCTCAATATCTTGCTTGAACCGGCTGTCCTTGGAGAAGATGTCCTTGCTCATGCTCTAGGTCACTCCCTACTTCTTGGAGAGGTGAGCCAGATGTGCCACGCAGTCATGGATCTTCAAGTTAACGAAACATCAGGTACTCCCTCGTTTTGATGAGCTCGACCGACAATTTGAAGGCATCGGCTCTCTGACAGTGTTCTCCATTTTGGTCTCTTGCATCGTCCAGGTGGCTATTCTTACGAGACTCTCGGCGGGTGACGGTTCAGCTCCGTCAGTCTTCGCCGTTCCAGAGACACTGTCAAGGTCAAGTCTGGCTCATCTTCGGACACTGGCCGCCATCAGAGCTCGGTGTAGGAGGTTCGACGTTCCACTTCTTCTCGAAGTGCAGCGACTGCTTGAAACTTGCCATCATCACGTCATTCTTGGATACGACAATGGAGTGGCAATGTCAGCATCCGTGCTTATGTTGTACCGGTGGAAGGGGCATGGCATGGGTGTTCTCCCTTTGACTGAGGATGCTGCCAAGGGGATGTGGGAGTACTCCTGTCCTTCCGTTGTGGACATAAGATCCTCGGTCAGCTCGTCTGGTGTTTCACGGAGCTTGCAGGTGATACAAGAGGTATGTTCCCCTGACAGCCGGTTGTGCGAGCCTGGGTTCTTCGATATGAGCATAGTCATAAGATGAGTCTTGCAGCTAGCCCAAAGCCATCATGATTTTCAAGCTCATCACAAGTCGCCCCCAATGGATCCTTGAAGAGTGTGTTGAACTAGAATAGAGGCTGGCAAACGCCTAGCTCTAAACAGACACTCTCTGCACTAATATGTCGGATCTCCATGCCATCAGTAGATGAACTTTCCAGTCTCGCTCGCTCTACTCTCTCCCAAACCTCCCCCATTACAGCGATGAGATTCGTTAAATGTGGTATAGAGAATCGTTTGTACATACCACTTAGTAGAGTAAGAATTTCCTGCTGAAGTGCTTTGTTATCGCTGGCCTCATTTGCGATAACAGCCACCGGCCAGGCCATGACGTTCATGATGGTGATGCGTTGTTCGTCGACGGCTGTCAACAGCGCCCTCATGGTCAAAACCATTTCGCGAATAAATCTCGTTGCAGAGCGCTTCTTGTCTTCGGACATGGGAGCGAGAAGATTTGCGCTGAAACCTCCTCTCCACAGGTGTATGATGGCGGCCTTGCGCATGACCTCCCAGGCACTCGTCACCGCCAGTCTCACGGGCATTGACAGCCCTGAGAGGTTCTCCGGTGGTTGCCACAAAGCGAGGCAGGTCTCCAACATCTCAATCAGTCCCGCAGCCCTCAACAGCGGATTAAGAGGTTGATCTCGGGTAGCCTTGTCGAAAAGTCGCTGGACAACATCCGCGGTCGAAGAACTCACGTCTCCAGTGGAGCTTTGCCGAAAGACACTCGACATCGTGGCTAAAATGGTGACGAGCGACCTTGGATACCCTAGGATAGTCTCTAGCGACGAGAGCTCCTCGCCATCTTGAATCTCTGGCGGATGAACGTCCCAGGTCAGCCAGACTTCATTTGTGAGGCTTCGGTTGCCGAGAGAAAATAGTCCAATGCTGAACTGGGCCGCCATATCTCTGGCGAGACGCCCGATGGCGGTGCTTTGAACAGTCTCTGAGCCAAGCAGCTCAACCAAAGACACCATTCCCCCAATGTGCAAGGCCCAGTCGCACGAGTTGTCCCGACTGCCTGGGAATCCGGCCGTGACGAGGAGCATGACGCATGCGATGGTCTCGAGGGTCTCGTCGCTGCTAGCTCCATTGTATTGGAACTGCTCAATCTTGGCCCTGAGTTGAGCAAGACTATCGTGGTACTTGACGGGCGCCGTTGGCTCCCCGTGGATGTCAGAACCGCGGCGGAGATCCTCGGCGAGCGCCAACATGGCGCTTCGAATGGTGGGATACTCATTCGCAACCTTGAAGACCTCGTCCAGAAGTGGGATGCCTAGGCCATTGATTGCCGTGAATCGCAGCCGAGCAACACGCAGCACTGGACGGTTGTCAGTGTAGGGACAAACTAGGATTGGAGATGGCATTGACACGTACGAAGACGGAGCTCCTGATTTTCGACACCGTTGACTCGAAGTCCACTCTTGTGAAGGCGCAACGTCGCATGCGATCTCGTATCGTAAGCCATGCCATCCAGCTGCGTGTGGACAAGGTCTGATATCTCGGTGGCGGGGATGACGGCTAGGGAGAAGATAAGGGAGGGCAGAAAAGGGGGGCAGGTCGGCACCAAGCCCGGCGGATTGGATTGTGGAAAACCTCCGGTCAGGAAATCGCCGATGGTGATTTTTTCAGCCCCTCTTGTCAATGGCCCGCCGCTAGTACTCACTCCGGCGATCGGACGAAATCTTAGGGGCAGCATGGCGCTGATAAGATTAAAAGGTGTCCATGTCGGAACACTCACAATGACAATTACATAGCTGAATTGCGGGAACAACGGATCACGATCGTCTGCTGCTCTCCTGATAAATACAAATCCTTCATTTTCTATCTACTTTGCCTCTCATTTACCTGCATCCAAACCGAAGCGGCGTGCAAGTCGACCGGCCGGAACCATGGGCAGCATTTCTTTCAGTGAGACACCACTGAGCGGCGACGCTGCAGTGGCTTTCAACACCAAGTCAGCCCCGCCACACAACACTGCCGCCCCCTTGTCCGTCGAGGCACTGCAACTGAAGCTCAACCAAGCTGTCACTGGCTTCATCTCCAAGAATCCATCATCATGGATCGCTTCACAACGTGCGCAAAAGGGTCTTCCGAGCGGTACCACTCGGGCAGTCCTCGCCGTCAACCCCTTTCCCCTGATCGTAAAGTCTGGCCACGGCGCCACACTCACCTCTCTCGATGACGACACCTACATCGACTTTCAGTCCGACTATACCGCCGGCCTCTTCGGCCACTCGCACCCCGATATTAAAGCTGCAATTGTTCAGGCGACCAACGGAGGTTTCAACCTAGGAGCTGTGACGACGCTCGAAGCCGAACTCGGCGAATCTATCAAGGCTCGATTCCCGAGCATTGACACGATCCGCTTCTGCAACTCGGGCACAGAGGCGAATATGTACGCCATTGCTGCGGCGTTGGCGTACACGGGACGTAAGAAGATTCTCATCTTCGACAGCGGGTACCATGGAGGCTCCCTTAGCTTCAGCGAGGGCGTGAACCCGCTCAACATCCCCCACGACTACGTTCTCGGCGCATACAATGACATTGAAAAGACGCGATCTGTCCTGAGTGGCGAGATTGGGGTCATCGTTGTCGAACCGATGCAGTCCGCCGGCGGTATGCGACCTGCTGATGAGGAGTTCCTCCGCTACCTGCGCCGTGCAGCCGACGTCCTGGGCTGCCTCCTCATCTTCGACGAGGTTGTCACATCGCGACTGGATTATGGTGGCCTTCAAGGCCGTTACCAGATCTTCCCAGACATCACTACGCTCGGCAAGTACCTCGGTGGCGGCCTGCCTTTCGGTGCCTTTGGCGGCAAGAAGCAGATCATGGAGCAGTTTGACCCAACATCGGGGGCAGCAACCAAGCTGTTCCACTCGGGAACCTTCAATAACAACACCTTTACGATGAGTGCAGGAGTAGCCGCGGCGAAAATTGTCACAAAAGAGGCAATCGAGAGGACGAATGCGCTAGGAGATCGGGTGCGGCGAGGCATCAATGAGATGGCAGCGGATCGGCGGGATCGGATCGTTGCCATTGGCATTGGCAGCTGTGTGGGCATCAGATTCTTGGAGGGGACGACGAGCCCGGTCTTGAAGGAGCTCCTCTTCTTCCATATGATATCACACGGCTTTTGGATTGGGAGACGCGGTTTCGTGTCGCTGAGCTTTGCCAACACCCAGGAACATGTTGATCGGTTCTTGGATGCCTTTAGAAATTTCCTACAGCTTTACATGTAGCATGAATCATACCTAATGATCGGCAATCAGAACAACAGGAGATTTAGACGTCAAATGGAATACGGTTCCATGCTGTCATGGCATTTGACCACATGAGGTTGCACGGATCGACCAGGTCCAATGTTGAGGGATCACCACTTGCACTGAGGAGATATCTGATCTGATTACGGGCTTTGTTAGTTCTCTTTTTCTTAAGCAACGGCTCGCCTAAGGCCCAGATACACAGAGCCAAGCACGACAATACATGGACGAAACGGAGAATATATGTGGCGATGGAGGTGCAGACATAGTTTTCTGACAGTCATCACCGTGGAATTACACATCAAATCTTCAGGAGGAGAGGTAGCAATATAACGAACGATCAAATCATTTATTCCGCTCCTATCATCGTCAAATGTTCCCATCCGCCTGCGCTCCCACCTCCTCGCTTTCCATCTGCCGACCACAGCAAGCCTGCTTGGCACCTTCAGTGACAACCTCTTACAAGGAGGCCATTACAGAACGTAGCGGAAACGGGGATTCTGCAACATGTTAGTCCAGTCGGGATAATCAGAAACACTTGACGTACCTCAAAATCAGTCAGATCAGCACCCTCCGTCTCATCTTGGTCGCTGCTATCAATGCCGGCTGCTGCGGCAGCTTCATCTCTTGCCTTATTGCGACGCAGCAGAAGTACCCTCAAGCATAGCGCCAGAATAACCTGAGCAACCGCGCAGATGAGAATCACCATGCACCCTGTAGGGTAAGTGGGCGATTCCTCGGCGCGGAAAGCGTGAGGACCGACGATGTTGCCAACGCAGTAGGCGAGGAAGACCATTCCGGAAGCCGCGGTGCGCTTCGTGTATCCTCCGAGGTTGGTGGCGGGCATCTGCAGAGCTAAGACGAGAGAGGCAACGAAGCCGCCGCAGATGTAGAATCCCATGAGGAGGCCGATCTTGTGGTCTTCGCGGTCGAGCTTCCAGAGAAGAGACACGCCAATGATGGTAGGGGCGATGTAGGCAGCCATGACGATTGTCCGAACGTTGGGAACCTTGGAGGCAATGAATGTGCCACTGAGGATCCAGAAGACCTGGAAAGCGCCCTGGGGAATTCCAAGAGCAACGGTCTTAAGGGGATCCTTGACGATTCCCTTGATGATGAGACGGCCAAAGCTGGCGATGCCGCCATTGATGACCTCGTTGAAGAGGGTGAAGAGCACCAGAAGCCACACCTGGGGATCCATGAGGGCCTCGCGAATCTGGTACCACTTGATGGACTTGTTGAGAACTCCGGTACGCGACTGGCGGGCGCGGCCGATGAGGATAGCCTTCTCCTCAACGCTAAAGCGCTTGGCGGTGATGATGTCGTCGGGAAGGAAGAACATCAACACAACTCCCCAGATGATCGTCATGCCACCGCAAATGAGGAAGACGGCCCTCCAGACAGGGAAAGTCTTGATCTGGCCGATTGCAAAGCTGAGAAGACCGCCCATCATGGAGCCGATACCGTTGCAGCAGTAGAAAATTCCAGCACGGAATGGCTGCTCGCGTCGGACGTACCTGGGATCGGAAAGTCAGCGGAAGTCGCTTCTATGATGGGTTTTGATCTCTCCTTACCACATAGACACCATCATCATGAAGCAGGTCGTGATGGGGGCCTCAAAGACACCCAGGAAGAAACGACAGGCCGCGAGACCGGGGAAGTCCTTGCAGAGAGCCGTGAGCATGAGAACGGTGCCCCATGAGAGCACACAAGCGCTGACGACCTTTCCGAGCCGAGTCTTCTGGGCGAGGAAGATCAATGGGTACTCGGCGACAAGGTAGGCAAAGTAGAAGATCGACGCGAACCACGCGTACTGCGACAGTGTGACGCTGGTGCTGGTGAACAAGTCGAAGACGGCGGCGTAAGCCATGGCCTGCTTGTCGATGTATTGAAGGAGGTATGTGCCAGCCAATAGAGGCAGAAACACAAAGTCGATCCTCCGGACGAGACGTTTTTGGGCAGACTCGTCCGCCAACAGCTCGGCGAGATACTCATTACTGATATTGTGCTGGCGCAGGAAGATCTCGGCGGCATCGAGTTTCTGGATCTCGCCTTGTGTGATGGAGCCCTTGCTAGCCTTGAGGTCAAGGTCAAGCTTCTCGCCGTCGGTGATCTGAGGTTCGGATTTGGCGTCCATATTGGCGGTCCGCGTTATTTGATGATGGAGATGGTGATGAGGGTGACGAAACCATGCGAGGGCAGGTCCTTCTTATGGACCGGAGACCCTCTGATGCAAGTGCCGTATCTCCTCGAGGCCTCGCCCAAATGGCCTCTCCGGGCTGCTATCTCGAGATTGAGGGGCAGATATCTCGAGATGGCCGGTTCGGCATGGCCACCGGCATGGCTCGGACCATCCATAGATAAGACGCGGGGCAAACCTCTGGTGGGCTGCTAGCTAGATTTCAGTGCTTGGTCCATGCTAAAAGCTGGGGAAGCGAACGAGGATCCAGGGCCTGTGTCATGGTACTGTACAGGTGCCGTCTATCAAGCGCTAGCCATGATGGGTGCCACATGATAAAGGAATTCGCCGATGGAGATTTTACACCCAACGTCTGACTCGCTAACGCCGGGGCTGTCAGTGGCGGGCGATGGTACTTCGCCAGGGGCTCGGTGGTAAATATGGGACCGGCGAGAAGCCCGGGGCCCAAAAAGTGCACCGACTCCAAGACGTAGGGCAGTTGTTATCTGGACTCAGAGTCCTGGCCAGGATATCGGGGTGGATAAGCCGCATGTTTCCGACACCGGAGGCTTTTCGTCGTTGATCAACAGAGGTGCACCGACGATACCCAGGTTCACATCTCCGTCTTGGGTCTCTCACAACACGTTGTCTTGTCCATTGATATCTCGTGTTCCTATGCCAAACATCGTTGCGTTGCCTTCTCCCGTCAACCATACATGCATGTGACCATCCCAATGTCCGAAATCCCTCCATCACTTCCTCTCATCCCACGCCGCACAAAGTGTTCAAAGGCTCAGGGCCCCTGACGAGAACATCTCCCCTTAACCTCTCCGCCTCCTGGCGCCACAGCCACTCGTCAAACTTCGCGGTATCGTCGGAGCTGGGCGGCTTGCAGTGCCAGCGAATCTTCGTGTGAGGAGTTGCCAACAAACCTAAGCCGTAGTAGCTCCTGGGATCGTCCATGTACGGCTTCATAGCCTCGACGTCCGCGCTGTCTTCTCCCTCGCACATGAGCCTCGACGTATAGGTCTTCTCCGCAAAGATCTTGACCCTCTCTCGGTCGCCGTCCGCCGCGCAAATCTGGAAAGCGTCGTAATAGAGCCGACCAGCGAGGATGCCGGGGTAGCCCTGGTACTCATCCTTCAAGGCGAGGTCAAGGCCGAGACAGACACCAAGGGCGCGGCTTGGGTTGGTGTGCGCCATTGAGACAATCATCGCGTCAAGCATTTCCATTATGGCTTGGCGCTCGTCGCTGGTCTGGAGGGCGTCCTGAGGGAGGCTGCAGTTTGGCACTGACAGCGGAACCCGAAGGAGAGCTGGAGGCGCTCGAGACGGGCGGAGGAAAGCGCGTAAGGGCCCGTGTAGGAAATAACGATCTCGTCGCCAGTGTTGATCGGGCGGATGGCATGGATTGTCTCCTGCCTGGTGGCGCTGTTCCAGCTGTGATGAGCATTGGGAAGGCAGCTGTGGTTGATAAGGCAAATGGTAGGGTAGATGCCGCTGGTGGTTGAGCCCTCTCCGCAGGGCAGAGCGTTGGTCTTGTAGATGCCGGAGAAGCCGATGCTGTCGGGAAAGTTGTCGTGGAGAGCGAGGAAGTCGGCGCGCTGGGGAGGGTTGAGGGCGTTGACCTTCCGGATGAGATCACGCTCGAGCTCTTCGGCGCTGAAGCTGTTGCTCTGGAAAAGAGGTTTCTCACTGAGAATCCGGGCGCCCTGGGGAATGTCGCGGCTGGCAATGAGGCCTCTGCCCTTGCCAGGAATATCCTGGATCGAGAACATCGGGGGTTCAGCCGCTGTCTTGCGGGTCGTGGTCTTCTTCTTGGTGATGTTCTTGGGAGGGCTGCTGTCGGCTTCCTCGGGGGTGCCGATGGGGTCGTTTTTAAGGAATTCTATGCGCATGATGACAGAACGGAGGTGTGAGAGTTGGCGACAGGTGAAGGGTCGGGGGCTGGATGATCTTGCTTGTGTCTGTCGAAAGTTGGAAGAAGCAGGGACAGAAGCCGGTCGCAGAGCTATGTTTATAGCCTGCTGACTGTGATTGACATGCATCAACTTTAATGCTTTTCATTCCTGTGCTGCGTGCTTCCCTCCCGAATGTTTTAGAATCTTCGGGGTCGTACATGGTGCATAATGGCCTGTCGGCGTTTGGCTCTGCGTGACACCAGGCTCCAAACGCTGTTGACAAAAGGCCACCGCCCAGATTCCGACACTTACGACACTTCTGTGCCATCTTCCAGGACCTTCTCTGGCTTTCAGAAAAGAAACAGCCGGCAACTGGGCTGTAGGTACACGACATTGGGCAGTCAATGCAGAAACATTGGAAAAGCTGAGGCAGAAAGGTGACAAATAGCATTTTCTCTACATGTTGAATGCGAGACATAGTAATCGTCAAACAAGGGGTCTCATTCAAAACTGACTCTGATTGATTGGGGGAGTGAGTATGGTGGCGAGCTAGGTATGTGTAGTTTCTGCCCATAACTGATCCGTAAGAGGAGACCTCGTATCATAGGAGATCAACACCTGAGCTGTTTCAGTGCCGTAGTGCACTATTTGGATCAGCCCATCGCGTCATCAACGCAGCTCAGGACAAACCGCTGTGACCGAACCCCACCAGTTCGCATCTCTGATGGCCCAGTTGGCGGCACCCCACCACCCGGGGTCGTTGTTGAGCAGGCTGCGGTGGTTATCGTTGAACCCCTGGAACCAATCGACAAGCGCAGCGCGGAACCAGTGACCGGCGTGGTTCTTGGGCGGCTCGCTGGCGGCCGTCGCATAGTGGAAGCAGAAAGAAGTCCCGTCGAGGGTGTAGACAAACTTGGGATGGGTGTTGCCGTCGTGCCACTTGATGTCGTTGTAGCCCCGCGAGTACCACTTGCCGTGGCAAGACGCGGACGCACGCTCAAAGTTTCCGTTCTTGGTCACCATGGCGATGTGCTCAATGTCGTGACGGTGGCTGGTGTCCACCTCAAAGTAGTAGTCGTAGATGTGGACACACCAGTCGACGCCATTTTTGTTCTGGCAGTGGCTGCGCGTGTAGACATTGGTGTTGCTGAGGTAGCGGCCCTGTCGGCAGAGGGTCAGATCACGCTTGGCCTGTCCGTCGTTCCTCTTGCCGGCTGCATCGATGGCTGGCACATGGTAGCATGCGTTGGAGGCGAAATCGACGGAGGGCTGCCACTTGATCTGGAGTGAGTGGGCGGCCTGGGGCAGGTACTGGAGAACCTGGCGCTTGGACAGGCCATTCGATAGCTCTGCGACGTTCTCGGCTGGAGTGGGACTGGCGACAGCACCGATGATGATGGCCGCGAGGGCAACGGAAAGGGTGTGAGTGATAAACATGATGGGCAAGGTTCTTGCCTCTGACTGAAGATTGCAAGGCGTTGGCTTGATGATGGGTTTGGATTGAAAAGATCGACCACCGGCGGACGCATGGCATCCCCTTATATAGATAGTTTGAATAGTTCATTTCTTCCTACCACAGAACAGCACAGGCCGACTGTGTTACATCGAATCCACCCCGTATAGACATGGGTTTCTAGGGCTGAAAGTGAACAACCCGTATTAGGAGAAAAGTGTATTACTTGCAGTCGCCCCCAAAGGCGGAACTCCATGCTGACGTGAGAAGACAGGGAGAATATCAGCTCCAGGAGGCCGGCAACTTGTGTCGGCACGTTTGTTCCAACATCGATTGGTCAAGTCTGGTTGAGTCGGAAATCAACGTCGTACGACAACTTGTAGGGGGGGCTTTCTACTGGCAGACCTGGTCGAAGTGGTAGCCGTATCTCCGCGGCATGTGCAAATGGTGCGTCTAGTTGTGCGACTTGACCGTGGCATCGGCGGCGGTTTCCACCATGACGCACACGAAGATATCGTGGTCTATGCCAGGGACGGCACGTAGTCGCAAAGAGGGCATCGGCGACCTCCGGGGCCAGCCACGCGAGTATGCCGCCCAGGACCGCGCAGTAGTTTATGTCCCGAAATATCCCAGAAAAGAGGAATTATATTTAACTATTCGAGAATAAATGAATAGACTCTGGCCCAATAGATCACCAGGTTCATTTTCAGTTAATCTGCCCTGAGATGCATCAGTGTCAAAGCGCATCATGGACGGCGACAAGTCATGTGCTCGCTTCCGAGATACGCTGCGTCCCATCAGGTCCGTGACCCTCCTGTAAGGCTCCAGCCATATCTGTGCTACCAATTGGTTCATAAGTTCTGTCAATGGTGGAAATTGCGGCTTCGGATCTGAGAGGACAGGGCAGTGGTCAGAAGGGGATTTCGCAGAAGAACGGCATGTGCGTGACTCAAAACTTTCTGTCGTACTAACCCCCATAATGAAGATGGAAGGGTCAGTAAACCAACAGAGAAGGCCAAATATTGACCTGTCGATTTCAGCGAGTAGGCGTTTTGCAAGTGATTCCAGTGGATAAGTAGTTCTATTGCCATGACAGATATCGCGAGTGAAGATACTCCGAGTATCATGCAGCCAAGACGATATATTCTGCAATGCTCCGTTAGTAACACCTAATGCTGTGGAAAACAGAAACACCGACGTTTGGAATTCGAAGGCAACGGGCCTTATGAGACGAAAGCCAGGGAGTGCCTGTGCAGGAAGCCCAAACTCCTATCGGAGGCGCTGATAGATGGAAGCTATGATGTAGTAGAAGCCGTGAAGCCCTCTGAGCAAGGCTACCCAGACAGAAGAACTTGTTGGTTGTTCTGCCACAATACGGGCAGGGTCTCTGCTGCTTCTTGATGGGTATATCGCTCGAAAGGTTGCAGATGCTGTGACTGAATTGGTGATCTCCGGGATCATCAATATCATGACTGTAGGAGCGGCGAGAATGTAGACAGTAAGAGGGAAAGTGAAGTGCCTGCCGAAGATAGTTCTGAATTGATTCCAACTCGGACTTGGATCCATGACAGGACCAAAGATGAAGTGGGTCGTCCCACACGGCATCCGGGCAAACACATGGTCATACGCGTGTGCAGCAAACCACACGCCATGGCAAAGCATAAGCATGTGAGTGGCGGATCTCAAACCTGTGCTCCAGTCGAAAGTGGCTCATCTTCTGGTGTTTCCAACAAAAGCGCGGCGCGGTGACGTTGTGAAAACACAAAGTACCCGCCCCCCCCCCAGTAGAGCCAGTATAGAATTTCGATTTCTACACTGAAGATGCAGTCTATGAAGCTGGAGCTGTACGTAGCAAGGCAGATGCATAAATTGAACACGAGGCCCAGTTTCTGCATTTCGCGACTGATCTCCGGAAGCAGGTGGTTGGAAATAAGAATCGCGATCCACTGGAGGTAATTGCCCAAACGGATGCCGAGGCCGATGAGGTCCGAGTCAACCTCGAAGCCCTGGTTGCATAGCAGCTTGTTATTCTGATACGACGGGAGGCCTTCTTCGTCAAATGGGATCTCGATGACGCGGGGTGGTTCATCAGACGATATCTCTCTGACCCACAGAAATTGAAGTTTATACATCTTCTCAGAGAAGAGTATCGACTGCTCAGGCTGAACGCGTGCTGCACAGGATACGGGCGTTGGTGGGACCCAGCCAGTCCACCATAAGGGGAGGCCCGAGTCTGCCGATGGGTATTGATTGATGTTCCAGACGTCGTCGAATGTCCAGCTTTTGTGTGAGACATTCCTGAAGTCCAGCACCACCCAGATAATCAAGTTGACAGATATGAGAGTTATGAGAAACAAGGCCAGAAAAAAAAAAGAAGTTGATGTTCTGCGCCATAGGAGAAAACACCAAACAAGAACATTACAAGATCCGTAAAGAAAATACACACTCAGATCTTCAAGTGCTTCAAGTTGAATATCAGTTGAGAGAGAAGGGTAGAAACGGGATTTGAACTTCAACGCGAATTGTAGCCAGCAGATCACATCCGTCGCGAAAAGAGAATGGAAAGAAGAGATGTGTGAGTAATTTACCAAGAAATTCTGTTCATATCGCCTTGCCACCTCCTCTGCCACGTCCTCTGGCTGCGACGGGCTGCTGTCGGAGCCTGAAGCAATTTGGGTGGTCGGTGGTGGCTTCAGGTAGTCGGCGAACCCGAAGACACGCCAGAGAAAGATGGACGCCATGGCAGAATCAGAGTTTCGAGTGATATTCAGGTAGATACTTCGTGTGACGGAGAAGACGTTTGAGAGATCAACGTGCACGTTTAAGAACCTGAGCAGGCGTCGTCCTTTTGTGGAGGCCTCTTGCATGACTTCATGATTGGCCCAGCACATCACAAGGGTGGCGGTGCAAGGCTGACTTGGGCTCTGTGGCCCAACAATATTCCACGTCAGGGCTGTGCCGCTGGATCGTCGGCGGTGCGCACATAACGTAGGCGCAAGGCGTACTTCACCGACTCATGCAGGAGTGCCAAGTTCCATTCCCTGCCACGGCATTTGAAGATAACGCCAACACGATGTCGACTTTGGAATCGTGTGCATCTGTGCAGTGTCGAACATGAAGCTCTTGGGCTCTAGTGTGCCATCATTTGGTCCCACGCATCCCACGCCTCGGCCGAGTCGAGGAACCCTCCGTCAGGAAGCAGATCCTCCCATCCCATGTCCCCGGCCGACAGACTGTCAGTGCCTAGCCCCGTACTGAAATCCGGGACGGTCATTGAGTTAGCTTGACTTGAGGAAACCACCGGCAAGGAGAACAGATCCTCTCCCTCTGCTGACGGCAGTGGCGACGAGAAGTCCGCGGCTGCCACCTGCATCTCCAGCTCCAGTCTCTTCTCCGCCTCGTCCAGGTCAAAAGTGCTCCGGTGGCAAGGTGCTCTCGTCCAATCCGGACTCGACTGCTCAGCGGTCTTCAATATTCTCAACCTCCGTGCAATCTCAGGCTGGCCCTGGATCCGCTGATTTTCCAAAGCCCGATATGCAGCTGCCTCGGCGAGAAGTTTTCTCACGGGAATCCAGAGGACATCTTTCTTGCAGTTGGCCCTGAAGGCAGGTGAAGTGGCCATGTAGGAGGTGATGCACGCCCATGCTCTCTCGCACGTCGGGCTCCATGGCCGTTTGTGGGAGTGCACCAACAAGGCACTAATAGTCCGCCAAGGCACGGGAGGGCGGAGACCCCAATAACACCCACTTGTTTCTGGGCATGATTCAAGTGAGTGGGAGAGTTCCAGAACGGCCAAGGAAAGTACAAAGGTCCGATTCACCCCTGGGCAGGAGACGCCTGCGGGAGGGTTTCTGGTCGGCGGGACCTGGTGCAAGTAGGAATTGAGCTCGAACACTGCCAGTGAGTGGCGGACGACGTCTGCGAAGAAAACATGCCGGGGGTCATCCTGGCGAAGATGGCGAAAGAATGTATCTTCGAGCTTAGCCCGTGAGGCATTCAGGGCGTCGAACCCAGGAGGGGCCTTTGGCGGTAGATCGGCAGCTGGCGCCTGATCATTTCCGGTCGGCGGCCCATGTCGCTTTGAGCTCTTCGCAAGATGCCACAGCTGACAGCGTGCGATGAACAGGGATGAATCCGTGATACCCTCACGGGCAACAGCGAGGCTGGCCATTTGCGGGTCAAGGTCTCCATCGTCGACATTGGTCGGAAAGTCGGTGTCATGGAGGATGCCAAACACAGACATTTGGGTGCAAGCTGTCTGAGCCTCTTCTGACCTCGAGTCTAGGAGGCAAACGTGCCACCACAGCCGTCTCCTTATCTCGACATCAAAAGGGGGGATGTTGCTAAAGTGGGATCCATCACGGTGAAGGCCCATCAGTAATGCGATGCGCACCGCCAGGCCGGTAAGACACCACGATGCGCGGTTGCCGGCCTCTTGGCTCTTGGCTTCGATGTAGAGGACGAAGGCTTGGAGAAGGCGGACGTCGGTCGTGTTGAGCACGTCGCTCTTGGAGAGACAAGCCTCGGCGCCAGTGGACAGGCGTCGAAGAAGAGCTGTTCTGGAGTCTCGGAAATTTTCTTGAACATCCTGTTCGCTCATGGAGGCAATGGAGGCGATGGAGATGGAGAATAGGAGTGCCTGCATAGATGTGGATAGTGACGAGAACCGACCTAGTGGGCATGTTAGATGTACTGCCTTTTTTTGAGTCGAGTGATGTATTTGCTCACCCTTGGATTCTCTTATGACCTTTTCCATACATGGACGATGAAGAATCTTAACGGCATGATCGACATTCTCGCAGTATGTCTGCCAGATGAAAGCCATTTGCGACGGTAGGGGCTGGTAGTCATCTGGGTTGAAGTCGCTGCTGGTGTGCGGGCAGAACGGTGCCCATGGCAAACCTTGGTTGGCAAAGTTCGACGTCTCCTCTCCAGGGCCGGTAAATTGAAATTCGTCCACAAACTCGAAAGATTGACGAAGAGTTGAGACCTACACCCAAATTAGCATAGACAGCAACGCGTAGACTCGCGTCTCCTACCTCTTCGGTGATGTGTTTCCAGAACTTGCTCGGTATGTAGACGGTCTCATCCTCTGAGACGACCATGCTTCCTAGATTCTGCACCATCATTCTTTCCTCCACTTCGAATTGATGCGATTCTACCGTCCGTGCCGACGAGGATTCGCCATTGACGCTTCCGGTGCTGATAGAACCATCGGGCTCAACGCCCAGATCCCGAAGAACGCCTTCGAGACGTTTCAGTCGAGCGAGAAGATCTGCTTGCTTCTTGTCTCTTGAACCCGCGGTAGCTGTGCCTTGGTCGTCGCGTCTGGTGGGTAGGCGGCCAGAGACGGGAAAGGCGCAATCGATGCCGGCCTTGGTGCAGGGGGTGCAGGGAGAGCGACGGTCGCAGCGGACCTTGCGCCGGCGGCAGCTCAGGCAGTTCCATATGCTCGAGGGGGGTTCGGCGGGATTCATGGTTAATTTGGGTCTTGCTGGCTTGTTCGGTCCAAGGCCGGCTGGCGCTGGGCCCACGGTGTGAAATGCAGTGGTGGTAGGACTAGCGAAGAGGGGGGGATTGAAGCAGCGGTCGGAGGTCGGAGCTTGTGAATCACCGATGCCCCGCATCGACCGAACGCCGACCGAGCGGACGCCCGGTGGCTGGAGTCGCTCCGGCCTCACCCTGTGGCCCGGTCCTGAGCTGAGGGCCGAAGAACGGCAATGCCCTGTAGAGTGCCTTCTTCTGCATCCGACCAATTGACTTATTTTCCAGGCCCGGACTTGGATGCGGCGAAGTGTTTCGAAGCCCGGCCGATTTGTAAGGACGTGTACGGCCGTCAACAGGCCCGGAGTATGCCGATCGCGACGGCTTCACGACGAAGGCGGCCTTCTGCCTTTGGGAAAAATCATATTTAATACAGATCAACTGCCAGCTTCAAATGTACCATCGCATTAGACATCAAATTCCATCATCTCAAGCCAGAACTACTTTCTCTTCTTCAAATCACCAAGACACCTCACCAGCATGTCTTCCTCCCTGCAGCCCTTTGTCCTCTACTACCATGGACCCAGCCCCAACCCCACGAAGGTGCTCATCATCCTCGAGGAGCTCGGTCTGCCCTACAAGCTTGAGGAAATCGTAACCGACAAGCTGAAAACCGAGCCCTTCATCTCCCTCAACCCTAATGGTCGCGTGCCGGCTTTGGTTGATCCCAACCGAGATAACCTGACCCTCTTCGAGGTGAGTACTTCCCCATGTTCAGCTAGGTATCACGTCCCAGCTTACACCTACAGTCCATGGCGATCATCGACTACCTTATTGCCGAGTACGACACGGACGCCAAGCTGCACTACACCACCTTTGAAGAGAAGTACGCCGCGCGCTGCTGGGGCTACTTCCAGGTTAGCGGCCAGGGACCATACTTTGGCCAGTCTGCCTGGTTCCACTACTACCACCCCGAGAAACTGCAGTCGGCCATCGATCGCTACGAAAACGAGGCGCGCCGCGTCACGACCGTCATCGAAGCGCACCTGGCGAAGCAGGGCACCGACTACCTCGTCGGCGACAAGCTCACGTACGCTGATCTGGCGTGGGTGCCGTACTACAACGTCTTCCAGCGGATTGCTCCGGGTGCCGAGATCAGCGACTTGAAGCTGGTGCAAGCGTGGCTGGCGCGGATGAACGAGAGGCCTTCGGTGGCCAAGTCTGTTGAATTCACGAAGGCCGAGATTGAGAAGCACCACCCAAAGGCGACGGATGAGGGTGCTGAGAGCACGAACACGAAGGAGTAGGTTGAGAAGGCGAACAACGAGGTAGCGGCCATGGCGTAGGGGTGGTCAAGCTTGAACGTATCATGTGCCGCTCACCTTGCGTAGGGCTATTTTGGGAGGCCTAGACTCCTCTGCTGGATCTCCGAATTGAAATTCTGTCTCTCGATGGAATGCTGATGACGGCGTGTCTTGGTCTGAATGGATGTATTGAGGTGCCCGAGATTTAGGTGTCTTTGAAATGAGACCCCTATTATCATCCTCTTCAGGGGACAATGTCCACTGTAGCCCGCGATAGCGGGCGGGTTTCGGCATGTGAAATCTCACTAGAGGAAATCTAGAACCGAGTCAGTTGGCGCGGCCCGCCGCCGGTGCTGTTTCGGCAGGGATTCACCCTTGAGTTTAAAGGTTAATCTCAAATTCGGGATGAACGCACATTCCAGCGTTATGCTTGCTGGAACGGCCAAGATGATGATAGGCCGAGACGCCATAGCAACAGCGATTTCAAGCATCTATCATGAATCGAGACTCGATGGTGTGTCGGTTTGCCGATGACGAGCCGTGCGCTGCTATCTCTCTCACTCCGGGGACCAAGCACAGGCTGAAGTGGAGAGTCGAAACAGCCTGAACAGCGGACAACCTGCCCAAAGCTTCAAGCTCTCCCGGGGCCAGTCTGATTGCACCATGTTCAGTGGTCGCATCACCCCCGTCAGTCTCCGCCAAGACTGGATCCCACGCTTTACCCGGGCGAGGGTCCCAAAGTGCCTGTCATTTCCCAGCGCCTAGAACGGTCTCCGCTTTCACTGCTCCAGGGCAGGTTTTAGCAGGCAGGAGCAGCATCCCAGGAAGGAGCAATGGAGGAATGAACCGGTCGGGCGATTTCTCGCCTGTCCTCCTTCTTTTCCAACTTTTTGAACCTCACTTCCCTCCCCGCGATGCCCTCGACTGCGCCCCGGCCATGATTGCGACGCGCGCCCACGCGGGGTTCTGGCTATTTTGGCTGCTGCTCCTGGCCTTCTGCTACTTCAACTCGCGCGACGACCCATCGTCAATCTTCTACG
Source organism: Plectosphaerella plurivora (assembly GCA_020726575.1). NCBI lineage: Eukaryota > Fungi > Ascomycota > Sordariomycetes > Glomerellales > Plectosphaerellaceae > Plectosphaerella > Plectosphaerella plurivora. The sequence continues at coordinate 1,367,698 of JAGSXJ010000002.1, read as the reverse complement.
ATGAATCCACCGCCTACGACCAGCGCTACTCCCTCGTGAGGGCCGCCCAGGCCGCCGAATACCTCAACAATGTTCCCGAAAAGCCCGCCCAAACCGACGACCAGGGCAAGTTCCTCTGCATGGGCATCCCCAGCGTCAACAGGACCAACGGGGAATTCCTCTCCACCGCAGTCGCGACCCTCACCGACAGTCTCACACCCGACGAACGCGCCTCCATCCACATCATCGTTCTTCTCGCCGGCAAGAACCCCGCCGAACACTACGGTTACGGAAAGCCATGGCTGCGCAACATCGCCGACGAGGTCCTTGTTTACGGCGATCTACCTGCCGACAGCAAAGGTTATCGCCAGGTTCCTTTTGACGTACGCCCCGGCCACCCTCGCGGTGACGGCCACGTCGAGGCAGTGCGTTCCGATTACTCAACTCTGGTCGAGGCATGCCGCGCCAAAGGATCCGAATACTTTGCCCTCGTCGAGGACGACATCATCGCAGCGCCCGTCTGGTTCGCGCGCCTCAAATCAGGCCTGGAATACGTCGAGGAGCGGGCGCGCGAAACGAAAAGACGTTGGATCTACCTGCGCCTTTTCTACTCCGAGGTGTTCATGGGCTGGAACAACGAAGAGTGGCGCACGTATGCCAAGGTCATCTTCGTCATCTATGCGGTCGTTGTCCTTGGTTTTGTGGCCCGCGTCATCTTTCGACGGCGCTTCCGTCTCGGCCCCCGTGCGCCACCCGGACCCATGGCCAACTCGTCCACTCTCTACGCTGCTCTTATTCTTACCCTCTGGATGCCGGCCCTCATCGCCCTCTACTTTCTGGCCGGTCGCGTATCCGTCAATCGTCTCAATCCCCTGGCCTGGAGCCGCCACGGCGTACGCGAGATGCCGCGCTACGGCTGCTGCGCCCAGGGTCTCGTCTTCTCCAGCCGCGAGCTTAAGGGCGTTCAGGCCGTCTTCCGCGAACCGCCCTTCAACTATGCCGGCGACATGGTCCTCGAGGATTATGCGAACAAACACCAACTCACAAAATGGGCGCTGGAGCCCAGCGTCCTTCAACATCTCGGCATCAAGGCGTCATCGGGTGGCGAGATGCGCACAGACGTCTGGAACTTCAGCTTTGAACGGCAGAAGCACGTCCCGGAGGAGGCATGAAATGGACGCCAGTTGCACGAGAATGAGAAATATCACGATTCCATGTCCAATGTCCGAGGAGATTCCGCCCGTACCCCACCGTCGTCATACTGCCTGCGCCTTGCAGGCATTGCCGAGACATTCAAGTCGTCGTTACGCGGAACTGCCAGCTCTGTGGCGCCTATCCCCACCAACCGTGGTGGCTGAACGCTAAGAGATCAGCAAAACCGCGTATTTGGAGAGCGGGATGGCTGCGGTTCGGCAGATCTACGATATACGCGGGAGCTATTTGCGACTAAACCGACAACTCGCGATTTGAATGGCTCGGGACGTTTAGAGATGCCCACATGGCATCCTGCGACATCCTGCGCCTTGCACGCTACTCGCGATGCGCGGGTTGAGAGGCTCTGACGTCGGAGCTGACAACAGCCTCAAAATCCAACAAGGCATTGCGATGATGAAGAAGGAGATATAAAGGGCTGGAATTTCGGCAGGCTTTGGGTCGATTCAGCTCACTCATCAACACGAAATCACCAAAGACTCTACCAACTTCTTCCAACATGTCACTACTTGCCCTGGTATTCGGCGCGGCTCTCTTGGGTGTGTCGGGAGCGACGGAGCCACCCCAGACCATCGAATGGGGATCTTGCGATGAAACTCTCTCTGCCATCGGCAATCTTCCGATTGAGTGCGGCAACCTCACCGTACCACTGGACTACCTCGACGCCGAGTCCAATTCGACCCTCGACCTTCCCCTTCTTCGCGTCCCAGCCCTCAAGCAGCCCGCGAAAGGCAGCATCATCTTCCACTACGGCGGCCCTGGCCCAGGTGGGCGCGAGAGTATGGCTCTCTTTGGCGAGCTCATGCAAGTCATGACTGGTCAGGGGTTTGACCTCGTCAGCTGGGATCAGAGGTACGTCGTGAAACATCCAACGACTATTACTTCACGCTGACTTTCGCAGGGGTACGGTCGACGTCATGCCATTTTCATGCTTCAACTCCACTGCCGACCGCGAAAACTCGCCCGGCTACCATGCCAATCTGGGCGTCACGCCTAGGGACACTGCTGAGCTTGGACGCAACTGGGCTCTCGGCAGCGTGGAGGCCCAAGCCTGCTATGAGTACGCCAAGGACAGGGGCACTGAGCTGCTCGGCACGGTCTACACGGTCCGAGACGTCAAGCAGATGGTTGATGCTCTCGGCGGAGACCAGATGCTGCGCTTCTGGGGTATGTTTCGAGCACCACGATCGTCAACATCTCTCAACTAACATTCTCCAGGCCTCAGCTACGGCACAGTCGTCGGAGCCACATTCGCTGCCATGTACCCTGACAAGGTCGAGAGCATCGTTCTTGATGGCGTCCAGAATCTCCACGAGTACTACTACGGAAAGTGAGTATCCTCCTTCACCCCATGCAGGGCACCACTGACATCTCCCAGTTCCATCGAGATCCTCGCAGACACGGACAAAGTCTTCTCAGCCTTCCTTCGAACCTGCTTCGAGCGCCCAGAGCTATGCGACCTGGCCAAGCACAACCCCAACGCGACATTCACCATGATCGAGGGACAGATCTACGACAAGATCGACGCCTACAAGCTCCGCCCCCTGGCATTCACCCACGAAGAACTTCAGGGCCAGATCCTTGATCACGTCTTCATCAAGGCCATGATCCGTCCCCGACTCTACGCCCCCGGGAACTACCCCATCCTCGCCAATCTTCTCCACCTCCTGCTGAGCGACGACATCGAGGCCTTCTCCGAGGCTTATGTAGCAGCCTTGGTCAGTGTTGGCGCCGTCTTCACCGGTGGTCTTGGCAACGAAGCCGCTGCAGCCATCCCCTGCTCCGACCACGAGTTCCGCACCGACGACCTCGACGTTGCCCTTCCCCACATCGACCGCCTTGTCCAGACGAGCCGCCTGTTTGGCGATGTGCTGAGTTGGAACACCCACGTAAGTCTACCTGGTGATACATTGTAATTTGTACTTTTATCCTTTGAATAATAGACTGACTTGGCATCTATGCAGGTCTGCGCCCAATGGAAGCTGCCCACCAAGGAGCGCTTCGAGCGCGGTTTCCACGAGCCCATCGACACGGCGAACCCCCTGCTCATCATTGGCAACGAGTACGATGTCGTGACCCCCTACGTCTCGGCCCAGAACGCCAGCGCCTCGTTCCCCGGCAGCGCGCTCGTCAAGTATGACGCTCACGGCCATTCGACCCCGCAGCAGCCGTCGCTCTGCACGGCCAGGCTGACGAGGGCGTACTTTGAGGACGGCGAGCTTCCCGCTGATGGAACCGTCTGTGAGCCTGCCGTCCCGCACCCCTGGGACCCGCAGTCGTGGCTGGCGCTGTACCCCGAGCTTGGGTATGATAGGCAGAACAGTACTCGGAAGATGTGAGCTGCTGGCTTTGGTCCGAGGGGATGAGCTGGATGGATGTTTTCTTTAGACTCTGTACGGATAGAACGACTAAATTCCTGCTTTGATTTTCCAATGCCATTGTTTTATCATTTGAGTTCACGTCTACGCCGATTCCATCGAGGCTTCCCCGTCTCCAAGCTCAATGCATCTGTCTTCCGAGTCCCAGGTCACACGACCAGTGCCTGTCTCTGTGATTGAATTTCCCCTGACCAACGGCTCGGTTTCATATCCCCATTAGACATGACACCTAATAGGGCTGCATGCACGCGAAGACGAAAAAGGTCGTAGGCCCGCGCGATGTAGTGCTCCCATGGCCTAACTATTCCTCCGCTTACGCTCGTCAAAAGATGAAATATCTTCACAAGCAACGTCCTTGGCCAATGATTTGCTGCAGAAACAAGCTTTTAGGGCCAAGACTCAAACTAGATCTACGGACCCCTGGTGCCCGCTCCAGATTCAGGGGTTGCGAGAGGCTGGGGATACGACTCGTTGGCCCCCTATTTTGATTCGGACATGGGGCGATGGTCTCTTGCTCGTCAAGCCGGCACTCTCCCAAATAATAAGATCGGCATATTTTTTCCAGCTTCCGGACATGCATGGTAGTTAAGAAGTAGGATTCCCTGGTGGAAGTGGGTGAACAGTCTCCCAAGCCAAGCCAGCTCTCGGTTACTGCTCAGTGCGCCCACCATGGACCGAATCGACAGACTATCCGAACGACTCATGTCTGGCTTGACAGTCGGGCATGTTGCTGGAATCATTGCCGCGTGCATTGTTCTAGGTAAACATGCACCAGATTCACATTAGCCTGCATGGTTGTTGACTTTCTAGTTCGCATCTTCTCTCCAATGATCATCACATACATCCTCGCCGGCCTACTCCGTGACACTGAGTCGGCCAGCACATGGTGATTGAACTGTCATCTACCCTGGGCATGCGACCTACACACTGCTGACCGACTTGACCTTACAGGACTGTCGCCGGCGCGAGCCTCCTGAAGTCTCTATGGCCATTCCTCCTCCGCACCGATGGCACAAGCAACGGCAGCCGCGTTCGTGCCCCTATCCGAATCGCCGCCAAATCCCTCCCCATCGTGGCTCTTGTCACGGCCATCGCTGGCGTCGTCACACCCCTTGGGCTTCGAGAAGAATTCACTCTCCTGTCAGAACGATCGGCCGACTTCTCGTACATCCAAGACGACAGCCCCTATGGAGTGGCTACATCTCCCCGCGGAGTCCTCGACTTCTCCCGCCTTTGTAGCCAGGGTCCAACACCGATGATGAGCGGTCCCCGAGCCTGCCCATATTCGAATAGCGTGGTAGAGTGGACGGACAACTCGACCGGCATCTACTACAATATCCCCGACTCGTACAACACAAGTGTCCCCGAGTTGGTGCAGGAGATCTACTCGAGTGGAACTAAGAACGATCGTTCGACTGTTTCCAACTTCTTCGACATCGAGTGGCGACAGCTCACGACCAGGGAGTCGGAGCTGACGGAAGGCTTTGGGCCATACGCTGTGGGCAATTATCGCCAACTTGACTCGTTCATCCTGGATGATGAGTACAAGATCATCGAAGGTCTTGTTGTTGACGCCCGAAGTGGCGGGATTGGCTTTCGAAACCATACCATTCCCGTCGCACTGGAGCACGGCGGCACATGGACGGAAGACTTGCTGTTCATTGAGCCCGACACTGCTTGCGTCAACACGAATCTTACATTCACTTTCCAGATCAGCACCAACTCCTCTGACATGGGAGGCGTTGACCAGCTCCGTCTTATTGACCAGGGAGGGTTCTCCGGCTTGGATCAGACCTACCCTGAGTATGACCACCCCAATGCACAGCAGAACCCAGATCTCTATGGTCGAGCCTACAAGGCAGCATGGACCAACAATGCGCTGTCCATGATTTACATGAACATCACCAACCCTCGCGTCAAAGACCTCGAACCTTTCAGCTACATGAAATCGCAGCTCGGGAGCGAGTTTCCCCTCGGCGGGATCCCAGACGACCAATACACCGCTCTATCTCTGTCGCAAACATTTGGAAACTATCATCATCTCCCACTGTCAGGGAACGCAAGCTCTTTCAGCAATCCCCAGAGCTACTCGAACCCGTACAAGATCACCGGGCGCAACTTCACAGCCGCGTCCCTCTTGTGCGGCGGCGCTGGAGATGGGGACTTTGCCAACTTGACCAACATCTACGTCGGCTGTGGCCTCCTCCGGGGCGCCCCATCGCGAACTGATGGTGGCCTGCCCGCACTGCAAGAACATCGCAGCAAGTGGGAGGCACCTCTTCACGCGTGTGCAGCCACGGTCCGAGCGACGATCAAGACGGTCACCTTTGCGTCAAACGGCACCAACTCCCTACAAGGATTGGGGGTAGAGTCCATCAAGCCAAAGGAGTACCCTTCCGAGGGTGACCTTCCTCTCTGGGGTCTCGAGCAGAATGACTTCCTACTCAAAGACATCAACCTCGTCTGGGGTCTCATCTCGCGAGAGTATGAGTTGAGGGAGAACCTGACGTCAGTCCGGCAACGCCATCTCCATCTGCCGGGGTATTCAACCTCGAACGCTGCAAGGATCAGAACCAACTCTCCCACGGTGGACAACCTCCCGGCCGCTGAGTTTGCGCAGATGGTCATGAATACGGTCCTGGGCATTAGTGAGCAGACTTGGCCATTCGACCTGCGCGGCACGGCCAGCATGTCCATCTTCCGCCGGTGGCAAATGCTCTCTCCTGACCCGGAGAAGGCCGCGCACGTAATCAACCTTATGTGGACTGACCTGGCTGCGTCAGCCGTCGTGGGGACCAAGGGGTCCTTGGGCGTGATGAACACAGGCGACTATCCGGCGAATGTAGTGGTGCGTCCCATCGGCCGGCGCATCATGTATGACATGCGATACAGCATTCCAGCGCTTCTCCTGTCTGCACTGATCGCTCTGATCGTTCTCATTTCTGTGGCCAACACTTGTTTCCGCAAGGCAGGCATCGGGCGATTGCGTCGACGCATCGGGCAGCTCTCTGTTGGTCGCATTTTCACGACGTTCCTCTATCCTGGGGAGAGCTCTTTGGCCATGGCGCCAGCCGAGTGGCGACGGAAAAATGGGAAGAAGATGGTGAGCGTTGGTGTGACGGCTGAGCGCCACGACGGCGAGGCGTATTTGGAATATCGAGGAGACGCACGGATTGAGGAGCAGATCGCGACTTCTCAAAAGCCGAGGTATTCGCCTCTCTCCTAGCAGAAGATGTTTCGAAGCGGCGAGATTGGTTCTTTCTGGATTTTGTACGGGAGGTGAGAATCCCTGGGAAGGTTGCTGGTGTTGAGGTTGAGGTTGAAGTTGGAAAGAGTGAGAAAGTCTGTTGAAGCCAACGGCCACTTGAAAGTTCCCCGCGATGATGTCACCCGGTGTGCTTCGGTGAAGGAGGGGCATTTTGGGCAAGCCCTCCACAGAGCATCTGTCTGACCAATCAAAAGCGCCGATCTGGGGGCCTCCGCACAATTTTGTTGACCGCCTTCTGATTGCCCCTCCCGAAAGTCGGAGGAGGCGGCAGAAATTTACTGTGACGCATCGGCACCGCCAAAAGAGTCAACCTCGTACCTCCATTGACGACTCACGAACCACGCCCCGACCGCTCAATTGAAATAAGGACAGCTTCCCCTTCGCTGAAGCTAGCTCTTTCCGCTTCACACCTTCATTCTCATCTCATCTTCGGCGCTCCCCACGATCATGGCCGAGCTTCCCGATCCTACCGTCGACCTCGACTGGAGCGGCTTCGCCGGTGCCATCCACGAGATCTTCCACAAGAACGCAGTGGCCCATCCCGACAGGCCTTGTGTCACCGAGACCCAGACTGCCACGTAACACATCCCGTCCGGCCATCCGTTGTTCTCCGCTGACACCTTCAGATCACCCACGCGGTCGTTCACGTATCGTCAGATCGATGAGGCGTCAAGCACCATCGCCAACTACCTGCATGATGCCGGCATCACCAACGGCGATGTGGTCATGATCTTTGCCCACCGCTCGGTCGAGCTCATCGCAGCCTTTATGGGAACGCTGGTACGTCTGCCGTTCATCCACTACATACGGACCCCGCTGACCGTGGTAGGCCGCCGGAGCAACTGTCACAGTCCTCGACCCCCTGTACCCGCCACAGAGGCAGCAGAGTAAGTGAGGTCCATCATGTTTACCTTGTTCACGCTGACAGGGCAGTCTACCTGGAGGTCTCTCAGCCCAAGGCTCTCATCTCCATCGGCAAGACCACCGACGAGAACGGGTATGTTTGAAGCAGTCCCCGCCCAAGATGCCTCTACTGACCCAGATCAGCCCCCTGGCCCCCTTGGTGCAGAAGTACATCGAGGAGGAGCTGGCTATCAAGACTCAGATCCCAGAGCTGCGTCTCAGCGACTCGGGTGTTCTGACAGGCGGCGACAAGGATGGCAGCGATATCTTCGCCAGCATCCTGCACAAGGCCTCAACGCCTCCCAACGTCATCGTGGGCCCCGACTCGAACCCCACTCTCTCCTTCACCTCCGGCAGTGAGGGTCGACCCAAGGGTGTTCTAGGACGGCATTACAGTCTGGCCCGGTACTTCCCCTGGATGGCCGAGCGGTTCAACCTCTCCTCGGAGAGCATCTTTGCCTGTCTTTCCGGCATCGCTCACGACCCCATCCAAAGAGGTAAATGCCCCATGCCCATAATCATTGAACCCATCTAACCCTCCAGACATCATGACGCCTCTGTGGCTTGGTGCTCAACTCCTCATCCCCGCCAAGGAGGACATCCAGCACGAGAAGCTGAGCGAATGGATGAACAGGTGGTCGCCCTCCGTCACTCACCTCACCCCCGCTATGGGTCAGATCCTCGTCGGAGGTGCCACCGCCAAGTTCCCGTCCCTGAAGCAGGTCTTCTTCGTCGGCGACGTTCTCACAACGCGCGACTGCAAGACCCTTCGCCAGCTGGGACCTGCCTGCTCCATCATCAACATGTACGGCACCACCGAGACATCTCGTGCCGTCTCCTACTTCCAAGTCGCCTCGGCCGAGGAGGACCCGAATGCCCTCGACACCCTCGGCGACACCATTCCTGCTGGCTGGGGCATGAAGGACGTCCAGGTCCTGGTCGTTTCCCGCGATGACCACACCAAGATGTGCGGCGTCGGCGAGGTCGGCGAGCTGTACATTCGTGCTGCCGGCCTGGCCGAGGGCTACCTGGGCGACGAGGAGAAGAACAAGGAGAAGTTCGTCGACAACTGGTTCGTCGACAACAACAAGTGGGTGGAGGCCGACAAGGCCAACGACAAGGGCGAGGCGTGGCGCAAGTACTACAAGGGCCCCCGCGACAGGCTGTACCGCACCGGCGATCTCGGCCAGTACCTCCCCACGGGTGCGGTGCGCGTGTCTGGTCGCATCGACTCGCAGGTCAAGATCCGTGGCTTCCGCATCGAGCTCAACGAGATTGACGCCAACCTCGGCGGCAGCCCTCTGATCCGCGACTGCAAGACCCTCGTGAGGAGGGATCGCAACGAGGAGCCGACGCTCGTCAGCTACATCGTGCCCGAGATCCCCGAGTGGAAGCGCTGGCTGGAGACTCAGAAGCAGGAGGACATTGAGGAGGAGGGTGTCGAGATGGGCTCCAGCATCGTCTACCTCAAGCGGTTCCGTCGCATGCAGGCCGAGGTGCGCGATCACCTCAAGACGCGTCTGCCCGCGCACTCCGTCCCCTCCATCTACATCGTACTCAAGAAGCTCCCCCTCAACCCCAACGGCAAGGTCGACTCGCCAAACCTGCCCTTCCCCGATGCCGCCCTCATGACCGAAGACGCATCCGAGGAGGACCTCAAGAGCTGGGAGGCCCTTTCTGAGACGGAAAAGACCATCGCCACGCAGTGGTCGACTCTGATCCCGGGTCTCAACGCCAAGACCATCAAGTGAGTTTGACCTAGTGATCTTCCTGATGCATGATGCTAACCCAGCTAGGGCCGAGTCGGACTTCTTCGACTGTGGTGGACACAGTCTGCTCGCCCAGCAGCTGCTGCTCATAATCCGCAAGAACCTCGGCGCCGACATCACCATCGGCGTCCTGTACGCCAACCCCACCCTCCGCACCCTGAGCGCCCAAGTCGACCGCCTGCGCAGCGGTCAGGCCGCCACTGTCGACAAGACGGCCGACACCGTCTACTCCAAGTCCCTCGACGAGCTCATCAACACCCTGGACACCAAGTACAACAGCGCGGACCCTGAGGCGCTGAGCCCCGAGACTGGCGCCACGTTCTTCCTCACTGGCGCGACTGGCTTCCTCGGTGCCTACCTCGTCAAGGACATCATGGAGCGCAAGAACACCAAGCTCATCGCCCACATTCGTGGAGCCAAGGATGTCTCCTTCGCCAAGGACCGCCTGACAAAGTCACTCAAGGGCTACGCCCTGTGGCAGGACTCGTGGGCCGACCGCATCAGCTGCGTCCTCGGCGACCTGTCCAAGCCGCGTCTCGGCCTCGACGACGCCAGCTGGAAGCACGTCGCCAACACGGCCGATGTCTTCGTGCACAACGCCGCCTACGTGCATTGGATTGCGCGTTACGAGCAGATGATGCGCAGCAACGTCCTGTCGACCATTGACGCGATGAAGCTCTGCAACGAGGGCAAGCCCAAGCTCTTCTCCTTTGTCTCGTCCACCTCGACCCTCGACACGGATCACTACGTCAACCTCTCTGACGCGCAAACCGCCACCGGCCGCAGCGCTGTGCTGGAGTCCGACGACATGGAGGGCAGCCGTGTCGGTCTTGGCACTGGCTACGGCCAGACCAAGTGGGTGTCGGAGCAGCTCGTCCGTGAAGCCGGCAAGCGCGGCCTGCGCGGTGCCGTCGTGCGTCCCGGCTACATCCTCGGCAGTCGCCATGGCGGTGTGTCCAACACGGACGACTTCCTCATCAGGCTCTGCAAGGGTTGCGTCCAACTCGGCGCCCGGCCGCACATTGTCAACTCCGTCAACGCCGTGCCCGTCGACCACGTCTCCCGCGTCGTTGTCGCCTCCGCCCTGAACCCCCTGCCTGGCGTCAACGTGGTGCACGTCACAGCGCACCCTCGTCTGCGCATGAACGAGTTCCTCTCGGCGCTGAGCTACTACGGCTACGACGTGCCCGAGGTCGATTACGAGGACTGGAAGACGCAGCTCGAGGAGTTTGTCTCGGCCGGTTCCGTCGAGAAGGATCAGGAACAGAGCGCGCTCATGCCGTTGTTCCACATGGCCACGTCCAATCTGCCGTCGACGACGCGTGCGCCCGAGCTGGACGACCGCAACGCCGTTGCGGTCCTCAAGGCCGATGCGGACCGGTGGACTGGTATTGACGACAGCGCCGGCGAGGGTATCACGAGGGAGGATATTGGAAGGTACCTGCGCTTCCTGGCGGAGATCAAGTTCATGCCGTTCCCGACGGGTCGTGGCCGCGAGCTGCCGACCATCTCGGCCGATATCGCGCAGGCCCAGGCTCAGTGGGGTGTTGGTGGTCGCGGCGGCGCGGCCTAGAAGAGGGTCGAATAATGCAGGATGCTTGGATGTCTCGTCACAAAAGAAGAAAGTTTTATGATTATACAATAGCTTTACGAAGGAATGGATGCCGTTTTGGTACGACTTGGTGTCCGACTACATGTGATGGCGGGGTTGAAGTCACGGGTTCTCCTCGACTCTCCATAATGCTACCCAGGCGGCGGCCGATTGCCGCACCAAACACGGACTGCCGATCGCGGGGTAGAGGGAAGAAGCCCACTTGCCGGCATGGCCTGCATGAGCTCCGTCGTCATTGAAGGCATCTCATTCGCTCGGCCGAGGATATGGTTTCATCGCCGCGGACTCAAGTTGTGGCTATTTGGTCTCGCAATTACCCGGGTCTTGGATGAGGGGGGAATTCTGCGCCTGACAGGATTTGGACCAGACGTCATGAGTTCATGATAGGAGTATAAGAATGTGAGTTACCAGTATCTCATCTTCCCCTTTGATGGGTGACACGGAGATATCGCTCTTCGGTGGACCAAACTTCACGATGAAGATGTTGACTTGGTTGGTTTCGGCCAGCCTCCTCCTCCTAAGTGAGCATACTACTCCAAAAACTTTATTCAATCTAACATAAGAAGCTTCTGTCTCTGCCATGATCAACCCAATAATCCCCGGCTTCAACCCCGACCCGAGCATCATCAGCGTTGGGGATGACTTTTTCGTTGTCACCAGCACCTTCGAATACTTCCCAGGCATTCCCATTTACCACTCGAAAGATCTGTATGTATCTACCTTCAATCTTTTTATCATAACTAACCAAAAATTCAGTATCAAATGGGATCACATCGGCCATGCCCTGACAAGGCCTTCTCAGCTTCCTCTGCGCGGGACAGCCCCGAGCGGAGGCAACTTTGCTCCAACCATTCGGTACAACAACGGGACGTATTACGTGATCGGGACGATTTTCGATGTTATTAGCCCGCCGGACCAGGTGCGTTACTCCTCTAAATCTAATTCAAGCTCATAGACAACAGGTCAACCGGATGCCTCGATCCATGTACGTCAAGACGACGGACATTTGGGACGACAGCTCCTGGAGTGAACCCATTTACGTCGACCAATGGGGCTTTGACCCTGACCTCTTCTTCGACGACGACGGAAAGGTGTACCTAAGAACGACTTTTGGTGATGGTTCGGTCGGCCATGTCGGCATCTTCGCCAATTGGATCACGGAAATCGACATTGAGACTGGCAATTCCCTCTCCGACACTCGGCTTCTTCACGAAACTACTGTAAATTCCAGCACTTTACTCACTGAAGGGAGCCACCTCTACAAGATTGACGGGGTCTATCACATGATCACGGCCGACAGCGGCACAGAAGTCCACCACTCGGCCAACAGCTACAGGGCCTCAAGCCTCGAGGGGCCATGGGAGGAGAACCCCAACAACCCGCTCATCTACAATGGCGCCGACATGTCACGTCCCGTTCTATCAACAGGTCATGCCGATATTGCTCAGGCCAGCGACGGTTCTTGGTGGGCCGTCTTCCTAGCCACACGCCCACAGAACCCCCGCGATGCATCTGGCAAGCCGCAGCTCGGACGGGAAACCTTCCTCTGCCCGGTCTCCTGGAAGGATGGTTGGCCCATCTTCAACAATAACGAGGCCATTGTCGAACATGACCCCGAAGTGCTCTACGATCTGGAGCGACCGACATCGTGGCGTGACGACTTTGACGGCGGTCTGGTTGACAAGGAGTATTACTACCTCCGAGCGCCCTACAAGGACTTCCGAGACTTCAAGTCTGTCCCTGGAAAGCTGCGCCTGCATGGAAATGTCTACACCCTCTCCCACCGTGAGACGCCGGCGGCTCTGCTGCGGAAGCAGGCCGATCTCGAGACGACTTTCAGCACCGAGCTGAGCGCCTTTGACCCCAAGAATGCACGCCAAGAGGCCGGCGTGACCGTTTACCTCAGCATCCACTACCACAACGAGATCGCCGTCACGCGATCGACCACATCTGGACAGCGCTCTATTGTGGTGCACACTCGGACCGGCCCTGAAGCGACTCTCAACACGACCATTGTTGAGGACGAGGATGTCGCCGCTGGCAAGCCGGTCAAGCTGTACATCGAGGCGAAGCGGGACGGCTACACCCTCGGGTACGCGACGGGTTGTAAGGCGCCGAGATGGCTGGCTTCGGTGGGCAATGAGAATTTGCAACGGCATATTGAGGGGTGGCAGAATTTTGTCGGCACGCATGTTGGGATCTACAGCACTGGCTCGGGGATGCCGATTCTTAACCCGGGGGTAAGCGATATGATCTGGGAGGGAGACTGAGCTGACTGTCGTAGGACTTTGAATATGTTGAGACGAGGCTGTCTGGGTAGACTCGACTGCGAGGAGGGTGGTGGATTGTCGAAGCGATTTGACGGTCTGGAATCGGAAATGGGATGGTCTGTCTGGGGTTTTGGGGAATTCTGTTCCACATCAGTATATGGCCTCTTCTATCGACTTGCTGCTCAACATGGCAATGCTTTGGCTCGAGGCGATTTGCTTCACTGGTAGACACGCCGCGAGTGGAATTCGGTAAACTGTGCCGACTGAGTTGCCTTCGAAATCGAATTGCGGCCACTGATCAGGTGGCAACGCGGAAATATCGGCAGTGAGTGTCCGAGGAGGGGGTTGTTGGCTCGGAAGATGCGACAAGCTGGTCGTACTCTCTTGTTAATGACATCTCTTGTACAATCAGTCGATCAGACTTGCGAGCACATAGTCAGAGTCCACTTAGAGACAGGTAGTGACCACGAGAAAGCATCGACAAGTTCGGCATGGCAATACTTTCAAGCGAGCGTGAGAGGTCGGGCGCGATTCTCGCTTTGTCGACTCGACAAAGTCTCGCTTACGGAGCAATAGTTGTTTGATCGACCGCGAGACTGACAAGCCGGGAATAGCTAGCTATGATACATAAAGTCAGCCACGTTGATCGGCCTGATGATCGGGTGACCTTCATCTCGAAGGATCGCCTCGGCGTCTGATTGGTGGCGTGAGGTTCACATACCTGGTCCAACTGAAGTCATCGCTGCCACGCCGTCGATCTCGCAGCAATGCAACACACAAAGACAAGTGTTTCCGCTGATCACCGCCGAAGCGAGTCTTACGGGGTCTCGGGGTAGGCGAGGAACCGCCGGGGGAGCCGAGTCGCCACTGGAGGCTGGGCTGATGGGCATCGAAAGGGGGGCAGACTGGAAGCGAGGCAGAAAAAGAGGAAGTGATGAGCAAGACCAGAGGGGAAAGACGCCTTCCAATGGAAGAATCTCCCATCTGTGGAACCAGAACTCGATGCCTCGAGCCAAGAGCTGCCATGGCTTGACTTGTAATGTCAAGCTTCCCGCGCTCCTGACCAACACCACCATCCACCATCCGCGCTTCCCGGACGACTCCGGTCCAGACCATGCAGCCGCGAGCACAAAAAAGCTCTCCCCGACGCGCCTCACGGCCCAAAAGCTCGCGTGGACGCGCCGAGCGGAATTTCGGCAGGCCCTTCCACCTCCCCCCTGCCAGCACCCAACGGGCTGGGTCGGTCCTCCACACTTGGCGCGACGCTCCGACGACCTTTCGCGATTACCCTCTATATGTATAGCATCAATATCCTGCACGCCCTTTCCTGCAAGACCCGCCGGCGATATTGCAGGTGCATGGCCAGGGCCCTGGGTGGTGGTGGGTGGTCATCTTGCACCTGCATCTGTCTGGTTCCGCGAGGCCGCCCACCACCCTCTGCATCCATCGTGAGCTACAGCCGCACGAAAGCTTGGCGTGTCTGTTCCTGTGAGTGAGCACGGGGCGTTCGGGATCCCTCACATGCCGGTCTGCGGCGTGGAAAATAGTGCCCTCCCGCGATCCAGGCACATCTCTCCGGGGCGGAAGGCCGGGCAGCATCCAGCCGCGAGAGGCTGGATCAGGACAGATGCATAGGGATATGCCTCATGACTGAATAGGGGATAGGTACATGAATTCTTTTGAACCAGATGCCAACAGATAGAGCTCATGCACATGCACAAGCATCAGGCCCAGACGAGATCGACCTCATGGTCTGGAAGCGAGGACAGTCAGCCCACAGTTTCTGCCAAATCTCGCCACGGAGATGGGTAGGCGCGCCTCCGCAAATGAGCGGGACGCCGCGTTACTGTCGTCGACCAGCTGGCGTTGCATGTTCCGGGACGGATGCGTCTCGCTCCCTGCCGGACGGCCTGGGGGTGAGGTGGGGAGGGTGTAGGGCAGACATGAACACCGGGCGGCCAGGGGGTGTGCTCGGGGACCTGGGGCAGCCGCTCGTCTCCGTCCCCGTCTGGGGTTGGCCGGAAGGACGGGCAGTGAAATGGCTCGTCTGGTTGGTTGACCTTGGGGAGGTGAGGGGTCTGCAGGTGGTAGTAGTAGCTGGCCGGTGGCCATGTGTCTCCGTTGATCTGGATCAAGACGCGATATATCGAGACGAAAAGCGGTTCAGTCGGCCGGAGCGGATGGCGGCATACGACGTTGTTGTGACAGCAGGTCTATCTTTTGGATCTGGGCATGGATGTATCGGCGTGATTTCTGCAGAAGCGCGTCTTGGCCTCTTGGATTTGCTTCTTGGCCATCCCAAGATGTGCTGTGCGACGCGCCGGGCATGATGGATGGCAGGCCGAGACGGGCAAGCTTCCACTGCAGCGGCCGAGAGCCTTGTGGCTGATGCTTGGCTGTTCGCCCAAGATTGCCTAGGAGTTTTCCGCCTGCCATGGCGCCGGGACCGGTCGAGCTAACCGCGTGGCGTGGCGAGGCCCTCAGTGTTGGCCGTTGGTTCCGGGGCATGGCGGTGCGAGGCCATATGCTGTGGCAAAAGGCTGACTGACATGGATGGACTCGGCCGGCCGATCGGCTCACCCGCGAACAGCAGCACGCATCTGGCCCTGGCCGGCA
The DNA here is from genome assembly GCA_020726575.1 of Plectosphaerella plurivora. Classification (NCBI taxonomy): domain Eukaryota; kingdom Fungi; phylum Ascomycota; class Sordariomycetes; order Glomerellales; family Plectosphaerellaceae; genus Plectosphaerella; species Plectosphaerella plurivora. Next base: position 1,351,691 of record JAGSXJ010000002.1, on the reverse strand, counting down.
GGCGGCACGAGGACAGTTTTTGTTCAGTCATACGGACCAACTGCAGGGGGTAATGCCGTTCGGAGAGGAGCGGCATCGCGGAAGGATGAGAGTCCTGGCTGGATGACCAGCAGATTTTCAAGCCACTTGCGGGCGCCGTGAGCCGACAGAGGGGGGCAGGGGTTGGTTTGCTTTGCCGCGGCAAGGGGGGAGGTGAGCACTTAGATTTTGCTAGGGGTGATGTGAGCTGAGCTGACTGCCGATGTGTTCTGTGCTGGAGCTGGTGGTTGGTTGGTGCTCGTGCCTGTGGTGCTTGTGTCGTTGACTTGACGATGGGGCCTGGGGGAAACGTGGCGCTGGCTGCCGGGCCGCTCAACGATGGTGGAGAGACCAGTGGTATGCAGCATGGGCCCCGTTGGCGGTCACGAGGTGCGCTGGCGAGCGCCTCTCCCGATGATTCTGAGGGGAGCCACTGGTCACTGGCCAGGGGGAGATGCGAGGGAGGGATGGATGTGGATGGGCGGCAGCGGCCCCGTTTGGGGCTACAGTAGGCGAGAAGCAGCAGCATCCGGGGGGCCGAGGTTAGCGTTGAAGGATTGGGATGGGAATAGACATGGAAGCAATCGGACTGGCAATTGCTGTGCCGTAACTCATCGGGCCGGATTGTGTGATGGTGGTGGTGGTGATGATGTTGGCTGTTGTTGGTGGTCCATGCTTCCGAACCACCCGATCTGGGTTCTGTATTTCCCGTGAATATTCCTCAACGGGATGGCTGCTGCCAGAAGTGCCAGAGAAAAAAGAAGAAATCGATCCTACGGCGGCATGTGCCCGCTCTGTCGATTCAGGAGATGACTCCCGGCAACATGCATGACTGGTCTGGCCTGGCCTGGCCTGACCTGAGCGGCGGACCTTGCCTTGCCTGACCGCGGCGAGGCGCACCCGTCGTTACGGGGGAACAGACCTTGAACAAGTGACAAACCAGCAATGAAAGCAAAACCCCCCTGCCAATCTCTCCGCTTCGAGGCCGTGGTTAGCGCGGAGGAAGGCGGCCCGACATTCAGATAGGTTTAGTCCATGTCGGCCAACGGGGAACGGGGGTGGAGGATCTGACCTGGGGACTGGGCATCGATTGGTCGAGGAGGGTGCCCCCTTGCTCGGGGATCATTCGTTGCGAGGGGGTTCTGAGTGAGGCCTGTGACTCGCCGAGTTTGTTCCTCAACGCTGACCACCGCCCAATGGAATGCCCTGTTCCCCAACTGTCTGACTGCCTGCCACTGGCCCAGTCTCGATCTCGTCTCACCTGGCCTGGCCGTTGGACGCCTCCGAGTCTTTGCTCCAGCTTCACCAGCGTGTGGGGAGTTCCTCATGTACAGAGAGAAGTGCGGGCAGTTCGTGAGAAAGGGGGCTAGCCCCAAGCGCTGAAAATGGCACCATTCTCCCCGTCAGGTCAGTCCCGTTCTCTCCAGGAATGACGGCCCGGCCACGGCACGTCAAGCGTTTCCCGAACCCGAGTCTATTTTCCTTCCCTCCTAGCGAGCAAAGCTCTCTCCGCCTCCCGACCCCAGATTCCCCCTCATGCTTCACCAGAAGACGAGGCCCCGGCAAAGCGACAAGCATTGGGACGAAAAGCTTCGGAAGTCTTAGCCCGCCCATCCATCTCGTCCGATCCGTCCCTCCAACAGAAACACCCCCATTGGAACCTCCCCCAACGTCGCTAGTTCCCTGGACTCTGGTCCGCCCGTTTTGACGGTCCCGCAGAATCCACCAAACACCGGGTCCTGGCAGCGGAGCAACGCAACCCGTGGTGAAATCTGGGGACGAACCACCTAGACCACATACCTCGTCTCGTACCTGTCTGCCCGCCTCCGTCCGAGATGATCTGCTCCGAGGGGATGGATCGGACACTCTCAGATATTGCAGTGACCACGCGAGTGGGAGGGAGGGCACGGCGAACCCGTCTCGCCTGGCAGCATGTGCCTCTCGTCAGACTGTTCCCCCCAGGAGCCGAGAACGTCTCCCTTAGATTGTGGTGCGACCATCAGGCAGGCAGGTACAGGCACAGGACAACAACGGGTGAGGGATGCACCTTGCCGGCCTGCCGCCACACCTAATCCCATTTGTTGCCTCGCCGCAAAATCACCACCAACGGAGGGACTTCTGGACAAGCCGAAAGGTACCTTTAACAAGTCCCCACTCCCAAGGCCTAAGGCACTCGAGTCGTACCGGAGCCCCCAGACAAAGATCCCGGGCCCCACGCCGCCGCCCTCCAGGGGTCAGGGGGGGTGTAGGTGGTGCGGCGGCCGGGGATGGTCTGGAAGTGTGCACCTCTCCTCTGAATGTGCCATCTTGAATTCTTGGCCGCCCCCAGGCTAGGTACTTACGAGTAGCCGCTATTTCGGCTCCCCGGTGGCCCTTCTGACCGTGACCGTGACCACGGACGGAGAGATGCCATCCATCGAACAACCACCCTCACACACACACACACACCACCACTACCCATGTCCAACACCTACCCCTGCTCCCCTCCCCATCCATCCATTTTGGGCCCGGCCTCGAGGCAGCGCGATCCGAAAGCCCATCTCTGCCCTTTCCTCCCCGTAGTACAGTACCTACCAGCCCGACCCTGACCTCTGACCCCCGGCCTCGAAAATCATAAAATCGTCCGTCGTCCCGCCCTCACATCACCCTTTCTCCTCTCTTCATCCCTCATCCCTCAACCCGGCTCTTGCCTTCCCCTCCAAGAATCCCGACCACAGAGAGGACCCGCACGGCAGCGCTCGCCGCACAACCCACTCCAGTCATGTCTGAGAAGATCGACACCGTGGACTCTGTCCAGCCTCACGATGATGGCCACGAGAAGGTGAGTCCAAGCCACCTCATGCTTCACTCCCCAACAACACTAACACCCCCCAAAGAAGCAGATCGAGACCAAGGTCATCCGCGGTAACGAGGCCTTCTCCGAGGCCATGTTCAAGGAGAACCCCAAGCCCTGGACCAAGCAGCAGATCCTCCTCTACGCCGCCTCCGTCGTCGGCTTCTTCTGCTCCACCATGAACGGGTATGTCCACTCCACCTGCAGCCTTACAACTTGGCCACTAACACGCATCCCAGCTACGATGGCTCGCTCATCAACAACCTGCTCATGAACCCCGCCTTCCAGGAGAAGTGGAACGTCGAGAACAAGGGTATCTGGGCTGGTATCATCTCCTCCATGTACCAGATCGGTGGTGTCGTCGCTCTTCCCTTCGTCGGACCCGCCATCGACACCTGGGGTCGCCGCTGGGGCATGTTCTTCGGCTCCATCACCATCATCATCGGCACCATCATCCAGGGTCTCGCCAACGTCGAGGGCCAGTTCATGGGCGGTCGCTTCCTCCTCGGTTTCGGTGTGTCCATCGCCGCCTCTGCCGGTCCCATGTACGTCATTGAGATCAACCACCCCGCCTACCGCGGTGTCGTCGGTGCCATGTACAACACCCTCTGGTTCTCCGGCGCTATTCTCGCTTCCGGCGCCTCGCGCGGTGCCCTCGAGCACATCCCCGGCGATGCCTCGTGGCGCCTGATCACCTGGCTCCAGTGCCTCTTCTCCGGCCTCATCTGCATCTTCGTCTTCTTCCTCCCCGAGTCCCCTCGCTGGCTCTACGTCAACAACAAGAAGGAGGCTGCCCGCGCCATGCTGACCAAGTACCACGGTCTCGGCAACCCCGACTCGGCCTGGGTCTCCCTCCAGATGAACGAGTACGAGGAGCTCCTCGACATGGACGGTGCCGACAAGCGCTGGTGGGACTACAGGGCGCTCTTCCGCGACCGCGCCTCCGTCTACCGTCTGGGATGCAACATGTGCGTGTCCATCTTCGGTCAGTGGGCCGGCAACGCCGTGCTCTCCTACTTCCTCGGCTCTGTCCTCGACACCGCCGGCTACACTGGAACTATCGCCCAGGCCAACATCACCCTCATCAACTCGTGCCAGCAGTTCCTCTGCGCCATCTTCGGTGCCCTCCTCGTCGACCGCGTCGGCCGTCGCCCCCTGCTCCTCTTCTCCTTCACTGCCGTCACTGTCATCTGGCTCGGCATGACCATTGCCTCCGGTGTTCTCGACAAGTCCAAGTACCCCGGTGTCGATGACAAGGGCAAGCCCAAGACCTTCTACAACAACGAGCCCGCCTCGCGCGCCTGCCTCGCCATGATCTTCCTCTTCGGCTCCTTCTACTCCGTCGGTATCACTCCCCTGCAGGCCCTGTACCCCGTCGAGGTCCTGTCCTTCGAGATGCGCGCCAAGGGCATGGCCTTCTCCTCCCTGGCCGTCAACGCCGCCGGTCTCCTCAACCAGTTCGCCTGGCCCGTCTCCATGGAGAAGCTCGGCTGGAAGACCTACATCATCTTCACCGTCTGGGATGCCATCCAGGTCACCATCATCTACTTCTACCTTCCCGAGACCAAGGGCCGCACTGTAAGCATCATCTGCCTCAGAAACTCCTTCATAACGTTTACTAATCCCTCTTCCACAGCTCGAGGAACTCGACGAGGTCTTCCACGCCCCCAACCCCGTCAAGGCTTCTACCCAGAAGAAGGAGATCGCTGTCGACCAGTACGGCGATGTCGTCAACGTCCAGAACGTTTAGAGCGCTTGCTCTGCAAACCCTTGACTTTTCTGATGATGATTCCTTGGGCCCCAAAACACCATGCAAAACCCACATACTTGAAATACCCCAAGCGAGCGCGTTCTTTACTCGCCCTGAGCGGTGCTGGTCTCAAGTGCCAGCACTTCAACGGGCACTTCTATCGTGACGAGACAGATGGTAGACCAAGTCTGCTACTCTATCAATACATATGATCACGCTATCATTCCATGTGCCTCTTGTGATGTCTGCCTGTCCAAGTGATTGCATCTGTCTGACATCTTGGCGGCCTTGGGCTGATCGCTACCAGTCTTGGCCTGCGCGCCGACCTTCCCGCAAGGTCCGGCATGTCTTGGGCTCCGAGAAAGTGGCCGACCAAACATGGGCAAAGCCAGCAAACCCCCTCGGCTCATCCCTGCGGCCAATGCAATTTCCCCCCGGGGGACGACAGCCCGCCCCCCAGCCGAACAGCAAAGTCCCATCGCCCCCCGGCCACCCCCATTACTCACCCGCACCACCACCACCCTCCCGTAAACCCTGCGGGCGCCATCCTGCAGCATGACTGGCGGATCGAGTTAGAGCGGCCGGGGCAGCACCGCACCCACCATCCAACAGCCTAGGACAGACGGCACCAAGGACAGACACGAGCAAGCCGCCGTGGAAGGAGCGCCGCGATGCGACTGCAACAGCGCACGGGCTGCCAACTGCTGCATCTGCATCTGCATGGATGGCAATGGCTTGCCGCTGGAACGAAGGCTGGCCCTCCCGCCTTGGCGCAGGCGGGTGTCGTGATAGGCCGCCGGCCCCAGACGAGGCATCGTCGGACCGTTCATCGCGGGCGGCCGTGCCCGTTGCCCTGTTGGAAGCGTGTGTCGGCAATCCTTATGCTGACGCCGCTAGGCGGACGGGTCATCCGGGGATGGCGGGGCAATGGATCACCAGGTCACTGAAGAGAGGCGGGGTTGGTGTTGTGGTGCGCCGAGGACAATCGCCTGGCATGATAAGCAGCAGAGGAAGGAGGACGTTCAAGAAGCTCAATACTTTGACGGACGACAGGCCTTGCGGGCGGAATGGTCTTCAAGACTGATGAGCCTGGGCAATGGCTGGTGTGACTTCGACACTTCGTTCCGTGGTTCAAATCATCGGCCAAGTTTTGACGGCAGTATCGGGGCATGCGCTGCTCGAAGAAAATGTATCGAAAAATCAACGCGCTTGGGTACTATCCTCCTAAGCTGCTGCTTGAGGAAATGACGGTGGCGCTGGGCTGATCGCGATGGCCAGGTCCTTGGTGTTGAGATAGCAGTAGGTCCAGCCCCTAACCCCTGAATTATCCCCGCATCTAACCACTATGCAGCAACCACCATCGCGATCAATAGCAGCATCCTGTTAATCAATCTATCTGCTTCGCACTTGCAGCATTTCATACATTACCCTTATTCCCACTCACACTCTCAATGACCCGTCAAGCAGTCCTCCCCGCCCCAGCCTCAGCGCCAGCCTCTCCCTTGGACACACCACCCGGCCACACGCCCTCCGACCCGATAGCCACGTTCGAATGCAACGCCTCGGCCTCTACCTCTGCGCCAGCGGGCTTCGCCAATCCGTACCATGCGACGACAATGACGCCCAAAATTCCAGCGATGCAGCTGAACACAAACGCCACGATGCCCCGAGGCGTGAAACCAGCCGGCAACGGCGGCGGAGGGGCATTTTGACCGCTAAGATCCAGCAGGTCTTTTGTGTTGGCAGCCGCATTACCCTGCGTCGGGATCTGAGCCGCCGAACAAGCATCGAAGTGGTCTTGTGGGAGGATGAGGCTCTTCTGTATGTCCAGGGGGGCTTCAACGAATGTCGCCATCAGGCCGGACGTGACGTGCCATTCAATGTGGCAGTGGAAGAGCCAGACACCTACACTGGGTCAGCTTGTACGACACATAATTGAGATGTTTGTGGCGACTCACCTGGGTTGTTCGCCTTGAAGCGCATGATGATATTACCATTAGGCCAAACCACCAACGTATCCCGCCTCATCGGCACCTTGGGAAAGTCCGCCTCACCTACCCCAGTGTCAGCAACCGTGCCGGCCTCCGGCTCCGACCGATGCAAGGCCTGGAAGTGATGCCCGTGGAGATGGAACGGATGACGGCCCGGGTCAAGGTTGTTGAGCACAATCTCGACAATCTCGTCCTTCTCCAGCACGAATGGGTGGGTATATTCGCCATAGACTGCTGCATTTGTGGCAAGGTCTCCAGCCGACAGTACCGTGTAGAGCGTAGGCACCTTGGGGCTCTTGTAGCTGATATTGTTGAAGAAGGCGTAATTGGCTCCATCGCCGAGGTTGTCCATGATGACGGAGAGCTCAACGACGTGGTCGGGCTCTGGGTACTTCTCAAGTCCGTCTTGGGGGACGAGGGTCATGTCGTCGAAGGGCTCGAAGACGTCGACGACGGCGGGAGCGGGGAGGGGCTTTTGCTTGTCGTAGACGAGCCATCCGGTGACGTTCCAGTTGAGGTCGTCGGGGAGTTGATCGAAGAGGTCCTGAAGCGGTCAGCATGCGATTCATCACCGTGAGCCGGACAACTCACCGTATCCATGCTGCCCACAATGGCAAAGTTCTCCGTCGTATCATTGCGGGTGGTCAGGAGGAAGCTGCACCTCTGCGCGGCCGACAGATAGATCATGCTAGCCTCTGCCCGCTCGGTGTAGACGCCATCAACCTCGACAATGGTCATATTGTGACCCTCGATCCAGAGGTACTGCGCGGCAAAAGCGGCCATATTGACAACCCGAACGAGATAGGTACGACCAGGCTGGACGTCAATAGACAAGTCCTGCGTCTCGTTCATGAGGGCAGCATTGGGGACTGGCTCAGCGCCTGTGGGGTTGGACTTTGCCATGAACTTGGGAATCAGGGTGGTCATTTGGTCATGGTACCAGTCCGAAAGCGTCAGGATCATTTCCTCATCGTAGGCATCCTTGTATGGCGAGTCGAGGTCATGGATGATGAGGGGACCGCGGAGGCCATCGGGGTACTGGCTATGCGTGTGAGAGTGGTACCAGTATGTGCCCGGCTGGTCGATCTGGAGGGTGTAAGCGACGGAAGTGTTTCTGTCCGGGAGATGACTTACGGTAAAGTTGTACGTGAAGGAGACTCCTGGGGGAATCTCACACTGCGTCACCTGAGCCGGGCCATCCATGTGGGTGGTGCCATTCATGAAGAGGCCGTGAAAATGCAGCGATGTCGACTGGTTCCCCAGATCGTTCTGGACATTGACGATGACATTGTCGCCAATGTTGGCCTCGATACGAGGAATAGGCCATTGCCCGTTGATTCCAATGACTGGTCTGTCAAACGCCTTGTCGGGGTTGGCGGTGACCCAACCGATCTTAAAGTCGTACGAGACCGTCGCCGCGAGGACAGGCCACGCCGACCCGATGGCAATGAGGAGAAACTTCATCTCTGCAAAAAAACACAGGACTTGCACAATTCTCGACTGCTGCAATGATCTTCGAGGCTGGTGGCGAGCGAGAGATCAAAGGGAAGGGGGGAAGAGCAGACTCCCCTTTCATGCCTGGGCATCCTCGGCCTGATGAGCCCTACCTCCGCCCCCTCGGCTGGCTGCAGAACAGAGAGGGGCGCTGAGGTGGCCAACACACAAAAAATTGGCACCGTCGATGCCGTGGCTCGATGCGCCGGCCGCGTTATCAATCTGATAATCGGCAGACGGCACCACCGTCTCGCTCTAGCCGACCACGCGAGGCGTCCATCTCGCGAAAATGATTGGTCTCGGTCGGCAACGACGGCACATTCGAGTCAGAGCATCACGACGCCCCGTGGACCCCTAAAACCAGCCGACCCAAAGACCAGAACAAGTCCGGCACTCCTTTCAGGCGTCGTTGCCCGGCTCTACGGATCGTAGCGGGCGCCCATTGGGTGAAAGAGGCGACTGACAAGCTTTCAGCCGCAGGGATGGGCTCAGGACAAGCTTTTCCCGCAACACTACCGCTGCATTAGCGCACATGGGATGGCACCACGGTAAGAGAGGACCCCGCGAAGAAAGAGTGCCGTCCTTCCGGGAGGTGTGTGGGCGGCCGTGATAATCGCCCGAGCCGTGGCGGTCTCATTGGGCGGGGGGATCAGCCGATCAAGAGGGTTGTGCGAGCGGTTGATATGGGCGTGCTGTCCGTCGGGGAGGACGACCGATCCCGTCTTTTTTCTTCTTGTGCTCGCTCTCCTCTTCCTCATCTTTTCTGGCCTCCAGTGCCCTTCTCCTCACAGGAAGCAAACACCTACCAGGCAGTCTGAACTTGAAGCCATCTACCATTCAGCACCATGACGGTCAACGTCTTTGCCGTGCCCGTCTTCCTCGTGGTCTTTCGAGAGACCCTGGAGACGGTCATTATCGTGTCTGTACTCATGGCCTTCCTCAAGCAAGCCCTGGGCGGCCCCGACGGCGACCAGCGGGTGTATAAGATTCTCCGCAGACAGGTACGCACATCATCCTCAGAATACAAACGACAGCGGTCGACTAACAGCTTCAGGTCTGGCTCGGTGTCGGTATAGGCCTCCTCATCTGCCTCATCGTAGCAGCAGCCATCATCGGCGTCTTCTACACCGTCGGCCGTTCCAGCTGGGAAGCCAACGAGTACTACTACGAAGGTGCCTTTGCCCTCTTCGCAGCCATCATCATCACAATCATGGGAGTCGCCCTCCTGCGTGTCGGGCGGATGCAGCAAAAGTGGCGCGTCAAGTTGGCGCGGGCCCTCGAGGCTCCCAAGGGCGGCGACAGGAAGAAGGGTCGTGTCAAGCGTCTGGCTGAAAAGTACGTCATGTTCGTGCTGCCATTCATCACCATCCTGCGCGAGGGCATCGAGGCCATCATCTTCGTCGCTGGCGTGACGTTTTCCGCACCGGCTTCGTCGGTTCCCCTGCCTGTTATCGTCGGGCTGCTGGCGGGCATTGCTGTGGGATACTTGCTGTACCGCGGTGGTGCGTCGACGCGCATCCAGGTGTTCCTGGTCATCTCGACGTGTCTTCTATACCTCGTGGCGGCGGGTCTCTTCTCCCGCGCCGTCTGGTTCTTTGAAGCTCAGGAGTGGAACAAGGCTGTCGGTGGCGATGCGGCCGAGGTCGGCAACGGGCCGGGCTCTTATGATATCGACAAGAGCGTCTGGCATCTCAACGTAAGTCACCTTCCTCCCTCTCGATGCATGATGCTGACCCCTGCAGTGCTGCAATCCCAATATCAACGGCGGTGGCGGCTGGGGCATTTTCAACGCCATCTTTGGCTGGCAGAATTCGGCGACATACGGATCGGTCATTTCGTACAATGTGTACTGGATCTTCGTCATGTCGTGGCTGATTCTGTTGCGCTTCAAGGAGGTCAAGGGTCATTGGCCTTTCATGAAGGCCAAGCCGGCGGTGGGTGATGGCCAGGAGTCGCGACACTCTGGATCGTCCGAGGCGCCTGAAGCCAATGAGAAGACGGGGCCGACCACGACGGCGGCGGCCACATAAGTAGGGAAGCACCGGGGGGATATAATGGACGACATTGTTGGTAGCTGAGAATGGTGTCGTCGGGGGGGATGTTTGAGTTGGATGAAGATGGACCTAGAATGTCACGTCATTATAACAAGAAAACGGAGTGAGAAGGGCGGGGGACGAGATGGTTATCGTGAGTTGGATCAACCGACAAGAAGCTCGAGTCAATCGGCACTTGACCATGGTCGCTGAGGAAAGGGGCTGACTTCCAGAAGCACCATCACCATCTTTCAGGTCGTATTGACCAATCCGCTCCCTCTGCAGACGTGACGGTGATGGAATGTGATGCGACCATCCTCATTCTGGCGCGTGACGAGGCGTCGCGTAGTGGCCACCTCAAACCAGCGCCGGACTCGGAGCATCTCCGCGCCATCGGCGACTTAGCCGCGATGGAGACATCCACCATCCATCGCATCGAGGGCCGGACATAGAAAAGGCGCAGCCCCTGAGCACCCATCATCGCTTTGACGTCGGTCCTGTCACGATTGTCAATAATCATCTCTCACTTTCAGTGACCGCCAAGATGCCCGCCGCACTCCCCCCTTTCCTGATCATCGCGACCATCAAGACGCCCACCAAGCCGGCGCAGGATCGCGTGAGTCCACGCCCATGCACAGCCTCTCCATGGCCCCTCACTCACTGACACCTCTAGTTCCTCGAAATCTTCCCCCCGCTTGTCGCCCACTCAACAACAGCTGAGCCCGACACGCTGAGCTACTACTTCTTCACCAGCACCTCGGCCGACGACCACTCCATCTACGGCATCGAGGGCTACCCCAACCCTGAGGCCTTGACCGATGTGCACTGCAAATCGCCCGCCTACACCCGCCAATCGGCCATTCTCGCCGAAGAGAAGCTGTGCACCACCGACGTCGACCGTTTCCGTCCCGTCGCCGGCTTCCTCCTTCGCGACGGCGAGACAGAAAAGCCCGTCGAGACTATCCTGGTCACCAAGACGCCGGCCGGTGATGCCGCAAAGACCGAACTTGAGGGTCTTGCGCACGCTGCCTTGGAGGACGTCAATGGTGCGGCGACGTTTGTCGTCATGGAGGAGCTGAAGACAGGCGAGCTGTGGACGTTTGAGCGGTACACGACCAAGGCGGGTGCTGGAAAGAGGCAGGCGGCTGCTGGCAGCACGACGGGCGAGTACGTCGAGGCCAATGTCGGCTTCCTGCAAAAGTGAGAGGCGAGAGGGAAGAGGCGTTCCGGAAGTTTGGGTCGGGTGAATTACCTCCTCAGGGGCGAGGGCGAGAGCCAACACAAATACATGAGATCAAATCTCCCCCGACCATCCTCGGCAGTGACACCACCACCTCCATCACCCCCGCTGCCGGGTAAATATGGCTGAATTACAGGGTGTCCACGGTACCTGGCCAAGAGCCGTATTAGCAGGGGTCACGCCCGGCGATCGTCCTCTCACAGAGCAACGACAGCACATTAGCCGTGGGCCACGACCACTGGACCTCGACCCCTGGATTCATCCGGCCCCCGAGCCGGCAAAACACCACCGCCAAGCATCAAGAGGGGACACTTCTCCGCCATGGATGATCCCCCAGGGTTGCATTGCCGGTCCTCATCCCCAGGTTATTTTGCTTCCCTCCACCCGGCTGCAGCCGCAGATGCAGTTGTCATGCCGTCACCGTCCCTTGTCCGGTCCCACGGCAAATTGACAGGCTGAATTGGATGGACGGTTGGTTTGGTTTTCCCACCCCCGCAGAGAGGCGAACCGACCAGCCTGAGTGGTCGTGATGGGGTCTTTGAGGTTGCAGCCGAGGATAGCCTGGAGCTGGTAAACAACTGGGGAGGAATTGGTGCTTAAAAGCTGGGGATTTCCCCAGGCCTCCCTCCTGGATGGTTGCTTCTCCGGACTTTGCCTGCCACGCTCCTTCACGACAGCCCAGTCAGTCACCATGAAGTCCTCCGTCCTCCTCGCCCTTGCTGCCACCGGCCTCGTCGCCGCCAAGCCGACCAAGAAGTGAGCCCACCCCCTCCACACCTCTGACTTCAATCATTGACCTCCCTCCCCAGGTGCGTCGGTCTCAATGGCGCCATCCAAGCCAAGGGCAAGAGCCACGTCGGCACAGCCCTGACGCTGCGCGACGAGCCCCTCGAGACGCGAATTCTCGAGAACTACCAGGACATCGGCGCCATCACCCCCGAGAACGCCATGAAGTGGGAGTCGACCGAACCCTCGCGCGGCGTCTTCACCTTTGACAACGGCGACCGCCACGCCGACTTTGCCGTCGACAACGACCTCAGCCTCCGCTGCCACACTCTGGTTTGGCACAGCCAGCTCGCGCCCTGGGTGGAGGCCGGCAACTTTGACAATGCGACCCTCATCGACGTCATGCGCGATCACATTTTTGCCGTCGCGGGTCACTTCCGCGGAAAGTGCCGCCACTGGGATGTTGTCAACGAGGCCCTCGAGGAGGATGGTTCGTGGCGCCAGTCGGTCTTCTACCGCACCATTGGCGAGGCATACTTCCCTCTGGCGTTCAAGTTTGCCGCCGAGGCCGACCCGGAGGCGAAGCTGTGGTACAACGACTACAACCTCGAGTACAACGGTGTCAAGACTGAGGGAACGGCCAAGCTGATTGAGCTCGTCCGCTCCTACGGCGGACGTATCGACGGCGTCGGCCTGCAGGGACATCTCGTCTCCGAAAGCACCCCTACCCAGGGTACCCCGACGCCTGATCAAAGCGTGCTCGATGCTTCTCTTCGCCAGTTCACCGACCTTGGCGTCGATGTCGAGTACACCGAGGTCGATATCCGTCTCAACACCCCCGCTACCCCTGAGAAGCTGGCCGTTCAGGCCGAGGCCTACGACAGGGTGACGCGGTCGTGCATGGACAACGAGCGCTGCATTGGCCTGACCCTTTGGGTGAGTGAAGATTGGGACGAAAGAGGAGAGGGTTTTGCTGACACTTCGAATAGGGTATTTCCGACAAGTACTCGTGGATCCCGGGTGTGTTTGAGGGTGAGGGTGCTGCGCTGGTGTGGGACGAGGAGTACAATAAGAAGCCCGCCTACGCCGCTATCCTCAACGCCATCAAGGACTCGTAGATGCGTGGAGGAGGCATCGTATGTGACGATATCAGTCGATCGAAGTGTAAATAAAAGTGCCGCGATTATCAGCTCTTATCTCCGTGTCTTCTCTGCAATGACCAAAGATCCAAGATTGCCGGGAGTGTGGTGGGGATGGAGTCGTTATCTGCCCCTTGAGCGAGTCACAACTGGCCGTGCTGTTTGTAAGCAGCCATCAGCGGGGTGCCGTCGGGGCAGATGCCGATTCATCCCGGTCAGCCTGGTTTTCCTACTGATTTTGTTATCGGCATATCGGCCGGACCCCCGCGATGCTCGGTGGGGGCATGATGAAGTGACCCGGACACGAAATGGCGTCAAGGCAATAACTCGCGGCGACCGGCTCTCATACCCGTCTACATCAAGAAGCCCCTCGCCGGCCCTCGCATCTCAAGCCTGAGGCTTTTCACCACCTCAAGTACAAGTACGGATTCTACAGCAACCGCCGCAATGGGTTCCGTCGCTACAACATCTCCCCTCAGTGAAGAGGTCGTCCTCATCGTCGTCCCCGCCGAGCCCAAGCAGGAATGGATAGACCGCATCAAGGCAAAGTACCCCGGCATCACAGTCCGCTGGGTGAACCTCCCCATCGGCGGACCAAAGACGACCGAGGACCTCCCGGCCGACCTCTGGGACGGCGTGACCATCTACTCGGGCTTCGTCACTGGGCCCTCGGCCGGCTTGGAGAAGGTCCGCTTCGTTCAGCTTCCGTCTGCGGGCGCGGATCGCTGGCTCGATCACCATCTATACAAGAACCGGCCCGATGTCGTGTTTAGCACCGCCAACGGCGTTCACCCGTGAGTTCAATTTCTTTCTTGGCCAGAACCCGAGCTCGGCTGACTCCAGAATAGACCTCAGATTGCAGAATGGGTCATTGCGAGTTGGTTAAACAACCAGCACCATCTTCTACGGTACCACGATACCCAGCAGCAAGCTACATGGAAGCGTATTACCGACCCAGTTGATGACTCGGTCGGTCTTCGCATGTGAGTCGCCCAGCCCTTTTCTCTTGGCAGCAGCTGACGACAACTTCAGGGGCGTTCTTGGCTACGGTGCCATCGGCCGCCAGTGCGGCCGTCTCGGCCAAGCTCTCGGCATGGAAGTGTACGCGTACACGCGCGGCGAGCGATCAACCCCCGAGTCCCGCCGTGACGACAGCTACTGCGTCCCCGGCACGGGCGACCCCGACGGCCTCATCCCCACCAAGTGGTTCCACGGCGCCTCGCGCGAGTCCATCGACCACTTCCTCGCCCAGGATCTCGACTTGCTTGTCATTGGCCTGCCGCTGACGCCCGAGACGGACGGGCTCTTTGGCAAAGAACAGTTTGAGATTCTCTCGCGCCGCAAGACATTCGTCTCAAACATTGCCCGTGGCCGCCTGATCCAGCAGGACGCTCTGATCGAGGCTGCTGAGTCGGGCAAGATTCGCGGCGCCGCTCTCGACGTCACTGAGCCTGAGCCGCTGCCTGATGGCCATCCGCTGTGGAAGGCGCCGAATGTCTACATCACCCCGCATATCAGTGGTATCACGACAAAGTACTGGGACCGCGCGCTGGATATCCTCGAGACCAACATTGACCATCTCGCCCGCGGCGAGCCGCTCATCAACGTGATTGACCGGAAGCTCAACTATTGAGCGAGATAGCTCAGTCCTGTCGTGAGGCTTTTCTTGCACTCGGGCACCTCCGAGAAGCTTGACTCGCTCGCCCGGCCGATTCGCCGGTCCTCTCTGCACGATGGGCATCAGAGCTCGGTGCGGCCGGCTTGGCCCCGGTGCCGGACTCGAATTCGAGAAGACTCGGGGACCCAACGCCCAGGTCTGCCGGACGGACTGATAGGGGCACGGGCACGGAGCCTCCCCCTTCGGTCTCGGTTTTGCCACGAAGCCAACACGGGCCTCCAGAGAGAAGGCCCGGGAATTGGCACTAGAAGGTCGGCGGGATGTGCCGGTGACGGGAATAACACATCTTGACATCTGAATGGCGGGGTTCTTCGCCTTCCGGCTGACTCGAAGGTTTGGATGGACGGGGATTTACCCTTTTTGGAAGAAGCGGCAGAGGAGGTGGGGAGGGTGATCGTCAGGGCGGTTCCGTTACTGTAGAGGCGGGAGATAATCCTTGGCAAGGTCGTAACTTGTACGGCTCGCCGCTTGGCCGCTTTCTTACTTGCTCGTAATTCAGCGCCCGTCTTCTGACAGTGCTGATCTCGTGCCCCAGTTTGCCCAGGGACGCGGTGCTGCCCGATGTTCCGCGCCTTGGTTCGGGGCGGTCTGAGACACTTTACCACGAGGCCGCCAGGGCGCCTCCCTTTGATACTGGATTTGAAATCAAAAGGGAGGGCGCCATCCTTGTTGAGGGGTAGCGGGTAGTGTGCCCCGGATTTCGGGCACAGGAAGTTTGCCTCCCATGACTCGATTGAATCCCGACGAGATGGCTTCGATTCATGTTCGAGAAGCTTGACAAGGGATGGCCCTCTCCCACTCGGGCTCGTCGTCTGCCGTTCGGCGTGTCTCATCCGCACTATGCTGGCCGGGCTCCGTTAGCAATGCGAGCCGGGATCAGGGCTGAAGAACGGGCTGGAGGTTTGCTGGAAGGGCGAAAAAGGGTGGAATGGAAGCGCCACGCTGGGGCACATGCGGTGTTAGACCGTTGTCGCGGGTGGCCACTTTGAGGCCGGGGCCAAACTCTATTAACTGGAAGGGAGGCTTGGCATCTGGGGGCGTGCTTTTGCA
This sequence comes from Plectosphaerella plurivora, assembly GCA_020726575.1. NCBI lineage: Eukaryota > Fungi > Ascomycota > Sordariomycetes > Glomerellales > Plectosphaerellaceae > Plectosphaerella > Plectosphaerella plurivora. The sequence goes on along the minus strand of JAGSXJ010000002.1, from coordinate 1,335,739 downwards.
GTGCATTGAAGAACGAGCCACCAAGAGACACGAGCAGCAGCAAGGTGGGAGACGTGGGACATGTGGGACAGGTGGGACAAGTGGGAGAGTGAGACTGACCTTGATGAAGACTCCGCTCATGACGACTCGAACGACCATACACCATCGCTCCAAGCTCTCTCGAAGAGACGACGGAGGGGCGCATTTCCAGGATATATCGGCACCGCGCCCTTCTAGCGTCGATGTTCGCCCCAACCTAGAAACACACCACGAGTCAGAGGTCGTCATGGGAGGGGTAGCGCTCATTCGGCCGATCACCACGCCACCTCTCCCTGGACCCTGCCAATCCCGAACGGGCCCCGGGCACCGCCTAACCTCAGCACTGGGCTGGAGCGTCCGGTCTCTATCGGAGTCCTTTCGTGAGAAAAGGGGAGGGGGGACTTCGGGGACCTGCGAGGGGGGGGGAGGTTGTCTGCATATGTGACGAACCGTCCTCGTAATAATCGTCGCGCCGGCTTTGTGCCAAAAGGAGGCGAGGGAGCCAAGAGCAAGCGGCGAGGGAGACAAAGGGACCGAATTGCTGGGACCGGGACGGCGTTTTCCTCAATCTGGCCGGGTTAGAAGTTCGAACTAACACTTCCATACCACCCAACCAAGAGAACCTGCTCCATGCAACAACTGCCGTACAGCCAATCCCTTCTTCCCCCCTTTTCCTCGACCCGAGTCGTTCCATCCCTTGGCGACCTTCAAGGACTAGGGTTCTTCGCCGCCGAGCTGACTGCTCCGCCTGCTAGTCAGTCGTCATTCATTCAAGTGACGTTCGTTCGGGCAGTCCTCTTGTCTCCCCCCCCCTTTATACACCTCTGCCGCCCCCTGCCTCCGCACTAGACTTGATTTCCCATCCCATCGAACCTCGTACCGACAAATTCCACGACGACCTCAATTCCTCCCCAGCAAGCATGGTCGACACTCTGACTGTCCCTTCAAGGTGACATTGGTTCCGTTCCGTCTGAACGGAGCCTTCGCGGGCCTCCGCGATCCCCACGCATCATGTTCGACATCGACAACGGCATCGTCAGCAACAGCAGCGAGGGACTCAATTATACCCTGCCCATCGTGGTTTTCCTCGCCATCGCACTTTACAACGTCATCGAGCTCGCGGTACTCATATTCACCTCTTTCCGTAACCGCCATGGCCTGTATTTCTGGAGTTTCTGCGTTGCCACCTTTGGCATCGTGCCATACTCGCTCGGCTTCCTCCTCAAGGGCTTGGGGATCAACACACAGGATGCTGTCTTCGTCTACGTCACGATGATAGTCATTGGCTGGTCATGCCTTGTCACTGGCCAGTCAGTCGTTCTCTACTCACGGCTACATCTCGTCGACCGGAATCCAACGCGGCTGCGCTGCGTGCTGATCATGATCATCGCCAATGGCATCATGTGTCACGTCACAATCGCCGTGCTCATCTTCGGCTCAAACTCCTCGGCCTCCGACCGCTTCCTGCTGCCCTACTCGATCGCCGAAAAGGTCCAGGTCTCGGTCTTTTTCGTCCAGGAGTGCATCATCTCGGGGATGTACATTGCCGCAACCATCCGCTTCTTCCGACACTCCATCCTCCACCCGACGTCGACACGTCGCAAGACATTGTATCACCTCATTGGCGTCAACGTCATCGTCATTCTTCTGGATATCACCATCCTGGGTCTTGAATACACGGGGCTCTACGAGGTGCAGACATCCTATAAGGCCTTCGTCTACACCATCAAGCTCAAGCTCGAGTTCGGCGTCCTCAACAAACTCATGGACCTAACACGCATGCGCAGCGTCTCCAACACTTCCGGCGCTGCCATGCAAGAGACTCCACCATGCCCATCTTGCCGCGAGGACTTCATCTTCGACGGCTCCCAGCAGATGCACACATGTCTCGAAGGCACCCTGGCTCTCGGTCGGCTAGACGGCAAGTCTGTCACCCTGGCACCACCACGACCTCGCAAGGGTAGCGTCACCATCGCCGCCGACCGAGGATTCCCACGCTCCGGACCACCATCGGTACGGGACACTCTCCCGAGCGACGCCATCATGGTCATGACGACAACCTCGGTCAATGTAACATCCGAGGATGAGCTGGAACGGCAGTGGCAGAGCTTGGGACGGATATCAAGCGACAGGGAGCCGCACCGCGGTAGCGTCGCTACGACATCAACCGTCGCACCCGATCAGAGAAAGTCGGCGTCCTCATCAGACGCTGCATTGACCAAGGTCGAGGTGTAGTTAGCAGACATGACCGGGGTTAGACTAGCAACCTCACGAAGTATGACATTAATTTGGAGCAACTTGAGTTTCACGCGGCGTTTAGATGAAGTGGTCATTAATGATGTGCGTCGAAATGAGTCCAGGTATGAAAAGTTCGGTTGAACCCTTGTCTCATGTTTTAAGCTCCCAACTCTCGACACTTTTGCCTTGCGCTACCAAAGTTTGCCATAGGACAACTACTACGTCACTTCTTACAGCCGTCACCTAGCTTTGAAATTCGTTTCATTGTCTGGACACGATGAATATGACGTTTTGGTGTAACCTCACTTGGTGCCCCTCGGCAACCGGGCTTCGAGGATCAACTACATGCATGACCCGCTTTCAAGATGGAAATACAATGATTGTTTATTGCGACAGTAGCCTTGGCCACGGAAGCAGGAATGAAATGCCCTCCCCCGTGTCTGGTTGAGCACCTGGGTATATCGCTCACGACGACATCTACAGCCAACAACTCTGCAACTGCTGCTCACCAGGCGGCCAGCAGACCAACACCGGCGAGCATGCTGACGCCCCAAGCTGCCATGATACCGCCGACCATGCCCCAACCGCTGGGCGCGAGCGCACGAGCAGCGCTCTCCTCGGTGCCAGATTCCGAAGGGGTGGCAGAGGCCTCGCTCTCGGTTTCGGAGGGGGCCGCAGATTCCTCGCTGGAGCCGCTGCCGTCGTTGATCAGGAAGAGGGGCTGGGCCACGGCAACGGCCTGAACAAAGTAGTCGGACCCGTAGCCGCCCTGGGTGCCAGTCGCCTCGGGATAACCCTCAGAGTTGAATGGGACCGACTCGGTGTGAGCCTCGTCCGAGTCGCGCCAGCCCGAGGTGAAGGGCCCGGCCCTGATGGCCTCTGTTGTCGTCGTTCCGTCGTAACTCCAGGTCTCGGTCGCTACGGGCGAATTCCGCCAGTCATTGTTATCGCCGGTTGGCAAATACCGGACCCGGCAAGCCGTGCTGCCGGCTAGGTCGACCAAGGGGAAGTTGGAGTAGCAGCCGGCGTACATGTCAGCTGTGAAGCCGCTGATTGAGGTATCTTGTGTCAGCTTTTGTACAGAATGATATCAATTGTTGTTGAAGCTGGAGGCTCGGCTCACCTGGGGCAACAAGCAATGGCCGTCTCGGTAGGCTCGAGAACGGTGGTGAACATGTTGGCGATCCAGTTGGCGTACGGGAAGTCGAGGGTTGTCGAGGGGCTGCCGTCGTAGAAGACAGTGGGTGCGAAGATGCCTGTCGACGTCGCGGTGCCGTTGTTCACGGCGGCGTGGCCGACGCTCGCCCAGCCCTGGGGGCAGACGCTGGCAGGCGAGTAGTAGTGACTGACGATTGGCATGACCCCGCGATCCACGCCCTTGTAGATCTCGTCCACCTTGTCGCCGTTGGGAACGCACTCCGCGATGGCATCATACTCGCCGCATTTGCCGACGTTGATTGTTATGGAGGAGTTGAAAGGCGGATTAGCGGGACCCCTATGGATGAGACCTCTGCTGGTGGCGCACGACTCGGGAGCGCTCCATGTCGCAGTCACGGGGCCGGCGTTTTCCCAAGTGAGCCATCCGCCAGTCCTGATATCAGACATCTTGCAGGATGAACGTGGGTATCTTGTCGAGGGGCGAAATTCGGGCTTGGTGGTGCAAGTAGCAGTTGATGTCCGCGGGTGAGGGAGCAGTGGTGGGTTGGGTAACGGGAGACGCATCCCAAGCTTTATAAAAGACAAGCCGCAATCCTTCGACCCCGGCCTGGATCTTGCAGCTCTGGACATGCGGGTGACGTGACCCCTGACTTTTGGGCCAATTTGGTCCAACCTGAGCAGTGAATCCGCGAATCACGCACACTCAGAAGGTCTTGGCCAGAACCAGCAGCAACCAACACCCTCCTCCGTCGGGCGAGACGACGCCCAGAAAAGCGGAGATTGTGCGGGTTGAGTCTGGGGTAGTGGAACAGAATGCGGCCCCCAGCCCTTCTTCTCCCCTGCAGCGTCAGCCCAGCCGGATTTTAGCTGCCGATCACAGGGGTCACAGGGCACTGCCTCGTTGCCCGACGCTCAGAGGGGCCGAGACCCTGAGTTGCAGGGCCAACCGACGTGGGTTCGGGCATTTGCAAGACGGCGGTTGGTACCAACATGGCATTTGAGATGCCAGAAGACCACGAGCAAATGAAAGACAGCAGCAATCGACAAGCACCATGCCAAGGCGTCCGCACGGTACTCTGCTTTGCACTGCCACTGGAGAAGGCCTCCCTGCGGCGCAGAATGGCCACCCTTCGGGCGAGCCGACGTCGTGCAAGTGCATTTCCGAACTTGGCTGATATGCTTATCCGGTTTCTTTGTCCTGTCGCTGGCCAAAACGATGCCGCAACGCCAATCTTTCCATCAGGGGTAGCTGATATGGAAATGAGCCAGGTCATGGAAAGAAAACACGCCACCTATCAATTGGGGCGAGATGAGCTTCAGCATGCTTGTCCCAGAGAAGCTCCGGCAAGGGTGCATGACTTTACGTGAGTGAGCAGGCGCTGTTAGAACTTACACGAGCTGACACGCCAGTTCAAACAGTAAGAGGGCCCGGAAAAGCAGCGGCAGTGGCTGGGCAAGATATCTGAGGCTCGGAAGCCTCAGAAGCAACATCCTGCTCCCACAAGAGCGAGCACATACGTCCACGAGGACACTTGATCCTACGGACGACAGGAAAACGGTCAATCGATACAAATTCGGCGAAAAAAAAGTGTGGATCCACAGGCCTCACCCCGACAGGGACCAAACCGTCGAGCATATTTTTCTTAATAACCAAAAATCATGGGATGTTCTGAGCCACAGAGTCGATAGATCTCGATGAGAGCTAGCGCCGAGTACTCTCAGATCTCCGGAAATGTCAAAAATCCGGTCTTAAAACACGTTTTTCGGTTTGGACGTCTTGCTCGCTCCTGGTCGCTGTGGTGCTAGTGAAGCTTTCTACTCAATCCAGTGCTTGAACCACTCGACTACCTTATATCGTCGAGATGGCCGAGTGGTTAAGGCGCTGTGTTTAGGAGTACGTTACACTCTGACCATTTGTATCCATTTGGTCGCTGGTGACGTCACGATCCCTTCCCGCAGTCAGAAATGGCGAGGGTTCGAACCCCTCTCTCGACAGTTGTTTTTTGGGGCATCATGGGATGTTCTACGGGCTCTGGGGAATTTTCTATGACTTTTTGAAGTTGTTCCCGAGTCTTGCGGCACTTCTTGCGAGTGTTCCAGGTTTGACGTCGTATTTTTGCAGCAGGAAGAACGGCAACAGCAACAGCATGCAGCAGAACAACGATTTGGACCTTTAGGAATGTCCCAGATTTTTTTTTGATTTTTAAAAAAATAAAAATAAAAAATCGTCATTTAGAGCTATTCCTACTTGTGGTGGCGAGAAGCGCACCCGGGCACTTCAAGCAAACTGAACAATGTTTGAGGCATTGCTCACATCCCAAAGCAGTGGAGCCGTCTCGAAAAGTGGTTGAAATTATGTCTGTAGCGCCATTTTTGCTTCTACCACCCACCATCTATTCCACCACAATCACGCCCCTAAACCGGACCTTGTTCGACATCATATGCTCAACGGCCTCGGTCGCCTTGTCAAAGGCGAATGGCTCCACCATGCACTTGACGCCGTGCGTGCTCGCAAAGTCGATAGCTTCCTCCGAGTCAATCGTGTGCCCGCTGGGCCAGCCGTGGACGGAGCGGCCGCCGAGGATGAGATCAATGGAGTTGATCTCGACAGGGCCGACGGGCGCGAGGATCAGAAGCTTGCCGCCAGGCTGCAGGGCCGCAGTCAAGGGCGCGACGGCCTTGGGGTTGGGTGCGGTGGCGACGATGAGGGCAGCACCACCAAGAGCCTGGAGCCTCTTGACGGGGTCGTCGGCGCTCGAGTCAATGTACTCGTGCGCGCCGAGCTTGGCGGCAAAGTCCTTCTTGGAGGCGCCCGAGCTGAGCGCCGCGACCTTGTAGCCCATCTTGTTGGCGTATTGCACGGCCAGGTGGCCCAGACCGCCGAGGCCCTGGACGGCGACGAGGTTGCCCTGCTCAATGTTCATCTTGCGAATGCCGTTGAAGACGGTGACGCCGGCGCACAGCAGCGGCGCAATCTCGACGGGGTCCAGGTTGGAGGGAACGCGAACGACGGCCTCGGCGCGGAGGATGACGTATTCCGCGTAGCCGCCGTCCTTGGAGACACCGTTGATGGCGCCGTTCTCACAGCACTGGAACTGGCCGCGCTTGCACGAGCGGCATGTCTGATCGTGACCTGGAGGGGAAATTTGTCAGTATCCTGCTTAACGCCTTGTGAAGACCGATTGTGACCTCACCTCCGTGCCATGCTCCGCCAACGCGGTCGCCGTTCTTGATCCTGTTCACGCCGTCGCCGAGCTCGACGACATCGCCGACAATCTCGTGACCGGGGACGCGAGGGAAGACATCGCCCATATGGCCTTCCTGCACGGCCACATCGGAGTGGCACACGCCGCAGGCCAGGACCTTGACGAGTACCTGACCGGGGCCCGGCTTCTTCAGCTCGAACTCCTTCAGCACGAATGGCGCGCCGGCCTTCTCCACCTGCCAGGCCTTGTACGTCTTGGGAAGGGACATGATGTGGTATGGATGTGGAAGTTGATGTGTTGGATCGTGGAAGGGCGATGCGACTGAGAGTGAGGCGATGGTATCAAGGTCGGAACTTGAAGAGCCGCCCGATGCTCTTTATACCTCCCCGCCCCTGGGCCTTCAAAACCTAATCAAAGAGGCACGGCACAATCGGCATGTTGACCGCTTGATACTGATGTCACCGTCGCCAAATATCTGGAAGCGGGGGAGTTTGTCTCAGAGCTCTAGGGAGCATGGTTGACGCGCTAATCGACGGGTCTATCGGGTATATGCGGCGCCGCGGGCGCTGACTTGGTCCACCACTCCATTTGCGGGCACGATCGTGGGTGATGCGGCCTGATCACCAATTGCAACAATTCCCATGCCGAGGCATTTTGGGGCACAGGAAATGGCTTACTACGCGGTCTAGACTTCCCCGCTCGACATGGGATGGTTATGTCCGGTCTAACAGCGGAAACTCCGGTTTGAAGACGACTGCGATTTCTAATCACAGGCAAGCATCGCCAGGTAAGCGAAGAGGATTCGTACACGGGCCTCAACTGCCACAAGCGCGTAGGCAGCATTGTGAACGTCATCCTCCAGAAACCCACTTCTGGCTTGGAAAAGGGAACGAAACGATGTGGCTGCATTGTGTAGGGTTATGAGCCTACTAGCCCTGCATGAATGGTATTATGAGAGCTCGCTGAAGAATACATACCACCGCTGAGTACGCTGCATAATGTCATGCCGTGTCCTGGCTAATCCTCCGACGACAGTCACCTCGCGCCCAGGGATTCCAGAGCCGCCCGCAGCTCCTTGATCGCCGTCGGTACATCTTCAAAGTTAAGCGCCGAGATGGCAAAGCGTGCGTGCTTGGTGGCACCAGGGATGTCGCCCTCGACCTCCGCACTGCTTCTTGTCAGATGTCGTCCACTCTCAGATAAGCATATGGAACTTACGGCAACGGGTCCTCGACGAAGGTTTGGCGCGGCGGGGCCTGGTGTCTGCTGGGCTGAGCCGGGGGCGACTTGACCGTCTTGACATGCGGCGCCGGAGGAGGGTGCGGGGTCCGGGGTGCTGGCCATCCATCCTCGTCCGCCGCAGGGCTGGCCGCGGTGCGATCCGGGAGGAAAGTGGGCACGGATGGAGGCTCAACTGACGTATGTGGGGGGTTGACGCTCGAGGGAGACGGCGCGGATGGCTCAGTGGGAGGGAAATAGTCCGAAGTCTGGACTGAGGGTGGGCCGAGGTCGTTGACGGAGGGCAGGAATGAGGCTCCGCCGCCGGGCTGCGGAAGTCCACCGTCTTTTGGTGAGTCTGGAGGCGGCTGTGAGACAGGCTCTGGAAGGGGAGTGTCTGGCAGGGCGGGAGGCGCCTGTGCGGCGGCTGAAGATGACTCGGTAGTCTGGCGGTTGTAGAACTCGGTGTCGGGGTCGTCCTCGACAGTGACAGGACGCGGGCCTGGGGTACCAGACAACAGCTGGACATCGGGGTCTTCAGGATCAAGCTCGGGCAGCGAGGGCTCCTCGTGCTTCGGGTTTGAGTCGTTGGGGTCCTCGCCGTCCTTGATGGCGCGAAGAATACGCGCCGCGTTCCACTTTGCGTATTTGACCTTTTTCTGTGTCTCGGCGTCCAGAGGACCCCAGGCGTTGAGCAGCTGGAAGAATGTAGAGGCGGCGTCGAGTGTGTCGGCGGTCTGTCGCGTGACCTTGTTGGCGGTCATGGTGCGCTCAGCGCGGTCAAATGTCTGTTGGGCGAATTGTTCCACCAGGGCTTGGCCGACGGCCTCGTCTGTGATTGCTTCTTCGTCGGCGTGTTCTGTTTTTGTCTGCGATGGTAGTGTCAGCGGGGGATGAGCTGGTGGTCTTTTGCGCGACATACCTTTTCCAGCTGGTCCATCAGGTTGGTGGTGAAGGCGAGGCACTCGTCGTCGGCATTGTGCAGTTGCTTCATAAGGATCTGCCGAACAGCCCAGTATTCGCCTGTCAATTGTCAGCAATGGCATCAAAGTACGGAAGTCGGGCATGGCGTACACCAATAGGTAATGGCTGGCTTGAACTGGCGCAACTGGTTCCCGCGGTTGAGGAACCTCGTGATGTCTGCCTGGCGCAGCTTTGCCGGGATGTCCGCCATATTCAAAATATGCAAGGCTCAGTTCGGGGAAAGAATCTGGAGAGTTGAGGCGAAAGCGACAGCGTCCAATTTGAGGGTAGGTCGTGGTCGAAATGCAGGTCGGAATCGTCAGATGGTCGCCGGTGGACATGCAGGTTCCAAGGCAGACAATGGGGGGCCAAATTCCCCCGCATTGCGATCCGTCAATAGGAGCTCTAGTAGCCACTTGTCATCCGGCAGCTCGGTGGCTCAAGCTGTAGCTCCTGTGGGGTCGGTGGCTGGGTTCGGGAGGGAGGGGCCGTTGCCGCCAGTGTCTCGATGGAACCACGGGTTGCTTCTCACCACCCTTTCGTATCCTCCACGCTGGCCTTTTGACCCAGGCAAGGAAAGAAGCCAACATTCACCACCGGTGGCCGGACAACCATTATATTCGAAGTCAGCTCGATCCACACACCAATCTCGAACTCTTCCTCCTTTACCCCAACTCCTCCCACCTTCCTCTTGCCGTGCCCAATTTCTCTCATCTCATCACTCCCTCACTTACACAATGCATCACCACGGCATCATCGCCGCGGGCATCCTCGCCCTTGCCGCCGCCCCCGGCGCGCTGGCTGAGAACATGTACCCCAAATCCTCCGCCGTCCTCAACGTTGACGGCAAGTCGTACGACCGCCTGATCGCCCAGTCCAACTACACCTCCATCGTCGAGTTCTACGCGCCCTGGTGTGGTCACTGCAAGAACCTCAAGCCCGCCTACGAAAAGGCCGCCAAGTCGCTCGACGGGCTCGCCAAGGTCGCTGCCGTCAACTGCGACGACGACGCCAACAAGCCCCTCTGCTCCAAGTTCGGCATCCAGGGCTTCCCCACCCTCAAGATCGTCCGCCCCGGCAAGAAGGTCGGCCGCCCCGTTGTTGAGGACTACCAGGGCGCCCGGACCGCCAGCGGCATCGTCGACGCTGTCCAGACCAAGATCAACAACCATGTCAAGAAGGTCACGGACGCCGACCTGGATACTTTCCTTGCCGACGCCGACGTCCCCAAGGCCCTGCTCTTCACCGACAAGGGCACCACCAGCTCGCTGGCCAAGAGCATCGCCATTGACTTCCTGGACGTCGTCACCCTCGGCCAGGTCCGCAACAACCAGAAGGAGGTTGTCGAAAAGTACGGCGTCGAGAACTTCCCCTCGCTCGTGCTGCTGCCCGCCGGCGGCGCCGACCCCATCGTCTATGACGGCGCTTTCAAGAAGGTCGCCCTTGTCGAGTTCATCTCCCAGCTTGGCTCCCCCAACGCCGACCCCGCTCCCGCTGGCGGCAAGAAGGACAAGAAGGACACCAAGCCCAAGGCCGAAAAGAAGGCTGAGAAGAAGGCTGAGAAGAAAGCCGAGAAGAAGGCCGAGAAGAAGACTGAGAAGGCCGAGGAGCCGCCCGTCGCAAAGGAGGAGCCCGCCCCCGAGGCCGCTGCCGAAGATGCCACCAAGGAGCCCGAAGCCACCGACGAGCCCATGATTGTTGAAGCTCTGCCTGTTGTCCCCTCGGTCGCCGCCGATATCCTCGACATCTCCTGTTTCGCGCCCAAGTCGCACACGTGCGTACTGGCCCTCGTCCCCGCCGCCGACAGCGAGGACAAGACGACCGCTCTCGCTGCCGTCAACGACATCGCCACGAAGCACATCAACGGCGGTCGTCGCCTCTTCCCCTTCTACGAGGTGCGCGAGGACAATACCAAGGCCGCCCCCATCCGCGAGTCGCTCAGCCTCGGTGCCGGCGTCGAGCTCGTCGCCGTCAACGCCCGCCGCAACTGGGTCCGCCGCTTCAAGGGCACCCTGGACGCTGCGAACATTGAGAGCTGGATCGACGCTATCCGCATGGGCGAGGGCGAGAAGACCAAGCTCCCTCAGCAGCTAATTGCCGAGCCCAAGGCTGAAAGCTCCTCCGCCGCTGGCACCGTCGCTGACGCCCCTGAGCCCGCCACCGATGCGCCGGCGAAGGAGTCCACCGAGGTGCCCGTCAAGGATGATGCTGCCGAGACCCCCATCAAGCACGAGGAGCTGTAAGCTTCGCAGCAGACAGACATGTACCACCAAAACGTAGCGTAGCGATCGAAAGCCAGAGTGAAAGAAAAAGGCGACAATTGACGTATTTTCATGATCATGACCCTTTTGTAATAAACCCATTCCGTGACCGGGGTATCATCCGACAAAACCAACTCCCACTTCGTTCGCTGTCTCCCTGCGTCTAATCCATATCCATGTCAATCTCAGCGCTCCTCTCGACAGTTCCCTGCGAGATGAGCCTTTGTCCGTGCTGCTTGACAATATCGTCCATCTTTTCCCTAATCTTGCCACAGCCGTCGACCGCGCAGGCCATCATCGTCTCGAGCCGGCTGATGTGCACGTTGGTGTCGCCCCACAGCACGGCGACCTTGTCTGAGGCACCCAGCGTTGCCACCGTCAGGTACGGCAGCTGGTCCTCCTCGTCCTTGTCAATGTCGAGCAGCGCCGCCGCGCGGTCATCGCCGGCGGCGTGGTATACGACGAGGCCGGCGCTGCAGGCGGCGAGGTAGTCGGACATGGGAATTCCAGCGTCGACGAGGGCCAGCGTCGCTGCATTGATGAGCGCTGCGAGCAGGGAGCCATCCTGGTGGAGGACGTGTAGCTGGATGGAGATCTGGCTGCTGGGGTAGAGGTGGGTATGTATCGTCGACTCGAATGCCTTGCGGATGGCTGACTCGAGCTCCGTAATACGTCTACGCGACATGTTGTTAGTGAACCGCTGGTTCCATACGCGCAGCAGGGCCAACTCACTTGTCATTCCTTCCGCCCTTCCTGTAGTCGACCGTGCTGGATGCCATGATGGAGATCTTGACATCGACAGAGGCGCCCTTTGTCTGCTCGCTCTTGGCACCGCGCCGAATCGGCTCCCGCGGGCCTGCGACTGTACACCACACCTTTGTGAGGCCCATGTCGAGCCGGCTGGAGCCGTCAGAGGCCAATTGAGTCCGGATCTCGGGCGAGAAGACACGCATCTCGTGGAAGCGTCGGCCGCTGCTGCGGAAGCCAGCAGCGGCGAAGACTTCGGGCTCGAGGGGCATGGCGGCGATCTATGGCGGGTTTTTTGAGGGGGGACTGTTTGGAAGAGGCTGGAAGGGTCGGGCTCGCTTGGGAGCGTTGGTCGGCTGTAGAGTGCTGAGCGTTTGTTCTGCTGATTCGTGGTCCTCTGGTTGGAGATTTTGCGGCGTTGAAAGTCAAGATCCAAACTTCGTGGTGGGGCAGCACCGTATCACGTGCACTGTTGCGACACTGTAGAAGGCCATTTCTTGAAGCAAAACTCGGCATGTCTGTCGTTACGTAGGTCGTCTGCTACTGGTACAATCTGAAATCCGCGCTTAATGCATTGCCTTGCCCTCCTGTCCTTCCTGTCAAAGATGCCGTAGAACGCCCGGCCAAGTGGCCTACAAACCCTGCCCAAACGAGACGAAGCGCGGGGAGACCAGACAGCAGTGTGTCTTCTTTATGTTCGCTCAAAGATGTGTCTTGCGCGACTGTGCTCAGGCCATGACTAGAACACTCTGTTGAGGACTAAATGGCTCCCCGTCGAGGGTGGCGGGCGGCACTGCTTCCGTTAGCCTAGGACGAGGTTTTTCCTCCTCCGGGGCATCGGTCCATCCTCGTTCAGGACCCCACCGGATCATCCGGTCGTGTGCTGCCGTGACCTCAAGGAGGGCGCGCATCATACCACCGTTCTTCTTGACGCTGGGCCAGGCGTCGAAGGAGACGGTGTGGACCTGCGGCAGCTGGAGGAGTATGTCGGTGAGCAGCCCGCGGCAAAAGGTTTCGTAGAAGCCGTCCGACTGACGGAATCCCTTAAAGATGCCGTCGCTGGGGTCGCATTCAACGAAGACGGTCACGCGGCGGACGTTGACGCAGTCGGTGAGGCCTAGGACCGGCGAGACAGCCCATCCCTTGGGCGGCTTGTTCCAGCCTGGGCCGAGGCGAAGCTCCAGAGAGGTGATGCATGCGCGCTTCGACGGTGTGAGTCGGGCAAGCAAGGGCTTCTTCGTCTTGAAGAAGCGGCCAGGATGTGTTGGGAAAATTCGGAATGGACGGGTGCTGTAATAGTAGTGCGAGGACTCGGCGTAGACCTGTCGGCACGTTTTGAAGATGGCCAGCTTCCGGTAGAGCCGCTTATGGTTCTCCGGATCAAGGTCCACAGGCCATGGGGTGTCCGCAAAGTGTAGTTCGTAAATCTTGATACGCAACTCGCTTGGTAGGTCAAGGAATCGGAAGAGGTTTGAGTTGGCCGGCTTGGCGGACTTCAAGGACAGCGCTCCCATGGGAAGTTTGTCGACGGCATCGACTTCCGAGGCAGGTGTCGAAGGTGGGGCGCCCTGGGTGGATGAGATGGGCGTGGGACGAAGGGAAAGAGCCCTTGAGCTCCTCCCACCACGGCGTTGAACCATGGTTGTGTATAGGATCGCGGATTCCGAGTCCTGTGTATGTGTAGGATCGCTGGTGAATGTCGAGTACAAGTGTCGGTTGTTTCAGTCTCGGGCTTTATCTCGCAAAGCAGTCTGTTGCAGAGCTCGGTTCAATTTCGACTTGAATGAACGCCTTATGCGCGGAATGGCAGGTAGGAGTCTCCTAGGACGCAGTAGATGGCAGAGGGTGGTCCCATCGTGGACTGAGAGGAATCAGCAACAGGAACCACCCTCAGAACGCAGCAAGCACAGCGGCCATGATGTCGAAAGAGGCGGGGGAGATCTAGGTTGAAGAGGGGTCGATGTCGAGAGGGGATATGGCCGTTGCAAGGCCTTAGGTCGGAGTTTGTGGGAAGGGTTGCGTTGCGCCGGGCGTGAGGTGGTGGTGGTTGACTGCGGGGAGAAGTCACTGCACCGACTTGCAAGTCTAGGCGATCGGGACAACGCTCAAGCCCCGGGGCGCATCGTCCAAGCCGATTCTGCGGGTGGCGTAATTCTAAAGGCCCGCACGTGAGAGGAGGGGCAATTATGACCAATGAATGATGTGCAATGACCTAGCAGCGCATACAGTGCCAATGCAGTTTCTGTCCAATCGTCACACGGCAGCTCAGACTTGAGCAAGGTTCCACCTGCCGGCTGATTCTCGGCTGCAGCCAGCCCCGTGGTTCGACCTCGACTTTGACAGAGGAGCAGGTTGGAGCTCTCGGCCAAGGACTGCTGTCGAGTCCCGAAATTTTCGAGAAGCTTCATCATCCTCAACACCACCTCCCCATCAACCCACCACCCACACGCGTCGCAAACCAACCATTGGTGAGCGCAGGCAGGCCTTCTTCATTGACTGGACTGCATCCGACCCGCGACATCCCGTCACACCACATCCACATCACATCACACATCCCGCACAATGCTCTCCCGAGCAGCACGCCTCGCGCCCTCGGCGGCGCCCCTGTTGCGGCGCGCCGCCCAGCCGACGACCGTCAGGTCAAGAATCATCTTGGCGCAAAGGACATATGCCAAGGTTGGAAAGCCTCAGCCGCCAAAGTTCGATCAGTCGGCAGACAAGGCGAAGGCGGCATCGACGCCAAAGCCAGAACCCGAGACCCCCAAGACTGCGCCGAAAGACACCACCCCTGAAGTGCCCGAGACACCTGCAGAGAGCGAGCAAGAACCCAAGCAGCCCGCGCAGCCGCTGCCCGACCTCACCCAGGGTATCCCGTCGACGCTGGCATACGAGATGGCTGGCAAGTCTGGCAAGCATGCTCTCGCAGCCATTTCGGCTGAGGACGCCGAGTTCGGCGGCGGCCGCGACGGCAAGGGCGAGCTCCCCGACTCCGCATACGTCTCGTCATCAGAGCGCAAGCGCCAGCGCCTCGCCAACCGCATGTTCATTGCCTTCTTCGCCCTTGGCGCTGGCAGTGTCGTCTACCTGGGTCGCAACTGGGACGACGTCATCGAGACCGAGAGGCATCCCGAGCAGCCCAACGGCTGGGGCCTGAGTCTTTGGTACAACCGCGCGTCCACTCGTCTGGCCGAGTTCATGAACTACTACCAAGAGCCCGCCTTTGAGAAGCTGCTGCCCGACGTTGACCCCTCCTTCGAGCGCCCCTACACCCTCTGCATCAGTCTGGAGGACATGCTCGTGCACAGCGAGTGGTCGCGCGAGCACGGCTGGAGGGTCGCCAAGCGTCCCGGCGTTGACTACTTCCTGCGGTACCTGAGCCAGTACTACGAGCTCGTCCTGTTCACCTCGGTGCCCTTTGCTATTGGCGAGCCCCTGGTGCGCAAGCTGGATCCCTTCCGCTTCATCATGTGGCCGCTGTACCGCGAGGGCACCAAGTACAAGGACGGCGAAATCGTCAAGGTAGGTTCCATGTCTCGCCTTCCATAGCACCCCCCTAACGCATCACTTCCAGGACCTGAGCTACCTCAACCGTGACCTTTCCAAGGTCATCATCATCGATACCAAGGCCGAGCACGTCCAGAACCAGCCCGAAAACGCAATTATCCTCGACAAGTGGACCGGCAACACCCAGGATAAGGACCTGGTTGGCCTGATCCCCTTCCTCGAGTACATCCACACCATGCAATACGGCGATGTTCGCAAGGTCCTCAAGTCGTTCGAGGGCAAACACATCCCCACCGAGTTTGCGCGTCGCGAGGCTCTTGCGCGCGCCGAGTTTGAGAAGCAGCTCGACGCGTCCGGCAAGCGCAAGAAGCCCTCGGGCGTCAGCATGCTCGGCGGCATGCTGGGCCTCAAGCCCTCCAACATGAGCCTGATGCAGTCCCCCGACGGTGAGATGTCACCGCAAGAGGCCTTTGCGCAGGGCAAGATGCTGCAGGATATTGCGCGCGAGCGCGGCCAGCGCAACTACGAGGCGCTCGAGAAGGAGATTCGCGAGAACGGCGAAAAGTGGCTCAAGGAGGAGGCCGCCATGCAGGAGAAGGCTCAGCAGGAGGCTCTCAACAGCATGATGGGCTCCTTCTCGGGCTGGTTCGTCCCGGCCAAGGGCGCCGAGGCGGACGCGCAGCCCTCGGGCGGCGAGAAGAAGGCTTAAGGGGAGCAAGGTTTTGTCTCCGACACTCTGCTCTACTTTTTAACTTTTTGTAATCTGTGTACACTCTGGAGGACGGCGGGCGATCTCGGGATAAAAGGGCGCGGGGGCAGATGCCCGGCGACTGCTGCATATAGACTTGCTGCGCGAGGGAGATGCGTGTGCGATTACGATGAAACTGTACAATAGGCCTAACGGCCAGAATAGCATTCGATTTGTCCATGGATTGTGGCAGTGCAGAGTGTGATGCAGGTAAGCAAGCCGGCAAGGGGTGAAGCAGCATGAAGTGAGGGGTCTTCAAAATGCCGCGTCGCTGGCTGCCCACCAACAGCATCCTTACGTTCATCAACATCGGCTTGAATATCCAGACCTTTTACCATGCCCACGCCACATACAAGCACATAACCAATTACCAAGATCATTAGATTGGATTTCCACTGCATACATCTTTACAGTGCCTCCAGCATCACATCGACATGGAGACTCGGCAACTCAGCATCGGTGACTAGTATCGTCTGTCCAGTATCGACAAAGAAAAGCCAACCCAATGGGTTTGCGCCTTCTGCGAACGTCTCCTGTGCCCTTCTGAGCCCTACCCTGGTCGCACCCCCTGTATGCTGCATGACGAGGCTCAGACGGACGAGCTTTATCGCGAGGCAGTCAGCCTCGGATGTCAGCTCTGCTCCATGATATGGCGACTCGGCGACCTTGAACAACCAAACGGGGAAATACTCACACTTTCCGCCCCGTTCTTATTCCGAAGAAACCCTCTTACATGGAGGAGCATGCAAGATGTATCAGAAGTTCCTGATAACAGTCGGCCCGTGGCCCTCATCGTGTCACGTTACCAACCACCAGAGCAAACAAAGAGGAACGGATACTCAGACAACATGCACGGCAACTTAGCCCTCTCCTTCACCAAGGCACCCCCAAACTGCGTGATAATCCCGCCCGCATCACTTGAATTCAGCACTGGCTCACTGACAACATTGGAGACGGCACGAAACTGGCTCAAGTCTTGCTCTGTGCAGCACGATGCATGCAATCGTCGAGGTTTGGCAGATGCTTGGTATCCCACTAGGTTGCTAGACCTGGGCGAGCCAGAGTCGACTTCATGGAAACTCTGCATTGTGCAGGAGGATGGCGTGGTGGGCGACACTCCTCCCCGGTACATGACACTCAGTTACAGGTGGGCTCGGGCACCCAGTATTGTCCTGACACGAGACAGCCTCAATGCTTTCAAGCAAGGCTTGCCTATCGACAGCTTCCCCCTGCTATTTCGTCACGTCATCTTCGTCGTCAGATTCTTCGGCTTTCGCTACCTTTGGATCGACGCCCTCTGCATCGTGCAGGACTGTTCGGCAGATTGGGAAAGAGAGGCGACAATGATGCATCTGGTCTACTCGAGCTCGGTCTGCAATATTGCTGCCTCGGCAGCGGATGGTCCTCACGAGAGCCTCTTCCGTGATCGAGACCAAAAGCACATTGAAGCAGGCATGGTGGAGGCCTCTTTTTTCTCCATGGACAACGTGAAGCGGGCACATGTCGTCACGGAAAGGAACTACTGTGAGCGTCAGCTGCGAGGTCCGCTCAACCATCGGGGATGGGTCATGCAGGAACGATTCCTCGCGCCACGGGTACTCTACTTTGGGAGTGACCAGGTGGTATGGGAGTGCTTGACGGAGAACGCGAGCGAAGTGTTCCCGTTGGGTCGGCCTGGCTCATCCCCTGTCAAGAGAATCAACGCCCTCTGGAACTTTGTTGGTCCGCAGCCCGCAGCAGGGACTGCATCGATGAGCGATGAGCTCCTCTCAGCCTGGACCAGTGTCATCAAGGAGTACGCCTCCTGCGAACTGACTTACCCTACGGACAAGATTTTCGCCATGACTGGCGTTGCTCAGGTCTTCGCAGAGATCAGCGGGGACGTCTTTGTGGCAGGCATGTGGAAAACGCGTATGGCCAGCATGTTTGACTGGTGGATCACTGAGGGTGGTCTCATGAACCCAACGCCGGCCACGAGACTAGCCAAACCGGTTGCTCCGTCATTCTCGTGGGCCTCAGTCGACGGCTTACTTGTTCTCTTCCGCCAGTCTGGTTACGAAGACTTGCTGGAGACTCTGGAGGTCATCATGCCTTCAGACAACCAACTTGCCTCTCTGAGAATGCGTGGGCGACTATTCATAATGGCAAGGAACTCGCGTTTTGCTCCGTGTCCGGGCAAGGTACAAACAGAGCCGGAATACATCCTCTCCAGCTCGCTGCAAGGGGACTGGGGTACCGACTGCGAGGTTCCCGCGCCTCACACAAGGTTCATCGCTTGGGATACCAATGGCGACGTGCCGTCCGATGACGAGGTGGTGATTGTGCTCTCCAGGCGCAAGTTACCACAGCATTTGTCGGGCATCTTTCTCGTCAGATGCAGCTCGGACGAGGCTGAGCATAAGTATCGTCGTGTGGGCTATGCGGACATCAGATGTGACGACGATCAGTTTGAAAAGCTCCTCGAGGTTGAACCGACTGACTTCATATGGATATGAATGGGGAGCGGGATTGTGACGAGAACTTCATCACCACTGGGCATTCGACCACTTCGGGCTGAGCTTACGTAGACAGGCCACCAGTAAAGGACCATTTATTCATCCAACTATATGGTAGGACGCCGACACATGGCATGCCTGCTTACTTCCAGAGGAGATCCCTGCCACGGGTCGGGAGCTCGCTCGCATTGGGCTTCTCGGGCTTCCCCTCCTTCTCCTCCTCGTCCTCAGGTTCGTCGGTCCATAGCCCGGCACACCACTCGCACTGCCAGTTGGTGGTGCACTGGAACCATCTAAAGGGGGTCAGCAAGAATGCTCTCGGACATGGCGGAAGAAAACCACTTACCCCTCGATGTCGTCCTTGGGAATCCTGCTGCAGTCGCATTGTTCCTCGAGCTCGGCGCAGCGCCACGGGATGGGGGGAGGAAGGCTGCTAGTCTGACGGCCGACAATGACGCGTCCATCGCTGCGGCGGCTGAGGGTGCGAACCCTGGTGCCAGGGGCTGGGGCAGCGAGGGCGGAGCTCAAGAGAGCGAGGACGACGGCGGCAGTCTTGATCTGCATGGTGGATAGAGGTGTTGATGGAAGTGGTTGGTTGAGGATGATAGAATGTTGATGATGTGAGCTGAAGAAGTGGATATGATCTGAAGATGTGATTGTGATCTGAAGATGTGATGTGTGAATGGTTTGATCAGATGTCGAGGCCGAGACATCAGCTCTTTTGTAGTCAAAGACTCGCTGGCCTCGGGCTGTTGCCCATCCCCATGGCTGTATCTGCTTGCTTCAGTACTCGTTGGTTGCCCATCCACGAGACAACCTGCCCATCTCCGGAGACACAAACCCTCCAAGACCAGCGGTCAGCTCGCGGTTTGCACGCCTGTATGACATGTCTCGACCAGAGATGCCCGAGTTTGCCGTGACATCGTGACCTGCCAAGGCCGCCAATAGGCTCGCAGCGTCCACGAAAAGGGACAAACTCGCTCCTCAGCCACATCCGGAGGAGGACGACCAGGGCAGCCAAGACTCAAAACGCCAGGTCGTGATGCTGCGATTGGGGGCCATAGGGCCTAGGCACGTCGTCGACTTCAGCGGTGGAGGACGTCCCCTCCGTGCCACCCGGGACAGGACCGGCGGTCAGTCTCGCGTGTGCGGCATCTCGGTCCCACGATACACACGACCCATTCCCGGGTGCTTCCCCCTGGCCTTTTCAAACACCGCGACGCGGTGCGAGGCGCCTGTCAAGATCTGACGTGCCGCGACCGTCACATGCGGTGCTTCCGCGGGCGCGCATGGCGCGCGGCCATGTGACCTTGGGCAGGTGCTTTGTGCGACGAACGCGAGGCTCGGGAGAACAAGGCGAAGTCAAACTTGGACCTCGGGAGAGGCAGGGCAGGGCAACAAAGGGACGACGGGGAGAAAAAGCAAGGCTTCCGCCGTGTGACATTTCAAACGCGTTTGCATCATGTAACAGAAACGACAAGCTAACTACTAGTATGACGGCCCTCCGTCGGCCTTGGCGGCGTCGCCTCATGTCCAGGCCTGAAGGGAGTCTGCGGAGAGGTAGACATCTTGATAGCACCGTCGGACGATATCGGCTTGGACACAGCGTGTTTGCTCGCCGCGCCGGCTGGGGCGTCCTCATGACTAAGGGCAAGTACGACACCGTACGCGATGGCGAAGACGACGACGATGAGATCAACAATATGCACGGCCCACCAGAAGTGTTGGGTGCCGAGGGCGCAGGTGTCGTACTCGAAGCGCCAGGACCACGAGTCCCGATCAAACCAAGCACTGAGCAGGCCGGTGTTGCCGCCAAAGTCGCCCATGATGCTGCGCACGGTGATCTCACGAATACCGGGGACGCCCTCGGCGGCAATGGTGGCGTTGCCGTCTGCGAGGGCCTCGGGCCAGCGCTTGACGTCCCAGAAGCGGTCGTCCTCGGGGGCGGACTGGCGGATGTAGTGGTAAATATCGCAGCCCTCGTGGTCGTGGCCGTTAAGGATGACGCCGGGACGGCCACGGCCACCGCCGTCGGTCTTGGGGTCGCCGCTCATGCCGAAGATGCCCTCGAGGAAGCCGCGGCTGGCGTCGCCTGAGAGGAGGTTCTGCTCCTTGACGCCCTGGTTGTTATCGTGGAAGGAGAAGAAGGGCGAGTCGACGCAGACGCCCTCGGGCTTGAAGAGAGGTATGTGCGTGAGGACCACTGTAAAGTGGCCGTTGTATTCGACGGCGGTGGATGTCTTGATCACGTCGTTGATGAAGGTGTATGTGGCGTCCTGCAGCTCCGAGTCCTGTACGGGGGTATCGAGGTTCATGTCGTTGAGGATGACGATGCGCAGCTCAGGAGGAAGGTTGTCGGATTCGCTAGGGGTCGAGTTGTCGGCCGCAGCACCGGGGTAGTCGCCGAGGGGCAGCTCAAAGCGCAGCTCGTAGTTTGCCCTGCCAAAAACGCGCTCAAAGCGGGCGAGGCGGTGCTTGGTGATGTCGCCGGCGTAGCCAATGTCGTGGTTTCCCACAACGTTTATGGCACGGTGCGACCAAGCAGCAGCCTCAGCCGAGGAGTCGTCACCGAGCATGGCGGCCAGCTCGTAGTCCATGGCCGGGTAGGTCATAAGCTCGTCGGGCACGCGCTCTGCATTGCGGAAAACGCGGTTCCAGAACCGAGAGCCACGACGCTCGAACTCCTCGTCTTTGATCCACTGGCTACCAACGAGGTCGCCTAGCACCGTCACATGAGTCGGCTTCGTCCACCAGTGCACCGTCCTGTATATGTGGGCGAGGTAGAAGTCATTGCCGAAGAGGTCAATGTGCTTGCGAACGGACTCGAGCTCGTTGGGTATATCCTCGAATAGGGCGTCTACATAATCGTGGAAGAATTGGCGCGTGCGCTTGAGAAGCGAGCCGTGGCTTGAACGGAACGTGAGGTGGTCGCGCAGCTTCTTGAAGTGCGGCAGTCGGGGGCCTTTCGTGTTCGGGATGGACGTGTCGCCCTCGAGCTGGGGGTCGCCAATGGCAAGGAGTCGGAACGGAGCTGGCGTGGAGGCGGCACCCCTCGGCGGCACAGAGAGTAGCGGCACATGCTGTCGGGCGGTAGCTAGAAAGGCCGGCCAAGCGTCGGAGGGCGCAAGTGGTGTGTCCGAGGGCAGCGGAAACGCGCAACCGATGAAGACGGGAAAGGTGTAGAGGTAGAGCGTCTGGAGGACGGCCAGCGGCAGCAAGAGGCGCAATGCCCAGCGCAGAAGAACCGCGAGAGACATAGGTGGCGCCAGCGACATGAGGGAATGGATGTCGCCGGTCGGGGGAGGGGGAGGGGGGCCCACGAGAAAGAAGGAACGTATGTGGGAGGGAAGAAAGGGAGGAATGTCAGGCGGGCGGCCGAGATCTGATCGCGAGACAGCCTACAATGTTTCGACAAAAGTCAGGGACTCGGACGGGGGACGGGGATGGAAAGGGGCAGCCCCGCGCAGTGTTAATTTTGGGACAATCTTTGGGTCGACACTGTACGAGACCCCTGGCCTCTGCAGGCAATTTCATGTGATCCATCGCGATCCATCTGATCCAGCTGTATACCATTCGTGATGGGAGCATCGGAGCCACTCCCTCGCATGGGAGCATAGCAGACGTAGCCTCGCGACACGATCTCCATCCAGTTCCTTGTAACCCAAACGCCTTGTGCATGCCAACGCCCAACTCCAGTCCAGTCCGTCGACAGGAACCAATGTCTCCAAGCCTTCTCTTCCAAGGCCTACTCTTCCTCCTCCTCCTCGTATCCATCGTCCAGGTCAGGCACATCGACCACAAACTCGACCTCGCCGTTGTCGTCCTCGGGCACAATGACAAACGCCAGGACCGCATTGTCCTTGACGCCCTTTGACAGCGGGTTGTCGTCGTTTTCGACATTCAGGTCCTTCCATCCTTGGCTGAAGTCGGTCGCATTGACCGGCAGCGCGAAAGCTATCCGGACGTCGACGTCGGACCGAGGAAGCGGCGTGCTGTGCGGCGAGGCGTGGGAGATTGTGAGGCCGCGGGGGAATCGCTCGCGCACGACGGCGAGGAGGGTGGTGCTGATCTCGGAAAAGGGTTGCATCGGGTCGACGAAGAGGAGGATTGTGTGGACGCCGTATTTGAAGCGCAGGGACAGCGCTGTGTCGTCGATTGCGCCTTCGGTGTCCTGGATGGTCAGCACGGGGGATGGCTGGTGGGTAGGAGGGGACCTACCATCTTGACTTTGTGGGAGATGGGATTGTGTGGTTTGCTCGGGAAGTTTCGCAATCAGCTCTGCCTCCTTTGAACCGGAGTGAAAGTTGTAATGTTTGTTTTGGTGCCTCTGGCAGTCGCTTTGTCGCTGGCAAAAAGGGTCAAAATATTCAAGCTCAAACTGAAGCTGCCTGGAGCTGGAGCTGCCAAACTTGAAAGACGCCAGTCAACCCCGCCAACTGAACGCACGGACACAACGCTGACGGGTGTGGTGTCACCACCGTTCGGCGTTCCGATGCGAAATCAGGTGACCACGCGCTGAAGCTCCAGTGGGTCCAGCACCCGTCCAGGATCGACAGCTTCGAGTCGGCAGCTCCCCAAATTTCCCTGACGGACACCACCTTCACACTCAATGCCGACACGCCTACCGCCACCATGACCACTCCTGTACCACAACAATCCCTCGTCGAGGCTCTCGGAATGGCCCAACCCGCCAAGGAGTCCCGCCTCTCTCTCCCCACCGCCAGCCGAATTCCCCTAGCCGGCGTCTGCGGCTTTGGCATCGGCGTCGCTCTCGGCAGCGCCCATGGCTCCCAGACAGCCGCCCTGCGCTTCCGTGCCGAACACGCTCACAAGATGCCCACCTCCGAGGCTGGCTGGTATCTCTATCACAAGTCGAAGAACTACCGCGCCACCCGCGGCGCCTTACGCGAGGGCGTGCGGTTGGGCAGCCGTCTCGGTCTCTGGGCCGTGTTGGCGTTTAGCCTCGAGAGCACCATTGATCGGTGCCGCGGGCAGACCGACATGATCAGCACCGTTTGCGCGAGCGTCACGGCCGCCGGTTGCTTCAGTGCTTGGAGTGAGTCCTCTCCGAGGTTTCACTTTGCTTGATTGGTCTGACCCCCATCTAGACAGGTTCTCCCTCCCCGCTGCGGCTAGGTCAGCTCGAATCGGCCTGCTCTTCGGCATTGGCTACGGTGGCTTGCAAGATGCCATTTCTCTGCTCAAGGGGCGGCCCGTTGGGTACATCCAGTTCATCAAGAGACGCTTGAAGGGGGATGCTTCGGCCCCTGCCCTCGACGTGTAGAAGGGCCAGGCCTTCGATGAACCTTTACTCGACGATATCGCCCAGAACTTACACTTCACACATCATGGGACCGGCTTTGATGGAAAGTGCTTCTTGCCTTGATGGCTAGGGACTTCCCAGCCCACACGGCTCGGAGGCTACCCTTTTGGCTGCCGATGCCAGGTTAAGCAGCCACGTTGCTGGGAAGCAGCTTCGACACGAGCGCTGCAAGGCCTCAGCTATACCTCCGGCCATGCGGCTGGTCCCAGTCTTCACCAGGCTCACCTCTTGGGTGCCAGGCTCCGCATCTCCCCTCACTTAAGTTCCCTAACACATGTCACTATCGCTCCTCCAATTCAGGAAGCCACTGCACAACCTTTGCCAGCGACCGAGCTTCCGATCGACCCTTTCGATGGGCTTCACTGGCGCTCTAGCTTTTCGCTATGTGTTGGGAATATACGGCGAAGGCGGCGCTTCTGTATCGGCAAGGCCCTTCGCTACACGCTCTCTCATGATAAGGGGGCAGGACATCGGCAGCGACATGCAGCTGTACCTTGTCTTATCAAACACTCGACCAAGATCCCCCGCTGATCGCCTACCAATCGCAGCGACTGTCCCAGCGGCCGTCGCAGCCGTGTCGGCGCCAGGACCGGATCAAAAAGCCACCTGCCCGGGCGGCCCGGCAAAGACAGTGTATCCGACGGCGTCGAGACGGCCCCCGGGATCAACCACACTTCCTGCCTTCTCCTTCCGGAAGGCCATCGCCCCCAACCCAGCCGACAACCCCGCGTCGGCCACCACCTCCGACCGCCCGGGTGATCTCTCCGACTCCTGCGAGAGCTCTCCTCCCCCACCCCCTCTTGAGAGGTCTTGGAGATAAGAAGCCCGCGGGGACGAGATATCCTTTGCCCAGTGCGAAGGCGCCTGCATCTTCGATGACCAATGAAGCGCGTGCCATCACTAGAAGGATGCATCGACCGGCAGGCGTCACGAGGGGCTATCGCGGAGATAGAGCCCGCGCCCTAAGACCCAAGGCTCTGCCCATATAAGCTCGCGGCCGTCGTGTTGCCCTCTATCGGGGAGCTTGTCTCTGTCGAGCAGTAATAGACTTCAGATCCCAGCGTCATCATTCCATATCTGTCTCCTTGACATCTTTCCATCATGATATTGACACGGGGAATTGGCAGCCTACATGTCCGTCGGCCCGCTGCCGCCGTTCTCTACAGAGGACACCTCATCCCCACGATGGCCTCCATCCACTCTTCCCCCAGCCGGCAGCTCACGCCATCTTCGTCGCGAGAGAACCTCGTCGCCGCGCCCCAGAACACCATGCCTTCCATCCCGCCATTGCCGCCGGCTGCCCCTCAAACGGCCGACGCGCCCCTCGCCGTCCTCCCACTGCACATGATCCTTCGCTCCCTCCTGACCACGACCGTCTCTTCGTCGCCTGTGCTGCTCCCACCCTCGCTTGCCATCATGTCTCTGCTCGCCAACACCACCCTGGCCCCGCTGAACCCGGACCACAATCCCGCGCTGCGCTGGTTTATGAAGAAGACGTTCTACGCGCAATTCTGCGCCGGCGAGACACCGGATGAAGTTGCGGAGACCATCGCCAGGCTCAAGGCCATTGGTTTTACAGGCGTCATTCTCGGTTATGCCAAGGAGGTGGTGCTGACCGAGGAGCAGACAAGGGAGCTGGCGAGTTGTGGCGACGGTGAAGAGGCGGAGGCGTGTATCAGGGATGAGATTACACCTTGGGCGAGAGGGACGAAGGAGACTGTTGACCTGGCGTCGCCGGGCGATTTTGTGGCACTCAAGCAAGACTCGCATTTTCCTCTACTACATGCCTCTACTAACCCTTGGGCAGATTCACAGGCGCAGGCCGACAGGCGCTGTTTAGCTTGTCGGAGCGGCTGCCACCGTCTGAAGCCTTGGCGCAGGCCATTGATGAGGTGTGTGCGCGCGCGGCAACCCGCGGGGTCCGGCTTCTCTTCGACGCCGAGCAGGCGGCCGTGCAGGATGGCATCGACGACTGGACGCTCGAGTACATGGAGAAATTCAACACAAACCCCGGCCGGGCCACCATCTACGGCACATACCAGGCATACCGCAAGTCCACGCCTCATACCCTGGCGACGCACCTTGCTGCTGCGCAGCAGAATGGCTTCACCCTCGGCGTCAAGCTTGTTCGTGGTGCATACCTAGGCAGCGACCCGCGGGAGCTCTTCCACGATACCAAAGCCGAGACGGACGAAGCATACAACTCCATCGCTCAGAGTCTTCTCCGCCGGGAATGGGGCCCCGTGCTGCGGCCGGCGGATGTGGGGGAGAAGATTGAGACGACGGGGTTCCCGCGGGTCAGCATGGTCCTGGCCTCCCACAATGCCGAGTCGGTGCGGCGGGGGCGGGCCATCTGCGATGCGGGTGAGGCGGGGATTCAGGTCGCATTTGGACAGCTCCAGGGTATGGCGGACGAGGTCAGCTGCGAGCTCGTGTCGGCCACCAAGGCAGGGCCTCGGGGGTCGGCCCCGGAGGAGGTGGCGGTGGCGGAGCGGGCCGATGGGATGGAGACAGAGGCCGATGCCGTGGCGGGGTGGCGGGCGAGGAATGCGCGGACACTTGATGCCTACAAGTATCTCGTCTGGGGGTCGACGGGGGACTGTATGAAGTATCTGCTGCGACGAGCGCACGAGAACCGGGACGCGGTGCAACGGACACGGGCAGGGCGGGATGCCATGTGGACCGAAGTGGTGAGGAGAACGAGGAAGGCATTGGCGTTGTGAGTAGGGGGCATGTCGGGTCTCCGATCAGTAATTCATCCATGACGACCACCCCCGTCTATGCGCCCCTGAGAGCCATGGCACTGAGCACTAGGCCGTCCATCTGCTGCCTCTTCTCGCTCTCGTCCTTGATCTTGTCGAGCCAAGGCAGGCCATTGAGCTTGTAGTACTTCTTAAGCTTGGCAAAGTCGGTAATCTCGGCAATGTTCGAGTCAGAGAAATCCTGCTCCGTGCCCTCAACGTTGTCCTTGAGGTGCGCCTGGACTTGCTCGGCCGTGAGAGCCAGGGCATTAGAAGTAGGGAAGGTGATCTTGACGGCGACGAGGTCCTTTGTGCCAGGGCCAATTCCAAATCGGCGATACGCTTCGGAAATCTGCCAATGGAAGCGTCAGTAACACGGCACCCATGTTCGAGTCGGGAGCGGCGGGAGGTTGCGCACGTTTTTGGAGGGGCTCAGAGAGGTCACGAGCTCCGAGTGCACATTGGGCGTCTTGAGGGTGTCGCTGAGCTTGGCAGACAGGGCCTTGAAGGCAGCGGCAAGGATCTGGGTGCGGGAGACGACGACCGAGGCATCGATGAAAGCGTATTCAAAGTCTGTGTTACGCGCCAGGAGCTGTGTGTGCAAAAAGGCGGAGTTCTGGACGTTGCGGAAAAGGGCCACGTGAACCTGATGATCCGCGGGGACGAGATCGAGGAGCACACTTTCGACCATTGCAATGAGAGAAGGTTTTTTTCCTGGTGTTGCGTTTGCGACGTCTTGGCTGTGATGGCGAAACGCGAAGCTTGCTGGGGTGCGTTGATCGTGGTGGTGGAGGAGTGTGATGAAGTTTTCCGCCGTGAGTGAGGGGCAGTGCAGTGTGCGGTGACGATGGCCAGATAGCGGGTCTTGGCGGGATGAGGGGCACACCGAGACTACTCACCGAGGCGGCAGAGCTGTTCAGTTTGTCTGGCTTGACGGGCGGGAGGTGAGCTCGATTGGGGCGCACTAGTGGCTATCATGCACGGGCCATCTCTGGCGTTTCTCTGCCCGGGCAGCACTGATGGGCGTCCCACCCGGCAGGCAACCACGATCGGTCCCTGCAAGCGCAAGTTGAAGTTTGAAGGTGTGGAGTGTCTGTAGTAGCGTGACCTGACTTCCTGTGTGTCGAGTTCCTCAATCCCAGCGTTCCATCCACCGAGAGCGACACTACGTGCCCATGATACTCCACTGCAACACAACACCAGAGTTGGAAGAACCCTCCGACCACATTTTGGCATCCCATCCCATCCCATCCCGTGCCGTCCGCATTTCCGATGGCCACCCCTCCATGTCGGCAGGCGCAGGCGACGGCACCCTCGGGGTGACCTTGGTCCCGAACCGTCGGCTATTTCTGTGCTGGTTCTTGGCATCAGGTGGTCTGAAACACCAAAGGAAGCCGTTGAACCCGCGGCATCTACGCCCTTTTCTCTCTCGGGCACCATCGTCGGCCGCATGCATTGACATTTCGCCCGCACTCATGCATGTCCCGTCCAAGTCCAGGGCGGCCGGCCGGCTTCGGGCCAACACGCGCAACCGACCGGCAGGAACTGACTCGACGTTGACAGGCATTAGCGCTGGCCATCAAGGGAACTGAACACCATCCACTTTCTTGGCAGGCATGCTCATTTCGAAAATCACAACACCCCGTCACCCGCCGACCGCATTCCACCGCCTGTCTGGACCATTGCCCTGGGTCCCTTGGGCCAAGGAGAGCACCCCACGGTTTCCCAAGAGAATGCTCTCTCGGCAGAGATGCCCGCGAAGTTAAGAACAAAGCGGCGATCGAGCAGGGTTGGCCGGAGATCCCGACGAAACAAGATTGCCATGAAAACAACCTGCCAGACCAAGAACCCACAAGGCCACAACCGCCGCCCACAACCCCCCCGAGCGGCCGTCCGTGTCCCCTCGTATGCGCGCCAGAATCCTTCAGGCCGGCAGTTGGACATGGATCGCCTGGAGCCCATCGGGTGGCACCCCTCCTCGCGTCTGCACCACCACAACGCTTGGCTTTAATCAGTTTGGGTTCCCCCCAAGTGGTCCCCCCTCCTTGCAGTTGCAGTGATGCTGCTGCTGCGCCCGCCTCCCGAACCGGACCCTGCCTGCAGTTGCGTTTTGCTTGGGCTTGGCTGCTACTAGCTTCAAGGTGTCTAGCCCCTGCTTGGGTAGGATGGATAAGTTCGTACCGAGCCTATCTTGGTTTGTGCCCGGCAGTCGACCACCCCCCGGACAATCCCCGGTGCAACAGTGCCCCGAAGGTAACCTCGTGGCCAAGAACTACTGAAGCACCCGTCGGGCGAGAGGAGCTTGAGCTTGCCCAAACTGAGCAAGAGTTCATGTCGAGCAACTCTTTCAACATCTTCATCGTCCCAAGATGCCTCGTAAGGCGTTGCGTCACGACTCGTTGTCACTTTATTCGAAACGAAGCATACATGCAGACCAGGCCAGATCGAGGTGCATTCACACTGGTACTGGGCTGATCAGAGGGGGGGGGACCTGCAGCTCCCGCATCCGGGATGGGGTTTGGCAGCGAGCAGGCAGTGAACAGAGCAACCCAACCCAACCCACCGCCTCCCAGGGGTCGCACTGCAACGAATACTCTGCTTCGTGGCCCCTCTCACCCCATCCAAAGAGAGCTAGCTGGCGGCCGCGGGATTCCGGAAGCCTCACAGTTTGGCAAAGTTCTGGCGGCCCCCAAATCGTTGCAAACAGGACAGGGGAACCCCTTCTCACAAATGCGCCCTGGTCATGTCAGAAACGGGTACGATCTGCCCCCAGTTTGCGGGCTTTCGACTCGAATACTCGTACTTGTCCGTTGTTCCTGACAAACGAGCCCCTGGGCCCTACATATCCCACCACCATACCCCTGCCACCACCACCAACATCACCACCACCACGCGCCAGGTACTTGGTCGAATACCGGGACAGCGGATGAGGCCCGGCGGCGACAGCGGCTCGGCGGCGACGGCGGGTACGGGCGGACACTGCAAAGGCGTTATTGGGCTGGCAAGCTGGCTGGCTGGCTGGCTGTGCTCCCCGAAAGACACCCTGCCCCCCTGCTCGCCCCCTCCCTTTCCCTCCCTACCCCCTCCTCTTCCTGTTTCTCCTGATTGATCTCCCCCCCTCCCGGTCTGGCATCCAACGCTCTGCGCACGCCAACCCGCCGGGCAGGGCGCCATGGTCGTTACCTGTGCCTTGGGCCTGGGGAGAACGGGAGGCTTGGTGCGCGGCCGGCCCAACAACCGAAATGCGGAGTCTGCTCCGGAATCCTCGGTGCTCAATTCGAACAAGCGCGCATGCCCGCCAAAAGGTCCCAAAGCACAGGACAGACTTGACTGGGTCTTAGGCGAGAGAGACGAGCCAGGCGCGCCATGACGGGCGGTTCTTTTTCCATACTTACCTTCATGCCCACCCCAGTCCAAGAGAGGAGCACATGCCATCGCGGGTACCGACAGGTTCATGGAAATGAGACGATGATGTCGGCCCATACGGGGTCTAGGTCTGGCCCAGCCCTCTTCGCCCGTCCCGCCGTCTGAAGGCGATGCCGGTGCCATCCCAGCCAAGTGCGTGCCCGTCCCCCCCAGTCGGCGACTGACATGGCTGGGCGACGCAAAGCCACCAGAGCCGGCGTGGCCGCTAGACACAATTAGTGCTCCGCTTACATCACGTCGCCGACACGGCCTGCCAGTGGGTTTGGACGCCTTGCCCGATGCGTTGACCAGCATCACCGCCCCGATGGACACTCTCTCTTGCCGTCCTCCCACCTACTGCCCGAGCTCGGGTTAGTCTTCTCCCCCCGCCCGCCGCGATCAGCAAGGATGGGGGGGTCCCCTGGTGGACTCGTCAATACCTATGGTCCCCAAGCAGCCCTGTGGGTGGCGGCACCCAGCAAGAAGCATCCCCCGTGCGGTAGCGCAGCCGCAGGCCCCCCCTTGAAGATTCACAGCAGCCTCCCAGCATGCTCTCTTCTCCCGAGAGCGAAAGTGCCCAACGCGCGCGCTTGTCTCTCTACTGCTCAGCACTCGTCCCAACTTTGCGAATACTGTCCACCTCCCCCCCGTTCCCTATCCACACACACACCCCCCTCCCCCCCCGTCAAAGTCTCTCTCACCCTTCCCTTTGACGAACCGGGTCGCGGGTGATGTCAAAGTCCCCTGGCGTGTGTCCTAGACGACCACTGACGCATCCGGCTGCGGCCACGCTCCAGCCTGCGCCTTCCTTGGGTCGAGAACCCTGGCCAAGCCGGACGTGGGAGGCGTGGAGGAGGCTCCGCTGACTTACTGCTAAACTACTTCTGCTTTCCCGGGAGGTCTCTCCCACATGTTCACCCTCTTGTACGCCTCATCACACGACGTGTACCCCTCCGGCACTTCAATCGATCGACAAGAGCCAGACCGACCGACCGACCGCCTTTGTCTCATCCCGTTCTTCTCCCGGCGTCTGGCCTCTGCAACCACGAGCTGGCCTAGCCCTTGTCTTGTCTCGCCCAAGTCGATCATCTCTGCCCAACAATAGCACACCGCAGTAAACCTTTTGCGCTTCCATGGCGGCCGTCTCGTCGACTCCACCACATCATCAACAACTCCAACGTCCCTCTGTCACCGAGCGCTTCGCTGCCACGCCGTGACTGATTTCCTCGACGCCTGCACAGCTGCCACCTATCGCCCTGGCTTGAGGGCTCCCGCCATTGGGCATCCAACGACGAGCCTCTGTACAGGTCAGGTCGCTTCGGCGGCACGTCCTTGTTTTGGTCCCTTCGCATTGCAGCAGCATCACCACCATTGCCACCACCGTTGCCGCTACCAGCATAACCGCCAGCCATGCCACCCAAGCGACCAAGCCAGGAGGCGTTTCCCGTTGAGACGGGCGAGGAGCTCGAGCTTGCCATCCATGGCGCCAAGATGAAGCTCCCGCGGAACCCCGCCAACGACATGAACTCGGACTTCTCCACGCAGGTCAAGAACCGCCTGAGCCAGTACTCGAGAACAGGCCAGGCCTGTGATCGCTGCAAGGTACGCGGCCCCTGCGCCTGCTGTCCCCCCGCGACGGCCAAATCGTCGGGTCGAGGGCCCGCTGACGTCTCATCTGTGCAAATAGGTCCGCAAGATCAAGTGCGATGCCCTGCCCGACGGCTGCTCCCATTGCATCCAGCAGAACCTCGACTGTTTTGTCACCGATCGCGTCACCGGACGGACGGAGAAGAGGGGCTACCTGCGCGAGCTCGAGCGCAAGCAGGAAGAAATGAGCGACCACATCAGGGCGCTGGAGAAGATGTTGGCCAACAACGGCATCGAGGTGAAGCCGTACACGCAAAAACGCCCCCGCAACGGGCGCGCGCCCCCAGCATCGTATGACTGCAACAACCCCGAGCAGTCTGTTTCGGAGACCAACGGTCAAGATTCTTGGTCACAAGCCAACGGCAACTGGTCGTCCACACAGCAGGACTCTGACGTTGCAATGCCGCCGCGGATCACCAAATCCACGTCCGACTCGGGCCCCGCCGACCGGCATCTCGGCGTCGGCATTGACAACGGCCCCATGAGCTCCATCAACGGCTCCCAGCTGTCAATCCTCGGCGCCACCATCGATGTCACGTCCTTTGACTGCGCCGACATTGACGAGCCGATACCAAGCGACCAAGGGTCGGTGCCGCTGTACAACAAGTCAATCCGCTCCTTCTGGCAGTCTGTGCATAGGGTCAACCCCCGACCCACGGTGACGCTGCCTCCCAGGAGCGAGGGACTGCAGTACGCCGAGTGGTACTTTTCCATCATGGGGCCTTTTCTCCCGTGTCTACACAAACCGACCATGATCAACCTGGTAAGATGGACCAACTCTTTCAAGGACGAGCCAAGGGCTAACGTGGGGGGTGCAGCTTAACAGGATGTATGACGATGAGACGTTCCAGCCCACAGTTCCCGAGCAGGTCGTCGCCCACATGGTCATGGCGTTCATCTATGGCCAAAAGGCCGTGCGGAATCCGGGCCAAGGCTCGCACGACGACAACGAGCGGTCCAACCTGCACTACCACTTTGCGCTGAGCAACTTCTTCGAGCTCACCGTTCTCAAGACGGTCGAAGCTGTTCAGGCCATGGCTCTGATCGCCGTGTACTGTCGCAGCTTCCCCAAGCCCGGATGCAGCTCCATCGTGGGACATCACGCGTTGCGTTACGCCATTGATATCGGCCTCCACAGATCATCCAAGCACCCTCCCGGCACGACGAACCTCAAGAACGAGATTAGGAAACGCACTTTCTGGACCATTCTCGCCATCGTGGTGACGGTCGATGGGCGCCTCGGCCGTCCCATGCCCATCA
Organism: Plectosphaerella plurivora; assembly: GCA_020726575.1. NCBI lineage: Eukaryota > Fungi > Ascomycota > Sordariomycetes > Glomerellales > Plectosphaerellaceae > Plectosphaerella > Plectosphaerella plurivora. The sequence continues at coordinate 1,302,807 of JAGSXJ010000002.1, read as the reverse complement.
CAGTGGACGAGTACGATATTGAGTTCCCTGAGGCCATGGCCGACGAGCTGCTCACCGACGAGGATGTCGACACGACACACAAGGGCCACTGCACGATTCACCCAGGTCTCGCCGGTTTCCGGTTAACGCCGCTCATGATCGACATGTACTCGAATATTTACAGCGTCAGACAAAGCCCAAACCGGTATCCCGACGTCATCAAGTACCTCGAACGCCAGCTCCAGCTTTGGAGAGAGGAGCTGCCCGAGTCGTATCGATCGAGCTCCGCAGAGTTCCCGCAGAGCGAAATGCAGATTCACCCAATGTACGTGCGGGTCATGGAGCTGGATTACCGGCTCTCGCTGCGGCATCCGTCGGTGGCCCGGACCAACGACCGGGAGCTATGCGCTGAGAACTCTCGCATCTGCGAGGAGACTGCCGCTGAGCTTCTCAAGGTGTTCAAGGTGCTGTCCGATATCAACGCCCTAGACACGACGTGGTACTCTGTCTCGGTCTACGTTGCGTCCATGTTCTCGACTTTGGTGGCGCACTGGGAGCGGCGGTCTACGGCCACAACCGCCGACATCAAGTCACTGGAGAAGGATATGGAGGATTGGATGAAGGTCATCGCTTCCGGAGCCTCCCTCCTTGGTCAGTAGCCAAGTTCCACGGCTTTTTTTTGGCACCAGCTAACAGTTCTCAGGCTCGAGCAGACATATCCACGCCAAGCTGGAGGGCATCGTGGAGGGCACAATTCGGTCCATTGAGAAGGACAGCATCCACAGAAAGAGTAGGTCAGCACCCGTGACAACAGAACCCACGCCCACGATCAAGCGGGAACCCGGCGCGTCGTCGGCAACGCAGCCCAAGGTCGGCATGGGCTACCCTCCACCAGCACCAGCACCAGCCCCCCCTACGCTCACTCGTGGAAGGGGCTCCTCAAGCAGCGGCAGCAGCGTCGGTGGTCACGGCGGCGGCATCAGCCATACACCTCAGACATACTACAGCGAGCCAGCGCCTCAACACACGACCAGCACACCATATCCGACGCTGGCGTATGCGCCGCCGTCATACGAGCCCAGCAATAGCTACATGTATTCGGCAGGGCCGCAGCCGCAAGCAGGAGGTGGCGGGGGCGGACCACCGGGCCCGTCAGATGTACAGGGCGGCGTCAACCCAGCGCCGCAGCTAATCGACTTCCCATCTCAAGCGGCGTCGCAGCACGTCGAGCCGTCATCAGTACCGGCGGCAGACCAGTTCTACTGGCGGCACAACGCACAGGGCTCGCACTGGCAGGAGTGGGCGACGGCCATCGCCGGGAACCAGGAGCAGTACGGCGCAAACGCGCTCATGACCATGGGCCGCGATCTTCACGTGCCTGCGACGACCATGGCGCCGGACATGGCGACGCAGCAGTGGCCGATGTTGCTGTGGGGAGGCCATGAGCAGCCCGGGGCGTGAGTCGGTTTGCTGACGCTGACATGAGATGATGGGCGACGGGTGCGGAAAAAGTACAAAGCTACCGAGACGGTGGCAAGGTAGAGGGAGGTGGCGTTTTACTGGAATTGTCTGATACCCGGGGTTGGCGAGTAGTGATCTTTGGAGGGAGCGTCAGCGTAGAGGAGGTTGTGTGTTTTGGTGGTGTTTCTGGTGATGAGCGTAGTTCATTTGGGCATAGGGGGGGTTCAAATAATGATGATTGTAATGGAAACATGACGGACAATGTGAAGAGGCGTGATGAGTGAGGCACGCTTTGGACGAGACTTGTACCCTGGTAAGGGGTTTCTTGACATCAATCCGGAATGGTGTAATGGTCAACATTTGTCGCTCTCATGCAGAGCGCCGACAGGCTCGGGGTTCAATTCCCCGTTCCGGAAATCATCTTTTGCACTTTTGCCTACCATATGCATGGACTGGGGCCGCCGCTTGGGATGCAGGTAGAAGACGTTGAAGTATCAGTTAGTGGTTGCGGTTCTTAAACATTCCCCTTTTCCCCGGGCATTGGTGATTACACCTCGTGAGGAAATATGCCACAGTAGTGCAGTCCCTGTGGAAAGTGGTGAAGACTGTTCACCACTCACACTCGACAGCAAACATATCTAGGCAGAGGACTTTATATTCTCGGTGCATGGATGCACTGACAATCAATTGTCTGTCTCGTACATTCGTGGCGTTCTCTTCTTTCCCGAAGTCGGTGCTATTCCGAATTCCATTTCTCCCTTCCCCTCCAATTGCAGGCGCAAGAACAGCTGGCAAACTCAACCAAGCGCAACATAGACTGCCACTTTTAAGGTATCAGCACTTGCAAGATCGCAACTCCTCAACAGAAATGCTACAGTCTAGTGTGATTTTGGGAGGCCAACCTAATAAAAACAGAGTACCCCGCCACCTCACGCCAGCTAACAGCAACCTTCCAAGTCGGCATACTCCGACATCGGAGCATGCACCAAAAAAACACATACAACACCGGGTATTCGCTGGTCGTCACCGACCCAACTACTAATCCAGCCCTCACTGGCTTGTCTATGGGAGAGCGGACGGGATCCCGAATTTTCCAGTGGGTATGGTCGTATGTGCTTCAACAGTCCCCGTCGCTTGTATATGAGGCAAATTGTCTTGTGGAACAGGCCTGATGCCTTGCGTCTGATTCTAAATTTCCTGACAATAATTGAAGAGGCAGACGTCAGAAAATCCTTGATCGACACACTTAGAAGAGTCAGCGATCAACCGGGTTCAATGTGGGGAATTCCAGTCCAGACCCATATGGGTGCAGGAGGTGCGTTGGGGAGTTTTGAAGAAACCCTGAGTGGAAGATGTATGTTGACTCCGCAAAAGCCGCAGTTTTCAGGGTCAGAAGAGAGGTCTTTGCAGACGTTGGCGGTGCGGCATCTCGTCCCAGAACTCGGGCAATCTTGGCATCGCCCGTTTGTGCATATTTGGTTGCGGCCACACTACACGTCATGGTGGTTAGAAGATGCTCTGATCATTCTCTACTATCCAAACACGTGCTGATTATCAATGGTGGCAGACTCACCTGAGTGCAGGAATCTCCGCAATTCTCCGGGCTGGAAAGGACGTCGATGCATTGGTTCGCCTGGACAGGAGAACGGACACATCGTTTCTGGCCAGCGGGGCAGTTTTGACAGGTGCTTCCCCCGCAGACTTGTCGTCCAGGCACTTTGAAGAAGTAAGACGTGGAGTTAGATATAATCCACCCTGTGTGAAGACAACGCCGGGGTTCAGAGTACTCACGATTTTGTCGCATGCGCCGCAGTTTGTACGGTCAACCCTCAAGTCTGTGCATATCGAGAACGTCGGCTTCCGGCAGCGTGAGTCAAAGCCCTGGCAAGCACTGACGCAGACACCGTTGACACAGTTCAACCCCAAGTCGCACTATGTCCCAAGACAACAGGGTTAGCACAGCCTGGTCCCCCCAAATCCAAAGAGGTCGGCTGGCAGAGCCGGGATCTTGACTCACCGGGCAAGTACAGCCCTCCTGTCCGGCTATGCAAGTTGGTTGACAACTCACTGCTCGACATTCGGTCCCGGAAGCACACTGAAAGAGGCTGTCAGTTGTTGTCCACAGAGTTGACCGCAGACGACTTGGGTCTGTGCTCTAGTCTTTACCTACCGCATTATTGCAACTTCCACAGTTGGTGTTAGTTGTGAGGTCGACGCATGTCGAGCCACAGAGCCCCTGAGGAGCCGTGCACGTCGGTGTTTTTGGTTGACAAGAGCCTGCAGAGCATGTCTGATCCGAAGTGCACTGATGATTGATTAGCAACTGAGTTGGACCTCCAGATAATTCGAGCGTACCGCGTTGTTGCAACGGCCACAGTTGGTGTTGGTAGTCAAGTCAACACATGTCGAGCCGCAGAGCCCCTGAGGAGCCGTGCAAGTAGGTGTGTTCTGCTGGCACGACCCCGATGAACACTTCTGGTCTGACGTACACTGGGTGCCACTCGGTTAGGGACTGATCCTGCCAACGACAGGAATTTGGGACGAAGCACTTACTACTTTGCCGCATGAGCCACAGTTGTTCTTGTCCTGGGTGATGTCGGTGCACTGGCCGTTGCAAACCTTCTTTGGAGATGGACATGTGGTTGGAGCATTGATGCAGAAGCCGAGCAGGCATTTCTGACCAGACTTGCACTGCGAAGGGGAGATGGATCAATCAGCATGGCTAACCTCTAGGCCGGATGATGTGGGCAGAGGAGATGGTACTTACAGCCTTACCGCAGGCACCGCAGTTGTTTGGGTCCAGGAGCTTGGACACGCAGGACGTCCCGCATCGGTAGAGACCAAAGGCACATAGAGGGTCCGGCGTCTTGCAGGAGCCGCTGACGCAGTTTTGTCCCTTGCCGCACTAGCGACCGGATTATGATTAGTTATGCGTCGCTCGTAAGAGATCTAGGACTGGTCATGTACCTTGATGTTACAGCCATTGCAGTTCGCCGGGTCTGTCTTGGTGTCGACGAAGGTCCGGCCACACCTGGTCTTGCCCCCCCATACAGGCCTGTCTGGTAGCGAGAAGCCCGCTGTCGCGGGGGTTTGACACGGCACATACCGCGCTATGCGCCAGGGCGAGGGCAAGGAAAAGAGACGTAACCTTCATGATGTATCCAGGAATGTCATGAATGAAGTGAGTGAAACAGGTGGCTGGAATGATGGACCTACGGGATTGTCTCTCGTATTAATACGCTTTAGCCGTGGCCCTGAAGCTTTTAGTGAAGTGATCTCCAATATCTGTGTCTTGGCGCTATTGGGACCCGTTGAGGCTGCCTGAGACATTCATCTGGCCAGCCCTCAGACTCTCGAGGTTTAGCCCATGGCCTGGCTTCGGCTGAGCCTCCGGCCTTGTCCCGTCCGGCTGGACTGAGAACCGATGTAGCGATCTGCCATCGGCGACCCCAGTTCTGTCTTAACTGGCGGCCGCTGCCTCATGAGCCTGGCCCTTTGTGTTTCAGATACCAAGAAGCACACGCGATGGGCCGCAATGGGAATGGGAGCGGCACGGAGAACCAGGACTCAGGAAAAGTCTGAGGTGGTATTGAAAACAGCAACTAGCACAGCTTGTCGACAGCTGCGAGGATTGCAACATCACAGCGCCCATATCGAGATCTGCTAAATGGTGAAGACGTCAATGACGACAAGTCCCTAGAGCTGCGGGCACCGGCCTGGTCTAGCAAAGTAGTCAAAGCAGATGTCAGACGAAGCCCCCCGCAAACTTGAGCTACCCCACGCCATTCTAAGGCTACGAGATAAGCATTTCAGCTGGTGAGTTTGGCTGAGAGCCCAAGCCTGTCACTGGTATGAAAAGCGGTCTGCGTAGCGAAGATCGATGCACTTGATTATGACGTTCGTCACCGACTTGGACCCTTCAGGCTGGAGGCGGTCTCCTGGAAGACGGGCAACCGATGAGCTTGTTCTAAAGCTTCTTTTGCACCAGGCTGGCTGAGCGCCAGCGGCAGGCTGATCCGATTGCTGCTAGACCCTGAACATTGTCGCTCATTTTCCGCCGTGGGTTTAATCGACGTCTGTCTACTAACCATATTAGGGCGTCCCGGGAGGCTCTCGCCCAAGCTTGGCTGGCCGGGTCTACTAGCTCGACCATCTAAGGACCCGGAAACCTCAACTGGGCATCATCGCGCTGATCTCAACGTCATGTCTGGTATCAAGGGGGAAAATTGAAATTGAAGCTTGCCGATCAAGGGCACGAACCCCTGAAGATGAGTTGGGAACACGAGCCAAAAGGGAGGCATTTCTGTTCTGAGCAGCGCCGTACTCTAAAAGATAATAGATGCTATCTTACACCATGAAAATTAGGCCTCATACCAATAACGGCGCTTCAGCGAGACTACCTAGCTAGCATTCCAGTACTATCATTGCAACCACGTCTGTTTACAAGATGGAACGCAGGATAGTGTAATCTACCTGGCCCTCTCCTCCGCTCCGTCTCGCCTAACGGCTCGTTGCGCTAGGAACATTGCCTCGAGCACGATGAATGCCTGGCTCACGCCGCCCACGTACGCAACCGCCCCGCTGAACATCTTGGGAACCGTAAGATACAGAATGGGCGAAAGGACAGAGCAGATAACTCCGATGACGAGAAAGAACCAGCTCCAAAATCGCGGTTGAAGTGAGGTACCGTTGGAGAACCAAAGGGCGACCGTGACTGGAATCATTCCAGCCAATTGCAAAAAGCTGGACTGGAGGAGGAACCCGAAATCAGCATCTTTGTAGGAGCCGATGGTTTGGTCTTCCAGTGTACAAGCATATGTAGTCAAGGCACCGGCCGCGATGCTGAGCAAGACAACCAATACCAGGACCGTGGGGTCGTACTATCAATGCCAAAGTCAGCGGGTTTGATTTCTATTGGATTAGAGCGTTGTTGCAAGTGTGGCTTACCTGACGGGAAGCGTCAGCTTCGATACGCCCAGGCAGGATCGCTTGTCCTTCAGCCCTATCCTGGTTGTCCTCCACAGCCTGGCGGTCAAGCCCCAAACGACGGCGACGAAGTTGGCCAGGAACGCCAGCGGCCGGCTCCTCCTGGGTGCCTGTCCACCGAGCCGCTGCGGCCGCTCTTTCCGCGCGGAGGGCGGCCTTGAAACTCGATATTGTCTCAGCCGTGGGCACGCCTCCCTGCTCCGAGATGGCGGATACTGCATTTCTGAGCAGATGTCAGTATCATGTCTTCAGTCTCGACGAAACTGAAGGACTTACATCGAATCTCTCAGCTCATCGGAAAACAGCACCTCTCGCCCATTTCCGTGAAGTTCTCGATGGATTTCATCCAACCCCTCGTCTACAACAGCAAACTTCTGAATCAAGGCGTTCATCATGGCCAGCTTGCCCTCTTCAACTGTGCTCGTGAAGCATGCAAAGTTGAGTGCCTTCTCCCACGCCTTACTCCCGGCCCGCTCAACCTGCCTTAGCCACAGACGCCACTCTGCTACTCGGCTTGGATCGTGCTGGATATGGCGCAGAATGCCGCGGCAGACATTCTCCCAGATGCCGTCGTAGGTCGCCAGCCTGAGGAGGTAGAGACTGATTTCCTCCGTGCTATAGTCGGCGTTTAGATACCTGCGTTTAGCGTTGGCAAGCACTTCGAAGTCCTCGCTTGTGACGGGGAAGGCGTCGGGATTGCCGAGGCTTGTCCGCGCCTCTCGACACGAATTGATCAGGAGATCGTCCATTCTGTCAAGAAGCCGAAGCATCTTAACCACCGTACTGCCGTTGGGTGGGCTGTCGTTGGCGCCTGCCTGACTCCCGCTTGAGCCAGATGCTGTAGACATTGTGTAGAGCAGATGAACGAAACGGGTAAGATTGTAGTCAAGGAGACAAACGAAGTGACGTACTTGTATACTGTTGAGGACTGGGCAGAAGAATGATGTCAAAGGGTCTCGGTCGAGAATCAAGACGAGATAGGGGGAAGGGACCAACATGGGTTCGTCGGATTTTATACACAGATGTGGCCGATGTCTTGCATAAACTGGCTTTCCGACAAGGCGGGATTTCGCCAATGGTTGACAAGCTTGGCACTTCACCGAAGTGTAAAAAAACGAAAAGCTGACCAGTCGTGTCCTGTTCGTATTGCTACTGTAGCCAGCCACTATTCAGCCTCACAAGTAGCTGAAAAGACCCCTGCTGTACAATGTTACACAGCCTGATGCGGCTTTATGCTAGCTACATGGGGTGACGGGCTCCGGGTCGGCATCATCGACTGGAACTTGCTCGAGAAGAACGGTATATTCTTCACTCGGTATGTATGTGCGAGGGTAGAGCTTGGGGTTGTTCCGAACATAGCTAACCTTGGACATCATCAGTCCTTCTGACCCTCCCCGTGGCACTGAGATGCATCCGCAAGTCCAGATAATCACTGAACAAGCTCAAAAGCATAGGCATTGGTGCGAACATCGGGTCGCACCCAGAAGGTAACCTGGATTGGCATGTTAATGAAACTGCAACGGAAACCTAAACGACAGAAAGACTCCCTTACCTTGTCATCGACCACTTCGTGCTCATAAATTCCCAGATCGACAGACCCGCTAATTTCCGTCGACACGGATGGTCCGTCGAATCTCCTCGTCTGGACCTTGACACGGTTGCCCGTATGACCAACAGCCGAAAGCCCGGTGATGGTAATGTCGTAGGTTCTTAGACCTGCGATGGGACGCACCGCCGCGAGTACCTTGACGGAGCCCACGGTGGAAGAACGAGTAGCGTAGACCTCGAATAGCTCGTCCGAGGAGGGGGTGGTGGCGACGCGCTGGCCCGTCATCTCACGGACATAGTAGTCGTAAACGTGCCACTCCCCCGTGGTCGAATACTCGCTGGTAGTAGCCTTCTTCACGAGAAGGTTCGCCAGGAGGTCGTGCAGCTTAGAGGCGCTGCCCCAGTTGGCGCGGAGGCCGTGGATGTTGTGACGCTCCAACTGGGAGATGTAGAAGGTGCCGCCGGCAGGAGACTGCTCATCCACCTCCCAGGAGGCGTACTCGTTGATGACAATCTCCCTCTGGGGCAGATTGTTCTGCTGCCGCAGCACATTGAACTGGCCTAGTGATTCCCGAAGGTTTCGGTTCGTCAAGAGAAGGTGCCAGCTGTAGATGTCGGGGATGACGTTGTTTTGCGCAATGTAAGCCATGTAATTCTGCCACCACTGACTTCCTGATGTAGCCGGCTCGGACGATGATGGGCCGCTGATGCGAACGTCGGGCAAGTCTTGTCTGGCAGGACATGTGTCAGCCTCCTCAGCAGTGGCGGCCGTTCTTGGAGATGTCTCTCACCGGATTCTGTGGTACGTGCGGTTCCAGGTCGCAAGATACTGGTCCTGCGAGCTGCCCCAGAAATTACGAAGGTCGGGCTCATTCCATATGTCGATATCGAGGCCCTCGGTGGCGTCGTTGGCCTTGATGTCAGAAAACACTCTGTCCAGGAAGCTGTCATAGAGCGACCAGTTGCCATTGTCTCCAGGCCAATGGAACCCGTCTCCTTGGAGACTATCGGCGCCCCAGAGGTCGTGCATCAGCAGCGTGAAGCGACCGTTATACCGACGCGTGGTGCGGTAGTTGGACAACGTGGATAGCCATCGTCCCTGAGAAGGCCATTTGTCAGTACGTAGCAAGATATCGAAGTGCACGACTGGAGCTTCTCCACAAACCTCATACTGACCGGCAACCCAGCCGAGGGATCCGTCAGGGAGCTGGGCTCCGCCAGCTCGGCAGTAGTTCAAACCCATGCCACGAACCAGATCATCGGGTATGTCGGTGTTCGCAGTCCCGTCTGTGTTATCGGGGAATCCATAGATGATCCCCGATGCCAGGTGAGCGGGTGCGCCGGAAGGCTGGGCGAGGATTACGGTGGCAGTGCCAGCAGCTTGACCCTGACGGTTTTCAACGGCAAAGGCTGCAGCTCCATGAGCCATGATCGTTGAGAGGGCGAAGAGCTTGAAATAGGTCATTGTTGAAGGAAGAACTTTGAACATGAAGACTCGATGCTTGATGCCGTGGATACCATCAATCGTTGCCATGGGATCGCTTTAATATTTCATTGTCCATTGTGACCACCTCGTCTCTGATGTTGCATCGTCCATGGTCAAGATCATCACATCGGGCTTCGGATGATGATCAACGGTTGTCGGGAGTTGTTCCTACCCCGGATGCGGGGTATCGGGCGCTAAGACAGGGGGCCAGGGGTATGGACGTCCCCCATCGTGAATTCTGTGTGTCTTGACAGGGAAGGGATCAGAGTCCGGCGGAGGAATTTGTCTCCTCACGAGCTCCGGTGGAGAGCTAGCCTGTTCGGAGACGGGATTAGTAACTATATGCGGCCGAGGAAGGGCCTTTTACTGGCTCGGCTGGAGAGTATGCAGATGATGGCAGCTGATCAGTGTGCAGCCCGAGGGGTCCATTCATCGTGTCACTTGCAGGCTATTACCGCAAGACTCTAACCAGTAGACGCATTGCTATCTTCTCGGCACGGGCGGTTGAGGTGGCAGTCAGCGCCGGAAGTACATGGTCAGCTGGAACAGTCCACGGCGGCCGATTGGCACCTATACATGGGCTTGAGATAGGTGTGCTTCTGTATCTCATCATTGATATCATTCTCATCACGAAAGCTATGTCCCTGTTGCCCTCCTTCAACATGCACAATCCACCTCATTGTCTCCCTTTCCCAATTTAACCCTGCTTGATCAAAGATTCGTCGCCCTCAGCGTAAGCATCGACCTTGTACTTTGCAAAGTCGCGAGCCTTGATCTTGGCATCAAACAGAATATCCAGCTCCTCATAGGTTCTCTCCTTCGTCTCGGGGAGGCGGAAGAAGGTCCAGACAAAGAAGACGAAAGCGCAACCGCCCCAGAAAAAGGCAGTCTTGCCGCCCCAATCTCCGGCCGTTGGATTCAGCATGTACGGATTGACGACGTTGGTAACGATCTGGGCGATGTAGTACGCGATGCGACTGAGGCAGACGCTCTTGTTTCGCAGGCGCGTCGAGGATACTTCCGAGATGATGGCGTAACAAATCGGGCCCACTGTCAGGTAGTACACGCCGAGCCATGCCAGCATCATGCCGGCCTGTGCGTAGTTGCCGCCGGTCGTGTCGTTTGCGCCGACGCTGATGAATCCGACGGTCATGAGTATGGCCGTGAGTAGGCCCAGGCCCCAGAGGTATAGTGTCCGACGACCGAACGCTCCCAGAAGGTACCATGAGATGATGGTTCCCACGGAGGCGATTCCGAGACCGCCGACGGACATGTTGAAGGAGATTGTTTCGGGTAAGCCAGCGCGGACGAAGAAATAGGTCGGCGTTCCGCCTAGGACGGATCCGCAAAAAGGCTGAGCGGCAAATGTCATGCAGGCAATCTCGGTCCGGCGGCGGTCAACGCCCTTGAAGCAGTCAAGGTATGAAGTACCCTCGTCCATGGCCATCTCCAGCTCGTTGGTATGGATCATCATGGCCACCGTCTCCTTGGCCCGAGTTTGCTGGAGAGCAGAGCTGAGGCGCTTCACAGATTGCTCGGCCTGTTGGTACTGACCGGTGCGGACGTAGTACCATGGCGACTCGGGGGCGAACCAAAGTACTAGGAACAGGGGCAGAGGCCAGACCCATTGGATGGCGAAGGGAATGCGATATGCCCACTGCGTGGTGTTACTCACGAAACCGGCCTGCACCCCGGCCGAGATGAGCTGTCCCAGAGCCCAACAGAGGTTCACGTAGACTGATAGGTAGCCACGCAGGGCCATCGGGCAGACCTCAGAGGCGTACGCCGGCGCCATCGTGGCGAAGACGCCCCAGGGGATGCCGCAGAGGAACTGACCCACAAGGAGAACGGGCAGGTTGGGCGAGAAGAAGGAGATGAAGATGAAGCCGCAGATAGATATGAGAGAGGCAAGGAGAACCTTGCGGTAGCCGAATTTGTGTGTAAAGTGTCCATTGGCGAAAGCGCCGATGATCGTACCGACGCTGACAGCGTTACTGAGGCCAGCCTGCCAAGCGGCCGTGATCTCGTACGTGCCTGTGCGGTCGAGAAACTCGCCGTAGTAGCGGCGGAAGGCCGGAGAGGCGTAGAAGGAACCAATGAGGACGATATCGTACCCTTCCATGATGATCGAGGTCGAGACAAGGACGGACCAGAAGACGGCGCGGGGATAGCGGCGGATGGCTTCGCGGAGGCTCAGGTCGTGTTCCTCCTCGGCCGACTGCTTGGCCATGGAGATTTGTTTGCTTTCGGGGGCATGGTCGAGCTCGACGGCCGAGGCCGCCTTCTCTTCGTGGATGGAAGAGGCCATCGGAGTGACTTGGAATGGGGTCAGATGGAGGTTGGTAGAGTTGATACTCGAGAGTGAGGGTGCGAGCCAGCAAGGACGACGGCTGTGCATACTCCAATGATCGGCGATGGGCCAATCTTATGTAGGTCGTAGGGAGAATACGACGGTCGTGCCCTGCCCTGCCCCTGGTGATGATGCTCAAGCAAAGTCCCCATGGGGAAGAGGCTCTCCAAGTCCGGGGTCAGATGCGGGGAGCTTCCCCGGTCGAAGCTGCAAAGACACATCGAGTCAACTACCCCACCGGAGGAACTCTGAAGAGAATGCTTGTCAATCGTCCGGAGGGGATGAGGTTGCAGCTGCAGCTTGCCATGCGCCATTGCCGCCATGCCCAAGATGGTGTCAGCCACCGCTGTTGGACCTCTGTATCAAGCGCACCAATAAGTCGGCGTAGCTGCGCTCGATCCCCCACACCGGAATCCCCTCTCCCTCCATCTCCCCCAAATCGTTCGTCTGGCTTGACCGCGGTGGGGTGTCCCGCCCGATCATCAGTCGGCGTCCCTCTCTCAAGATCCTTCTGAGCGCCTCGGGTTCCATGATGTTTCCCACCCTCGACATGTGCGCCGACATCTTGTCTCCAAACCTGACGTATGTCTGCACCATCTCGTCATCGCATGGCCGGTCAAGATGGATGAAGGATGGCTCAGGGTCTTGAGGAGAGCCATGGGCACTGCCGTCGTCTCCAGAGCGGACGTCAGTGGCCCTCGTCGCGGGCCCAGTCTGCCTCCTGACAGATTGCATGGTGGTGCTATATGTCCAAATGACAAGGGTGGCGATGTAGATGGAGAAAGGCTCGAGGAAGCTGTTGCTGCTGTAACGGCGAACATGCCACAACAGGGCCCCAGCGTGAATGATGGCGAGCCGAGCCTTGTACTGGTCGCGCAAGGCCCACTGTAGGACATGATACCGTGACCTAGCGAGCTTGGCATGATTGAGGGACCCATTCGACGAGTTGTTTGCAAACGCTCTTGAGAACGTTTGTATATGCTGCGTCGGTGTCAAGATGAGCAACCGGGCCAAGTGGAGGTGCATAATCGTTGGATGCTCCCAGCCCGCAGCTGTGGCAGCTATGCTGTTGGCATCCCAGTGGAGAATATCCAGGCAGTCGCACGCAATGTTGCGCCATTTGGAGAGGATGGGACGAGACGGTGGCCACGATTCTTCTGCAATCTCTGTCTTGGAGCGTTTCTGGATGCTGGCGCTGGGGGTCCATGATGAAAGAGTCGTTTGGAGCTGGTAGTTGGCCTCTTTTGTCCGACGATAGATGGAATATATCAGGACCTGGGTGGCGAATTCACTCAACCTCGGAGGAAGTTTCTTCTCCAAGTAGAGAATTTCAACTGCTTCCAGCAGCGCGACTGAGGGCGAAATAGCACATGAGTAACGGGATGAGATCTCGGCGTTGAGGTTGGGAGACGTACCTGACTGTGATCTTTCTCTTATGATGTTCTCGACCGTTGGGTGGTCCCACACATCCTCTCTACATGGTAACTCGACCGTTGCATCGCCCAGCTTCATCAAAGGTGGGCACCCGAACTGGAAAGCTATCACCGAGTCGAGCAACTTTGGAGACGTCAGTTTGTCAACCAGACTCAACCTTGTCAGATCATGCCGGAACAGCAGAAATGAACTCACCCAGATGGTCAAGCCAGTTCTGATTCTTTCTTGCTGCACCAACCAGTCGCGGACCAGGCCGTCTTGAGGCTCGTCGACGCCATGAGCGCATCCACCCGGGCCAAGCAAGTCCATACTGAGACAGGCCTGGACCAGTCGTTGCCTTTCCATGAGACCTTGGTTCATGTGGAATCTTGTTCCTGCGTGGAGCATGTTGATGAGATGTAAAACACCGGCTTGTAGAGTCGGCAAGTCGACGAGTGGACTGTGCAGGTCGTCAAGGCCGGGGACCCAGAGTTTGTGGTCGTCTTTGGCAGGGCCGTTGAATCGGCGCAAGAGCACCGTCTGAGAAAGGTCCAGAAGAGTTCCCCTGATCGTCAGGTTCTGCTTCCCTGGGGCATATCTGGTCCCCATGGTTACGATGACGAGAAGCAGAACCCAGTCTTCTGGCCTTTCAGGCAGTGAGGTACCCCGGCGGAGAAAAGGCAGTGTCGGGTGAAAATACTCGAAGTAAAGCCGCACGAACAGACGGACCTGCGATATCGAAGGAAAGCCGCCCATGTCCACTGCAGGCGGCGGTTGCCAACCCTCGGCTCGTAGACCACGGAGCAGGTTCTCGTACGACGTGATTGAGACAAGGTTGTTTGCTGAGATGACGTCACTGCTGGGGGCTGCGCTTGGAATAATGTGTTCGTTGACACTGTCGCTCAAAGCCGACACGGCAGTGACACTGGAAGGTCCATGAGTCGCTCGGCCTCGGAAAGGGGCCCTGGCCCCCGCCCCTTCGACATAGAACCTTCGCTCGGTCGACGTTGAGGGAGTAGAATCTTTGGTGCCATCGGTTGGGGCCGATGCATGCTCATCTGCGGCATCTGGCTGCCGAGGATGCCGTTGCGTAGGAGACTGAGGAAGTCTCGGACCGTAAGAAGAGCAAAACTCATCCGTTGAAGCATTGCTGTTGCCCTGCAGCTGCTCCTGGACACCAAACAGGTCCTGGGGCCCCATGGAGTCGAATGCCGTGTTGTCGGAAGTGAACAACGCGAGCTGGCCGGCCCAGTCCAACATGCTCTGATCCTCGGGAGACATCCAGTTGATGGATGAAAGACCAATCGTCTGGCTCTGATAAGTCGCCGGAGGTGGGAATGTATATGGGTCAGCCGTTCCTCCATCTTCCAGGGTGCCAAGATCGATCACCGGTGGCCGATGAGAAGTGCCGCCGACCGGTATCCAGCCGGCTTGGCTGGCGATGCCCATTGCCGACGACGGAAATGAAGGACGATCGCCCAATACCGCCGTCTCCATATCGTTGAATGGATGCCTGGGGTCCTGAGATAGAACATCGATGTGGGTGACTCCGAGTGGACGTGAGATTGTGTCGGCGAATTCGCCTTGCTCTGGGTTATACTGTCTCGTGACAGACGCGCCAATGTCGCCTCGATCCTCTTCGGGGATTGCATCTCCAGAAGACGACGCCTTCCGCTTTCGAGCCATGGGATAGTCGCACTGCAGTTCTCGAGAAACGCAACGTCCACATGGGTCGCCTCGGGAGCAGCGCACGCGGCTTGCCGCACACTCCCTGCAAGCTCTTGCGTAGGGCCCTGGACTTTCGCCGCTGCTTTGGTCGTGAGTGGCGATGTGGCGACTGAGAACATCTCTACGTCAAGCGATCAGATGTTGGAACTGCCCTGAAATGCATAGGGTGTGATGAACGTACTGTCTTGAGAATGCTTTTCCACATGTCGGACAGGCGAATGGCTTCTCGCTGGTGTGGATCCGCAGGTGTCGCGTCAGGTGCTCCTGACGTTGGAAGGACACATCGCATACTTCACATTGTATCATGGAAAAGGCTACGCCAGAGCGGCTTCGCTGAGCAAAGGTGGGCGATTCATGAAATGGGTGTGTCGTGGCCTGACGATGGCGATGATCGAATGGCGACGAGGTGCGGAGAAGCTTCAAGCTTACAGCGGGGGATCTTCTGGGGGAAGGATGTGAAGGGGCTGGCCGGTCCATGTCACGGGGGCGGAATACGCAGCTCCCCAGTGGGCAGAGTCGTATCTAGTGTGACCCCGGACAGGGTGCGGTACGCATTCTTCACAACAAGCAAAAAAGTAAAAGCAGCGGGGCAAAAACATACAACACCGGGTATTCGCTGGTCGTCACCGACCCAACTACTAATCCAGCCCTCACTGGCTTATCTATGGGAGAGCGGACGGGATCCCGAGTTTTCCAGTGGGTATGGTCGTATGTACTGGACAAGGGCGTACCGCCGCTATACAACGCCTATCATGTGGTCGACACCTCCTGGGTATACTTGAACGGTACGGAGGAGACATGTATGGTTGACAGTAGAAGGATTCAAGACTTTGCCCTCTTCAATGAATGAACGATGTGAAATTGAGCAAACGGAACCGTTACGTCCCGGAATATGGCTGTGACCCCGGGGATATCCGAGTCTCGTAGCGCAGCGGTTCGGTTGCCGGTGCTCGCTGCTCTTTTCCCGGCGAGCTCATCTCATGTGCCTTCATGCCTGCCAACTCCACAGCGACAATCAGTCGACACGCCATGGCTGAGCCAAAGAAGCGCAGCATGATGTTGATGGCATCGCCAGGACTCAGGAAGAGGATTGATGAGAACCAACACGTCCCGAGAAGGATGTGAACCGCCAAGGTAAAGGTAGCAATGTTCAACAGAGCGGCCATCCAGGTCTCAAACTCGGGCATGTCATCCGCCCTCAATGTTGGTCGCCGGGACACGCTCGTCGTTAGTTCGCGCATGATGAGGCTGCGGGTGCCGGTTGTCTTTTGGGGGGTTGTGCCCTCGGTTCCCATGGCGTCGACACCAGGGTTGTACGCGGTCGATCCGGGATTGCGAAGCGGCATGAGCTGAAAGTCATCGTTCGCCCCGTGCGGACTAGAGTCAATGCTCCGGGAATCACTGGCCGCGATGTTCCCGCGCAGGTGTCTGGCGACGACGGAGAATTGGAACGGCACCGCGACCACCAAGTACACAAAAGTCAGGGAGAAAGCCCAGAGCAGTGGCAGGAAGTAGATGGTGCACTTGAAGCTCATGATGGTTCGGTCCCCCAGGCGTGTAGTGAGGTGTAAGATGTTGAAGAGGGAGGCCAACGCTAGGAGGTACTCAGTCAAACTGACGAGAATACCCCAGTGCGTGCTGCGTATGCGTGGAACGAGCCTTTCCCCCTGTACACCGGCAAGGATATGTGCGGGCGAATCAACCGTGAAGAGACGATCGACGGAAAACCCGCCAGCGCTCATTGCGATGAGTACGGACAGGAATGGCCGGCGAATCGAGAGGAGCGAGAGCTGGGAGATGGATGGCCCCAGCATGGACAACATGGCTGGGAGGACGCCGAGGAAGATGGCGGCCGATGACATTTTGGCCTTCAGGCTCTCGGACGTGTTCTCGAGGATGCAGTCGAGGTGGGCGTCGCACGTGTCTGTCTGCAAGTTGCGGTAATCGGCCAGGTAGGTCGCAAGGCTGGTGGAACAAGCCTCGGCAGAGGTGCTATTAAAAGCATAGCCGTAGCCGCTGTACCACTCGCTGAAGCGAATCGGTGTCGGGAGAGCAAGCAGATGCGACATGGTTGTCCGGGGCCGATGGGCCGCAGGATCGATGGGGGCGCGACTTGGGATGTGTGATGCTGGGTGGAATTGAAGAGGAGAGAGAATTTTGAAAAGATGGATCGTCGACTGCGCTGGCCTGACGTATCCGTGCAGGCACCCCTGCCAGTCGTCCAAATGGGATCATCGCGCCAAACAGGAGATTGCCCTGCTCTTCAAGTTACTCTCCTTCGCGTAGCCAATCTCTGTGCTTGACGCTCGAAGGATTCCTCCGGTCAGGGGCGAAAGCCTAGGGTCATGACTGGATCACATCTACAAGCGTCTCAATTGGCAGGCAGGCAATTTGGTTTGACAAAACAAGCTTCTTTACCAAGATTCAGTGGGTGGGCAGCTAACGGCAAAGTACAGGGGTATCAATCAGGGCGGAGGCGAGCGGACTATTTAAAGCATCGTGCCCCCCCTTCAGTGACGGAGTCCCGGCTCCAGCAGCTCCACCATCCCCTTCTCCTTGCTCGCCCTCTTCGCGTCTCGCTTCATTCGGCCGGGGTGGACAATCGTGTACAGCACAGCAATGGCCGCGATGAGCAGTGCGTCGAAGAGGTAGACGAAGATTTCGGTCTTGAGGATGAAGCCGTCTTCTCCCTGTAAGTATTCGATGCCGCGGACCAAACTCCTTAACATCATCGTGGCCGTGACGACGTAGGTGACGATGAAGTACTTCTTGGTGTTTTGCAGGTGCGGTACGTCGAAGGACCTCCTGGGCGGATAGCGCTTGGAAAGTCGGTGGATGTTCATTGTCGAGAACAGGAAGAGTGTAAGGGCGACGAGCTGTGCGATCAAGCCGCCCGTGATAAGGGTTCTCGCCAGTTTGATGCTGTCGGGGTCGCCAGAGGCTGGCATGATGGAGCCCATGACCTGCGTTATGAAGCAACCAATGTCGACAATGACGTAGAAAAAGGTGGTCAACTTTGGTGGAATGCTGAGATGCTGGCGTAGGTCGAGGGCTTTGATGAACGCTCCGAGTGTCATGTACACCGTTGCGGCCACCAAGGGTGCCATGCCAAGGATGAGGAGGTTCTGCATGATGAACGGGCCGGCAATGTTGGGCTCTTTATTCGCCCTAGCTCGGCCATAGTAGCCAAATGCTTCTCCTGGTGGATGTTAGTTGTGCGACGAAGCTTGGGGATCGGGAACCAGTACCAATGAGGCCAAGAATCAAAGGCATGAAACGCCATGCTCGAAGGTAGAAGAGAAAGCCAACATGCACAAGCGCTGCAAGGCCGAAAACAACGACAAATGACCATGCGGCTGGGGCATTGGGTCGGTAATGGTAGAAGATGATCTGTGTCCCGTTGACGATGGGACCGAAAGGGGCTTCGGTGGTGCTGAAATCCACGGACATGGTGGCGTTGAAGGGAAGACTGGTGGTTGATACAAGGTAGAAAGGACTCCTAGGCAAGGGGACTCGATCCGACTTAAAAACATCTCTTCGACAGCTTGCCACATAATCTACCGTGGCTTGGCCACGATCGACGTTGCGAAAATGACATCGCATTGTCCAGTTCGGCGACACCGTCAGGAGCAAAGACAGGAACTGACCAGTAGAATCGTTTACGCGTGTGTTGTCCCGAGTTCGGGTTGCGAAACCGCAGCTGGACCCGCAACAAACCCGACATTTTACGCATTCAGAGATCCGACATGCGGAGCTTCGCACTTGTCTCCAGCCCCTGAGCCACCCCTAGCCACAGACTTCAAGGAAACACTATCTACAGTTGACGACATACCTGCTTGTCGCGCAGAGCACTTTTTCAGCTGGGAACACCTGCAGTAATAAGCTGCTTACTGTACTCGTCGCATGGTGTGTGCACGAAGCCGTGTTAGGCAGCAGCGAAGCGTTGTTTCAAAGCTCTCCCCTATGTTGGCACTAGACGAACCTGTCATCGAATGTCAATAGGGGAAGCAGGCAGCAGGGTGAGAAGTATTTAACCTCAGGCTGACAAGTTCAGATGATTCAAGGAGAAGTTCAGATCATGTTTGGCATATGTGATTTCAACAGCCAAGGCAGACCGAGGTCTTGATGAGAAGGCAGGCAGCTGTCGGACATTCGAGTCTTAGTCGACCATACGGCTTCTGGAAGAATGATTGTGGAGAATCAATCAATCAGTCGGCTGCCTGCCGACGACGTGACCATCAAATGTAAGAAATTAGCAAACCCAGGGGCCCGAGGCACCGTTCAGGAGGATATACTCACCTCAGAAAGCAGGTGTCCTTGATTGAAACATTCCAGGCTGTCCTACTGACTTGCGGAGAACTTGGTGTCTGTTGACTGCTCACCATATACCTGGATTTCCCCGGCCAGAGTGGGCAACTCCAGCAATATACTTGACGCAAACAGCAACTGGGCCGCAAAAGCGTCACGGAGCATGCCGAGCTCATGCTTTCACCTAGATAAATATTAACTGTTCCCGTCCCCTTTGATCCCAATGGGAACACTTCAGTACATCTTCAGCCTCCAACAAAATCAGACAACTCCCACTCTTTGCATATCCCGTGCCCAACATGGCCTTCAAGTCACTCGCCATCACGTCCATCTTCGGCATGGCCGTCTTGGGATCGCCCGTGTTCACGACGAAAGACACAATCTCTATCAAGGTCGTCGGAGGATCGAACGCCGAGGCGGGGGAGTTCCCGTTCATCGTCTCCCTGCAAGGATCGGAAGGGCACTTTTGCGGAGGTACCCTTTTGGACGCATCGACCGTCCTCACCGCAGCTCATTGCGGCGGCGAGTCTGATGTAGGAAACCTAAGTGTTCGAGCCGGGTCTCTTGTAAGTTTTCGGTAATACAGTTTCACGACATCTTCCACTTACACCATCAAGGACCGGACCACTGGCGGGCATCTTATCCCAGTCGCCTCCATCACTGTCCACCCCGGCTGGTCCGACCCATCGGAACTTACGGATGTTGCGATCTGGAAACTTGAGTCTGCACTCCCGGACGACCCTGCCATCAGCTTTGCGCACATTTCCCCGAACGGGACTGATCCTACTCCTGGCACTATGGCCACTGTCGCCGGCTGGTACGTCAAGGTCTCGTCTGTTACAACGTTGAGAAGCCAGAGCTAACGATTCTTCTCTCAGGGGAGCCACTGATCCTACCGTCGAACAAGACACCTCTCCCGACATGCTTCTCAAGGTGGATGTGCCCATCATTGCCCGCGACACTTGCAAGTTCTGGTACAGAAACAGCACATACTCATCCGTCAACAACGACATGGTCTGCGCAGGAGCAGTCGGAGGAGGTCGTGGATCTTGCTTTGGTGACTCTGGTGGTCCGCTGGTGGATGCCAGCACTGGCAATCTTATCGGCGTTGTCTCGTGGGGCGACGACATTTGTGCCGGCCCCGAGACGCCTGGTGTGTATGCCAGGGTGGACACTCTGCGATCTTGGATCCTTCAGACAGCTGGACTTGTCAAGGGTGGGAAGAAATAGGTTTTATGATATTTAGGGGATCCAATTTGTACAGTTAATGCCCAGGAATCCAGCCAGGCGCGTCGCAGGCTTCGGAGTTCGCACCAATACCACGATGTCCGCGCCATTATCGAAGCGCAACAGCACCTTTACTGGATGCTGACAACAGCACAAGAACCGAAGCCGTCGTTGCCGTTGATATCCTGACGAACCTGCAGCACACACCGCTCGCACTTGACGTCGGGAACCTGGATCTCAATGTCGTGGTTGCCGCGCGGGAACGAGTTAGGAATGCCACCATTGGCGCCCTGCAAGTTCTTGGTGATCTGCGCCACCGTGTTGAAGTTGTTTCCGCTGCCCGAGGTGTCGAACTTGACGCTCAGGGGACCGCCGCCATCGCCGTTGTCAATGTTCCACGTGATGGTGCGCTTGCTGCCGGCCTGAAAGGTGACGGTAGCAGGACCGCTGGTATCGACGCCTTGGCCACAGCTGTTGGTGGGGATGCGGATGTTCTTGAAGGGGGTTGTGTTGGGCAGCGCGGCGGGGGAGAAGAGCTTGCCGTGGGCATTGGCGGAGGCGGCGAGGGCGATGAGGCCGAGGAGGGTGGCGGAGAACTGCATCTTGAGTGATGGATGGTGATGAATGAGGGTTGGGGTATTGATCGGGTGTTGACGGACTGGGTAAAGACTGAAAAAAGTGCGCAGCACTGTAGATACAAGAAGCGAAGGGGAGGAGGTGGTATGTGTTGAGGATGTGATGAAGAGGATGAGGAGAAGGACGTTAGGACTTGCAGTAATTCAAGCGCCTTATATATTCGCCCCTTTACTTCAGAAGCCGTGAATAGCTACATAACGCTGGGTTGCATCGTCGCATGCCAGTCCCGATGTGGTCGCCGTGTCCAGGGTCTCAAGCAGGATGGGTTTTTGCTGGGGTCGTGTCTGTATTCAGAACAGTGCTCCGGGGATGCTTTGACTCTCTTGGCTGGCCCACCCCACTGGACAGCAGCGAGTGCCGTGCAGCCGTTCTGGCGGTTTAGGCGGTCGGAGGACCCGGACTTGAGACGAATGTCACCGGCCAAGGCCGTCCCCTTGAAACCAGATCTGGTAGGGGACAACTCGCTTGCCCAAAATGGTGTCTGTTGCTTCCAAAAATGAACTAGTCATGTGCTCATCATGGGGTCATTTTCACTGCAATATTGATCCGTCAAGAGGAGAAGGGCCGTGACAGGAGCACGGCGAGGTCAGGGGGTTGGGTGCCCCGTCGGCGTTGAAACAGCAACGGATCTACTGGCCATGTAAACCATCCTGCTCGAGAGCTTCATGATGGCATTGATTCATAGGGCTGTACACATTTGTCATGAGACATCGCAAAGCCAGATCGCGAAGACAGACCAGTTGGTTCAGTTCCTGGCGACATGCTGAAGGCCGTTGTACATCGCGGGGCCAGATCATCCCGATCTTCGAGAACCGTGCTGCACATCGCTCTCAACCATGGGCAAGAGGGAAATCTTCCCAGGGATGCAGCAGCTGCACCAATCGGAGTCGCGTTGGTCATCGTGACATGAAGTCTGTCCACGTGTGTCAGGGGGTGAGTTGAGACGAGCACGTCGCATCGGACGCTGCGCTAGTGATTCGTGCTGGGGTCGGTCAAATTGCAGTGCATAAGGGGGTGTCTCTTGGCGCGCCGGCCAGCCGCCGTTGCGGAGGGAATATTTGGTAGATGGCGCGGGCCTGGAGTCTGGCAGTGATGGAGCCATGGTTCAATCAGAGCTGTTGTGAATGGGATCGAAACGGGCTCATTACTGGGATGAGGGCTGTTCAGCCGCCAAGGGCCTGTCAGGGTGCGGTCATAGCCGAGTGAAGGAGTCCGATCACTGCGCAACTGCTGGAAGAAATAGAGGTAAACGGCAGTGCGCCAGTCTTCGCAGGTAGGTCTGAGGTAGTGTACAAGCTGAACGCTGACCTGCCATCTGCTGGATGGCCAGGTCCCAACCCTTATATAGCTGGATCTGCAGGCTGGACCCAGCCTGTCTGCTGGATCTAGCCTAGCTCCTATCCAGGGTCCTGACAGGGCCACCTTTCTCCCCAGTTCTCTACGTCCCAGAACCATTGCAGAGCAAGGCATCCAATCAGTGCATGCATCTGGCCGGTGGTCATAGTTGGCGGCGTGCGTAATGCGCATGTCATTTCCCATGCAGTGCGACTCACCCAAATGGCCCTGCCAACTTCCGATCAGCGCTGATATCTAGGTTTGCTTTTGGGCCAAGGCTGAGAGGGCTGTCGTTTCTTATTGTAGCGCCCAAAGCAGGTTAGTCGTACAGCCTGATGGTCAGATGTTATCGATGCAGGTGGTTGTGGTGTGGCCCATCGAGCAAACACATCCTCAGCCTGATCGTCCAGCTGAACTTTATGTCTTCAACGAGTGGCTCGCTCAGACGCCGTGGCTTGATTAGACAGACAGTTCACATTCCTGGTGTGCATCCATGAGCGACACTAAGGCAGGGGCAGAAGGAGGTGGTTGGCTTATCCGCCGTAGCCTGATATTCTGCGTGTCGCTATTTCTATAACTTTCGGTGGCCCGACAATGGGCACTTAACTTGCACCAGTCTCTACTTGGGACACTTATTCTGACGATGGCATCTTCGGAGACATCCACACCAAACGCTTACGACTCAGCGCCCATGATGGAGTCGTCGTCGTCAATCCAAATGCAGGACCAGGTTGCCAGAAACAACTCTCTGAGAAGAACTCGGCAGTCCGAGGGCCATTTCACAGAAGAACTACCTGTCAGGTTGGGGGCTTTCACCTTCCACAACATCTCGTCTCTGGAGAGCAACAAATTCATCGACCCCTACAAGCCAATAGGCTCGGTTGACAACAAAGCCGTGGGGGGACAACCCGCACAGCCCACGCAGCCTACACCGTCCACGCAGCTCCCACAGCCTACGCAGCCCATGGACAGAATCAATATCCCAAACAAGATCATCTCCCTTCGCGGTACACAAACAGAAGAAAGGCTCACAGCCCTCGCCCAGTTATTTGGGCCAGATACGGATATCTTGCAGCATCATGTCTTGACTCAGGGTATTCTTCGAAAAAGCAGACCTTCAAAGCACGACCACTACATCACAATCAGGTTCATCAGCATTGGTGTATTTCCGAATCGCAACCACAGACTCCCCTTAGCGGCCGACTACAAGACGGAGAAGAAGCTACAAATAAAGCTCGCGTCTCAGCTCGTGCAGCATCGGCAAGCCTGTCAGGAGAAGGGCTGGGAGGATGTTGCCTGCTATCGAAACATGACTCTCCACAACGACAGCACGTTCACAGTCGAACAACAGGTGACCCTCCTAGCGCCCTACTCAAGCAGCTACGACTGGTCGGGCGTCATGCTCAGTGACTTTGGCACATACAATGCAAAGAAGCTCGGCGACTATCCGTGGGAGAAAGCGGCCGAAGGCGACCAGACCGCCCGCTTCTTGTCGCCCTACACCACCAACCTCGAAGGTTTCAAGTTGCCACATCGACCAGATCCATGGCGAAGTAAGATGTTTGGGAAGAGCGAAGAAAAGCTTGTGTTTCTACAGGACTTCTTTGTTTTTGCTGGCGACTTGCTCCAAACATCTTCTGCCTGCTGGGGCCACGCATTGGGCTTCTTGCGCCATACACTCGACAACTTGCCAGAAGACCCGAAGGTTCAGATCCTCCGCATCAGTCGAGCGACAGAGGTTCTGGATCGAGCCGACCGCTTCTTCGCCGCAGTGAACCGGTTCCTGAGAGCCAAGACCCAGGAAACCGAACACATCATCAACACGCACCAGAAACATGGAGCGTACCAGGAAGAGGCGAACAGAACAGAGTGGATCGACAAGAGGGAATCTTTAATGAAAATCCTGGCATCTGAATTTGAATTCCTGGCGACCGAAGCAACTGAGCTGAATACTTGGTGCAGGAACGCCCACGCCACGGCCCTTTCACAGGTCAACATTCAGATGGCGCAGCAAGGCCTTGTTCAAGGGGAACGTATTCGAACAATCACTTTCCTCGCGTTCTTCTTCGTCCCAGTGACGTTGGTTTCTTCCCTGTTCGGCATGAACATCAAGGAGCTGTCCGAAGGAAAAGAACCCGAGATATGGCTCTACTTTGTTTGCGCTGCAGTGGCCACCAGTCTTACCATTCTTGGCGGCATCGTCGTCCTATACTGGCGGTACATAGTGGAGGAGGTCAAGAAGCAATTGCAGTCGGAATCTGTTTCACCGACACTACAGGACCCCAACACACAAGACACGCCCGCGGGTCGAACTACTTGGTAATGGTGCCGGATGGACGAGCAGAATGTGGTTAACTGGATACTTGTTTATACATGCTGTGTGGTCTTACAACTCTCTATATCAATACGTGTATCGGAAGTTGTGGTTCTCAAGATCTGTCTGGTCCGACTTGTCTGCCTCCAGACCAGCTTGCACCGCGTCCTTAGGCTTACCGTATCGTGCATCGCGCCGCCTGTTCTCGGCCACACATAGCAGGTAGTACGCCAGACCAGCCGCTGCCATGACAGCAAAAGCACACAGCATGCTGCCGATTCCGAGAGGGTAGTAGGGCGCCTGCTCCTTGCGGAAGAACTGAGGGCCAATGATGTTGCCAACGGCTGAATTGAGGTCAGTTGATAGCATGAAACACGTGGAAGGGGATCACTGACCATAAACCACCGCGATAGAAACACCCATGAAGCTCTTCTTGGTGGCGCCTGCAGTATTTGACGACGAAAGACTGAGCATGAAGACCCACGGCACATTATAGAAGCCCATGATGTACACGCCAGCGAGGGAGGCGTTCCTCTGCGTGGCAACGTCGAGCGTGTGCACCATGATTGCGCCGGCCATGCCAATAAGCGAGGCCGCGACCCAAAAGATGCAGCGCATGTTGTTCACCCAAAAAGTGATGGCCGTGAGGACAGCGCCAGCCACCATGGCGACTGCGGCCTGCGGCGTGGCCATGAGCACCGTCTTTGTGCGGGAGAATCCGTAGCCGGCAATGATGAGGGGGTTGAAGTTGGTAACGCCAGCATTGGCAACGGCGTACCCGAGTCCGCAGGCCCAAATGCAGTAGCACTTGGGGTCGCGAAGGGCCTCGAGGATCTGGGCGGTGTTGAAAGCCTGGAAGGTCAGTTTCATGAGCAGGTAGTCAAGGAACGGCCAAGCATACCTTGTGCTGCTTGACACCGGTTTGGTTTTCGGCCAAACGGATCATGGACAGCTTCTTCTCCTCTTCGGTGAAGAACCATGCCGTCGAAGGAGAGTTTGGGAGCGCGAAGAAGACAAGTGCCCCAGTCAAGACTGTCACAGCTCCGTAGATGATGAAGATGTACTGTTGAATGTCAGCAAATGATCTCTTGACGCATGATTGGTGCTCTGACCTTCCAAGTAGACAGACTGCCTTCAATTCTGCCGATGGCATAGGACAGGATACCGCCAAAGACTCCCGCAAACGTGTTGTACCACAGCGCCGTCCGGAGTGGCTGCTCTTCTCGGCGGTACCACATGGAGTTAACGATCATCATGCAAGGCAGCACTGCAGCCTCAAAAACGCCTAGCATGAAGCGGATGGCTGCAAGGCCAGCAAAGTTGTGGCACACGGCCATCAGACACAGCGCGATACCCCAGAGAACAAGGCAGACGCCGATGTAGCGGCCAACGGGGATGCGCGTCATGAGGTATAGGTTGGGTGCTTCCCAGAAGAGGTAACCAAAGTAGAAGATGCTGCCCAGCCAGCTGTACTGCTGGCCGACGAGGCCCGTGTCGTCCTGGAGACCGAAGACCGCGGCGTAGCCGAGAGCGTTCTATGGAGATTAGCAAGCGTAAAGGCTTATTGCTCGGGGGACTGAACTCACCTTGTCAAGGAATGCCAGGGTCATACTGATAACAGCCAGCGGCGTGACGACGAGATCAGTCTTGAGGAGGAGTCGCCTGGCTTGCGCCTTGGTCAGCTCTTGTGTCGGCTCTTGTGTCAGCTCAAGTGATGCCGAAGCAGTCTCCTTGGACGTCTCGGGCACATCGCTCTTGGTCGAGGGGAGGTTCTCGTGGGCAGACATGTCGGGAAGAAACAGCAAGTGTGGTGATGAAGCTGGCGCAGTGTTGCAAGCCTGCTGATGTCACCACATCTTCGGGCTGAGGCGACGTCCGTCCTGATGTTTAAGTACAGGAGTTGTCGCTGAAGCTCTTTGCTCTGGCAGTCTTTCTCAGTGATGGCGTGCTGAGGGAGGTGTGGGGAATCAGCCTACGAGTCGTGGACGCTACCGAGGAGGCTTCGGACACCACCGAGGACCGTCAGGGGCCAGTGGGCGACGGATTCGTGGACGAGGCAGAAGTCCTATCTGCTTATCGGTTGTTGCGGGCGCAGGTCGCATGAAATTCTCGGCACCCCAGTTGCCAGGAGGCCCTTGCAAGCGCTGTGAACTTGGAAATTTACCCCTGAATTGACGCTACACTACCCCCTAAATCTTTGACTTCAGGAAGCTCATGTCCCTGACTGCCACCACCTCGGCCTTGATAGCGTCCCTCGGCCTCTCCACGTCCCACCGTACCAGTTCCTTGTACAGTTCCTGAATTCGCTCCGTCAGCGCCCCCCGTTTCCCATCCCCAATCACCCGCCCATCGACCTCGGTGACGTGAATCTGCGAGGGGAACGTGCCAGTGCAGAAGGCCTCGTCGGCGCCATACACCTCGGTCAGCGTAAAGTCAAGCTCTCGGACCACGATACCCGCCGCGCGGCACACATCAATCGTCTTCTGCCTCGTGATGCCCTGCATCTGGTTGTCTTTCGTCGGGGCCCAGACCTCGTCGCCGCGCACGATGAAGAAGTTGACCGAGTTGCACGTCTTGACGAACCCGCGAAGGTCCAACATGAGAGCCTCGTCGACTCCCATCGTGTTGGCCGTGATGCAGGCCTGCACGTCGGTGGCTTTTGAGATGTGGTTCCACTGCTCGTCCTTGACGTCGGGAGGGCCGCGGCGCACCCACGTCGTGGCGAGGCGGAGGCCCCGGTTGCGAGATTCAGCTTGCACGGCCTTGACTTCAGGGATGATGACGATTAGGGGCAGGCCAATGTTGACCTTGGGGTTTTGATACGGTGTCGACTTGAGGCCGCGACTGACGACGAGGCGCATGTGGACGTGTTCATCATCGCCCATGTCGTTGGCGTCGAGAGTCTGGTGAAGTAGATCGAGAAGGTCGCCCTTGGTGAGGCCGAGGTCCATGTACATGGCCTTTGCGGACTGGAAGAGGCGGTTGATGTGCTCGCGAGCGAACTGGACGCGGCCCCTATTGGCGCGAATGCCTTCCTGGAGGATGTTAATCCCCAATGGGGGCACAACGCGGGGAGGATTCATACCCAGATGCCGTCGCCGATGAGAAAGTTGGAGTCAAAGACCGATACTGATGCTTCAGCGCGGGGCACGAGGCGGAACTCGCCCGTGACACCGTCTCTCATGCCAACCTAAAAGGACATATCAGAGCTGAACTGATACTTCGAAGTAGATCAACTCACCAGAATCGACTCATTCTTTGCGTTGGGAACCACATCGTGGCTTGAAGATGCTTGACGTGCGGGTGCCATTGCGATTGGATCTTTGGTGCTGAAGTCCGATCTTCTTGGTGTTATGTTGCAAGTGAGACGCAGTCCGGTACCAGTGTCAGTCCCGTCACGTTTTCAATCCTGGATATCACGACATTCAATATCCAGCGGACGTCTCAACTTTTCAGGAAACCATCATCTCCGTCCTCTCGGTGGCGCCCGAGCTTGGTCTGGCAGATGATGCATCCTCGGGCGAGTCCAGCCCCTTATCTCGGTCTGAACCGAGCCTAAGACCGCCCGCGATTCATGTCCGAGGCCTATCTGCCGAGCACGCAATCGCTCGTCATCGGCGCTGGCTATGATGGACCCCACCTTGCACCCGGACGAGACCGAGAAGTACTAAACATCTCCCAGCCCAGTCCGTCGGTCTCCTCGGAGCGAGCCTCTCCCCTGGAACTTGCCCTCAGCATGGACCATGAACAGACCCTTCAGCCCTCCGTTTCCAAGGCATGTTCCCGTTGCCATGCCCGAAAAGTCAAGGTCAGTCGGGGTTCGGGAGCTCCGAAACAGGGTTGTGCTGACAGCATGAAGTGCGACCTGAAAGTTCCGCGGTGCGCGGCATGCACCCGTCACGATGAGGAGTGCAACATCACTGAGTGCGTCGCATATCCATATGCTGTCGTGCATATGCTCCAAACAGAGATAGCAGATCTCAAAGCCAGACTTGCATCACAGTCTGCAGTGCCGCCCGCACCCCAGATCGTGCAACGCGAGCAGTCAGGTTGGACAGCCGGAAAGGAGGCCGAGGAGGTTGGCATCCTCGCCATCGGTGGTCCGAACCGCCATTCCGAGGACAAATATGGTGTGCTTCGCCGTCAATCGCCCCCTTTCAAGACTAACACATGCAGTCGGTTCCGCCACTGGATCGACCTTTGCTCGTATCTTTTTCAAGCAACTCAACCTCGGACCTTCGTCATCTCCTGACCGTCGCGGGAACAGCCTAGAGGTTGACCCCTCCAGCAGCACAGCTTCGCTTCCGCCATGGCAGACAGCACGCTTCCTGCTCGGCCGATATATTGCCCGCATCCATACTTGGTGGCCTTTTCTCCCCCTTCCACACCTCCGCCGCACAGTCCAACTCGTCTATCAGAGCCCTGCGCGAGCCAGTGATGGCGACAAATTCATTGTCTTTGCCGTGCTCGCCCTTGCGAGTGCCGAATGCCAGGATGATGCCGAGTATCAAGCTCTCATGGACCTGACTACCCCAGATGCTTACTTCAATATGGCGGTCCGCTTCTTCGCAGCTCTTCATGACCACCCCCGGGATCTCCATGGCATCCAGGCCGTGTTGCTGCTGACGCTGTGGATGCTCGGTTCCAGGCAGCCAGGGCATTACAACGATCTATGGCATCTGTCACGGTACCTCATGTCAGCAGCTATTGAAGCTGGCCTTCATCGTCACAATGTCGATTGGGGCTTCTCAGCGGACGAGCTCGAGACGCGGAATAGGACGTGGTGGTGCATCTACACACTGGAACGGTGAGCACCTGCATTACCTTAGTCCACCCTTACTGCTTGCTACTAACCATGCGTCGCAAGGCATGTTGCTGTTGTGACCGGCCGTGTTCTCTCAGTACGCGACCACTGCGTGCACGCCCTGCTACCAACCACTCGCAGCTTCGACGCTCTGGACCCCAGCGAAGCGTTGGCGGCACCCGTCTTCCACAGGCACTCCGTCACGCCCTTTCGGCTCATGATTCGGCTGCGGCAAATTGCTGGACGAATTCTCGAGTCGGTCTACATTGGGCGCGGCCCCGATGGAAAGGCACTAGCCACATCCTTTCAGCAAATATGTGCGGCATCTGACGAGTCGCGGCGGGATCTAGATGCCTGGCGCCGCGACCTTGGCGAAGCAGGTCTCAAGCCATCCCGTGAGCACGCTGAAATGAAAGTTGAACATTGCCTACTCCAGCTCCTTCTCAATCGGCCCAGCCCGACATTCATGGTACCGTCAGGGGCCATGGTTGCTGCATGCTCGAGGGCGGCATCGTCGGCGGTGAGACAGTGGGTGCGAATCGAGGCTAGCCATGGTGTAGAGGCTGTGTGTCGGTCGTTCAGACAGCTGCACTCGATTCTTCTCGTCGGACTGGCAGCGCTTTACTGCGACTGGTATGTTGCTCTTTCGGCGTCAAAGGCGATGACATCTGACAGTGTATCTAGGCAGTTCATCGCCGTGGCAAGAGATGGGGCCACCGGATCGGCACGACACAAAGACGATGCCAACACATGTCTCCGTCTCATACGTGAGGGAATCGTACCTCTTCAGATACCCGAGTTGAAGAGATATGGTGATTTGCTTCAGGCGGTCAAGACCAAGGTATATTCTGCCTCAATCCTGACGAGGGCAGGACCCCAGCCAATGGCCGAGCCTTATACTGTTGGGTCGGTTGATACCAACGCTCCGGATCTCTTCTTCTCAGGGGACAAGGGTGTCGAGATGTACATGAGCCACGTGTCAAGCTTCTTTGACGATGGTGTTTTGGATATGGACGAAGCGCTGACCGCATGGTATGAAGCCGTCATGGAGGAGATTCAACCGCCGGCTGGGGTTACATGAGGAGACAGGGAGGAACAGTTATCATTTGGCACTATGCTACCTGAATTGCCTCAGATTTCGACCTGATCAAGTGTGCCTTACTTCAGGTACCTTCGAGGAGACGTCTTGCTCTTCGCTGCTTGATTCGACGGGGGTGTTGACGGTGACCTTGTCGCTCGCTGCTGCGGCAGAGGCATCGCCTTCTTGTTGGGCCCTCAGGCGGTCTCCTTTGACAACAAAATACCAACTCGTTGCGACAGATACGATTGTGCACGAGAGTAGGCCGATGGATGTCGCGAAGCTCACTCGGTAGGTCGGGCCAAACTTTGGCTGGTAGATCTGGGGACCGACGATGCCCATCAGCTGGCACGAAGCCTACATTCCCACAAGTCAGCAAAGTGTTCCTTTGGACGCCTCTGATCCTTCTGCATGATTCGATGTCGCTTACGTTTGTTATTCCAATAGCCAAGCCGGCAGATGTTGTGCCCCGTGCAGCACGGATCCGCTCTTTCGGGGCATTGTCAGTTCAAGTCCTGACTACGGGTGGCAGGTCGGATCACTGCGTCATTATGAGTTTTTCAAACATACCTGGCCAGATGATTGGGAAGAAACTCTGCGATGCGGCTGTGGCGATCGTAACAAAGATGTACTTGGCGATGGGATGACGGACGGTGATGAGCAAGATGTAGCAGACGATCTGCACAGCCTCGACACCAAGTCCCGCAACCCAGGGGTTGAGATGGCCATGATGGATGAAGAATGCCAAGGTGAGGAGAATAACGAAGACGAGGGTGAAAGGCGGCATCGTCATTACCTGGGAGATGGCGGTGCCTGTGCCAGAGATGCCGAGCTCGTAGATGACTGTGGGCAGAACAAACGAGATGCCCCAGCCACCGATGCCATGTGTGATCCAAATCATCAGAAATGGTAAGAATGTAGGATCGCGGAAGAGGTCCTTGACTTGTTCGAAGTTGAATGTGCTGGCTTTCATCGTCGGCGCCTGCTCGGGGAGATCGTTGATGATGGCATTGCGCTCAGGCTCAGTGAGGAACTTGACTGTTTCCGGGTCTGCGACTCGTCAGATGGGAGATCGAGGGCCGAATGAGAAAATCTTACAGTTCGGGAGGTAGAAGAATGTGTATACCGCGCAAAGGACGGCGGGGATACCCTCTAGAATGAAGAGCTGTTGGGGCGTCAGCCAGGGAACTGGGTGCATCAGGGAGGCAAGACTTACCCATCTCCATCCGGCAAGACCACCAACACCGTTCATGAAAGAGATTGCGTACGCTGAAGACTATAAGCTTTCGACAAGATGAGGATCTGGGACAGGGTTCTTGCCCAGCAAGCCACTAATCGTGCCCGAGAACATGCCGCATGCGTAGAAGAAGGCCTATCATCTTGGTCAGGTCCGCTTCTTGACGCAATGGCAGCTTTAACGTACAATTCTGAGGGGCAGCTTCTCGGTGGGATACCAGAAGCTCAAGTGATATCTCGACTCCAGTCAGCATGGAACCTCTTTCACGTCTCTCGACTTCTACTCACAGTACTCCTGGGTAGAATCCAGCCTCCGCCGCTCCCAGAAAGAAGCGACAGGCTAGGATACCAGCGTAGTTCTGCGTCGCACCTTGACACATTGAGATGATTCCCTGTCACTGATTAGCATTCGGGTGATTAGCCTTGTCACATCTGATCCAAGACACGTACCCAGGTCAACATGATCCTGCTCATCCACACCGAGGGAGAGAACTTCTTGAGTGCCAGGGTTGCCACAGGCTCGAGGAACATGTAGGGGTAGTAGAAGATGCTCAGAGCCCACGCCCATTGCTGACTGGTGAGGTTGCCCAGCTGTTTTCGGATGCCGGTGCCTTCCTCCAGATTGATGATTGCGGCATTGCTGATGTTGCTGACGTGGATGCGCATGATGAGGTAGACGAAGGCGTACCACAGGAGTAGCCTTTTGTCCACCTTGTGGTGGGCTTTTCGAAGATGATCCTGCTCATCGTGACCATCATCGGTGCTGGGAGTTGATGAGACGACTTCCTTGGAAGACCCCATTCTTGGATGAGGGATTGCAAAGACAGATGATCAAAAGACGGAGCGGAGGGAGGCAGGGTGACAGGTGTTGCTCTTTGACGTCGCGATATATCAAGACCAGTCATCCATCGGGCTTGCCCCGACCGACATCGGGACCAAAGCCCCTACGTCTTGCTCAGATTTTAATCAAATCTCATCGAATGCATCCTTCATGTCGCGAATTTGGGGGTCTAATCACGCCATGCAGATAGATGTAGGCGGAAGTCCCTCCTGGATGCGACTTTGGGAGCGCCTCTCCATAGCTGAGCGATCCGGTACGGAGCTTCCTACGTACCATGACGCAGCAAGTGACAGGAAGATCTGCAGAAACACATGAGCGAACCAGCTCCAGTAGGGTCAAAAGCCGTTGCGGTTCGTCCATAGCGTCCAGCCATCTCAACATGCAAAGCCCTTCCGGCTTGGCATGCGGCCTCGGAGGACTCCCGACGTTGATCGTTGAAGACGACGAATAGTAGCTTGAAGTTTTGTAAGATGAACGTCAAGATATGGGCCGTCTAGCAGTTGAATGGCGGGGAGATGGTCGCCGCGTGGTCGCAATTGGACATGGTGATGGCGTGCTTGGATGACGTGCTCATCCAGGTAGCGCGTCTACCAGCATGACATGCAGGACGTCCGGACAAACACTGCCGCGAAGATCATCGAGATATAAGACACCGAGTCAAACCGCGGGGAACAAGTGTACCGTTAGTTGAAATATCGCGTGGATCAAAGCCATCACAGACATCTCGACCAATTTCAAAGATGGCTTCTGCATTGTTGATAGAAGATGCCCCGTCCGTTTCGCATTGGAAGCGACCAGAGAAGACTACCCATGACCTGCCCTGGGCCGACATCAAGGTCATCGACCTGAGTACCTTCGATGAGCCGGGCGGAAAGGAGCGACTGGCGGAGGATCTGCGAGAAGCAGTGAGTGTTTTCAAATACCACAGTATCGATTCCAGCGGCAGATGATCCTCAATGTCTCTAGGTGCACAAGACAGGCTTCTTTAGCTTGACCAACACTGGCTTCACTCCAGAGGAAGTCCAGCGACAGTATGACATTGGGCAGGGGTACTTTCGCTTGCCCGTGGAGGAGAAGGGCGATCCCAAGTATCGGTGTGACTTTGCACAGGGAAACTACTTTGGATACCGTCCGGTATGTACACATGACGACGAAAGTTTCAAGCGGATTGCTGAATAATATCCAGGCGCATGAGAAGAAGATTCAGAGCACCGATGTCCTCGACAACGTCGAGTCAGTGAACATCCCAAAATTCATCTCTCACTACGAGAAGGAGCCATTTCACCCCTTCTTCCATCCTTACAGAGCTGAAATAGAAGCCTTTTCTCGGGTATGAATCTCTCATCCGTTTCCCACACCCTCGGTGGGACTGACCGGATCTCATCAGAAATCCCTTGAGCTTGCGAGCAAGGTCTTTACCCTTTTTGCCATCATCCTTGAGCTACCCGAGGACTACTTCTCTTCTCGCCATGCCTACGAGTCACCAAGCGAGGATCATCTCCGCTACATGACCTACCACCCTAGGCCTCTTGCCGATGATCTCCGAGTTCAAAACACCTGGTCACGAGCCCACACCGACTTTGGTTCCCTGACCCTTCTGTGGAGCCAAGATGTTGCTGGCCTTCAAATCAAGACATCATCCGGAGAATGGAAGTACGTGCCGCCTGTCGACAACGGCATCGTGTGCAACGTCGGCGACACGCTTGACTTTTGGTCAGCGGGATACTTCAAATCAACGACCCATCGGGTGCAACGACCCCCGGAAGATCAGGCCCATCTCTTCCGCCAAGGCCTCTTCTATTTTGTTCGCCCAGGGGACAATGTCGACATCAAGCCAGCTCCATCGCCGCTGCTTCAGCGGCTTGGTCTTGTCAAGGAGGGGGATCAGCATGGGAAGCCGGTGACTGGCTTGGAGTACGTTCGGGAGAGAGTCAAGGACTACCACAACCACCAAGACTACGCCGATAAGAAGGGCAAAAAGTTCAAGATGGGAAATCTGGAGATTGAGGACGAAGCAGCATGAGATAGA
Organism: Plectosphaerella plurivora; assembly: GCA_020726575.1. Lineage (NCBI taxonomy): Eukaryota > Fungi > Ascomycota > Sordariomycetes > Glomerellales > Plectosphaerellaceae > Plectosphaerella > Plectosphaerella plurivora. Next base: position 1,268,048 of record JAGSXJ010000002.1, on the reverse strand, counting down.
CGTGGAGAACGAAGCAGACAAACATGAAGATTACCCTGCCTTCACCGAGGTGACCGAGACCATAAGTGCGGGGCACTCAGCGCAAGATGGCCCGAGCGTTGGACCCTTCGCCCTTTTGCCCCTGCCCCTGACGCCGGCCTTTACCCGCCAACCCGCCCGCCCCCAACGGGTGTGCCACACCTCAGCCACGCGCCAATCGCACCTGCCAACAGGAACCCGAGCCCATCGGTCAATTTCGCGTTCGACCCGGCCCGAGCCTCACACCGTTCCAGTCCAGTCTCGACCCATTTTACGTGTCGCCTCATCTCAATTTTATCCCCCTTTCCACCGCCGCCATCGCCCAGGACCCCTAAGACGCCGTCCGTCCGTCCACTCGCTCTTTCGACATCCCCATGATCCGGTGACGCGTTTTGTTCCTCGACTTTGAATCGCTCGCCGACCCAGCAACGCAATCGCAGCCATGGAGGAGCTCAAGATCGCCTCGGACCTGACGGTCCAGGACACGACGGTCATCCGCAATCTTATCGACGATGTGCGCCGCTACAGGGACCAGGACGTCGATCGCGACCGCGATGAGGGATACGCCAGCCACGAGTCGTCAGGCAAGCCGTCGCCAGGACCCGATACGGATGAGGATGAAGAGCCGAGTATGTTTTGCAGCGTCCCCTCCCTGGATTGATGCACTTGCTAACGTCTTCCAGCCTGCCGTGGCGTTCTGCTGCAGCGCGATGAGGCCGACATTGCCCAGCTCAAGCGCATGGGTGACCTCGCCAGCGACGAGTTCGAGCCTAGCATCATGTCATCCCTCGACCTTCGCGACATCAAGGCGCGGGCGCCCACGTTTGTCTACCGCTTCATCGTCGAGCCTTACGTCGCCTGGGGCCGCACAATGGTCCGACACGATACGGATGTCATCATGCTCACCCACCTCATCCTCTACCTCACCACATCCGTCGGCAGCGCCGCCATTCTCTTCTGGCGCCCCTCCATCGTGCACGGCCTTCTGCACGCCATCATGCAGGGTTACTACATGGGACCCTACACACTCATGATGCACCAGCACATTCACATGAACGGCATCCTTGCCAAGACACCGATCCTCTCCCTCGTCGACAAGTACTTCCCCTACGTCACTGACCCTCTCATGGGCCATACGTGGAACGGCTACTACTACCACCACGTCAAGCACCACCACGTCGAGGGTAACGGACCCTTTGACCTGTCCTCCACCATCCGCTACCAGCGCGACGACCTCTTCAACTTCCTCCACTACCTCGGCCGCTTCTACTTCTTCATCTGGTTCGACCTGCCGCGCTACTTCATCGGCAAGGGCCAGTACCGCACCGCCGCCCGCGCCGGCTTCTCCGAGGTCGCCAACTACGCCTTCCTTATCACCGTCACCCGCCTCAATCCCAAGGCCGCGACCTTTGTCTTCCTGCTGCCCGTCATCTTCATGCGGATCGCCCTCATGGTCGGCAACTGGGGCCAGCACGCCTTTGTCGACGCCGACGAGCCCGACTCGGACTTCCGCTCCAGCATCACCCTCATCGACGTCCCCAGCAACAGGCACTGCTACAACGACGGCTACCACACCTCGCACCACCTCAACCCTCGCCGCCACTGGCGCGACCACCCCACGTCCTTCTTGCAGCAGAAGCAGACGTATATTCGCGAAAAGGCCCTCGTCTTCCACGACATTGACTACTTCATGATCACCGTCCGCCTCCTGCGCAAGGACTACCACCACCTCGCCCGCTGCCTCGTGCCCATGGGCGACCAGATCCCCATGTCTATTGACGAACGCGCTGAGATGCTGCGCCGCCACACGAGGAGATTCTCCGAGGAAGAGATTCGGGAAAAATTCAGCAGCTACTTCAAGAACAAGTGAGCCAAGGGGGCATCGTGGGGGATGTACAGATACGCGATTAGAAATGCATGGATACTGGTTTTTGGGTCTTGTCCGTGCATGATTCCACCAGTGGAGCGTGAGGAGACTGGCTAAGCGGACAGGGCAGACTGGTCGCCCGGGGTCCAGACGCCTTCCACGCCCATGTCGCCTGTGCCGGCTGAATCCCGTCTGCAGCCAAGCTCTAGAATGACTGGCTGCATAGCCTTGTGGCAGTGCGCCCATTTCACCGAGATGGCCAAACGGCGTTTCCGACCAAGACACGTCGGGCGTCACAAGGAAGGTCATGGGACTGATTCTTATTGCCGCACCTCTGTGAGATTGCGTATAAATTCGGCACTTGCACAGCATCCAAAGCCGCCTTGATCTCTCCACCCACCCACTCAATCAATCATTTACCACCAGAGCAATTGCCATCTGCCTCCATTCAAACACCTCTAATCTCTTGCCACTACCGCCATGGGTTTCGGAGACAAGATCGTCAACGCCCTCAAGCCCGTCCACGAGCGCCGCGCCGAAGCCAAGGCCATTGAAGACGCGAAGAACCCGCCCAAAGAAAAGTCGGTCGAGGACGAAAAGAACGACCGTAACAAGAGGCCGGTCACTGACGACCCCGACGTACATGCCAAGGCAGCGTCAGGGGGCGCAGGCGTCCCCGCAGTCTGGTTTAGCTGAAGGGTTGGAAGGGAGGCGTGAGGAGAGACGGAAGTGATAGCGGCAGGCTTTTGTGGAGGTCGTCTGTGCTGGTTGGCACCCGTGTTGAGATCCAGCCTGTGTATTTGCTTGCAATACATGGTGGTTTGCTGCTGAGTCATTTGTTGACCTAACGATTTCTCTTGCTGGACCCTTCGCGCAAGCCCATTGTCGCCCCCAGCGCCGGTGCTCACATCATGCTGGAAGGATGTCGAATGTCGGAGTTCATCTTCAGGTTCGGAGGGGCAGCCCTGGACGCTGCATACCTAGGCAATAACTTGTCACGGCATCACATGTTCAAGTGGAAGATGCGATGATTGTATGAGACCTCTTTATTTCCAAGCCACATCAATCGATGCGGTAAGGATATTGACATAGCTATTGGTGAATGTCATCTCCATGAGACGAGTTTGGTAGCTAGGCGTAAAGACCCAGTACCTTTCACGAAATCCAAATAGCCAGACTAAGCTCCAGGCTTGCCATCAGGACCAAGGCTCTTGTTGACCACGAGAGCCCCAATAACCCTAGAAGAAATCTTCCAGCCTTCAGTCGTCATCTTGAGTCTGTCCGACATGGTTGACCACATCCAAATTCCCGGCAAGCCCATGACCATGGTTGCTTCATCGGCCGTAACTTTGTCAGCCTCGGTCGGCCAGACATGGCGGAGTAACAAGTTATTGTAGCGCACAACGACGCCTCCCGTTTCTTCGTCTCGGTCGACGATATGGTTTGTGGCATGTCGGCTAACCCCGGGAATCAAGGGAGGGTAGTCCTTGGTGATGAATCGAGTCAACTCCTCTTTTCCTTGATTTACACCGTACGCATGGTGAACCGAGGCGTCCGGAAGGAAAGCTGTGCTCATCTTGTCCGTGTCGAACTCCTCGAACAAGTAGTTCACTCGATTGACGAAGTCAATCGCTGACGAGCGTTCCTCGGATGTGACGTTGGATGAGGTGAAAGGCGAGAGCGGAAGAAACCCGTTGTTGGCGTTTGGATAAGCGGACATTGTGTCAGGAATGATGGAAACCTTGGGTAGAGATGGAGAATGTTTGTGGCTTGATATTTTCTTGGTTCCCTTCCACTCACTGCGCCGGCTTTTATGTTGTTGGGGTCAAGGCAACGGGATTCTTTGGACCCCGATTTGGCCGACAGCATATCACAGCTTACCAACAGTTCCGGGATTTTGACATAATCCAGCGAGTTTGGACACACGTGGTGAGTAAAGAGCGGACAAATTACATAAGGAAATAGTCCGCACCGCAATGAGTTTTCGGCCCAAGGTTCTCCAACGGAGTAATGCTGCCTCACTGACCCGCTTGTGACTTCGGTACCTATAGGGGTACACGGGAAATGCAGGGCAAAGGGGCTTACTAGCTCATAATAGGCCGCGCTTTTGGGTGCTTGCAATCTTGTGAACCCTTGTGCTGAGATAATGTAGCCAGGTGAGAACATGTCAATCATCGCAGAGGACGATGTATATGTCTTTTTGACTGTAAGTCCGGAAAGTACAAGCGAGGACTTCAAGATTGCCCGTGCGCTGATGGTCCGCATTGACAAGACTGTCTGTAGCCGTCTCAGAGATCCCTCGATCCCTGCACATCTCCAGCTAGGACTCCAGTCCTGGTCCTCCTGCTGGCCAGAGGCGCGTGGGGTGCCCCTTATCGGGGTGTTCTTACACATCTGGAAGACAGTCCCCGTTCGGGATACCGTCGTCCATCATCACTCATCACGACGTATTCACAGATCAGCGCAAGATTCACTGTCTCTGATTCAGCTTCAGAATTGCTAAATATCACATGGATCAAGATAGATATCGAAGAAGCACTGTCACAAAGCGTTTCTGTTGGTGTAAATGTTTTCATTGTCTGAATATGCAGCAAGGCATTGGACGCGTTGGAGTGGTGGCAATGGGGGCGGCAGAGGCAGGCATCAGGGAACAGGCTCGGGGGCTCCGCCACAAGCCGGAGGGTCACCGTGCCCACGGCATCCAAACCAATGCCTGCGTCTCCGACAACGCCAAGTGAAAGAAGGCTCAGTGCAAGGGATGGATTGAATCATCGCGCCGAATTTCATCCACGAACCGTCTCGATGTTGGCGACTTTCTCACCAGACTTGGCTTCCGCTTCATCCAAAGCTGTCGAGGATGTCTCGGTTGAAAGCTGCTCAATATGGTACAGAGGCTCGAGAGTGGCCGACTTGTCGAAGCAGAGCCAGCGGCGGCCGAAGTAGGGAAGCGCCTGTGTGATCTGGTACTTGGCGTGAACACCCGTAGGAACAGCAAAAACATAGTCCAGCTCCTCAAGGGTGCGCTGCTTGGTTTCGGGAACGAAGAGGAAGATGAAGACGAAAGCCACAACGTTCAGGCCGGCATAGAAGCCAAAAGCGCCCGCCTGTCCCAGCTGCGCCAGCAGAGTCGGGAATGTGATGGACAAGACAGCGCTCCAGAAGAAGCAGGTCGCTACCGCCCATGCCATACCGACTTCGCGGTGAGACAGAGGGAAAACCTCAGCGGAGTAGGCGAACGGCACAGGGCCTTCGCCTGCCGAGTAGAAGGCAGCGAAAAGGAAAACGAAAAGGGCCACCAGGGCAAGGTGCGAGGTAGCGCCCCGAGGGATCAGGCTTGAGAGGGAAGCGGCCAGGAGGCACCAAGTCATCTGGGGGAAGGTGAAAAGCAACAGGTTGCGGCGGCCGAATGTATCGATAGTCCAGAGGGCAGGGAACGCAAAGAGGAAGTTGACTAGACCAAAGCCGAAAGACGCAATGAGAGCCTGGAAGAATGTGAACCTGGGCGTTGTTAGCATATGTTTTTGCGACAGCTGTCTTCTGATCGACATACCCTGCCTCGTAAAAGATGGTGGACGAGTAAAAGGCGATTATGTTGATTCCACACATTTGTTGGGCAATCATAACGACAAATGAGGCCAGTGTGGCGCGTCTGGTGCGAGGAATGGTAAACAGCTCAATGAAGCGGGTGATATAGCTGGAGTTCCCGATAGCTGCGGCTTCGGTCTCGAGTTGGACATGGATGGCATAAAGATCGCGAGCGGCCTGCAAGGGACTGTTACGCAACTTGCAGAGAGACTTGAAGGCCTCGGGATAGCGGTTCTTCTTCATGTACCATCGGGGTGATTCTGTGATGAGAAGCAGTTAGACACGTCAATGGACCTCTCCGGCATTAAGATCACGGCAGAAACCTACCAGGACAGAAGAAGACGCCGATAGCGAGCGGCACGGCCGGGATGAAGGCTGAACCTAGCTGGAGTCTCCACGCAATGTCCCCGACATTGTAAACAGCCAGGTTGGCGGCCAAACCAACACAAATACCCAGGGCGGTGTACATCTGCCAGCTCATGACAAGGGCGCCGCGAATATTGGGAGGGGCGCTTTCGGCAGCGAAGACGGGAACTGTCGAGGCCTTGAGACCCATTCCAATGCCCATAAGGAGGCGATTGACGAGGAGCTGCTCCCAAGTTTGGGAGACGCCGGAACCGATGACGGGGAAGATGCAGAAGATGGCGGAGACGAAGATTGTGAGACGGCGCCCGAAGTAGAAGTTGAGCGGATCGCAGAGCCAGCAGCCAAACATGGAGGCGGCCATGTACGGGGCGGCGTTGATAAATCCGACAATCCAGGGATCTACGCCCGTCTGGCCGTGAATGCCGAAAGCAATTGGGAATGACAGATTGGCGCCATTGGTGCCCGTCTGGTCCCAACCCCTTGAGAGATGTCAGTCATCTGAAACAAAATCCTCCAGAATCAGGATCGCTTCGTAGACATACTGTACGGCAGCAGCGATAGAACAAATGATGACGGTGGCGTACAGCGCTTTGGGCTGACGCCATTTGTGGAGCGTTTCGTTGCGGATGAAAGTCTTGTCCTCTTCATCGAGCTCTTCGATCATTTCGAAGTTCTGGGGGTCTCTGGCAATGAGGGCCCCCTTCCGAATCAGAGGCGCATGCTCTGTCATGTCCTTGGTTGCAGCAAACGCGTCGACTCTGTCGAAGAGCTCCTGCTTGGAGAGGTGGGACAGGTGGTTGACAATGCTGCTCATGTGTCAGATGGACCTTGAGGGATGGAGCTGTTGAGAGAAGCTGAAATGGGGCACCCACATTGCATCCCTGTTCGAGTTCAACTCCTGTTTCGCTGAAAGAACTCCTCCCATTTCCTGATCGGACCTGTTGCCAGAAAGTCAGTTCTCCTTCTTTAGACAATCCCTAAGAGTGTCAGGGGCCACTCGACGCACCTGGAATGATCCCCGGGTGACATTTTCTGTGTGTTGGCCATGGCTGTAACTCAAAATATTCCGAGTCTGAACTTCCGTGGGAACAAGCGCGTAACGTCGAACGTGGTGGAGTGTGAACTTGGATCGAGGCCTTCAACCGGCGATTGTCTTGAACTCAATCAATGAAGCTTAGGAGGAATCAAATAATGTGTCGGAGCATGTCCGACACACCTTTATATATACAAAGAGGGGAAGACAAGGGGGAAAAGGTCTGTCCATGCTGACGCTCATGAAAATCGACACTGCCGTCCGGGGTGCCCAGGGGGGGGCGGGTCCGGTTTGGGGCTGGAATCCGGGGTCCGTCCTTGCTAGCTTCTGGGAAGACGTACGACTTGCCACCCAGTAGCAAACATCTGGGGCCGCCAGTGTTCGGTCACATGAGCCCGCAACAGCTTTTGTGAGTAGATCCGGCGGAATGAAACGAGATCACCATGCATCGCTCCGGCGGCATGGATCCCTAGACCAACCTAACAGCCGTTAGTCCGGACGAACTGGTCTAAGACCCTGGGGTACATGCGGGCACGTGGGCATTTCATCCGCCGGAATGCCCACTCGCGGGAAACTCAACTTCCGGCGGAATGTACACGCCGCCGGACACTTCCGATGAACCTAGTGTCCGGCGGTCCACCTCGTAACATGCTGATGTCGTCCTAACGACAACTTCGGTGAGTGGCCTGGAAGCGATTTTGGATTTGGTCAAGCAGGTAGAACCCGATATTACTAGAAGAATGCCCCTCGCAGATGGTTCGAGTAGTTCATCGCGCCCTACGATCAAGGGCCTTAGCCTCTCTCATCTGTTCACACTCTCGCAAACCCTACTTCCTTACCCTGCAGGCGGCTGCACAGAAAACATGGCTGTTCACATCGCGGACGACACCGAACGGGTCTCGCAAGCGTATCCGACGGATTCGGCTGCCGAGACCATTAGACAAAGCGAGGCTTTCGTTCTTGAAAAAGTTGGCAAATTCAGATTTGAAGAGCGGGACGAATCGCGACCGTGTGCCGCAGCAGAGGTCGTCGTTAGGATCGTTGCGACGGGCATTTGCGGCTCCGATGTAAGCCAATCCCTTGCATCCATCCTCCTTTCTCCCTCGCAAACATGGGACACATGGGCTAACCCAGTTACTTACAACAGGTGCACTGGTGGCAGCACGGTCAGATCGGCGATACCTCGGTCACAGGACCCATCATCCTCGGCCACGAATCGTCCGGCATAGTTGAGGCTTGTGGGTCTAAGATCAAGCATCTGAAGCCCGGCGATCGCATCGCGCTTGAGCCCGGCGCCGGCTGCAACACGTGTATCGACTGCCGGGCCGGAAAATACAACCTCTGCGCGGACATGAAGTTTGCGGCAACACCGCCCTACGACGGGACTCTGGCAACGTTCTACCGTCTTCCGGAAGAATGTTGCTTTCCCATTCCCGCGCACGTCACCCTTGAGGAAGCTGCACTCGTCGAGCCCCTCGCCGTGGCTGTCCACTGTTGCAGGCTCGGACAGATCGGCCCGGGCAGCAGAGTGGCCATCTTTGGGGCCGGCCCAATTGGTCTGCTGACGGGTGCGGTGGCCAAGGCGTTTGGGGCTGCCAGGATCGTCATGATCGATATCATCCAAACGCGGCTTGACATTGCGAAGAGTTTCCTAGGTGTGGAAACGTACAATTCAGCAAACGAATTCAATCGAGAGGCGCTTTTGGACAGGATTCAAACTCAAAGCGGGGTTGATGTGGTCGTGGAAGCCACGGGAAATGAGACCTGCGTCATTCATGGCGTCGATGTCCTGAAGCGGGGTGGCAAGTTTGTCCAGGCCGGCTTGGGTCCTTCCAAGATTAGTTTCCCCGTAGGCCAGATCTGCTCCAAGGAGGCTGCTTTCCTGGGCAGTTTCAGATATGGCCCCGGCGACTATCAGCTGGCTGTCGACCTTCTCAGCTCTGGAAAAGTGTCTGTGAAGGAGCTCATTACGGGGCGGTACGAGTTCAAGGATGCCGAGCAGGCCTTCAAGGATGCGGCAAGTCGAAAGGGTATCAAGAGCATCATTTACGGCCCAAGCGTAGCAGGGGCAACGCAAAATGGGTTGCTAATGCAATAATGATATTGCACAAGGCTAGAAGGAGTAGAATCAGATTTGTCATGTCAGATTGTTCGGTCGCAAACCGCCCTACTGCTGCTGAAATCCAGCGACGTCCTCCATCGGATTCCACAGCCAGAAGACATCATCCTGCACGTCACCATACCCGAAATCTCTTCCTACACCTTGGGGCTGGTTCTGGGGCAAATTTTGGCCCTGCCCGACGCAGGATACGTTTTCCGCAGAGTGTCCGAGATGCGTCATGGCCCCAAGGATTCCCGTTGGAGGCAGCCTTGTGAGGTCATTGTCGACAAAAACTGTAGCAGAGCTGGTCAGCAGTATCCGGCGATAAGTCCCTTCTCGCCACACATGTAAGGATCTTACATCGTTGCACCGTAGCCAGGCTCTCGTTCAGCCGCCGTCCCTCGTCCGTATGATTTTCTAGAAAGGACGTGCTGTTCAGCCCTGCATAGTTCATCCCATCTCCAGGAGCAGTAAGAGGGAGGCGCAATGCATCTTCCACCGAGTAGGATGGTTGATTATGCGTTTGCACTGTGTTTGTCGGCTCGTCGCCACTGCCGGGGTCCTTTGTGGACTCGACAGACGCGAGCATGGCTTCGGCTTCCTTTTGAACGATCATGTAGATCATGCTACGAAGCACAGCACTGCTCTGCAGAGCTAGTTGGGACCGCTTGCCGAGCACCTCCTGCATCCGAGCGACGCGTGTGATATTCCGTTTGGCCTCCTGTGCCCTGTCTGTCAGGGGGTCTGTCAGAGCACAGATGACGAGAACGATGGCTGCGTTGAGGAGGTTGATGCCCAAGAAAGCCACCAAGTGTCCGTCTGTCGCGAGCTGTGCTGTGTATGGCAATTGCGTCACCCGAGATGTCCGCAGAGCTGCTTCCCACCATTCTTCGGGGCTCGACGGTGTTGGGCCAGCGGTTTGGCTATCTGGTCGCGATGTGTCGCTTAAAAAGGAAGGTGAGCTGTGGCTGGGCAACACGGTGGACTCGGGGGCCTCTGGCTGCGACATGATTCGCAGTTGCTTTGCCAGCAATGACCGGTGGAAGAAAATGATGAGGTGGTCGAATGTGAGTTGCAACGACAGTGCTTGTAGTCGATGAGCTCGAACAGCGGCAGAAGAGTGCAGCAAGATGTCCTGACCAACGTCAAGGACTAGATGTTCGGGTAGCGCGGCTCTCCAGTGCTTCAGTTTGTGGTGGGTTTGGTTCATGAGGTTTAGGTTCCAGGCCTGCGATATACGTCTCCCACCGTTGCGCGCGGCAGATGATCGTGCGCTGAAAATGCTCTTGAGCATCGGGGATGCGGTGACGTAAAGCTTGTTCAGCTCCCGCTGGTATGCGGAGTAACATACGAGATCCTCTTGATCTGCTTCGGACGCAAAGCGGCGGTTCTCATAAAAGTCCCGCGGCATAGAGATGGTGCAATCTCTGTCGTCTATGCCGAACGGCCGTCCGTAGGTGATGGAAGACCAGCTGTGATGGAAAAAGTCAAATCAAAGGTCATCATTGGCGCGGAGAAGAGGATGCGTGGGTATGTGCTGACCGATCCCAGGTGTAAATAGTCCACCAGATCCTTTTCCTCTCCTCAACGTCGTTCACGGTCCCCCTGGTCGGCTCGCGATGCAGACTGATTGCTTGTGCAGTCTTGATGGCCGCCCCTAAAAGCGAAAATGCGGCTTTTGGCTTCCCGTGATAGCAGTGGAATGAGCCCAGTAGTATGAACGTCTGAATGTGCTCAACCGTGTTTCCGTCCATGATTTCAAACATCAGTGACTCGACAGAACGGATAAGGGTGGACGCCCACTCGGCCCAGTGTGTTTCGGGCTCCTCGGATCCGGGGGAAGGCCGTTTGGAGCAGTACCAGGAAGAGAGCGCAAGCACCAAGGAGAGAAGAACAAGATACGGCTTCTGATCGGGCGAAGCATAGCCCCCGCGGATGGAATCGAATTGTGCACGGAACTTTGGCTCAAGGATGACGAGCGAGAACCAGTGGACAGAGACGAAATAGTCCTCCAGAAGGGCTTGCATGGTCGTTTCGGGTGGAAGTTGCCAGCCGAGAACCGACAGGATCGGGAGCCTTTCCGAACCTAGAGACTCCAGGTTGGCATCGCCAAGCTGCGGTTGCGGGTCACCATCGGGCAAGGCCGACGTAATGATCTGATCGAAGTTTCGGCTGCTGAGTTGGAATATCTGGAGAAGGCACACGTTAGGTAGAGAACCCGCAAGCCTCGAGACGCGGATTCACCTCTCGAGTCAGGCCGATCATGGACTGCCCTGCCCCCGGCCCTGCCTCGGTCGATTCGGCTTCGGGATTTGTTTGAGCATCGGGGCTTGGAGCTGCGCTGGGATCTGGGTCGCCCGCGTCGTCTGGGACATCTGGCTGACAATTGGTCCCGTTTCTCTGGGTTGCAGAACGTGCTGGTGAACCGTTTTCGGGGCTTCCTTGGTTCAGTTGATGATGGCGGCCAGGCTCAGCCTCCCGATCTTGTCGAGACGAGTGGCTTCTTTTTCTGCGACAAGAGGCCAATTAGCACATCGACCCGTGGTCTGGCTGGCTAAAACTTGCTTCTGCGACCGTCCTCGTGGCTCTTGCCCCTCAACACCCAAGGCCGAGCGGCATTCGACGCCCGCGCGGAGGCAAATGGAGCATGGTCGAAAGGCGTCGCACTGGCAAGCAATCAGTCAGTTCCCAAACTTTAGCCACAGTACGTATGACGACTGCATTCACCCTGCTCTTGTGCCGCCGGCATCGGTCGCACGCATGCACCACCCGGCCGTGCAATCGCATCCGAGGTCTGGGTGGTGCCGGGGTCTTCCGTAGGTCCGCCGGAGTATCGTTGTCCATTGCTGGATCGAATCGAAAAAGAGTACTCTATTCACAAGATGCGGATGTAGAGGAAGAATGCCGGGGTGGATGGGGGATGGGCTTGAACCTTCCGGCGGAAGGAGAAGTTGATCACACTAGCCCGACGCCTAACCCTGCCCTGATGTGTGTCTTATAGATGACACTAGAACGGCGTGACACGCCCCCAAGTTGAGCGTCACTAGAAGGCCAACAGGCATGGTTCGTGCGCCATCCCTGTTTTGATGGTGCCTGGGTGCCACGCCCGAGTCAGACGTTCCGGAGAAATACTGGCAACCGGACTTACCCAGGGGTTCAGCTCGGCCTTGACGCGGACCTTTAGTCGGAGAATCAGCCGGGAAGCAATCCGGCCTTCCGCCGGCGGCGGCATTTGGCCGACTTCCGGCGGCGGCATTTGGCTGACTTCCGGTTGCGTTCTGTTGGGTATCCTGACGCTAGGACGCATCGGATCCAGCACCTCGGGGAGGATCGGGGAGAAGATGTCTGTCATCCCAGAAAAGACAGACCCCCCCGCCTGCATACCTATCATGAAGGGTTGCGCACACGCGTAAGTTTGGCGTCGTGGCAGAACGTCGTGGCATCGGATGGCAATTGTCCAAGAACTTGCAGGGAGCTACTTCCTTCCTGATTGCTTTTCAATCTGTACAGCCGCGAAAACAGCCCGGGCAGCAAACGAGACCGTACAGCATCTTGTTCTCCTCTGAAAGAATCCTTCTCGCTGTCGTGCCCTTCTTGACCCAGAACCCGGTGCCTGGGCGGCCACGGTCCTCTTTTGACGCACCAGAAGGGTACCACGCCTTCATCCCATGAAGCCCCTCCGTCTCCTGCGCTACACGATACTTCGACGATGTCATCCCGTCCAAGAACAACACCTGCATGAAAACCCAGTGTTCAGTAGCTATCGAAAAGTGGCGCAAACGCGGCAAATTCCTCGCAAGAAGCCTCAGCGGCTCGAAGAACTCGGTCTTGAGTTGCTCAATGTGGCTGCGTATCGCGATATAGTCGTAGAAAATACCGTTGTCAAGGAAGATATGCAGCCTTTGAAGATTGGGGAATGCCTTGGGTAAAAGGTCGACAAAGGTTCGGAAACGTTGACGTTCGCTCAGCTCGTCGGGGGTCGGGCCATCCTGTGTGATGTGATGGTACCGGAAGAGACGAAAGCCGACGAAGAGCTCGAGGGAGGTCACTTGATGGATCATTGGGCTGATGATTCGCGGCATACCCGGAACGACTTGTGTGAGTAAGGCCTCTGCGAGACGGTGAGTGTTGAGTGTAAACGTGTTGGTGGTGTAGAGCATGTGGACAAGATCGAAATAGCTGGACATGAGGTTAGTCCAGATCCTTGCTTTCACCGACCGGGCCACTTACCCTTGACGACAGGACAGCAGAAAGCCCAACGCCTGGAGAGTATGGTAATCAGTCTCGTTACGAGGGTACATCTGGTGACATCGCCCCTCGCCATGCAGACAGAAGTCCGAGTGCGTTGGACGAGCCTCGGGGTCATCCCCCGGCACCGTCCTATCGCAGACACACCCCCGCCACACCATCATCTTGGCCTCGGCGAGCTGATACCGACTCCACGTCTTGTGCCGCTTCTTCGCTGCATCGCTGCGTTTGTCGTATCGCAGGAAATTAGGCTAGCTAAGATGAGAAAGCGGCAGGGGAAGGAGGTTAATGTGGATGTAGTGGCCGGAAAAGGCGGAGGCGAGGATCAGCGTGTAGATCTCGGTCGGCAGCTGGAACAAGCTGCTGTGCTGCGGGGTTGGCGGACCCAGTTCAATCGCGGGAGGGAGGAAAGGCAGGGAGCCGTCGAACTCGCCGGGCGTCTTGTCGGCGTGGAAGTGCCTTTGCTTGATGATGTGGTAGAGGCGGCGCATCTTGGCTGATGGGTTGATTGAAGTTGAAGCTGGAGGAGGGGTAGAAACAGTGAGGTTCAGGTGGTCAATGGGGATTCGTGGAACATGGCGGCACATCCATGCCCTCAGCCCCCTGGATTCAGCCCCTTACAGGGGACTCGGATCGCCCCCGCAATCCATCCCCCCCCGGGCCTGGAGAGTCACTGGACCAAAACACCAAACGTGAACTTGGAGCCAATCTCCTCGACCCAGCCAGGTTTCAGGCGCCAACGAACAGACATTATCGGGGCACAGGCAGGCTTCCAGTGTTGAATGAGGATGGAATGCTTATTAGGGCTGATGGGCCAGCACCGTCTATGTTTACTCTAATTACCCCCTCTCGCGACGCCAGAATGCATCCAGATGTCTAGCCAGTCTAACCATCCAAAACGCCAAATCCAAAAAGCCAGACCAAACAATAAAGAAACATGTGATGCAGGGAGGAAGTGCTTTACTGGGCCTTCTTGGAGGCCTTTGTGCGCAGCTTCATGAGGGCGTAGACCAGGGCGTACGAGCTGATGGCGAAGATGACGACGATCGCCGCGTCCCTCCAGCCGTAGTAGTACTCCATGAGGTTCAGGGAGCGGAGGTAGTCCTCGCCCTTGGAGTACGAGCAGACCATGCACTCCGAAGTGGCATCGGGGTTGACGAGGTTGCTGGTGGCGCCCAGGCCCTGGCCCAGGTACGACGACAAGTAATCGCCGCAGGTGGTGCCGTTGGGCGGGTCGAAACGGGCGAATTCGCGGTCGGCACAGACGATGTCGGTGCCCCAGATGTCGAAGACGAGCATGCTGCCCATGAGGTAGTTGAAGGGGTTGAGGTAGTACATCCAGTAGCGCCAGAAGGCCTGGATCTGGGCGTAGGGGACGAGGACACCGCAGAAGGAGACGAGGGTTCCGATGATGATGGGGTTGACAAGGGAGGCGAAGACCTCGTTGGGAGCGTAGGCGGCAACGAACTGGCCGATACCGGTGTAGACGAACTCATACATGAGCATAACGAAGAAGGTGCCGCCGGCGCGAGCCGAGTCGTTGGGGAAGCCGACAGTATAGTACCAGCAAACGAAGTAAGCGACAGCGCAGATTATCAGGTAAGGAACCTCGGAGACGATGAGACCTGTGACGAAGGCGACCCAAGAGTACATCTTGGACTTCTTCTCGCGAGTCTCGAAGATGTCGCGACGCTGGATGAAGAGGGGCTGCAGTTGGGCCATGACACCGGGAGCGACGAAGATGAAGTTGAAGATGGTGAACAGCTTCATCTGCAACTCGCCGACGGAGCTTCCAATCTTCCAGAAGGTGAAAGCGTTGAAGAGGGCGGACGAGATGTGGAGGGCGACCTTGTTGTTGACGTAGTCGACGTTGCGGTAGAGGGACTTGTTCATGCGCTGGGTGACGAGCTTGATCTGGGTGGTCATGCTGGTCGCGAACTCGTGGCCATCGTCGTTGGTCGCGGGGGGCTTGGAAGCGGCGTCGGCGATGAGGCGGTCCAGCTCGGTGGAAACGGCGTCGTGTTCGGGGGACTGGAGCCAGACGTCACTCCAGTTCTTGCCGTGCGACAGGTTGCCTGAGACGACGTCGATCATGTGCTCAGCGACGTTGGCCTCCTCGGGGCAAGGCGCGCCGTAGCGACCGAAGTAATCCTTAATGGTCTTGGCCTGGTCTCCAATGTCACCAAAGTAGACGGTCTTGCCGCCCTTGGCGAGCAGGAGCAGGCTGTCGAACTGAGAGAAAAGCTGGGCAGAGGGCTGGTGGATGGTGACGAGGACAGCCTGGCCGACAGCGGCAAGCTTGCGAAGGAAACGGACGGTGTTGAAGGCGGACTGTCCATCGAGGCCGGAGGTAGGCTCGTCAAGGAAGATCAGGATGCTAGGCTTGGAGACGAGCTCGACGCCGATGGTGACACGCTTGCGCTGCTCAACACTGAGGCCGGCACCGACTTGTCCGATCAAGGTATCGGCGAGATCGTGGAGCTCGAGAAGATCGATGATGGTGTCGACGTACTTCAGCTTCTCCTCGCGCGGGGTGTCACGGCTCTGGCGAAGAAGAGCGCTGAACTCGAGAGCCTCGCGAACGGTAGAGAAGGGCTCGTGAACATCGAGCTGCTCACAGTAGCCGGCGGACCTTTGGAAGGAGACAGGGAGAGGACGACCGTCAACCATGATGGACCCCTTGATGGTGCCGTCGGTCTTGCGCTGAGCCAGGACGTCGAGGAGGGTAGTCTTGCCGGCGCCGGAAGATCCCATGAGCGCTGCCAGCATACCGGGCTTGACCCAGCCCTGGACGTTGTCGAGGAGAACGCGGTCGCCGGTGGGGGTCTTCACGGTGTAGGTCAGGTTCTTCCAGGTGAAGATGGAGGTGTTGCGGGCAAGATTGAGTTCGTTGTCGGTGTCGGAGTCGCCTCCAGTCATGACACCGTCGTCGCGGCGGGAAATGCCCTTCTCCTTCTCGGCGACATCGACCTGGCCTTCGGAATCGTTGAGAAGGGCCTTGGTGATGTGAGCGTTCTCGCGGGGGATGAGGAGGGAAGGACCGTTCTCAGACGAGTTGCGCCAGCGGGATGTCGTGACGATGGTGATGGCGACGAACAGAACCCACCAAGCCCAGATGATACCAAAGTTCCTCCAGACATGGGAATGGCTGTAGGACAGGGACGCAAGGTAGTCGTCGCCAGTAACAAAGGGGAGGCCAGGGCGACCTCCGCCAACGCCAGCGCAAGCCGAGCTGCTGGCGTCCTCAAAGCCAGGTCCGTTGGGAACCAGGTTGGGGCCAACACAGGGGATAGTCTTGCCGTGGAACTCGTTGGAGAGGAGGGCATCAAAGCCGTAGGACATGGGGTTGATCCAGTAGATCCAGACGAACCAGGGGTGCATGGCGGGCTTGGGGATGAGGTAGCCGGAGTAGATGATGGTGGCACCAATCAGGAAACCAGAAACCTTGGACGCGCCGTCAAACGTGCTGAATGCTGCGCCGACGGCCCTGAACAGGGCGGTCATGCAGAACGTGATGGACACGATGAGGACCCAGAAGGTGAAGAAAGCGCTGGCAGACGATGTGAGGCCGACCATGAAGTAGAGGATCAGACTGAAGGTCGAGACCTGGAAGAGGATGACGGGAATGTCGGCTGCGATCTGGGCAATACAGAAGGCGGCGGGGTGGTAGAAAGCGAAGCTCTTGTGCTTGAGAAGCACGGGGCGGCCGGTGAAGGAGTCGGTAACCTCGGACATGGAGAGAAGCGAGTTGAAGAGGATGGCGAAGAAGCAGGCTCCAGACTTGATGAAGAGGCCACTTGAATCACCCGAGGCGTTGTAGAAGAGAGAACCGGCGATCAGGGCCTGGATGATGGTCGAGGCCTGCTTGATGATGAAGGTGGGCATGTCGCCGAGGAGAATCTGGTACTGCCTCTTGACGACGGTGTTGACTTGCTCCATGAAGCTGACCGTCAGGGGACTTGTCTTGGGAAGTCCCTTGTTCTTCTCGTAGGTGACGCTCTCTTGGAACTGCTTCGTCTTCTCCCTGGCCACGTCTGTCGTCGGGTAGTCGTACTCGGCGGTCATGCGCTCGTAGATGGGCGAGCTGTGGTACTCGGTGCGGAGGGCCTCGGCAGTCCTGGGGAAACGGTTCTCCATCTCGGGACGGATCTCGCGCTCGGTGGGAACGGTGACGCCTGTGAGGTAGTCGGCGACGTTGGCGCCTTCCTGGCAAATGAAGCCCATGCTCTCCATGAAGGGGCGAGCCTCCTCCATGGTGCCGTAGTACACCTCCTTGCCCTCGTCCAGAACGAGGACCTTGTCGAAGAGGTTGTAGATGCCGTTGCCCGCTTGGTAGAGGGTGACGATGGAGGCAAGACCACAGACATCAGTCAAGGCGCGGACGGCCTTAGCCCACTCGAGGGCACTGTTAAAGGGTTAGCGATGGGACAGAGAGAAAGGCGGAGGATGACTCACGTGCTGGCGTCCAGGCCGCGAGTCGAGTTGTCCCAGCAGTAGACGGATCCCTTGGTGGCAAGAGTCTCAATGATGGAGACACGCTTGCGCTCACCGCCGGAAACACCGCGAACGAAGGCATCGCCGACCTTGGTGTCGGAAGTGTGCTCGATGCCCATGGACTGCAGCAAGAAGTCGCGGGTCTGAACCCTGAGCTCCTCCTTGTCGGCCACACCATTGGGCAGATGGAATGGAACCTTGAGACGAGTCGCAAAGTCCATGGTCTGGCCGACGGTGAGAGCAGGGAAGAATACCTCCTCTTCCGTGTTCATGACAATCTGACCGCGGTACTGCTCGGCCTCCTTGGCAGTCATGGAGCCGTAGTGGACGTCGCCTTCAATCTCGGCGTATCCTCTCCGCCTATTGGCGATCATGTTGAGAAGTGTGGTGCAGCCGGAGCCGGGTCGGCCGAGGACGAGAAGCATCTCGCCGGGCTTGACGCAGCCATGGGCGCTGT
Organism: Plectosphaerella plurivora; assembly: GCA_020726575.1. Classification (NCBI taxonomy): domain Eukaryota; kingdom Fungi; phylum Ascomycota; class Sordariomycetes; order Glomerellales; family Plectosphaerellaceae; genus Plectosphaerella; species Plectosphaerella plurivora. The sequence goes on along the minus strand of JAGSXJ010000002.1, from coordinate 1,249,879 downwards.
CGAGGATGGTCTTCAGCGGCAGCTTGTGCCGAGACTCCTTGAAGAGTGTGGGGATGTTGAACTGGGAGACGACATTCTCGTGGAGAGCCGCTTGGGCACTGATAGCGCGGACACTTAGGTCCTTGAATGTGACGCCAAGCTCGCGATCCTGTACACCGGATGCCTTGTCTCTCTCCTGGAAAGCCACAACCTTGGGCTTCAAAGACCACTCGTTGTCGTCGGAGCTGGAGATGTTAATCGCCGACTTGCTGTAGACAGTCTGGGAGCCGCCGTCTGACTCCATCGCGGGGTTGTTGCGGACCGAGATCCTATGTCGAGGGTGAGAGATGGAAACGTTGGTCTGGCCGGGATGTGTTCGGATGGGTCAGAGTAGGGATGAGACCTATCAAAGGGAAGGATGAGGTGTCGAGAGTGCCTTTGAAGTCGTGTTTTGGCCAGCAGTGGAAGTTGCGAAGGAGCACCTCCAATATATCAAGGGCATGCGCCCGGATCTCGCGGGAAGATCCATATCCACTCCGTACAGAAACGGGCCTTGCTTTTCGACAGATTCGGGTGTCAGATTGTGATAGATTGCTAAGGAAGACTCAAGGGTCAGGGTTGTGGTCCACATGTGATGAACACGAAGCTCGAGCTTCAGCAAGATCGCTCGGCGAAAAGCGCAATTGCCGCTTAGTCAGGGGCCCGATAAGGCGGGTTGTTGGAGATAAGGATGGGTCGTTGGGGTCAAATCGTCATCATTCGGGGTCGGGACATTAAAATTGAGTGCCCCGAGGCGGTTCGGTGCTTGGCAACCAGGCCCTTGATTACAAAAAAAATGATGACGAGTGGACTCTTTCGGGAAAGGGTCGATGCCTACAGGCTGCAAGGGGGGCCCTTGAGTGAAAAATGCTGTGACAGATGGAGCTGCACTGCGGCATCAGGGATGGCCCGGACGGGACAGCGAGTCGGGACAACAACAACAAACGGGGGAAGGAGTCAAAACCCCCCGAATAGCCCGCAAGGGAGATGGAGTTTGAGGGGATTCTTCCGATGAGTCAGCGGCAGTTTGAGAGATCTGGAACTGACCGTGCTGAAAGCTTCGGCGCATTCGGGTTTCAGGGGACCAATGTGCTTGTAAAATGGGCCACCGAGGGGCTCCATTCCAGCCTTGAGACCCCCGCTAAGCGCCATGCGCGTGGCGCTAACCAGGCCGCTAAGCTTCTAACGGCCGTGCGAGAGTCAGTACTGCCGCTTATGTCATCGGCAGTTTGGGCCTTTGCGCCGACTTCATACGGAACTTCGCGACAAGCTCATCGTCCGCCCCATGCGACTTGCATTGCACCGCCCGCTGTCGTCTACGACAGAACCCCTGCGTGCAATCTTTGATGATGATTCACTTTCCCGTCAATGACGAATCCAGTCAGATTGCCGAAGCTTGGTAATCCTGCATATCTCCGCATGCCCCAAGGACTCAGATCTCATCCGTTTCTGTTCACTCCAGGACCCTTGGTGGAGCTTGAAGGAGCAGCGCCCATCAGCATTCGCACTCGCACTCGCAGCACCGACAGCACCACCACCACCACTGTAGCAGGCTGCCACATCGCCTACTAACAGCCAGCGTGGCCGCTTGCCGGAAACCCTCCGGCTCCCAAGCCTTACATTTCCCCCTTTTCACCGCCTCTCCGATTTCCCTCGACATCCTCCTCAGAGACAATGGCCCACAAGCAGGCCTGCGACGTCTGCCACAAGCGAAAGGTACGCGATCCACATCCAGGCCAGCCTGCCGCCGTGGCCCCTCTTCCTCTCCCCTCCCCTCCCCTTCCCACTCCCTCCCTCGCTCGCTCCCGTCCTCGACCGAAGCCACGTTGCAGGCACACCATCTTGTTGAGGCTCTTCGGGCCCTTGCCGGCGCCCGATACCACCGGGGTCCCGGGGCTTCGGCACTTGATGATGTGACAGTCATCGGCGTCGGGCCTCTACCACCCCTTTCATCCCCCCCTTGCCCCCCTTCCAGGGATGCGGCTAACACAAAGGCTGAAGATCCAATGCGATTCGACAGATCAGAAGACGCCCTGCAACTGGTGCGAGCACCACGGCTTGGCATGTACCTTTGAAAGGGTCCGCGGCCGGCGCAAGAAGCGGGAGAAGGCCAGGTCAGTCCTCTTACTTTCCACGTACTATACCCATGGTACAGGGGCACATAGACTGACGGGGTTCGTCTTCAGGGGCCCCGACCCTGCAACTCGAACTGGCTTGTCGGAACGACTGCAACGGCTGGAAGAAACCATTGCAAATACCCTTCAACAACGCACTGCCCTCGCCGCCGCATCTGGTGCTTCGGCCACATCTGGATCCGCCAGCCCTCCATCTGCCCCGGCATCATCAGTCGAGAAGCAGCCCGATACACCAGCTACATCCTTCCACTCCCCATCTTCGTCGTCAAAGATTCCCACAAAGGTCACCAACCGCCCGTTCCACGTTGCCTCACCTCTTGGTGGCGATACCACCAGCGTCGCCTTTGGTCAAATCCACTTTGGCGGATGCCATTTCGGAAAGATCAGCCACCACAATGGCATGCCGATGCTGTCTGAAGAGGGCAGGCAGTGGATGTCGTCGAGAACTGGCGAGGACGTATCATTTGAGAGGTTCCGGCCTGTCGCCACCCAGAATGCTTGGATGAACGTCCCTGGCTTCATCAGCGACAATGGTGAGCTACCAGACAGGGCCATCACCGAGATGGCCCTGGAAGGATACCTGAACGCAGCCTGCCGCCTCATTTTCCCCATGGTGGACGGCGTCTTGTTCAAAGATGTCATCGACGACGCATACGACGAATCAGAAGGGCCAATCCCCATGTCTCGACTCACAGCCAAGTCCTGTGTCCTAGCCTTCCTGTCCATCGCCTTTCTATTCCGGACAAGCACATCTCCAATGCCTGACATGGACAGCGACACGTTTGCTATGCGGGCACACTACTACCTACCAGATATCATGGAAGACAACACCCTCGTTGGCCTGCAGACCACGTTCATGCTGGTACGCCTAACTCTCCTCCACGCTCGTCATCTGCATTTGAACTCCCCTAACGCCTTGTACAGAACCTCTATCAAGCTTCCACGGGAAGATTGCAAGCGGCGGCAATGCTTCATGCCGTGGCATGTAGGTCCGTCTTCATGCTGGGCGGTCACGCCTACAGACCCATCAAACCATACACGGCGGACATTGGCCGCCAAGAACGCGAGAGCCGGCAGCTGCGTCTGCTCTTCTGGTTGTGCTACATCTTCGACAAGGACATCTCCCTGCGGATGAACCAGCCCCCTCTCATGTCCGAGGAATACTGTGACATGACTTTGCCGGAAGGCTACGTCAACTCACATCTCTTCCTACCCGACACGGACACCAGCCTGTCTACCAGACTCGACTTTGACAAGCACCCGTTCCCTCTCTTTCCTGGCGAGCTGCGGTTATGCCGGTTCAAGGACAAGACAGCCCGCCTTCTGTACTCGGCGCAGGCTGTCAACAAGACCGAGGCTGAGCTATTCCAGAACATCCGCGAGCTTGACGACGAACTGGAACAGTGGCGCCTGTCCATTATCCCGGAGTACCGACCCAATCTATCGATCAACGAGCTGGCCGAGGAATGCATCATGAAGCAAATACCGGGTCCGTTGACAGGCATGCGTCGCATCGTTCTACATCTCGAGTACCACCATCTGATGACGACCATCCATCGAGCCAGTGGGCGATGCTCGATACCCTCCGCGAAAGGCAACACTGAGAACCCCGGATTTGTTCCTGGCGGACTAACGTCGAGTATCGACCTCACTATCGAGGCTAGTCGGTCTACTCTCGTTTTCCTCAGGACCGCAACAAGGCACTTGGAGGCTGCAGCATTTTGGTGAGTCTGGTCTGCTTATCGCAACGTTTTACACACTAACGACTCCATCGCAGGTCAATGGTCTTTTACCCGACAGCCGCCATCATGGCCATCTTCCTCAACGTCCTTCAATACCCGTTGGCACCGACAGCCGAGAGTGACTTGAAGTTGTTGGGATCGGCAGCCACGACTATCCGAGCGATGCCCTTGGCTCGTCTCTCACACCGGGAGCTGGCGCATTTGGATATGATGGATGACTTCGTGGCCGAGCTGGTTCATCTCGGGAACAGGGCCATTCAGATGGAGTTGACTCGGAAGCAGCAGGTGCATGGGTGTATGGGCCGTTGATTTACGTGCCATGACGTGGTTTATGTGGTCTCGATTTCAATCAGGGAAAGTTCAGCGTTGAATTTATGTACCACCTAGAATAGACCATCCTTGGAAGCAAAAGTGATTTGAGCATGCTGGAGGCGCAGGGGCAGCTGTTGTTCTGATCCTGATCACGTACTCATCGTATAAGCAGACCCGATGCGCAATGGACAATGGAGCGCCAAGAGGCCAGGGATGGGAGAACATGGACCTGATCGCCTGCCAGAATACTTCCCCTTTCGGCTGCAAAGTGACAATCATTGATTCGTTTGTGGGCAACACGCCCCTGGCACTGTGTCCGCGCCTCTATTCTGATTCCCCAATGCGAATGCACAGTGACGAAGGATCGCGACCGCTACGATGCACGGCCTGTGACACTGCGGCACAGCAGGCGGCACAGCCAGTGGCCACCGAAGTGACGAGCGCTGGGAAGTTCGACAGCCAGACTTCCCAGCGAGGTAATCTCAAAGCTCTCGCCTCCTGGCCAGCCGCAAATTTGATGCTGGCGGATGAAGCTTGGCTTGCGGCGCAGAGCTGCGGCCATGACCTGCGCCTCTCACTTACAGCTTCATTTTCTGGTTCCCCAAACTCTGCAGAGATGAGATGACGTCCTTCCAGATAAGTAGATGTGGCAAGCGAGGACTTGGGATGTATAAACATTCATAAATGTGTCTTCGTTGTGTTTTCCTGGAGCCATCAAACACCTCACATCGCACCAAGACCATCATGCTTCTGAATCCCCAAGTTGTTATTGTCGGTGCTGGACTGAGTGGCCTTCGGGCAGCTACTCAGGTTCGGGACGCTGGTCTATCATACGTCGTTGTCGAAGCCATGGATTGACGTGGAGGCAAGATCCTGTCGGCACCAGTGTCCGGTAATGGATCTGATGACGGCGTCGTTGATCTCGGCGCGGCTTGGATCAACGACAGTGGCCAGTCGAAGATTCACGAGCTGGCCTTGGACTACGGCATTGACCTCGTCGTTCAACCGGTCGAAGGACTGTCTCTCGAAAAGGATTTAAAAGGCATTCACTCAGGCCTCCACGGAGGCATGCCAGCTGCAAGTCCTCACCACTCCTCTTGTCTTTATACGTCTTGACTGAACCCCTCAGATGACAGAAGAACAGCAAGAAGAATTCACCGAAATCTCTCTCCTCCTCCTCCACCTCGTATCTCTCATCGACATCAAAGCCCCTCATCTCACCCCCAAAGCCGACTGGCTCGACTTCATGACTGCCTTTGAGTTTGGCGACAAGCTCTGGAAAAGAAGCCTTCTCGCCAACCACGTCGTCAATTTCGTTTCCCGCGCAACCCTAGTCGTCGAGTCTACTGAGCTCAGCGCTCTCTTCTTTCTTGACTATCTCCAAAGCGGCGGCGATCTCGGCAACATCACCTCAGATCTTGAGCACGGCGCACAGTATCTCCGTGCTGCTCAGGGCTTCCAGACCATCACGGACGGCATGGCCGCCGACCTCGAAGTGCACATTTCCTCACCCGTGACGCGCATCGCGCAGACTGAGAAGGGCGTCACGGTCGAGACGGGGAACAACGTCACGTATCATGCACAAAAAGTCATTTTCTCGGCTCCCACGTCGCTCTACGGCCTTGGCGAATTTGACCCCGCCCAACCGGCTGCCAAACAGGCCCTCAGCAACGCGACAGTGCTGGGCTACTACTCCAAGACGATCCTTCTCTTCGACGAACCCTGGTGGCGCGACGCCAACCTCACAGGCGTTTTCACCTCCGAGGGCCCTATCTCCTTCATGCGCGACACATCGGCTGCCGGACAGCACAGCATCACCTGCTTCCACGTCGGCGAGCCTGGGCGGCGATGGTCTCGTCTTGATGCCGATGAGCGGCAAGAAGCGGTGCTGAAGCAATTCCGGGGTGCCTTTGGCGAGTTTATCAACGAGGTTCCTGAGCCGATTGAGATTCTGGAGAAGGAGTGGACAAAGGATCCGTGGGCTCGGGGCGCACCATCGCCGGTCATGCCGCCGGGGATCATGACCAGTGAGGCGGGGTTGTCTCTGCGCGATCCATTTGGGCATGTGCACTTCATTGGCACGGAGACGGCTTTTGAGTGGAAGGGGTATCTTGAGGGGGCGGTACGTGCTGGTGATCGTGGTGCGCAGGAGGTTATTGAGAAGTTGAAGAGTAACTGTCGTCGACGTTCGTGGCGGGCGTGAGCTGGGCCTGTGGAGGAAAAAGCATGCATGATACGATAGAAGACGAGGTTGAGCGGGTGGTCCGGTTCGAGGCGGAGAGTTTAATCTGATAGAGAACGACTGCAAATAGCGTTTATTTGGAAGTCCTCATGAAACAATCGTGGTCGTGGTATGTGTCTGGGCTGTACTTCTTGAAAGATCCAGCTACCCTCCGCTGAGTCTTCTCTGCGCAGCCAAGCGATCTTTTTTCCGTCATGAAAACGTTTGTCGAACATGAAGTTTCCCACGAGTGCCGCGACATCATCTTCTCACCGCAGCCCCCTCCAAGTCGACTGGTGAGGTCTACCGACCCCACGATCCCCAGGAGCCAGGAGGTCCCTCCTCATAAGACCCACTCCTCAATCTGTCCAGCCTCTTTTTGTACTTCTTTCTGGCTGGTGTTGTGGTCTCCTGTTGCTTGCGCTTGGCGGGTGGGACCATCGCAGGCTTCGCAGGTCGAGGTGGGGGCCGCGAAGGTCCAGGATGCGGCCTCGTTGGAGTTGCCGGAGTCTTCCGACGGCTTAGTCCATAAGATGCCATACCTCTGGTCAGTCCAGAAAGCCCCCTCAGTGTCTTGGGGCGAGAGTCCGGGGTGGCATACTGGACTTTGACGTTCTTTTCAGCAACTTTCTTGTTGTCGACGAGGACGGAAAACTCGAGTCCTGCTCCGCGAACGACCATCTCGACATCAAATCAGACGGCGTAGAAGTCATCTCCAAGGCCGTTCTCGAAGGTCTCCGGCACAGATCGGGTCGGGTCTGACCATTCGATGGAGCACAGTTCTTTGACCGTATCTCCCAGGCGGTCGGGGACTTCGGTATCCCGGCAGTGGAAGAACGAAACCGTGTGTGATGAAGGTACACCTTTGGACACTGGGTGCATGCTGTAGAACTCGAATCGCTTTGAGTATCCTTCGTTGATGAGGTCGCCCTATTGAAGCATCGTGTCAGCAGAGTGGTCCAGTGAGATTTCAGCGGAGGTTGCTGACATATTTCAGGAACCAAACTGTCTGATCGTCCCCCACATAGCCTCCTTCTTCATCCGACCATCTCTTGTCGCGCTGATCATGGATGTTTCCGTCACATGTCTCGTACTGCAGAGTGCAGTAGCTGCCGCGAGAGACACGAGAACGGACGTGAACAGCCTGACTGGGGCGGAGAGAGCCAGCAAGGCCCTGAAGGACTGCTCCGCGAGACACGGCAGACCACCTGGAAAATGCTTATTAGGCTTGAAGTAACATGAAGGAGGGTTTTCCGTACGAAGAAGAGTTCATCCCCAGAAGAACGGAATCAGTGCTCTCAGTCGCGAGCATCGCCTTGACCTTTTGAACCAAGCACTTGGATTGACCGAATCCTCCAGACATGATGATGTACTGAGATGTCGCAGTCAGTATTACCGACAGCAATGCCTGAACCAAGGCCTTACCTTGGGCTTCTTGGAAGTTCGGAGGACGACGCCCTTGATCTGCTCCAAGATGAGTCGGGTGATCTCCGTCACGATCGGTTCGAAGACCGAAGCAATCTCATCGCTAGGCGGGGGTCAGCGTTGTCTCAGGGTGATTTTTGTTCATGGGAGACCGAGCATACTTTGTGAATTCGTATGACGCGCAGAGCATGTCCGAGAGCTTCTTCTGCCGGTCACTGGTCCTGGTGTAGTACTGGCAACTCGATGGAACCAGCACGTTAAGGTGCGTCAGGGTGTCATCGCCGTCGAAATCGGGCTTAATGCGACGCTCCCATGCATCCTCCATCACACCTCTTCGCTCATAAACTTGGGCGCTCCTCCAGCCACTGCCAAAGTGTTCAAGCAGAAGCTCCTCGAAAGCTTCGTCGAGGAAGGCGGCTCCACAAAGTCCACCTTTTCCAGGCACGACTTCCTCCAGTGCAAGGAGGCTGTCCGAGCATTGTACAACGCGGTATGTGATGAGGTCGGCAGTGCCGCCGCCAGCGTCGCAGACGACAAAGTTATCGTCAACAGCAAGCTCTTGCTGCATGAAACGTCGATCACCTTGGAAGTTGCAGAGAGCGGCAGCTTCCGGTTCCGTCATGAAAGTTAGGCTGCTGTTGTTCTGGATAGCAATTCCTGCCTCCTTGGCGGCGGTAGACATGCGGTCCACTGCGTAGGGTGGCCAGATGGCCGGGATTGTCATGACGATCTTCATATGGGAAGATTTAACAACGTCAGGTCCCAGGGCCTGTGTGATGGAGCTCATGACGTGACTCCAGAATACTTTGAGATACTGGGACATGAGGTTGACTCCTGAACCCGCCTCGGTGTTGATCAGGAACTGTTTGGCGTCGCGAAGGTACGCTGATGTCTCGACGTGCTCAAAGGATCTCCGTCGTCCAGAAAAAGCAGTTTGAGCCAGCTGGCTCGGTCCTTCAGAGTTGCAATACCATAGCCCCAGGCTACTGTTGTGTTGGGCTGCAGAGTATCTGTGTCGAAGGCAATCTGGGTCGGGACTTTTGCGACGCCTGACTTGTGAGGCCAGCTATCGATGAAGTGAAACGTCGGTTCGCGCTGGGAAGGTCCATCTTCATGCTGCGCCCATGAGGCTCCGGAGAATCTGTCATGATGTGAGTATAGATCGGCCGTCACGACAGGAGTGCAACGTACGTGGTGCCAATGTCCAGACCTACAACCAGGGTGCTCGAGGCTGTCATGGTCGACACTGAGCTCGATCGACTCGTGAGTGGCGGCATCCTGTCCGACCAAGGGTGCGACAACCCCGCGGAAAGGTTTTCGGGATGGAGCTGATTTCTGAACAAGAGTATGACGCAGTGTTAGAATGGTGAAAGCACTGGATTCGTGACAGAAGGTAAGGTGAGTTGGGCGAGGACCAGCTGCCAAGACGGTGGTGGTGGTTGGGAGAGGCAAGTTGAGCGGGGCACAAACGAAGATGATGGGAGAGCCTTGAGAAAGGGATCTGGAGCTGGAGGGGAAATTCTTCTCCGAGGTGGTATAATTTGGTAGGAGTGTTGAAGGAGGTGGGCGATTGCCCCTGGATTTGCAGGCCACCAACTCTAGAAGCCCGCCTTTGACGCGCCTTCACTTTCACCAACTCGGTTCTTACCACACTTCATTCCTTTCCAAAACTGAATTCAAAATTTGATAATTACCATGGATTGAATGAATCTCCTTCCTATTGACTTTCTATTCAGCTTTTTAATTCAATTCCTGCCGGGGAACCTGCCCTCTGCCAACCTCTCCAACAACCTGCCCAATCTTTCCACCCTCTTCCTCCAACCCCATTTCAAAATCTTCTCCCACCCTTTCCTTTCTTCCTACACAGTCTTCTTCCTGAGAAACTCCACTCAGGTCCTCAACTTAGCCGTGATCCTCCATCACGCGGCCTCCCCTTCCCACTCACCCAACTTCCAACGGCCTCCGGTGTCCAACTTGAATCTTGATCTACACACCTCACCATCTACCTGGTCTTCCACCTCCAAGTCTCCCCCTACCAAAGCGTTCTGAACAGTCCCGAACCAGGTTCAGAGCAGTCCGTTGCCATCACGATGGATTCCTACAAGATCCCAGAGGGTACGAAGTCTGCTCCCTGCCTGGAACTCCTTGTCTGGCCAGCTCTCCTAGACATCGACATGTCCAACGGCATCGACTACGCCATGACTTCTGTCGCACGCGATATCGTCGAGCCCATGGTTGAGGAAGCCGTTGCTCACTACAAGATGCTCGCCCCTCCCTATGACGTCTCGGATGTCAAGCGCGAAATGACCGACGTCAACGATGACGAGAGCGACAGCGGCAGTGACGGACACAGCGACTCCAGCCTCGGAAAGCGCAGCCGCAGCAGCTCCGACGAAAGCGATTCCGACAACGAGTCAAAGCACGTCAAGTTCGACAGCGGCATGGATACCGACACCGACGAGGATAAGGAGAGGGCTTACCTCGACTTGCTTCTGAAGCTTGACCAGCTGGAGAAGGAACTCAACGACAAGGATGCCGCCATCGCTGAGAAGGACAAGCTCCTCGAAGAGGCCCAAATCCTCTTCCAGAACAAGCATGAGGAGCTGTGCATGTCTCGTCAAGAGGTTGAGCGCCTCGAGCTTGAGCACGAAGCCAAGCAGGCCGAGATGGAAGCCGCGCAGAGGCGCATGATTGATGCTGAGGCTGCACTCCAGATTCAGCTATCCCAGCAGGCTCAGGCCCCTGGAGGCCTCACCCAATCTCTCCAAGCCGGAGCGAACGACTCGCAGCTTCTCGCAGAGATCCAGACCCTCACCGCCCACCGAGATGAGGCGTTCCGCTTCGCTGGCCAAGCCCAGATGGAGGCTGCCAATGCTCGCAATCAACTCAACCAGACTGTTCAAGAGACAAACCTCCAGATGAGCCAGCTGCAGCGGGACATTCAGAACCTCACCGCCGAGCGCGACCAAGCCAACACTCAGCTCGCCGAGACCACCAGCCGCCTCAACGATCTCAACTCGGAGCGCGACGGACTCCTGGCCAGGCAGGCCGATGACTTTCTAGCCATCGATGCCCTCAAGCAGCTCCTCGAGTCCCAGGAGAGCGCCGCTCCTACCTACAGCTTCGACATTGCCCCCAAGGTCACCGACGATGAGGTTCGCAGCCTCTGGCAGGGCCTCTACTCTGAGGTCGTGGTCCTCTGCTCCGTCCTCAAGCGTAAGCCTGAGATGAGCGAGCTCTCCAAGAAGCATCATGAGATCTTCACCTCCATGATGCCTGAGAAGACTTCCGTCTCCTGGGACAAGTATCTCGAGGATGACAAGCACCGCAAGTTCCTCGTCGAGGCCTTCGTCTGGGAGAACATCGTTCGCTATCTCGATGACAACAAGGTCTGGCTCGGCAAGATTGGCACCGACTTCAAGACCACTCTCAAGCACATGCGCGATGGTCAGTTGATTGTGAATTTTCCTTCTCCAACGCATACGGATTGCTAACTTCTTCCTCTCCTAGGCCTTGATAACCAGACTCCGTTTGACTGGAACAACCTGAAGAAGTACTGCGTCTGGCGTGCTCAGGGTGCCCACAAGCTCTCTCAGTTCGGCGCGCACGACGACATGCGCGCCCAGCTCGTTGCTACCGTTCCCTTCATGGAGCTTCTCCGCCCCTTCTGCTCCGTTGAGCCTTGGGTTGGACAGAGCGGCATCGAGTTCAAGGAGATCTTCGACAGCGTCTACTCAATTCTCAGCACCTGCCAGAAGCTGGACCACGTCTTCATGACCTCCCTCGCCAACTGGAGGGCCAAGTTGAACCGCGAGCACAAATCTTGGGCCATAAGTTTTCACAATCATCCTGAGTGGTTCGGTAACGTCAAGCCCATCGCTGGAAAGCCGACTTTCCCCATCGCCTTCCAGATCAGTCCCTATCTGTTCAGGATGGGCACCGCCGATGGAGAGGATCACGAGACCATGGAATTCATTGCCAAGGGCTCAGTCATGCCCTCCGTCAAGTTCTGATCGGACTTTCGGCATCAATGATGATGTTTCATCATTTTCAAGGAAGATATCTCGATCTTATCTGCCACTGATGCGTTTATGGGGAATGGAAAATGGTTTTGGGACTTTGCGATGGGAAATTTGGCCTCTGGAACTTGGTAATAAACGGGATTTGGCCAATTGAGAGAACCTGGTCAGTCATGGGGGTATCTAGAGCTACAAGGAGTCTTCGATACCTGAATAGCAAGCCGCCTGGACAGATCAATGATATCTTCATCGTATTCAACATTCTGGCAGCATTGGGCACTCGAAAGGTGTTCACCGGACCCGAGGGCGAAACGATGTGAAAGGAATAAGTACAGTTCACAAACAAAGAGAAACTTGTTGTCGGGGTCATAGCTGGTCCACTGAAGTATCTTGTAATTCTAAAGCCGACTATCTACTTTGATGGGATCAGAAAGAATCCCCTCAGCCATCCCGAAAACCCCACTAGATCGCAAAGATTGGCCAACTTCTTCTTGACAAAGCCAGTTTTTCCCTCCCGCGGTTCCTCGTGGAAATGTTACAGCGCCATGGCAGCAGAGTTCTCGAACAACTTGCGCTTCTGCGGACGAAAGTCAGAGAATGGGACAACATTCGGCAACGGATGGACTCACGGTGAAGAGGCAGGAAAGCACGAGGCCGAGGGCAGCTCCGACGTATGTCGGTATGAAGACTTTCTGAAGGGCCTTGACAATGGCGTCGATTGCAAGTTCCCGGGCGCTGTCCGTGAGTGATGAGTAATAGGAGCCGCTGGTTCCCGAAAGCATCATCTGGAGCTCCTCGTGGCTGGCGTGGGGCAGATTCAGCGAGAGACTGGTCATGGCTCCGTTGACGAAGACCGCTCCGGCGATGGCCAGTCCGAATGCAATACCGCTGAGTTGAGCTGGAGATCGTAAGTATTTGACAGCGGGCTGGGAGTTTCGGGGACGTACAAAGCATCATGAAGCTGATGCCAAAAGCGAGCTCAGCTGGGGGCACAAGAGCCTGAATCACAGCATAGCCAGCCTGAACGCAACAGCCAGTGCCAATGCCGATGAGGATCTCGAAACCATAGATCTGGGCTTGGGGTGTGTCGGGGGCGATGCGAGCTGAGACGCGTCAATAGTCAGCTTGTGCTGGCATTTAAGGTTGGCAAACTTACACAAAAGAACAGATCCCGCCATCGTCAAGACGCTGCCGACAATGTACCAAGGCTGGAAGTAGCCAAAACGACCCATGAGATGGCCGCTGGCGAGGATGGTTGCGCTCAGAACACAGATAAGCGGCAGCAGCCGGATCGCTGCCTCGATAGCGCTGTCGCCGCGGGTGAACTGGAAGTAAAGAGGGATGTAGTAGATGGGAACGAAACTGCCTGGGTTGACGGCGGCCGCGCAAATGAACAGCAAGACGGCGTTCCAGTTTCTGAGGAAGTGAGCTGGGAAGATGCGGTTCGTCACTGTAGTCAAGATGCTGTAGGCTTGCTGGACGCCAAAGACAGCGAAGAGAACTGCAGAGGTGACGAACATGCCGATGACCTGGCCGCTGCCCCAGCCGTACAAGGCCCCGCCGAGGTTGATTGCCATGACGATGGAGACTATGGCACCAACGCTGATGGTGCTGCCCACAAGATCGAATTCGCGAAGGAGGACAGTCGTTTTGGTGTCGGCCCTGGGCTTGAAAGATGGGATCAGGAGGAGGTAGACGGGGGCGAAGAGGCCGGCAACGCAGAGGTTGATGTAGAAAGCCCAGCGCCAGGTAGCGGAAGACTCGACGAAAGCACCTCCCACGACAGGACCGAGGACAGTACCGATGCCCCAGAGAAGACCGACGTAGCTGAGGTAGCCAGGGCGCTCTCTGTTGGAGGTGTTGACCGAGAGGATAGTCATGACACCGAGGTACATGCCGTTGCCGCCGACGCCAGCAAGTACGCGACCGAAGATCAAGACGTCCATGCTGGGAGCGGCGCCGCAGATTGCCGAGCCGATGTTGAAGATGAGGCAGGAGATGATGTACAGCCATTTGGCGTCGAAGAGGCCGTAGAGCTTTCCAAAGGGGAGAACGGCAGCGACACCACCGAGTGTGAAGCTGCATAGAATGTCAGCAGGTATCACTGGGTTTCAGAGCACTTTAAAAACGTACCCGACCGAGAGCCAGGGGAGTTTGAAGGCATCGCCAAAGGTGTTGACCGCGGTGGGGGTGATGTCGGCGACAACGGTGTTGTCGAGGGCGTAGAGGAAGATGCTCGAAAGGATTGAGATGACGACTAGAAACCACTGTTGCCGTTAGCGATGATTCTTCGGCAAAATTGGGAGCAAGAGAAGGGATCAAATGCACGACTTACTCTGATGCCGTGGATGCTCCGAGGAGACTTTGAGTCTGCTTCGATAGACGCAGCTCCCGCATCGTGAGTAGCAGCCACAGGCGTGGTGGCAGCCTCAGCGTCTGTCGCAGACTCTTGCTTCGGGTGAGGATTGTCGACATTGTCGGGAACTTTTTCGGTGTCCATGATTGAGATGGGAAAAAGTACGGAGGGTGACGAGCTGGGACAACGGGCTCAATGCTTTGTTGATGGAAGGCAAAGAACGTCAGGGGTTGTTTGAATCAACAGTTCAGAATTTCTTTGGCGCGAAAAGACTTCTTAAAAAGTTGAGGTGAGCAGGCAGTGCCTGATGTCTGTTTGCTTGGATCAGAAATCCGAAGGCGCTGATGATGTGAGCATTTCCCGAATTGGCGAATGTCCCGATTGGGAAATTCGACGAAAGGGGTGAAAATTGGCGCCGAAGACATATGACCAACCCAGCCCGCCATCTTGGAGATTTGGTAATGAAATACATGACTTAAGCAGAGAGTCAGAATTCAGAGATCATTGTTTCCCTTATCAGATGATTTAAAGGGATTGCTTCATGATCAGCCATCAAGTGCAGTGACTGCTGATGTAATGGCTTCACCGAGGCACACCGACACCACGCGGAGGATCCACCAACAGTGAAGTGGAAGAGATGAGACAGTGAGTCCATCACGCACGAGTGTTGGAGATGCATGATCATGTACTTGTATAGAGAATATGTACTAAGGTTGAAAATGTACTCAAACTGTGACCACCACAAGATAACCAAAACTTCAACACTCGTCCCCCAAACCGTCCCCTTTTAAAAGTCCCGTGAGACCGAAGCCTTTGGGAGGCATTTACAGACACTGAGAGTACCAGTCGTTGGACTTGGTGCAGGTGCTGCCGGCGACGCACTGGGTAGGGCCGCTGTAGTTCAGGCCACCACACTGTCCCCACTTGGGAACGGTGCCAGTCGAGGGAGGAGGCGAGGCAGAGGTGACGGCGGGGGGCGCCCGGCTGGTGGTGCTGCTGGGAGTGTTGGCAGTGCTGGTGGTCCTGATGGTGGTGAGGGTGGTGCCCGAGGCAGGAGGAGGAGGAACAACGCTGCCGGAGTAGGTCGAGCCGATGGGTCCGAACTTGATGTTGCTGAACTGCACGGTAGCATCGCCCTGCTGGGAGATGGTGTCGGCGGGGACGCCGGACGAGGTCGAGCAGCTGCCGCGCTCGGTACCGGGGCCAGTGGCGCCGACGGGGAAGGTCGAGTCGAGCCAGAGCATCTTGGCGTAGTAGTCGTTCCAGAGCGACATGACGAGGACCATGGGCTTGGCGACGGCGTCGCTCATCTGGGGGAAGCCTCCGCGCTGCTGGAAGATGTTGGAGTCGCCAAAGGCAGTCTTCTGGGCAGAGCAGAAGGCGGGGGTCAGGGAGTCACCGGGGTTGCCGGCAACAGTGGACTGCGAGTTGGCAATGACCTGTCCGTTCTGGACGTAGACGCGGCGGATCTCGGAGAGGCCGCCGTTGTTGAGGAACTGGGTGACGACGGTGAACTTTTGAGCAGTGTTGACCTTGAAGCCGGAGCCCTCGCCGTAGAAGGTCTTATCGCCCTGGCGGTATGAGTTGAAGTCGCAGCCATCGGGATCGCAGTCGCCGGCGTAGCGAGTCGACGAGTAGGTGCCGCCGCAAGCATCGCCCTGGCACGAGTGGTAGGCGTTGTTCTGGCAGGGGTGGGGGGTGTAGGCGGTCGAGATCTTGTTGGCCTCTGTTGGGGGGGTTAGCCATGATTTTGAGGGAAGATGCAGGAAGTGGGCTCACCCCAGATGTCCATCTCAGCGCAGCAAGCGCCCAGGTTACCGACGCCCGAGTTCGGGTCGCCAGTCGAAGGAGTCCAGCCGGCAACGTTGGCCTAGAGAAAATCTGTCAGTTGGGCTCAATCGTATTCCAAAAACTTGAACTCACAATGCCGTCAATGAACTTGAGGTCGCGGGGGCACTGGCTGTCGCAGTAACCGGTACCGTACTTGGCACCAGCCTTGTTGGTCGCAAACTTGGAGGCACCACCATCCTGGTCCATGGACACGAAGTACAGGGCACCGTTGAGGCCGCAGCCGACCTTGGAGACATCGACGTCAAAGGTGAACTCGTTGCCGAGCAGGTTGAACATCTGGTACTTGGTGTCCGACTCCATGAGGTAGACACGGCCGCCGACGTTGGTGCCGTACTGGTGCTTGGTGGCCAGCCTGAGGCTCAGGTTGTTGCCGCTGGTGGTGATGCCGTAGGTGCCGGCGTAGTCGGCGCCGTCAACGCAGCAGTTGGTCGCGCACGTCTTGCCGTCGGTGCCGCAGGACGCGGTCCACTTGTTGCCGTCGTAGCAGTTGGTGCTGCCGGTGACGGTGTGAGCCCAGCGCCAGTTGGAGTCGAGCACGACGGAGCCGGCGACGTTGGTGCAGCTGCCGGGAGCAGTGCACTTCTGCCATTGCAGCGGGGGGTGGACCTCGGGAGTCGAGGTGCAAGCCTGCTGGGCGCGGACTGCGGCCACGAAGGCGAGGAGGATGCTGAAGTCGGTCTTCATTGTTTCAGTCTGCGAGATGTCGGTACCGGGAAGAGGGAGTGAAGGAGATGATGCGATGATGGAGGAGAAGAGATGGTTGGAGAGAAGGGAGGTCAGGACCTTTTATATCAGTCTTGTCGGTCTCAATGCGGCTCGGAGATGTGTAGTAGTGACGGCGGATGCTGTCCCGCCACCTCCGGAGTCGTCCTCAGATCGTCCGGAGGCCATCACGAGCACCGACAGAGTCAAGTTCGCGCTGGGGAAGGCGGGCCGCTTCGGGCCAGCTTCAATCAAAATGTTGATTGAGGGCACCCAGGAGCGGCTGGCTCCATGGTTCAAGACGGCATAGCTGCCCGGTGTAAGTCAGCGGCTTGGGCCAAGCAGAGCCTGGACCAGAACCACACGGACCAGAGCAGACGGATGCTGCTATGTCCCTCCCTGGGGCGAGCGAGGAGGTTTCCGCCGTCGTCGACTAGGCCGTGTGACCCTCCGCAGCTAGATCAGGGGCTTCTCTTGTGCCCGATAGAGAGCGCCGCCAATCTTGAGTGGGGGAATCAGCCGGGGGTGATCGAAGGGGGCCAGCCTGCCGGTTGTCGTGGTGCCTCGTGTGCCGTCCTAGCCGAGCCGGCCTATCGTGAGTTTCTCCCCGCCCTGAAGCGGACAGTTGCGCTCCGTTGATCGTTCAAAGGGTCTTTTGGAAGAAATGGCTTTTCGGCCAAACTGATCCCCTTTGATGCGGAATTTGCGGGCTCGGTCTCCTTCCCGGCGGTAGGACGGGTAGGCGAGGGGGCCAGTCAGTCACACCACCAGACAGCAGGAGAGGAAGACGCCCCGAGAGCCGAACACCCCCAGGCAAGCCACGCACCTGTCCGCTCGGTAGTTGCAGGGCCACCTCGCAGGATATGTCAAACATTCAACGATTGACGTCTATGTCGTCGCTCGCTCGTTTGATGCCAAGGACGCAGCCAAGCCCGCGATCTCAGAAGAGCCTCCATCGCCAAGTCGGGAGAAGGTCTTGGCTGATGGGCTTGGCAATTTGCAAATCGATCTGCCCTACCGACAGGTTCGCTTCAGAAAGAAAGAGGAAGGGGGGTGGGCGGTCCGTCGAGGCGAGAGTGTGGGGAAAGGCCGTTTGGGATTTCCAGGTACGGAGCGGAGGGAAGATCTCGGAGGGTGCCGAGTTGGTCGTGGCAATGTGACCTTCCGGGGAATGTCAGGGGCGTCACGGGCGTATGACATATGGGGGGCGACAGCGGCGGCTGTTGACTGGTCTGTCGCAGTCTTTCCGGAGAATGTCTCGGCTTGGGTGGATGCGAGGTTGGCAATTTAGCCGGAGCAATGGCTGTCGGCCAAAGCGCCTGGGCTTGAAGCCAAGTTTGACGGCATCGCCGCCTCATGGACGCGATTGAGGAGGGCCTTGAGCAGAAGTGACGCGGCTGAGGGTCATGAGGCGAAAAGTCCTTCCCTTCTCGTCGCCTCCTTGATTGAATTGACACTGCTGAAGTTCAGCTATCACCTGTTCAAATGTCGGCGATGGGCCGAGGCGCGGAGCAACACTCACAAGGTCCGAGGTTTTGCAACCCCAAAAAGGCATCGTGGCTGTCCGGGGTCGTATCGTGGGGTTAGCATCGGCAAGTCCGCCACCCACAAGGTGATTGCTGCTGGATGAGGGGGAACATCGACATGGCACGCACGCACACACGCACGGCACACAGGACTGGGATAGATCAGCTTGCTGGCGACCTGCACAAGGGTACTCCGTACAATCGCCGCACGTGCGCCCCCTCCCAACGCGGTCGAAATCATCGCTCTCTCTCAAGTCCCTTCGGGAGGTATCTGTACACCCCCATGACCTGGGCGAAACAGCCCAGCCCCAACCAAAACGCCTGCCAGCCTGACACTGAGCAAGCATGCGTGGCTTCCTGACCACGACAGGCCGGCTCTCATTACTCCTCGATTCCTCGTCGTCATCCCGTTCCATCCGTACAATGACATGCTCCCTTCTGCTGCTGCTGCTGCGAGAAGAGGGTTACCCGCCGGTTCGTCTGCACTACCCGAGTCTAGTAAAGTTGTGCATGTATCTGCTGACGCCCGGCAGGCGACCGTCTCTCTCATAGAGGAGGCCACAATTGTTGCAGAGGGTCTGGAAGAGGAAGTGTCAGCAGATGTGATAAGGAAAAGAAGTAGAGAGTGTGTCAGGCTTACCTTGGGGCCGGCTGGACCATCCCTCACCGCCCACACGCTCGTGCCTGGCATGAGGCAGTGGAAGCACTTCCAGCTGGTCCTCTCCTGGTCGGTGAGTGCACCGGCGCCGCCGCCACCACCGCCATACCCCAGACCCACGTCTGGAGTCCCGCGACCGCCAGGTGTACCGGCGCGGAGGGGGCTGAGACTGCGGAATCGCTTCTTCTTCTTGGACCGCTCGCCGCGACCCATGCGCTCCTCTTCCGCCGCCTCCACCACACTGCCAAAGCCAGAGAATGGGACGCCGCCAATGAGGCCAGTGGTGGAGCTGAATCGTGACGTCTCGCGACGAAGACGACGAATCTGTCGTTCGCGGTCGCCCTCCCTCTTTTCCATATCTTCTTTGGTCAACTGCTCGACCTTGGGCTCCCACTCCTCGGCGAGGTGTTCGGGATCGTACCGCCACCCGGCCTCGGCGCCGTGAGCGGCATCGTTGGCGAGTTCCGTCTGGGCGTTCCAGCCGCCGACCAGGCCGCCAGCCTCGCAGGCCTCCTTCTTCAGACGCAATACCGCCTCGTAGATGGCATGCGTCATGGCAGGGACCCACTCACCAGCCAAGCCCAGGTCTGCACACGTCTGTTTCGCAAAGGCCTCGGCAGTGCCGGGCGGGTGAAGAAGCGACCATTCAAACTTGTCGGTGTACAGAGTGGAAGCGAGGTTGATGTTGAGGTTGACAATGCAGCGATATGTATCGTCTGGGTTGTAGTCGTCGGAATCAGGTGTGATGACAGACGCTTCGGCAGTCACATCGGGTGCCGAAGTGACATTCTTGAGCTTGGAAGGCGTCGCGACGCCGCCATTCTGAAGGGGTGTATCCGCCCGGCTGATGATTTGCGACACGGGAATGGGTGTGTCATCTCTGCTCGGGTCCGCCGCCTTGGGCGATGCAGCTGGTTGCTGCTGGGAGTGGAAGAGGGGGTGCAGAGCGACACCGGCATATTCCTCCAGCTGCGTGCGGATCTGCTTGCTGATCTCGGCGATCATGTAAGGCTTACTCGGGAGATCGAGCTCCTGGACGAGGCGCATCGCGAAGAAGTCCGTCGTGACAACAGTCTCGTGCAGATTCCAGAGGAAAATGTCGCGCAGTCGGTATGGCAGAGTCATCTCGCCTTGTTGAAACTGGGGCAGATGAGGGTCGGCGTCGTCGGGTCTGGGCCATTGAGGCATCGGGTTGGCGGCGGGAATATCGACATCGATCCGGATCGGGATCAGTGTGAGGGGGAGCTGGGCTTGTGCTGCGCTTTGTTGGTCGTTCCTCCAGTACCTTCCTGGAGTCATCCAATGCCTGTTGATGCCAGGCACATCCACAGGCTGCGACGTCTCCTTGCCGACCTTGTCGGAAAGTTCCTGGAGGTTTATGGTGACATCTTCCTTGCGCACGCTCCTCAAACCCGTGTGGCGTCTCCGAGAGTTGTCGTCATCGTCGTCGATATCGTCGTAGCCATCCTCTGCGTAGTTGATGATGGTGGTGCCTCGCTTGGTGACGCGCGAGACGGGGCCTGTTGGCGCGGTCGGGAAGACTGGGGTGATGAGGGAGTTGTGGTACATGCGCAGGCGAGGCGCATAGGACGATTGCATCGCCTGGGGCTTCGATCGAGTGTCCATCTTGCTCGAGGTGTGCGTCGTTGGCCTCAGCGCATACCGGATGGGTGATCGGTCGGTCGGCGCAGGTCGAGTCGAGGGCAAGGGAGGCGGCCTGCTCTCAATGCGCGTCGCCTCGTGTCGCGTGCCTGCAATTCGCAAGGGTCGGGTCGTCAAAGTCGAATTGATCGCCGAGTGGAGTCGTAGCTTCGAGTCTTGATGATGCGAGGGTCGGGGTTGTCGTGAAGCTCCTCTGGAGCTGAATCGCGATTGCTGGTGGATTCGCGTGTCTCTGCGTTGGGGAAGCGCGTCGGAAAATCTGACAGCGTTGCACGTTCATGCTGGACCCGACCAACCCGCTTCTGCCGTTGGCTTCGGCGGGCCACCCTCGGTCAGTCATCGGTGCACAGACCACCTCGGTCGGCTGACCGAGCATCAGCCTCACCGAGCTACCCCTGAATGCATTTGACGACAACCTCGGACGTCGAGGTTGCGTAGAGACGACATTTGGGATCAGATCAGATCTGGCCATCACTCTTCTGTATGGATTGCATGCAACCACCTGAGGCTATCTCAAGCGATTCCACGGGAATGTCGCCAATCTGTGAAAAAATTGCAGAGAATTGCAAGTCGAATTGAGTTTCTGTGTCCATTCAAATTGACGAGACTGAAAGCATGGATTCCGATGAGAGCACTCTGGAGGCTTGACTGGTTCAGCACTTGGGTAGGAGCCTCAGCATCCTCAATGTTTGAATCTTGCTGGGGGTCGAGGTCCGTGCTCTGCTGCGGAAGTGGAATTTGAACAGCAGCCAAACCACAACACGAAAATCTCATTTAGTCTTGACCACAAACAGAACTAAGTGTGTTTTGTATCTCGCATTACCGGGGCATTGATTTGTGTTGTAAATCATAACAAAAGGCACTTCACAAGTCCTGGTTCTCCAGAAGCATGCTGAATGGCGACCACAGATCTGGGACAGACTGGACTTGGGCCCCTCATGAATTGCAGTCCTGCTCATCCGGTGCCTTGGCATATTCAAAAGCTAGCTCGCTCTGCCACTCCATGCATCAGCTGCCGGAGAGATTGCCTGCCCAGCAAGAATGCCCTCTTCAGCGCGGTATCCCCGAACCCTCCACGGCCTTTGACTCCTTCCCTGATGCTTCGGTTCCTCAGAAACGGCAGGAGCAGGTCACGGTGGCGCTAGCGAGGGACCACAAAGAAGGGGGACCGCGTCACTTGCCGCACCAGTCGCTGCAGTTGCCGTGACCCTTCGCACCACACTCGTGCACCCGGGTGGGCAACTCAGTGACGGCAAGACCCAAGACATGCCAGGGGCGGAAGGAACACCGTGCGAGACTCACAGTGTCGTACGGGGTGGCCGGTTTGGCTGGGGCAAGGCCCAGGAAGCAGGGGGGAATCATCACGGCCTGCAGCCCAGCTATGTGGAGAGGAAAAAGAAATCTTTCAGCTTGAACCTGTTCCTCATGATCATTTCGTTGTCCAAGTGCTTCTCATACTCTTCTTCTGCTGGTATCACTAGTCTGAGGTCATTCACCTTGGTTGGGTGACCGGCCAAGACTCGCACAGTGGAACACCTCCCCTTCTCCCACCAGTCCTTCGAGCACCTTCCTTCTGTTCCTTCCTCGAGGACGCTCCAAGGCTGTGGAACCAACCGGAGCTGTTCCCGGCGCCAAATGGGGAAGACATGAGGCGCTAGCCGTCTCGGCCCTGAGGCCATCCCATGACTGATGACGCGGATGGGCCGAGGGCTCTCCAGGCAGACAAGCATGGCATTTCTGCTTTCCCGATACTTCAACGTGATCTCGATCAAAGTTGGAGATGTGCTCCTTCTAGAGGAGCAGTTCTGGTTCAGTCTCTTAAGCTGCTTGCCAAATAATCCCCGCGGCTGTGACTGATGCCCCCATGTAGACCCATGAAGTGTTCTGAAAGCCCATCCTGCCCAGAATCTCGTTCTTTCCCTTCACGAAGAGGCTCTGATGCTGCTGCTCTTTCCCATCTTGCTCAGGGGCGGCAATTTTAAGCGAAGAGGGTTGGGCAGGCCGCGGCCAGACCGGCCGCCTTCCCCCTTTCCGCCGCTGCCAGACTGAGTCCCTGCCCCAGAAATCGTTCTTTCCCTCGAAGACGACTGAATACCCGCTCCTGCTTCCTCTCCAGCCCTTATTCCACAAGAAAGAAGGCTCGCCAGATCAGCATGCGCCCCGAAAACCATATAAATACCGCCCCTCCCCCCACCCATCTTCCTCTTCTTCTTCTTCTTTCCTCCCATCCAACAACTTCTTTGTCTTCACGAACCGCTGAACCCACGCCAGAACTCTTCACATCTTCCTCCCCTCTCACACAATCAACCACTCAACCAACTACCCACTTCCATCAGTCAAGATGCGTTCTTCCACCATCATCGGATCCCTCCTTGCCGGCGCCGTTGGCGCCCAGGCCGCCTCTGTTGTCCCCTCGGACATCAACAACGCGATTGCCGCTGTCAACCAGCAACGCGCCGCCCACGAGGTCACCCCTCTTGCCTGGAACGACAACCTGGCCAACGACGCTGCCACCTGGGCTGCTCATCTCAAGGCCATTGACCAGGCCATCCACGCCACCGAGGCCCAGCGTCCCAACCAGGGCGAGGTCCTCGCCTACTTCACTTCGTCTGCCGGCAACATGGCGACTCCCTTCACCGCCGCTGTCAACAAGTGGCTTGCCGGTGGTGCCAACTACCCCGCTGGCGGTGTCGTCGCCGATGGCACCGAGTCCTGGAACCACTGGTGTACGTCTTCCCCTTCTTGCCCTTTGACCCGTTTGCCTTCTGGTCTTTTCTTCATGTTCATTTTGCTGACCCTTCTCCAGCCCAGCTCATGTGGTCCACCAGCACCGAGATCGGTTGCGGTGCCGCTCAGGCTACCAAGGGCGCTGAGACCAAGGTCTTCGTCGTCTGCCGCCTTGCCCCCGAGGGCAACATGTGCGTTTCCTTCCTTCTGCTCTTTCTTCTTGGCCTTGACTGACTTTTCTTTCTTCCCTTTGCAGCGTCGGACAGTCTCCTTTCCCCAACAACGCCCTTCTCGCCCGTCAGAACCTCGCTCCCGGCCCCTTCACCGGTGACCTGACTCACTTCACCACCGGTCTTGGTGCCTGCGGCAATGACGACACCGGCCTCCCCGGCATCCTCGCCCTGTCCCACCTCAAGATGGGCGCTCCCTCCAACAACAACCCTCTCTGCAACCGCCGCGTCAAGCTCGAGGCCAACGGCCGTGTCGCCTACGCCACTGTCCGCGACAAGTGCATGGGCTGCGCTGTCAACGACGTCGACGTCTCCGAGGATGTCTTCAAGGCCCTCTACGACGACCTTGGTCTTGGCCGCCGCCCCGTCACCTGGACTCTTGTCTAAGGTGTCACCTCCGGCATGCGATGGATCAGGTCTGGGCTTTCTGGGGTTTGACACTTTCGCGCGAATGCAAATCGTGCACTGTTTTCGGGAGATTCCAGAAACATCTTTTTGGGTCCAAGTGGCAAGGCAGTGATTTGGAGGACGAGACAGTTCACATGGTATCAGGGAACAGCTTTAGCTAGTTTCGCAATCACAACAGTTTCCGCACTTTCTTGTCCCTGACACTTCCTGTGATGACCAAGTTTCTGCTCCCGCCTCTGATGATTGTCGCCGAGTGTGCTTCATTCTTAAGTCCGCAGTCACTGAGATCCGCAGCAGCAGTCGCTGGCATCCGCAGTCCCTGATTTTGGCTTTCAACACATCGCGGACTGTTTGGCTTTGGGCCATTGTGATGGCCGACAATACATCGGAATGATGGTGGATTGCGATTGTCTTGTTTTTCCTCAAACATGCTTCTCTTTCAGCGCTTCAAATTGCTCTTCTTCACCTGCCAGCCCCCGCTCCATCCAAACCACCCAGTCTCATTTGGGCCTCGGGCGATTGCCGCAATGAAGGACAAGCCAATAAAGGCAACTGCACACGTTAGGAGCCGAGTTGACGCGGGGAAGAGACTGGGTTTGTACTCACTGCTTGCTCCGCCGCTGTAGAGCCAGCCACCTTGGGCATACAGCCTGTTACCGACAGCAGTTCCAGTGAGCTGACCACAGAAGGCAGCGACCATGTATGCCGTGTTGATCCTGTTGGTGGCCTTTGGGTTGATGGTGTAGATGGCAGCTCGGTTGGAGATTTGTGTCATCTGGATGCCAGCTTGAAGGCAAGAGTCAGCAGATGTCTTTCTGGGGAAGGCCGGGCGTTATGGGAAGTAGAACATACTGTCGGCTAGGACTGCCTGGATCGCTGGCCCGGCGACTGTGTGTGTTCCTGTAAAGGTGCCGACGAGAACGCCCGTCATTGTGCAGGTCTGTCCCAAAAGACTGGAGACCAATGGCACGACACGGTCGACAACATATTTCCCGTACATCGGCCCTCCGATAATTCCAACAAGGCCAATCAAGGAGAAGAGGCCGATGATAAGGGAGTCCAGCTCGTAGGGCGGCGATGACAGCAGGAAACTGAGGGTTGTCCAGAACGATGTGAAGACTGCACTGCAGAGAAAGGCGATGACGCAGGCCTGGACCAGCAAGGGCTCGGTGAAGAGAAGCTTGACAATGCTCCACATGACGCGGAAATAGTTGATTCCCTCGGGGTTCTTTGACGGGTAGTCGGGCATGTAGGACCAGAGAAGAATGGCGAGGAGGTTTTGGGCGCCAAAAGATAACCAGTAGATGTTTCTCCAGTCGGTGAAGTTGGCCACGATACCGGAAAGCAGTCGGGCTACCAGCATCCCGAGCATAAGGCCAGAGACGATGATGGCAAGAGAGGTGCCTTTGCGAGCCGGTGCTGCGATGTCTCCAACCAGGGGCAAGAAGAGCTGGGGACTGATTGTGGTGAACCCTGTCAGGAAGGACAGGGCGGAGAAGACGTGGAAATCCGATGTAAGACAAAGACCAAGCCACTGGAGGTGTCAGTTTGAGTTTTGCGACAATGGAAGGGAGGAGTGGTCGTACAAGCATGGCTGTCAGGAAGACCAGGCCAATGATGAAAGGCCGCCTTTGGACTGTGTCTCCCAGAGGGCAGATGAAGAGCAGGCCACCGGCGTAGCCTGCTTGCATGAGCGTTGCCACAGAGGAGGCTCGCTCAAAGCTGACGTCGAATGTCTCGGCCATCTTGTTCAGAATTGGTTGATTGTAGTAGAGATTTGCTACGGTGACAGTTGAGGACTATCGGAGTCAGTAAAGGATGGAGTACAAAGAGAGGGGCCACGCACGATTGCATACAGCAGGTTCAGCCAGTAGCCAAAAGCTGGGGGGTTCTCCGGGTCGTATCGCAGCCTCTTGGGTGCCCATGCAATCAAAAATGCAATCCTTTGGAAAGCCTTTGGTCTTGAAGCCCCTGCTTCTGGTTCCGTAAGGGTAGCCTGATCTTCATCTGTGGACGACGTTGTGGGTTCTTGAAGCTTGGAGTCCTTGGTGTCGCCCACTGGTGGTGATGGGCTGGGATTCGGCGTGAGGGAGGCCGGAGCTTTGTCGCCCAGATCCTGAGATAATGTGGTGCCCTTCTCAATCATCTTGAAAGGCTGTGGCAGTAGCGACTGCACTGCAGGTGGGTTGCAGACTGAGAAGAGCCGGCTGCTTCAGTTCCAGGATGGTTGTCGGAACTTGGAGATCTGGCTTGGGATCTCTTGGTCGCTGGTATGGAGTCGTGGTAGATGCTTCAAAGATGCATGTGTTAGGTGTCAGGGTGCCCCCTGGTCAAAGTGGCGCCGTGGAAGCTTTGAAAGAAAAAGAAGGGCGAACATTTTGATGACGCGATCTCGGCCAGGGCCGTGAGAGTCCCGAGGTCGTGAAGATCGGCGTGGCGGCGATGTTGCCGAAGGATTGAATCGACAGGGGTTTCAGGCCGGACCGAGATGCTATGCTATCTAAGCTGCGCATGTTCAAAGCTGGTATCTGTTAAGGATGTACTGCGGGCTGGTCTCCGCGATAGACCGGAAATAATTACGGGTGTTCCCCATCGGACCTCGAAATGGTTTAGCGTCAAGCGGCACGGACAGTCTGGTGATAAGATTGCCAAGCGGTCGAGCCGGTCTGTTTGTCAGGTCACCGAGTTCATCTTGCTTGCTTCAAACTGTTACAAAATTCGCGACCGGAAACATGTTCATCACGCTGAAGAATAGCAGAAGAAACGCACCTCGGCTGGAAGAAGTGGCTCAAAGAAGCGCGACATTCAGGGCGGCATCTGGCAGAGACTCGAAGACCAGGACGCCGCCTTGCTCTGCTTGTCAGGTTCAAAAGGTGTGTCCGGTTCCGAGGTCCAAGCCGATGTCAGGATGACTGACCTCCCATCAGTTGCGATGCACAGGCGATTTGGGCACTTGCGACAGATGTTCTGCGCAGTCAATTGTCTGCATTGCCCCCCGCCCACGACGGCGATCAGCTTCGCCCCCAACTGCACCCAGGTCTCCTCAACAGTCCAGACATGACACAAAGACACCCCCAAGGGAGGCGTTGGCTGAGAACAGTGCTGTTTCTTCATGTCAAGCCCGGCAAACAAGCGAAGAACACACTGCAGCTTCTCCCTGCCCCTGCCTTCAAGACATGGCATCCGTGGTCCAGAAGCTCGACGACGACGAGTTCCACCTAACGACCCTGCCCCTGGACAAGGTCCTCCAGCTACAAAAGTGGCTCGTCTTTCAGTGCTGCCGTCCACTTGAGTGCCCGAAATGCAACAACTCGCCATCAGTCCACACCCTACTGCTCATCGTCTGCGACCGTCTGACCGAGATGTTCGACTGTACAAGCCGACGACTCAAGCGCATCCGGGTGACCACGACCGGCGGCATGGCGATGCAGGCCTTGAGCAACGTACTAGGAGGCGAAGGGCTGTCGAAAAGTCCCTCAGAACCATTCAACCAGCTATACTGCAGCGTGTCCGGCTCGCCTGCCGACCAGACCGAGTGTACCCCTGTGATCTTCTCCGACGATCTCCACGGGCAATACACCGAAGAAGAACAAGTCCACATGATTCGAGGCATCATCAGCCTCCATGTGGGCTACTTTCGGCGACTGCTTCTGCGTATCGAAGGCCTCAGCCAGGTGGGCGGGAACAAAGCTCGCCTGTCGAGAATCTCGTCCATCATCACAAGACTTGATGCTGCAGCTGTTGCGATTGAGCTGGCGTTTCAGGGAATCCTCACAGGCGAGAGAGTCGAACCTTGAAGGAGTCGCATTGCTTATAAGCTGGTCGCAAATACTTCCGGGGCTTGTTGAACCGTCTCTCGGAGACGATCCGGCGGGGGGGTATACCACACGCGCCGGATGGCCTCCGAACCAGGCCTGGTTGGCCGGGAGTTGTCCGACCGTGGAGTCAATATGTCCCATGTCCGATGTCCGGGGAACCAGTCCAACTGCCTATAGGAAGCCAACTCGACACATCCAACAGACTAATGCACAACTCGAGTCAACCTTGATTGTGCATCTGTTTGACGGCGTTCTTGTGGACCTGAGGACATCCAGCCAACTGTGCATGGCGGCGCTACACACGGGCATTCGACGGCTCGATCAGCCTCGGGCCTTGTCCAGAGCGGTCGGACGTCGACCGGCGGTCTATTACTTGAGATTGGCGACATACTGCAGAGGTAACATCGTGAACTCAGGAGTAGCGACCGATGCACACTGCCCCGGACGGCGCCCGCCAGCTCATCGGACCTCCTCCGACACCAGGGTTCCCCAACCTCACCCGATGAACGATCTACCCCCGCCCCCGCGTTGCTTGTTCGAACGGCTCCGCACGCGGGGAAGAGACTTGATGCCAGGGTGATGCCTCGAGCAAATCCAACGGCCTACTTATATCCCCGAAGAGCGCTCTTCTTTCCCTTGCCGATTCATCAGATCTCACGCACATCCACAACTCAACATGCCTCCTTCAATCCGCTCCCTCGACTTCAAAGATGGCGTCGAACTCGCTGAGTCCGTCCCCGGACGAGACCCCCTCCTCGAGAGGTACCCTCTTATCAGGGACAAGTCGCCAGAGGAGCTTGCCCGCATCGAGAAGTCGCTCGTACGCAAGCTTGACTGGCGGTTCCTCCCCATGGTCACGGCCATGCTGATGATGAAGTACGTCGCCAAGAAATCCTTGAATACCTACCTCCGCTAATCGTTGATAGCTACCTCGATCGTATCAACGTGTCCAACGCCCGTCTTGCAGGTATGCAAGAGGACCTACACATGAGCGACACGGAATGGAGTGCCGGCATCTCGCTCTTCTACGTCGGCTACATCATCTCTCAGATCCCGGCCAACATCATCATCGCTAAAGGGCGCCCTCGCATACTCCTGCCGGCCTGTATGCTGGGCTGGTCCATCGTCACCATCTGCATGCCGGCAGTGACCCGGGGCTGGGGATTTATGCTCTGCCGCTTCGTTATTGGCTTTACCGAGGGGCCCTTCGTGCCGGCCGTGTCTCTCATGACATCCTCATGGTATACAAAGCGGGAGTCACCTTTAAGAATGGGAATTTGGCACGCTGGCAACACGGTTTCTCAAGCTATTTCGGGCCTTTTGGCTGCCGGGATCTTGTCCAACATGGACGGCGTGGCTAATCTTCACGCCTGGAAGTGGTTCCTCCTCCTTGAGGGCATCGTCAGCATCCTCGTCGCCCTGGCGAGCTTCTGGTTCATCCCCAACTTTCCCGACTCTACCGGCACCTATTTCATCACTGAGGAGGAGGCCGCCATGGCCCAGTACCGCCAGTCAGTCTCTGCCGGCGGCATCGCCGAGGATGACGAGGGTGACTACTGGGGCGGCTTCTGGCAGTGTATGAAAGACCCCTACTCTCACCTTTTTGCTGGTATCCATTTCTGCCTCATCATTGCCCAGTCGTACAAGGACTTCTTCCCATCGGTACGTATCTGCAGAATTCTTACTCTGTTCGTGCGCTGACAGTCCCAGATCGTGGCCACCCTTGGCTTCGACAAGAACACCACCTATCTCGTCCAGGCTCCGCCCCCGATCATTGCCTTCCTAGTCACTCTTGTGGTGTCTTGGTCGTCCGGACGGCGGCAGGAGTTTGGCTACCATATTATCATCCCCATCGTTCTGACGGCCGTCGGGTGTGCCGTCATGATCACAACCCTCAACGTCGGCGCCCGCTACTTCTGCATGATCTTGCTGGTCACCGGTCCTTTCATCGGCCTCAACGTACGTGTTTCCCTTTCTGGGCGTCCCCAAAGTCTACTGACCCGGCTAGTTGCAAATCTCCTGGGAGACCACCGTCGTCCCGCGGCCGCGGACGAAGAGAGCCGCACTCATCGCCTACGCCAATTGCGTCTCGTCCGTCTCCCACTGGTTCACCCCCTATTTCTTCCTCCGCAACCAGGAGCCCTACTACCAGACTGGCGGCGGTGCCATCATCGCAGGCTGTGGTCTGACCGTCATTCTCGTTCTCGTGACGAAGGCTTATTCCAAGAAGAAGAACAAGGCCCTCAAAGCCGCAGAGGAGGCTGCTGGGGAGCCAGAGGGCTGGCGATATGCCCACTAATGTCCTGAGGCACGAGCCTATCGACATGACCCTTCGTCGCCCCACGCCTCCACCGTGGAGCAGCCCTCCTGGAGGCTGTCTGGGCAAATATTAATAGACCTTGCAATGTTGAGACAAATTTGACGCCAATGAAGTGTGGTCTCTCATGCAGAGCTTTGTGCAACTAGCGGCTGACGTGATGCCTTCCCCTGAAGCATGAGATGAGAAAACAAGTGCCGGTGATTTCAGTCCTCCGTCTGGCGAAGTTACGCTCCTCTTATCTACTGGGAAAACTAGGGAAGGTACCTTGATGTACTGTTAAAAAGGGCCTGACAAGAGGGTCTGATGCTTATGGCTGGTGTCAGGTAAAAGACTCCGTCCGCCGACATCATCGCCACCAATGCATTGGTCGTTTCTCGTTCCGCGCCATCCTCGTCACCCTCGACTGCGAGCTTTCCTGTGTCCTTGATCGAATCTCCCGAAGGCGAGCACTCTCTTCTTGCGCTGCTTGAAAAGATTCCAGTTGTATCTGCTGCTTTCGCAGCCTTTGTACCTCCTCAGGACGCTCAGTCAACACGCCCTGCGCGTCCCCAGCATCATGCGTGCTAGTCCCAGGTATGGCATCCGCCGTGTCCACGTACACCTGCACCACGCACATGTCTGTCATGAAAGTCGACCTGATCTCAAGCCTTACCGCAAGGGCCCCCCCTGCCCTAGGAACGCGAACAGCCTTCCCGAATGGAAGAACATTCAGATCTCCTATGTCTGAGAGTTCGACGTACGTTGGGAGTATACCAATATCGTATCTCGGTTTCCAGGTTGACCCAAACATGGTCCCGTAGAGTCTGATGACATAGTCGACAGGATCGTTCCTTACGCCGTCGACTCCACCGACGTACCTCAGCTGTAGAAGACGACGCGGTAAGTCAGGCTCACCGCCGGTTCTTCGAGCTCGAATATGCGTTATCGAAGGTTCCCAAGCAGAATGGGGGAAGACATCGACCACAGCAAAGCGCGGATCGACGCTGTCAATGAGATAGAGGCTATCCATTGGATTCTCTGGCTCCCGGTACTGGTCGACACCAAGAATCTTCACCGTGCCCTTGGCGGCCCGACTCCAGCTCGACTCAGGCTCGAGCACTGTGTTCATGGAGGCTCTGTAATAGCGCCCCATGCGGCTGCGAACCGAGATGCCGATGACGTTTTCGTAGTCATGCCGCCAGCGGCAACCCAGCAGCAGCACCTGGTGACCTGACTGGCTGACCTCCGGAAAATCAACATGTATTCCCAGGTTGGACGTGCTGATGGGCGTTTTTTCGGCCGTATGACAGACGACAATGTCTCTACAGTTCCAGAAGTTTGCCGGAGATTTGGCCAGCACGCTGCTCAGTGCTTCTGATCCGGCATCCTCTTCGACCTCGGGAGTCTCAGGCATCGATTTTCCCGGCAGGTCTCCCCATGCTAGCCAAGATTCATCCGTGGTGTCTTTCAGGATCTCGCGCTGTAGGCGGACGAAAGCTTTCTCGGCACCTTCCCCGTACAACAGAGGCATGTGTATGTCGAAGATCCCCATGAGGCAGTACGAGATATCCTCTGGCCGCGTCGTGCTCCGCCTTGCTGCCCACGACATTCTCTCGGCGATGGATGCAAGACCTAGGTCTTGAGTCTCTTGACCGTAAAGATATGCCCGCGCGATCCCCGTTTTGACTTCGATTCCGGGCGCCAAGCTGGCGCGGTCTCCGAAGGCATTCCATCTGCCGCCGTAGAAGCGAACATACAGTGGGGCGACGAGCTCTTGTAGCGTCCAGCCACGATCAAACCAGTCACTGTCGAGAAAGTCGGACTCGCCTGATGCGTCGTGCAAGTACGCATAGCAAATCTCCGCCTCCTGGTAGTATCGGAACATGGAGTTGATGGCCTCGGACAACTCGGCGCTGCTCGTCTTGTCGATGCAGCACGTATCGACCCAGATGTGCGACAGGCCCTCGGTTCGGGCGATTGCGCAGCTAGCTTTGAGCTTTGCGAAACCGCCTTTGGCGCGCGCAGTGCCGCGTTCCATATCTTGAAAGGAGACCTCGTCGGTTGTCCAACGGTGAGAGAGAATGGCGTATTGTGGTGTGGCATCGGGCGGGAAGCTCTCGACCTCGAGGGTCGTTGCATTCAGGAGGCGCATGGTGGCGGCGCCCGGCAATGGTGTCCGGGAGTCGTGTTGAAGGAGTGTTGCTGGAATGGCGTCTGCGGGATTCGTATTGAAGAAGTGATGTATAAGGAAGAAATGAAAGAAGGCTGCCTCTCATCGATCTCGCATTTGACCAGGACGATTGTACTGCCATGCTTGCACCCTGGCAGCTCCTGGGCGAGAAGGATCGCGGCATTATTGGCTGTGTCACCTGCAGCGCACCGCCCCAATGCCCCCCCGCCGACTGCAAGTGGACAAATCCATACAACCAACCTCACATCACTCCAACAGGGCCATGCATCTCGCGGCTATGCTCGTAAACAGTCTCATTGTGGTATTCTAGTCTATCATGATCCCAACCCGCTTGAATTCAAAATCAAATCTTCTCCAGGAAGATAACCTTGCTGTCATAGTCGCCGTTGAAGGCGAACTGAATGCCACCGTTCATCAATGTCGCGCCCGAGTAGACCTTGTCGCCGTCGAGGCGGTACTTCGCGGACGCATCAAGACCCTGCAGACGAACGGCCGGGTTCTCGTGCATGGCGGTAGACAGCAGCTGGAAGGCAAACAGAACAGCCTGACTGTGGTCCTGCGACACGACCAGCGCGGCGGGGTAGTTTGAGTCCTGGGGCAGACGCAGGCGCCAGAGGTCGCCGTGGATGACGACGGGGTTGATCTTCTCGGCGAGGGCGATGAGACCGGGAATCTTCTCGCGCTCTGACTCGGGCAGCTTGGAGGGGTCGAGCTCGAAGCCGAAGGAGCCGCCCATCATGGCGACGTGGGCGCGGAACTCGAGGGACTGGGTGCGCTTGGTGACGTGGCTGGGAACGGCGCCAACGTGGGCGCCCATGGTGGACAAGGGGTAGACGACGGAGGTGCCGAACTGGATATTGATGCGGTCGATGCCGTCCATGTTGTCGGACGCCCAGATCTGGGGGAAGTACTGGAGAACGCCGGGGTCGAAGCGGCCGCCACCGGCAGCGCAACCTTCCCAGAGGATGTTGGGGAAGCGGCTGGTGAGCATGTCGAAGACGCGGTACATGCCGATGATGTAGGCGTGGTAGTTTTGGGGGGTAGAGCTCTCGTGGATGGCGCGGTTGTGGTCCCACTTGACGTAGGTGACGGGGGCGCTCTCGAGAAGGGTGGTGATGGAGTTGATGATGGAGTTTTGGACCTCGGGCAGGGCGAGGTTGAGGATGAGCTGGTTGCGGGTCTCGCTGCGGGCGTGGGAGCCGGCGCTCATGACCCATTCGGGGTGGCGCTCGTAGAGGTCTGACTTGGGGCTGATCATCTCGGGCTCGATCCAGATGCCGAACTGCAGCTTGGCGTCGGAGCCGGCGACGGGCAGCTGTGTGCATTTTTCGACGATGGAGCCCAGGCCGGTCGGGAAACGGGTGGGGTTGGCGGTCCAGTCGCCGAGGCCGGCCGTGTCGCTGATACGGGGGTGCTTGACGCCGAACCAGCCGTCATCGAGAACGAAAAGCTTGCAGCCGAGGGAAGCGGCCGAGGTGGCGAGCTTCTCAATCTTCGCCTCGTCAAAGTCAAAGTACAGGCCCTCCCAGCTGTTAAGCAGGGTGGGGCGCGTCTCGTTGACGAACTTGCTCTTGATCAGGTTCTGGCGGTACAGACGGTGGTAGTTGCGCGACATGCCGCCCATGCCGGCGGAGGAGAAGACGGCGACACACTCGGGGGAAGCGAGGGTCTCGCCGGGCTGCAGGGGCCAGGAGAGCTGGTACTTGTTCATGCCGATGGAGGCACGGATGAGGCCGTGGGGGCTCTTCTCGACCTCTGCGATGAAGGAGCCGGTGTAGACGAGGGAGAAGCCCCAGGCGTCGCCGGTGGACTCGGTGGTCTTGGGCGAGGCGAGGCACAGGAAGGGGTTGTAGAAGTGGGAGGAGTAGCCGGTGGTGCTGCCGAAGCTCTGCATGCCATAGTCGACGGGACGGCGGAACTGAGAACGCTCGCGCGCCCACTCGCCACGAAGGCCGACCATGTCGTAGGCATCAGCGTGGGGGAGGTCGATGCTCATACTCGCCAGCTTCTCGATATGAACAGCCTTGTCAGACTTGTTCGTAATCTCGACCCGGCGCACAATGGCATCGTGAGCAGGGAAGACGGAGTAGTAGAGATCAGCAGCGACATCCGAGTACGAGTCGTACATGCGCACAACAAGAGTGTGCACCTCGTCATCGTGGCCAAAGGTGCTGGGCAGCTGGGCGATGGCCGGCTTGCCGGTGAGGATCTGATGGGACTGGTACTGGAAGTGGGAGACGGTGGAGCCCTCGTGGTGCTTGATGAAGACGGCGGGGTTGCGGAAATCGCCCTTGCCGAGCTCGGGGAACTCGCGGCGGAGATGACTCGTCGTGGACCAGCCGTTTGGCGGGGTCGTGCCGGGGATGGCGGGATCCTCGGTGACGGTCGCTCCCCAGTGATCGGACATGAGGTCGCCCGTCTTGTCGTTGACGTGGAAGCGGTACGACATGTTCTTGCCGTTGAGCGCGAACGACTTGCCCTCGACGACGATGGCTGGGGAGGTCAGTGAATGGACATGGGCATGGTGGCAGCAGGGCAGCATAGGGCAGAGGCATAGGGCAGCGTGATGGTTGGAGGGGACTCACGCTTCAGCTGGGGCTGCTCAGCGCCCGTAGGCTTGGGGACGGCGACGGATCCCATGTTGACGATTGGATGTGTGATGTTCTGATGAGACATTGCGAGAAAGAGAAGCTGTCCGACGGTGGGAGATGAAGAGGTTCAAATACCCTGATTTTTTCCCTGGCAGAGAAAGAAACCTCTTCCCCATCACGAGCCAAGGAGCCGTGGGGTCGCTGATGGGGCGCGCCCCGGCGCCGTTCGCAAACTTGGTGGTGCGGAATACTGAGCCTCTTCCCCCTATTTCCCGCCTGGCGATGATCCTCGGGGCCGGCGGAAAACTCCAGACCGCGGGCGGAAAACTTTCAGTTCGGCCGGGCACCCCGTTGGCCACACCACCACAGCGGCTCTCCGTGCTTGCGGGGAAGGGGCGAAGAATATGCGGGGAATCGAGCGAAGAGACGGCGGCGGGCGGGCGGGCGGCGGGCAAGGCGGGCTCGGCCTGCAGTCATGGTTGCATCGTGGGTTCTCCGATGTGCCCGGTGATGCTTCCGTGGGCTTAAGTTTGTTCTGACCGGGTTCTAGGCGGGAGGAGGAGAGGAAGAGGATGCATCGAGATAGCGACGGATGAGAGCTTCTACCCGCGGGCGTGAGGCTAGTTGTTGTGTCATGGTCGGCGGATTGACCGAGTCCGCAGTCTCCCCGGCAGCGTTATCTGCCATTGCGACCTGGTCTGTTCGTTGCTTCCACGAGCCGCTGTGGAAGTGTCGCTTCTGGGCTAGTTCTTGACGCTGCTGGCTGACGTTGCGTGGGGATCGATGGGGGCAGGAATATATGTGAATGACCTCGACGGACATCTGAAAACACGGAAAATATGATGCGATTGAAAGTCGCCGTGCTGCCTTTGGGCTTGATGTGAAACTGGAAGTTGAAGGCTGCCACTTCCCGGATGGATGACATATCGTGATGCCATCTTGGAGAGCGCCAGGGTATCACGTGCTTCAGTGCATGGACCGCTTCCCCTTGTCCTTGGAAAGCCTCCTGGCGGCTACACCTTCCTCCTTCCCCGCTTGCAAACCAACGAGCAATCCATGGCGACACGAATCGGCACGCCCAGAAAGGTGCGCCTGGCATGCCGACGGTGTCGGGCCAGGAGAATCAAGGCAAGTAACGTCCAAGGCCCTTCTCTGGGATGCACCATCGCGGTGTGGCTGTGTGGACCGCCCGGCTGATGCGATCATCACCCGCAGTGCGACGGAGAAACCCCGGCCTGCTCAAACTGCGCCAAGGCGGGGGAGGCGTGTCTCGACGTCGATGGCCAAAACTCATCCATTCTGATACCGAGAAAGTGAGAAGCAACCCTGCCCGTTCTGTTGGCCAGAAATGCCCAATTGACGAATTGCAGTTTCTCGCAAATTGCACAAGCCAGGATCCAATGGCTGGAAGACATCATCCGGGAAAGGCTCCCTGATGTCGACTTGGCAGATGGCCCCAGGGTCGACCTCCCTCCCGACACCAAAGCCGGCGTGCCAACTCATCAGGGCACCTTTCTCAGCACATCCGACGAACAGCCACAGGTTCGCAGCAGTTTCGTTTCCGATGCTTCCCTCAAACGGAGATCCGAGTCGACGGCGTCGCCCGCCAACCACGACGAATTTGCCGACCGCGCGCACTCGGTCGCGGTCAACCTCGGCATGTTGGCCCTCAACGCCGACTCGAGCCAAAAGCATTACCTTGGATCAAGCTCCGGTCTTCTCTTTACTCATCTGGTGGGGGCTTCGCCATCCAGCGACGGTTCGACACCAGCTACAGCCACGTCCGACGACGGGATCCCAACAGACCACGGTGACTCGTTTCTCCTCGCACCTACTGGCGGCGATGCTCGACAACGTGAGAGGCTTCTGGTACTACAGAAGCTACGGCAGGTATGCTGCTTTCAACAGCGCGGCATTTCTTTGACCAGACTGACGCTTTTCAGGACCTCCCTCAAAGAAACGACGCAGTACAGCTTCTCCAAACATACCTTCGCTTCATTCACCCCGACTTCCCCGTCCTGGAACCTTCCTCTCTTATGAGCGCCCTGGATGCGCTGTACCACGGCGCCACATCGCCAGTCGACCAAGACGTGCTCTTATCCGGTTGGCCCTCATCAACACCACCCTTCCGTTGGAACGGTCGCACCGTCGCGCCTGGTCAGCAGCACCGAGATGTCGTACCTCTGCCAGCCATCGCCTTCATCGTCTTCATGACATTCAATTTGGCGTCACTCGTCGAGGTCCGATCCCGAAACTACACCCATTCGCCAGACAAGTTCTACCAGACTGCCCTGTCCTTCTCGCAGGCTTGCTTCTCGCAGATTTCGCTTACCTCGATCCAGGGCCTGGTAGCCCTTGTCGTACATAGCATCCTCACACCCGCCGAGACACACCTCTGGACCATTCTTCATGTCGCTCTGGCACATTGCGTGGAAATCGGAGTCCACCGGGAAGAGCCGCACGAGGCCGACGACTTTAATCATCAGCAGATCAGACGATTTGTATTCTACACCATCTACTCCCTCGACAGGTCTATCTCTTCCATCCAAGGCAGGCCTCTCGGCTTTCGAGACGAAACCTTTGACATTCAATTGCCCCGCAAGGCTGCTTCAACCGACAGCGGCTCCGATTTGCCTACCTCGACAGCCGATGACGCCATCGTGGACTACTCAACATCCCAGTTCAAGCTTGACCGCATCATATCCGGCATCAAACTCCATCTGTACCATCTACCGGGGGCGCTTCCATCACTTTTCGACGCCACAGACCCTGTCGCACAGCAGAAACGCATCCAAGGCGCACTGACAGCCTGGTGGGATGAGACATCGTCATCGGCCCTGAACTTCAACGGCATTGACAGACGACAGCGAGAGATCTGGCGATCAACCCTGAAGATCAAATATCACACGACCATGGTCCTTCTTCACCAACCATCGCAAGCTATTCGCAGCCCAACTGCCGAGTCACTACGTACCTGCTTCAACAGTGCCTCAGTGATTCTCCAGACGTATCAACTGCTGCACGACATCAACGGCCTCCAGTACGGCTGGAGGTCCGTTCAGAACATCTTTGCCGCCGGTGCGACCCTCATCTACTCCTTCTGGACCTCGGCGTCTCTGCGAGACTATGTGTCACCGCCGGAGCTGACCAGGAGTCTCCGAACATGCACCAGCCTCCTCACAGTTGGAGGCGAATGGTGGCCATCGGCCAAGAAGTGCCAGAGCAGCTTTGACGCTGTCGCCGATCTCACCATTCAGAGACTCTTTTCCGAGCCAGGTCCTGCCAAAATGCCTCGGCGGTCTTCACCTCCCCGTGAGACGCCGCAACAAAACCTAGGGGAAGAGGTGAAGGCGGCCACCTCAACCGCAACAGCTGGTCTCGATTCGAACAAGCCGTCCGACCTGACCGAGATGAGCTGGGTCGCACCTGATGGCTGGGAACAGCCTGGAGACAGTGCCATTTCGGAACAATTTGTCCCCGAGGTCGAAAACTTCCTGGCGGACTTTGACAGGTCCGAATTCACTTGGAGCTTTCCGCTGTTTGACGACGACATCACCGACGTCCCCTAGCTGGAAGATTTTCGTCAAGCAGGAGCGACCCCTCTGATCAACTCGTGTGGCCCCTATATCGGTCAGTTAGATCGGAGGTATGATCAAGCACGAGAAGAACTCGGTTGTCTCGAGCTTTGACCGCAGCTTTTCCAGAGGCCATGATTCGAACCCCGCGACGCACTCGTTCGTTGAATCTCCCAAGCTTGCCACGGCATTTATGATTATTTGACGTGGACCGATTCGAAGTGTATGCTGTGCTGACATTGCTTCTCCCGACCCCTTTTGACAAGTAAGTCGGCCGGATCAAGGATCATGGAGGCTTTGCCCTTTCGCAGATTGTCCGAACTCCTTGAATGCGAAACTCTGTGGAGCCGGTGCGCATCCTTGTCTGGTGCCGGCCCTGACTGCTGTGCACGCTTCGGGTAGCTGACATAGGGACACGAGATGAGCGGCTGCCTGTAAGGGGAGTCCAAGTTTCTTCTGTTGATATGATGGGCCCCTAGTCTCCGGGAACCTGGCAGGATCTCAAGGTCAACCTTAGGAAAGGGTACGTCAACCCCAAGCCATGTACTTCCCGAGTTGGACGAACTCGTAAAGAGCGTTGTGGAGAGTGGATGGTCGCATGGTCATGGGGCGACACTGCAAGAATCGAGCCCTACTTCGGGGACCCAGTTCGTCCGATGTGAAATACGCCAGTGTCAGGGGTTGAACGACACTGCCAGCCCCTGCCAAGAGTCCCTCCTTTCTTCTATTCTGGCTTCACCTGCAGGAGCCCTGACGGATAGCAGCCGAGACCCTTCATCCAGGGGCATCGATGCACGAAAGCGGACAACCCATCGGAAGTATGCCTCCTGAAAGCCCCTGTTGGATCACAGCCACCTTTGACCCTGAGATGCCTGACCGAGATGAGCTCGCCCCTCGTACCGCCGGCGGAGTAATAGCTGACACCCGGAGAAATACTGCCAAGACCTTGGCCCCCTGCTTGACCATCGGCGAAGGAGCATCTCGCCCGGAGTAATCCGCAATATGGTGGACAGTCACCCCTGAATCGGGTTCACCTCCGCGGTAGTTGAAACAGATAGCCTCCTCGGCGCATGCAGAGATTATTAAAGGCTTCGATCTTGGCCCCCGCAAGCGCTCACCCTGCGTCACCGGGGCGCCTCCATCACCACGTCCCGTCACCTCTTTTAAGTAGAACCCTCGCAGCTCTCAGCGCAGCAGTCATGATGTCTCCGGCCTCTCCAACCTTTCACGTTCGCTCTCTTCTCTTCATACATACTTTCGAGGCTTGACGCCTACGTACATTCATTCAAATCCATTCATTCGTTTTCAAACACACATTCAAAATGCACTTCTTCCAGGCTGCTGCCCTCTTCGCGGGCACCGTTTCCGCACACTACAACTTTGAGCGCCTCATCGTCGACGGTGAAGTCACCGGCGCGTACGAATATGTCCGCAAGACCACAAATGGCAATGGTCCCATCACCGCCGTCAACTCAACCGACATCATCTGCAACGCCGGCGGTATCGATGACGAAATCATGGCCGCCACCAAGACCTTCACCGTCGCCGCCGGTGCTCAGGTCGGCTTCAAGATGAACGAGTACATGGGTCATCCCGGCCCGCTGGCCGTCTACCTCAGCAAGGCCCCCGGCACCGCCCAGGAGTACAAGGGCGACGGCGAGTGGTTCAAGGTTTACCAGTCCTCGCTGTCCAACAAGACCGTCGACCCCATGCAGTGGGCGCCCTTCATCGGTGGCGGTGTCCACAACTTCACATTCACTTTGCCTGAGGATCTTCCCGCTGGCGAGTACCTGATGCGCGGCGAGCACATTGGCCTGCACAGCGCCGGTCTCTACGAGGCTCAGTTCTGTAAGTAATCGCCTTAACGACCTGGGTCTTCTCGTTGCTAACATGGTCTAGACATTGGCGTATGACACCCACCGATCTGCAATGTCTAAAAAGAACACTAGCTGATCATTTCACAGTGTGCCCAGCTCAAGGTCACTGGCTCAGGCGCCGGCACTCCCGGTCCTACCGTCCAGTTCCCCGGTGCCTACGATCCGACTGACCCCGGCATTCTCGTCAACATGTACTGGCCCCCTCTGCGCCAGTACACCCCTCCCGGACCCGTCACTGTAGGTACCATCCTCTTGACTCTTCCTGTGACCCAACTGACATGATGCTAGTGGCCCGTTCCTTGCGACGACAGCACCGTCAACGTTCTGAACGGCCAGCCCAACGACGGCGACTGCACTCCCCTTGAGGACTCTGCCGCCGGTGACCCCGTCTCGTCCGTTGAGGTTCCCGTTGCCGAGCCCACCACCGCTGCTCCCGCTGTGCCCTCGGCCACCTCTGCCGCGGCCGCCGTGCCGACCACCGTCGAGACATCCGTCGTCCCTATCGCTGAGTCGTCAGTTGCTCCCGTTGCCGCCTCGTCCGTCGCCGCTGTTGCCTCTTCCTCCGCCGCTCCCGTGGCCGAGGCGACCCCGACTGCCTCGGTGGTCCCCAGCCCGCCTTCCTCGTGCCGCGCCAAGCGTCACCTGAGCCGCAAGGCTCGCCGTGCCACCAGGAGCCGATTCGCCTAAGCGGTTGAAGAAGGATGCTTCGGACATTGAGAGGCAGGAATAGCGTGACAATCAAAATCTTTTCGGCATCTGGCTGGTCCGTTGTCGATCATCAACATCATCACTCCTTCTTGACTAGCACCTCTGAATAAATGCAAACACAATACACCGCGTATCTATTGTTTCTGTGAGAAGTCTCCTTGAGATGTGTTCGATCCATGGGCCTTTCTTCAGTGGTAGCTCTTGGGTCCGGATTTGTCCAAAGTGATGAATGTGTCTTGTCTGGGCTAAACTGCAGTGTCCGTCGCGAAGGTCTTGTCTCCTCGGGCCTGTCATACGGGACTGTCGCGTCAAACATAACATCAGGCGTACTAGTAAATGGTAGTCTTTTCTGGTCGAACTCGCCTCCTCCAGAATATCTTGGGCTCTCAGCTTGATGCTATCTGTCTAGCTTCGAGTTGCGGTTGCCTCGAGCTCCTGTTTCGAGACTGGCCACAATCTAGGACATGGACAGGGCACACATCCAACCTGACCATCAAAGTGACTTCGTATTGACTGCCATCACGATGACTTCCATCAAAAACGCCTGAAAATGGAGCCGAATGGCGCCCACCCAGTGTTGGGATGCCTCGCTCTGGCAATGCACCAAGTAAATTTTGCTCCTGCCTTCCATCCCTTCTTGCCACCCACATCAGCCAAACAGCACAATAGGCAAGAGCGAAATTTCACTCCGGTGCCTGCCTGCCCTCCCCTCAGGCCACCCTCTGCCCGGCCGGCCACCAAGGTAAAACCCCGCCTCGCCTCTAAAAAAATTTCCCCCTCCTCTTCTTCTTCCTCCATCGCCAACCTCAACCCCCTTCGCCGGCGCAACGCGGCGTCGCCTGGATTTTCAACATCCCCCTCGCAGCTTCGGCTCTGCAGCGCCCATTCAACTGGGAGCAAAAGTCGTAGTCTTCAATGATGCCAGGCGTCACCCACTTTCTCTTTCTCCATCGCCAGGTAAGTTCGTTCCCCCGTCGGCCCAAATTGTCACGACGCGTTCCAGAATGATCCTGACGCGCTCAGTCGCAGCCAAGCCAACACCGGCGACAAGCATACCTCCTCAATCATGGTAGGTTGGTCTCCAGAATTCAGCGCGGTCATCCCTCATGGGGTACCGTATTATTCATCTCTTCGTGAACCCGATCTCAAAAACCAACACCATCGACTGAGCCCTCGCCCGACAATACACCTCTTGGCGGCGAAATTGACGGCGACAATCCCACATCATCATCCGTGCCACTCAATCAGAAGAAGTCGGCACTGTCGCCCCCCGCGTGGGGCGCGGTTTCATTTGTCTCTTCGGGACGATGCCGATTCCGTACCAAGACTACCAGCTGATCACTCCCTCCACATCCCACTAACCATCCTCCCACAACAACCTCATCTGCTGAACCTTCGGTTTCAGTGAGGTTGGAACGATGTGTACACGCGAGCGGCACAGTCCCCTCAAAAAACTTCACCCAGAACCCTCAAGGTGCTGATAAAGCTCCTTTCGGCGACTCCCCCGGAGTGGCTGATGACTTTCACACACACACCCGACGGCGACTCCTCCGGAATTGTCGATCAGATTCACACACACACCTGACACGGCCCATGTCGTGTTCGACCTCTCTCACCTGTAGGGGTGGCTTCATAACCTCCGCTGCAGCTCATGGCCGTGGTGACTCGAAACTTGGCAGCTCCAATGCGCCTTGTTTGTTCCCCTCCTTCTTCCCCGCCTGGACTCACCCAGACACTCCCGGTGACGGCAAGTTCTTCCTCCTGCCAAATTATCTCAACATGCCACCCTAACACGATTCTCAGTTTCCACGTCGCATCAACAAGTCAACATCGGCCACTTCCTCGACTACCTCAAAGGTTGCCTGGACCGACACCCCAACTGTGTGCCGAAGCGCCGCGGTTCAATTCCCACAACACCACAACAATGTCAACGACGACCACTCCTCTCGCGATTCTCAGGGTGGCCTCGGTCGAGCTATTCAACTATTTGCAACAAGCTGTGGTGCTTTACAGCGCACAGATTCTTACGACACGCTCAACGTCGGCTCCCCCCCACGCTCTCCTCGGGGTGGCCACTGCCGTCTGAACCTGGCTACATGCCAATTACCGGCGCCTTCGGGGCACGGTTTCTTTTCATATTCTCAACATCGGCCACTTTCCCCTCCTTTCCCTGGGATTGCCTTGTCCGCCCAATCCTGGCAGCGTGCCAAGACTGTGCTCACCGTTCCGGCGGCACGGATCATCTCGACACCATCAATGCCGACCACAACCCCCACGATCCCCGGGGCTGACTTGGTCGTTTCATCACGTGCAGCTTTCTTCGGATCCTGTTACGTTTCTTTCAGCAGCTGTCCGCGTCTTTCCTGGCGACACGCATCGTACACTGCAGGTGTCTGACATCAGTCCGGCACCAGTTTACCAAACCCTCATGTTCATCCACAATCACGGTCAGTAACGAACCAACTCCTACCCTTCAGCGCCACCGCTTGCCGAACGACATTCTCTTTTGCCAAACCATGCTTCGGAACATTGTCTGACGGTGTCCAATGACCAGGTTTCGCTTCTTGTGACACACTTCCTGCCCTCTCAAGACGCAGAAAGCCGTTGTCACAAGAACTTAACCTTGACGAACACCCCGTGAGTAACTCTAGTGACAACCCACGTTCCACATCCCACTGACACAAGCGCAAGACACACCCGAGCAAAGGCTTCGCGCCTTTTCATGTCCCTGGTTTACTGCACCACACATCCACAAGTTTCATCGATCGATCCATCGCCTCTCTGTCTCAACGGAGCGCCGACGACTTTGACTTTGGACCTGTCAAACGCTCAACAAAAGCACACATGCAAGGTTAGCGAGCCCAGAGGCCGCTTCCCCAACGATCTCAATGCATAGGAGTAAAAGTCGGTCCTGGGTAGACAGCTCCGGGGGTCGGTGACAGAAAACTACCCCGTGTCGTTGCTCAACGGCGTTCACCACGCCACCTCTCAAGCACTCTCAGCTTCTCTCAACATACTCAACAACAACGGCGCGCCGTCGCGTACGGACAAAGGCCTTGGGCATGGCCGAATATGCCCAGGCCTGTCGAGTCGCTCTCCCGCGACTTGACAGGTCTTTTCCCTGGATCGACATGGCGCAAGCCAAATCCCCTGAGTCACAAGATAAGAGTTCTTAATTCTCTCTCGTCTACTATACGTGCCAGCACCTCAACACCCCCTCAACTCGGCGAAAGCCACCACCCGGCAGAGATGCCACTGCAGACGTGAATCTCAATTCTTCTCGTCTGTAATCTCAACTCATCTCAACACCCCCTCAAACCGGCGCAAGCCAGCTTCTCGGCTGTGAAGCCTTTGGCCCGATCTTGATTTCAGCTCATAAACATCCTCAACAAAACCCTCAACCATCCTCAGGTGACGAAAGACAAGGAGCAGGTGTCCTCCGCATGACGTGCACGACATGGCCGCCGTCCAGACGAGCTTTTTCCTCGTTTTCAACATTGGCATGCGGA
Organism: Plectosphaerella plurivora; assembly: GCA_020726575.1. Classification (NCBI taxonomy): domain Eukaryota; kingdom Fungi; phylum Ascomycota; class Sordariomycetes; order Glomerellales; family Plectosphaerellaceae; genus Plectosphaerella; species Plectosphaerella plurivora. The sequence continues at coordinate 1,205,319 of JAGSXJ010000002.1, read as the reverse complement.
GAAGAAGGGGATATCGACACGGAATATTGGCTGCCCGGGGTGCGACGTGTGTTATACAGGTTTGGTCTCAGGCGACGAGACTACCCCTTGGGGCAACCAGATAGACAACTGCGAATGGACGTAGCAGAATGGAAATGGTTCCTCAATTTCTTGTTCATCTCGCCGTGACGTGATGTGTTTGAAGTGTTGGCACGGGCGGAGTACATGACGAGAAACGGACGCAGCTTTCGGGTCGTGTTGTCATTCGCTGATAGTCAGATGCCTCACGGCATGTATCCAAAACTGTCTACGCCAAGGAAATCCACACAACCTCCAACACCACGCTTTTCCATAGATGATTCCTTCTCTCCTAAGGCTCGTCCATTATTGATACCATTGATACTGTGCTCCCATCTGTCCTCCCATCCCGCCCTGGCCCTGCATCATCGGCGGCGACGCGCTGGGACCCCGGACCTGCTGCATGTTCACCTGCTGGGGTGCCGGGGGCGGCGCCATCTGATATTGCTGTTGTCTCTGCTGCATCTGCGGTGGCGAGTGCTGATATTGCGGCATCTGTGGCTGCGGCGGCGACTGCTGATATTGCTGCGGTGATTGTTGGAGATGTTGCTGCGGCGATTGCTGAAGGCGCTGCTGAGGGGGCTGCTGCTGGTACATCTGCTTCTTCGACTCGAGCCATTGCCGCGTGTCGGCTGACATGGATTCGAGGGCCTCTTTGAACTTCAGGGCGTTCTCCCACCGCTGGCCGTAGTGGTGGAGAACCTCGATGGCCTGGCTGAGACAAGTGAGGGCGCGGGTGATGTTGTCTGGTGGCGAGGACAGCTGACGGCGCGGGAGGGGCGGGGCGGGGATGGAGCCTGGGCGTGTGTAGGGCAATTGAGGCATGGCGCCAGCGAGGAGAGGTTCGCAGTCGCCGTTGAGGAGGGTGACGAGCTGGCTGGCGAGGAAGAAGACCTTGAGGGCGTCGTGGTAGGTGAAGAAGCCGACCGTAGCGGGGTCGGTGCGTGTCGTGGCGCCGTGAATGATGGACATGTAGCTGACAACGTGCTCCAAGATGAGGGCCCGGGTGTAGTCCGTCAGAGTGGGAGACCTAGCTGATGGAAAAAGGCACAGGACGTAGGAGTAGCGGAGCTCGAGGTCGAAGAGTTCGCGGATCGGGGCGGGGAGATTGGCGGGGAGGGACTCGCTCCATTCCCGCATTTCTCGACACATTTGCCAGGTGAAGGTGACGGCGCCATCGAAGGGGGTGGGCTCTGACTGGAACAGAATCTGGTACCAGTGGGATTGCTTGCGACGCAGCTCGAACAGGTTGAGGGCGGGGTCGGCATCTTGAGGTCCAAGACCGAGGCCAGCAAGGGGCATGACGGACTCGCGTCGGGTGGTTGAGTTTCTGCGGCCGGGAGAGCTGGTGGGGTAGGACACGTCGATGGAATCGTCGGAGAAGGAGAAGGCTCGGGCGTGTGCCATGCTGATAGACCTGCAGGCGATTAGACGGGGAGGAGAGGTACGGGTCGAGGAGGGCTTACCTGTCAAGAGAGTAGACGCAGTAGAAGACGCACTGCCTGCTGTTCAGCGCGGCAGTATCCGTAATGTTCCTCATGGAAGCTTCCTGGTGGAACCCAAGATCAATGACGGCGCGGGCGGCGAAGCCGATGAGATACCAGCTGTCAAAGTGCGCGGGATCGAGCATCGAGTACTGGGTGAAGAGGATGAGCGACTGGATCTGGGTCACGTAGCCCGGCGCCAGGGCACCATCAGCGAAAGGCAAGGCGCGGGCGACAAAGTCGACAGCCTTTTTGTAATGATCATCGTCTCGAGAGCGGCTCTGGGCGACGTGGCCGATGGCGAGGACCATGTAGACAAGCCAGTAGTCAGCTTCTTTGATCTCGCGCCTGTCTTGACGGTACAGGTCGTCTAGCGCGGCGAAGAGCTTTGTCTGAGAGAAGCAGGGGAGCATGGAGTAGACGTTTTTCATGTAGTACTGGACAACGGCGAGGGACTCGTTCCGTGGCGGTAGGGTCTCGTCTTGCGGGGTGGGGATGTCCTCGTTTGTGGAGGCGGCGAGAACGAACTTGCCGAATGTCATGTTGCTGACGTCCGTCTCAAAATCGCGGGAGGTGGCATCCACGGAGCTGGAATGGTCAGTCATGGTAGCCAGGAGGTCAAGGGACCGAATGGGCGTGTGACTTACAAGTAGCCGAAATCCGAGATGAGGCTGTTAATGTCCGAATCTTCACGTTTCCTGGCGGCCTTTCGGTGGATGGCGGCGCGGATCTTGGCCAGCGAGTCTTTCCTGTCGAAATGGGCGGGGATGTCGTCAGCCTCGTGGAGGTTTACCGAAGCTTTCCGTGACCGGGCAAAGGCGAGGCGCTTTTCAAGCTTCTCTATCCGCAGCTCGAGGGCAGCAACATAGCTAGAAACGAGGTCAGCGGGGCAGCAGGTGAACATGATGGCCAGTTGATGTACCTTCTCTCCTTGCCTCTGGCAAACTGGTCATTGGCGCTGGAACATTCGCTCTCGCGGCCGGCCTTTTCGCAGGCAGTACATGCCGGGAGCTTGCCATCACACTGGAGAAGACGGGGTCAGCATGCAGGTTCACGAGCCTTGGAAGTCGAGACAAGCTCGATCCAGGAACCACCGATCGTACCTTGACCTTGGCAGCTCGACCTGCGGGGGCGGCGTACGTTAGCCTTGCATGAGAGGCGGAATTGTGGGCGTCGGGCGGCGTGGCCACGAGACGACGACAGGCGACGACTCACATCTAGAGCATGCAGATACAGGACGGGATACCCTGAGGAGGGGATTGTCCGAGAAGCTTGATCTCGGCATTGGAGAGGGGGTGGCTGGGCAGCCGAGTGAGAGGAGGTTGGAAGAAGCGTGACAAGTGATTGAGTTTGTCGTGAGATGAGATGACTTGTGACAGACGTCGAGTATCGCAGAACTCAAGGAGATGCTGTCGAGGGGCGCAGCCTTTCCTGTCGAGCGAGGTGAGGGTGGTGGCAGCTGGTAGTATGGTCGTACGGTGAGGGGCAACGCGCCGCGTGATGACGATGAGGGGTCTTTCGCTTCACCGAGAGCTGTTGAGCGGCGCAAGCTGGCCTCTTACGGGCTCTTCTTCTCTAAGAGCGGCGGCGTCAGCTCCGAGGTGTCGTCAGTGGTCGTCGATGGTCGATTGTTCGTCGCGAACGGATGAGGCAAGCTTGCTCTTTGTCGCCGATAAGAGAGTCGAAGTGATAGAGCCGAGCAGCGAGGAATGATGGCACGAGACGGCGCGGAATAGAGGCCGAAGGATGTGAGGCCGGCGCGTTGGGCGGAAGTAGCGTGATGGGGGGCAGGCAGATCAGTCAGCGAAAGACAAGCCGCCAACAGCCAGATGTGATCGGAGTTGCGTTGTTTCACCCGCACGGTCGCGCTCCAGTCAGTTCGGGGTTCGCCAGGCAGACGAGCCGTCGGGATGGGATGAAGGTGGTAGTAGTAGCGCGTTCGGACGTTTGGTTTGCCCAGTGCTATGGCGCCAGCGGGTTTCGACACGGCAGAGGGACAGAAGCGAGACGAGACGAGCAGCACTGGTCAGAACAGAGATGGCCATCAGCCTTTACTCGTAGAGGCACAGGGACGAGCGGGGGATCGACGATAAGGTTCCACTCGAGGGCCAACATCCAATTGTGTGACACTGATTCTTCCCGACGGGTCCTTCCATCAAGCCAGGTCGGGGGTCAGCCTTTCACAGGCCGGGGTTTTCAGGGCTGTTGCTACGGGTTTGATGCATAAGGCTCCCGAGCGTATCGGGGTACTTAGCGAGGTGGGGTCTGACTCGCGGTGATGTCTTGGCCCTTCAGACTGCGGCCGGGCAGTGAGGCCAGATGGAGAGGGGCGCTTACGAGGACCAGGAGGGCTTTCAAGGTTCATCTCGTCGCACGGTCGCTTAGTTACTCGTATACCCATGACGATTCGACGAGACATTTTGCCTCATCTGACAGTGGACGACCAAGCGCGTCGTGGCTGGCGGTTGTTGGCGTCAGAGGCGTGCGGATGCTCTGAGCAGATCTCCCCAAACTTTAGTGGACGGGGGCCCTGGGGTGCCATTTCGGACTTAAGGGTGACATGGTGTTGGCTCGTGTTTGCTGCTTGCCTGCATGGCGCAAACACATCTCAATGCATCACCGAGCATTTGCGACCATCGCATCTATTTCTTCCAGGCAGCCATCCCGCGATATAAACTCCAAACAAGATCCAGCCTGGAAATCGATATGCCGAAGAGAAGCATCTCGGGTCGGTTTGACTTGAGCGCCGGCGGTTACCCCAGGGTGACATCGGGCGTGTCAGGTCGAATGCCCTGTCCCTGACTTGTCAATCGCGGCAGGCCAAGGTCCAAGCAAGGTTCCGCCAAAAATACGCCACCTAAGGCTCCATCACGCGCATCACATGACAGCGAGAGACCCCGCTTTTCGCACTGTTCCCTCCCACTGAGTCGTGCGCAAGGCATACAGTCCAGGATATGCACTAGCACTGCCCCAGGTCGGCGGCCGTCGGAACTGCGGATCGCCCAGTGGAATGCTGTCACGGTCTACCGAACAGCAGTCCATTCTGGGCCTCGTCCGTCTCGTGCTCACTGTGTGTGCTTCCCCCACCTTCGCCGGCCCCCTCCACCCCAACCCACGTCTGCTGTGGTCCCCCCCTTCTGCGTTGCTTGGTCTTTGTTCAATGTGTGTTCGGCCAGTTTGACTAGCGACAGCAGTTCAACATGTTCCTCGGAGACTAGCCGGCTTGCACCCCGTCCTTCAGCGCGCTTGCTTGGCTTGTCGCATTGCCGCCGAGTTGGTTACAGATCGATCCAGAAGCACAGCACTGTCTGGCACCTCAGAGCACCACTCAGCAAAGACGCCGTCGATCCACCGGGACTCGACCCGACACGACTCGACTCGATAACCCTCGACCGACTCAAGCTGCAAGGCAAAGCAAGGCTCCGCCCATACAACTGTCCCGTGCGTGCGGCTCTTCCGAAGACCACGACCAGCAGGCCCCTGTCCCTCCTCTGCCCATCCCGGGACGTCAACGCCTTGTCAACCCCTAATCGCGACCAAGACTCGAATACTCCCGAACAATCGACATATATACCGCCGCAATCCTCCAAGACGCATCCAACAAATATCTCCTCGACTGTCGAGACACCACCCGAGCGCTCCCATCATACCCTTGGGCGCGACGCCCTCGCCTGCCGCCTCCCATGGACGCCGCCAATGTCTACCGGCAAGGCTTCAACTCCTACGTGCCCGCGCGGCAGCCCTATCTTCAGCAACATGCTCCCCGCCACGATCCCCG